>JAZDUA010000259.1:737500-1375000 GCA_038098605.1 Gryllus longicercus
AGACAGAGAGACAGACAGACAGAGAGAGACAGAGACAGAGAGACACAGAGAGCCACAGAGAGAGACAGAGAGAGACAGAGAGAGACAGAGAGAGACAGAGAGACAGAGAGAGACAGAGAGAGAGACAGAGACTCAGAGACAGAGAGAGAGACAGAGAGACAGAGAGAGACAGAGAGAGACAGAGAGAGAGACAGAGAGAGACAGAGAGGACATTTGCAAAGGAAAGATCCAGGTTTTATTTTCATTTAGATTTTGATTACAAATTCAGTATTATTTGAGGATCTCTTAATTTGGTTATTCTTAAACCTTCTGAAAATTCAGCCCTAATCACAATCAACATTCTGGACAGGCAAAGGAATTTGATTTGGAACTCAAGCAAGTCTTTCTGACATTGATGAGCGATTCAATTCATTAAAAGAATGAAGGAACAGGGAGAACTATCTGTATGGCATGACCCACCATTTTCGTCTTAAATATTTAGCTGAGATCAGTCATAAATACTATACCAAAAGTATTATTTTAAGTTTATAGTGTATTATTTTAATTATTTATTTACCAATTAGAAAACAGCCTATTTCAAGTGAAAGTAATGTTATCATCATATAAATATACAAACTTAAGAATTTAATTTTCCTTGCTAAGGCCTCTGGTAAAAGGTAATTCATCTTCTGGAGCAATGACCTCCATCTCAATTGTTTTTTTCATTCATTTTCTCAAATCCATTGAGCAAATGCTGGCCCCTTGTTTTGTATCTGGACATTATTAGAGCTTCACTATGTGCATGTTTTGTTCAACTCTTTTTGCTAGTTGATGTAGGTGTAAAGCTAGGGACATGGATTGCATTTTGGTTATCAAGGCTAAAAAATCAACTCGGTAGTTTGTTTATCAATGCAAATAAGTTTTTTATAACTTGGGTCTAGTTGTCAAATATTGCTCACCTCATTCTATTATTCAACCATGTACACCAAAAGGTTGGAGAAAAGATTCTGGATCCCAAGATAAATACACAGACTATACCTATCTCACACAGGTCACATACAGTTTTACTGTTCTTTGAAGAAAATAAATCAACATATGGACTATCCAACTATTTTATTTAAGTTACAACAACCAGCAACAATAATAGCAACTAAGATACTTACATCCATATGAATATAATTTAAGATACCATCAACATTTGAAACTTTTTGTTAGTATAAAACTGTAAGAGGTGAGTATTCAAAAAATAGTTGTAAGTATTCACCTTAACCAAAAATTAGTTGTCGATGATAGACAATGATGTATGTGATGGAAAAAGATTTTTCAAGCCCTTATCAATAGATTCATTATTGATAGTTCTTTCATATGATGAAGAAAGTATCCTATAAGTGACTGTGACTCAGAACTGGAAAATAAAAATTATTTTGCAGAATTTATTGCACATTCAAGTGCTGCAAGACTACAAAATCTTATCAAATGAAAAAATTCTTACATAGCTGGTTGTCTATCATCAACTTCTTCTGACTCACTCTCCCAAAAAGGACTTACTCTATGGATTAAATTAAATTAATAATAATTTACTATTAAACTATTTTTAGTAAAGTGTCCATTAAAATGCCTTTTTTCAGCTTACCTTTTGGAAGCCTACTGAAGCATTTGGTACTGTTCCTGCCAATTCTATAGCTTGAAGAATGTGTCCATACTGCTCCTTGATGGGATAGTCCCAAACTCTGTATTTAGATTGATCACTAGAACTATTAAGCGTAATATCTTTCCACACCCTGAAATCACATTAGCTTCATTAAACATTTTCTAAAAGTTTCATTAAAAACTACATTAGCTTCATAAAAATACAAAAAGTCTCTAAAAATCTAAATATTCATTGTTTTAATGAAAGAAAAATACATAGAATTCAGATGAAATGGAAAGTTTTCAATGGATGTTGAAAATTAAAAATTTCAATAACCACCAATTTTTTGGCTTAGTCTATGTCTTCTAAGGCTTTAGGGATAAAATATTATGTTCATTCACTTTAAAAAAATTGTGAATCTCAGAGGAAATGATAACTTAGGAAAAATTTTAGACACAATTGAGGTATTTTCAATTTTTTTTATCAACCTTTGTCAATAAATAGTCAGTTTTATTTTCTTTCAAAATATTTACTATTATGATGCATCTATTATAGTGACATTCTGTTTCTTTGTAACATATGTTACACTTTTCAACAAAGCCATTATTTTAGTATAGGGAAACTATTACAAAAAAACATTATAGAGAAATATACCCATAGAGTACATCCTCAGCATTCTTCATGTTTTTGAAGTATTCATGAGTATCAGAGTCCTTTACAACAGTGTAGTTAATTCTGCTTTGCCGTGCCAATTGCTCAAGTGATTGTACAGGAGACTATGCAGACAAAAAATTATTAGACAACACAGTCAGTTAGTATATACAAATTCATTTAATTAAAAATACCTTCATCCTTTCCACAGTAAGAAAGGCAGCCAAGTTGGCAGTAAATGTGGCCAACATTAAAACAACAAAAAGCCAATAAGCAGCAACTAAAGTTCTTCCAGAGAGAGCTTTTGGTGCTTCACCACCACCTTGAGGAGTAAAAGATGTCAAAGCAAACCAGAAACTCTCCTTTAGAGTAAATTCCCTAAAAAGCAAGATTTCTTGATAATTGCTTTACAATGCTTACATGCTTTGCTATACTTTACACAGAATGTACTGGAGAAGTGAAAGGCCATAACTTCATTTCTGAAAATATTACTTCACCTTTCTTTCATTGTCATTGTTTTAATTCAGATTTATATAATTACAGGAAGGATTTAATTTATGTGATCCACTAATTTTATATAAAACATCACAAATGATAAACACCCTAATTTTGGTGTCAACCAATTACCACACATCTCTTCACAAACTAATTTGCCATGGGGTGGATTAATAAATAAGCAAAGAAATCAAATGCTTAAGGTCTCCCTCTGAATAGAAGCCTCCGACATCAAAAATATAAATTTTGTAAATTTGTAAAAAATTACAAATTTATTTCAGTTTTAAAAATCATATAATATATTTAACAAAATTTTGTCACACAAAAAGGCAGACGAAAGTTGTTTGAAAATAATTTTTATTTATTATTTTAATATTACATCTATAAATTGTAAAGAATACCTGCAAGGATATGGGTACATTTCTTTATTGTTTTGAGCACTGTATGGTGAATATTTGTCAAGGATCCAAATCATAAATCCAGTAACTGTGAGTGCACCAACAATACTCAGCCACACTTCAAGCCGTAGAACTGTCATGAACTTGAACAACGATGTTTCTCGAACTGGTTTTCTTATAACTAGACACAAAAGATCATACAAGATATTAGGAGAATAAATAGTTTGAGATTTAATATTTTTATAAAAGGCAATTCAGTATGGTACCATTAACTTAGGTTGTCAGACAGACAATCATAGTGGTGGAACTCTACAGCATAGCCATCAACATGTATTTGAATCTATCATAATCTGCAGCATCAGGCTAATATAATTACATTACTGTTCCAATACTAATCAATAAATGTACAGTATCAAATTCACTAACAACTTTGGGGTTTCTATTGTTCATATTTTTCACGAGTTAAAATTCCACAACTAATTTCTCTGGTTGCATCACAAAGGATACACTACAGCATTGAATTTATGACAGATCACAGAAAATTACCTACTTATTAGCCCTCCCACACCCGTGGCTTACAGCATCACAAGTTAGAAACAATCAGCAACATGTTCTTTTTGTGTAAATGCAATTTTAGGTAGAAGTAACAAATAAATATAATTTAGTCTTATGAATGTGACACTGAGAGACTGTGACCATGAATGTTTTAAGTGATATACATATGCATGTGCATTTAGACTCAACTCACCAGACAATAAGTGGTGAGTGCCTTATGTACATAGGTGTAATCATTGGGTATCTATGTTACTAATCTACTAATATCTTAGCATGGCACCTTTGGTGGGTATTTTTGAATTTAAAAGTTTAATCTGTGCTCACCAAGTTCATAAAATAAAATTTGAACATATTGCAGTTGCCGGGCAATCCTGGGGCTAGAAAAATTTATCAAAAAGTATCGATTAAAATACTTGTACAAATTTTTGATTCATCACAAATACTTTTTTAAAGATATTTTCCAGAATATCCTACTGGAAACCTAAGAGTTACACCAATCATTTTGTCTTGTCAAAAGGAATTGAATGAACTATTGATCACTTCTATGTGCACTGTAAGTCACCCAAAACACAATTTCGTTACTAAAAAAAACAAACACAGAAATTTCTTAGAATTTTTTGGATGGATCCACAATAAATTATCAATTTCCCACCAAGAAACCTTGATGCATGTAATGACATATCATTTGTTATGGTTCCTGAAAAATTCAAATGTCTGATTATGTTATTCTGCCTAATCTCATACTGCACGTACTGACAACATTTTTGTACTCAGTGGATCACTTCTTACAAACCATGCAACAAGGATCCAAGGAAGAGGCTGCATGCTACTAAATATTTGCTATGTACGTGTTGTGTTATGGAATAGCAGCTTTTTAAGAAATTCTAAGTAAATAAAGAACTGTTGTACTGTGTGTTTATACTGTAGTATGTTATTGCCATAATTGTGAAGACAGTTTTTGTTAAAATTTTTATTTTAACGTATTGTTATATGAGAATATTTTATTTATTGTTCTTGCTTGCTATGTTTAGTAAAACCATTTGTGATCTTTGTTCAGCAGCAATTTTGTAGGTGCAGACCATTAGTTTTATGTGTTATTTTCAAGCTGAGTAACAGTTGTCATACATTATTACAAGTGTGTGCTATTGTAAGCACATATTTCCTATTTATTATCACAGTTCAATGACTTAAACCCATAATTTTACATTAGAGCTGATGAATAGGGTGCATATAATTATGTACTAAAAATTGGGAAAATATGTACATATATATGTATTATATTACATAGAAATATGTATTAAAAATAAGAAATATGTATCATTAAATCAATTCTTTTTTATTAAAATTCTTTTATCTTAGGGTAAATTGTTCTGTTTCATAATATAGAGACCAAAATTAAACATTATACTCTTCCAAATCTTATTATTTACAGGGATTTCCGTAAAACGAAGAAACAAATATTTGTTTCAAATTTTCAGCAATGAAACTTTTCATATTATCTTGTAAGAGGACCTTGTACTGATTGAAGAGCGTTGTACATCGCACGAGTCACTAATACGTATCAGAGATCCTCTGGCGTGTGGTCTAGTGTGGCGGAATTGTTCCCTCATTGCATAGAACTAATAGCACTAATTGTTTCGAATCAGGGCTTTTCTCTAGAACTGAAGACCTATTTTTCTTCATTAGATCCCCTATTGATCTTTGAATGATAAATGAACAGTTCAATCAGCGACTGCTGATTGGGAAAGTTCAAGGCTGTCAGAAAGTTTCCAGGAAGACTTCTCTAAAAATGGAGCAATATAATTTTTCAGCTTTTCTGTATCACGCAATTGCTTTGATATGCCTGTGGACACTGCAGCATCAGAATCAAATTAATGTAAAACTAGTATGTATAAAATCAACATTTTCAGCATGGTAGTTCATAGAATTAATCCAGGTTCCCCATCTTATGTATTCTTATACAAAAAAGTATTAATAAATGAAATAATTGTAAAAGTTGTCATTGCCAACAAAAGTATTTAATATAATAGCAGCTTTCGATGGCTTAGCCATCATCAGTTGTCTGATACAAGAAGAAAAACAAAACATTAGAACGTGAATACAACAAGATTATGATAAAGGTTACAAATAATTTACAAATTTTTTGGAAATAAATTTAACATTCTAGAAACAGGAAGAAAGAAAAAAGTGGGGGGGGGGGTTAAGTCATTAATACTAAAGAAAAGCGAATGAAATAGAAATAGGAAACGTAAAATTTTTTAAACAGAGAAACATAGAAACGTAAGTTGACTTACATTTCATTTTACATTTCTATGTTTTACATTTCAACTTACATTTCTATGTTTCTCTGTTTAAAAAATTTTACGTTTCCTATTTCTATTTCATTCGCTTTTCTTTAGTATTAATGACTTACCCCCCCCCCCACTTTTTTCTTTCTTCCTGTTTCTAGAATGTTAAATTTATTTCCAAAAAATTTGTAAATTATTTGTAACCTTTATCATAATCTTGTTGTATTCACGTTCTAATGTTTTGTTTTTCTTCTTGTATCAGACAACTGATGATGATGGCTAAGCCATCGAAAGCTGCTATTATATTAAATACTTTTGTTGGCAATGACAACTTTTACAATTATTTCATGAAAAATGCCAACGATAACGCACCACAACACCTATAAGTATTAATAAGTCAGCTTTATCAACCTGATCTGAGCTGAGATCAAATCAGTTCTGCAAACCCAACGAGTGCACAGGACAGGTTAGAAGTGGTAATTTTGAATACAACACATGCTTCGGCCGCCTTGCATATGTACGGCGCTGCATAGGAAGACATTACTTTGTAGAACTCCATCAGCCCACAAGAATGCCATTGTATTGGTAACAGTTTTGTAATAGTTTGAGGTTGCATTTGGGTTACACTTTACAAGTTAACAAAAGAGACTTACGCTTTTAGCCCCCCCCCCCCCCCCCCCCACACACACACACACACACAAATACAAGATTTTCGTTTCCGAAACTTCTTTCTATGAAATTCTTAAAATAATCGGTAAACTAAAATATAAATATTCGTCCCGTTGAGATGAATTTCCGGATTGTTAAAGACTTGTGTGCTTGACATTATACACCAGTTAACTCGCATGTTTAATGTATCCTTATGCACCGGAACTTTTCGAGATATTTTCAAAACAGCTAAGATTAAGCCGCACTTCAAAGAAGGCAACAAAAATAAAATTCAAAATTATCGGCCTATATTAATCATCGGCCTATATTAAATATATTACCTCTTGTCAGTTTTTTCAAAAATATTAGAGAGACTTTTTTTTATGTACGAACGGAAACCTTTCAGAGTAAACCCGTCGCGTTTTCAAATCGCCAACATGGAGTTCGACAATAAAAATCTACCTTGATAAATTCTTACTCGAGAGTTACCACTGCCCCGTAAGGTTTAATCCAAAAACCTCAGTGACGCATCGCGATTTTCCTTCAGATTTTCGGCCCAAAGAGATAATTTACAAACAACGGCGGAGGTTCGCGTGCGACAAACGGAGAAAGAAAAAAGGTCAACGGCGCTTCCTGGGCTGGCGAATAGCTTCTAGTGAAGGGTATCAAGGTCAAGGGAGACCCCTGAGAGATGCAAAGTGAGTTCGCGATATCACCTACTAAACGTATTTTCACAAACCTAATTTCCTTTGTGTTCTCTGCGATACTCGCGCAGAAAACCAACACGCCAGAACTACGGATGCGTCATCGATTTACCCTTTTATCTGCAAATAACGTCTATATATACGAACAGACTCATTCTAAGTCGATGCAATAGCGGCATTTTAGAGAGGATGCTACAGAAAATAATATTTGACAAAGCTAAATTGTTTATCAAAAACAGACAGGAAAAACGAAGAATTAATTAAAAAATTGCAGAAAAGATGGAAAAATTCAGCAATGTGTAAAAATATGTTCTTTTGGGTAAAATATGTAAAAATATGTACTAAAATGTCAACGGTTTTTGGCATTAACCGATATGAAATGTGAAGATATCAACTTGACAGATGTTAGGAATGTTAGGAAAATATGTTATAACATAATTATGTTAGGAAAATGAGTTATAACATAATTATCCGTGCCCTACTAATGAATAATTAAAATTGCATCACCGGATTCAATAACATAAAATAAATATCCTGCTAGCAACCAGAATTTTGTTTTAAAAATGACTGCAGCTACTGCAGTCTAAGACCAAATCGTGGTCCTAAGGATTTCACTTTTCTACAAACTGACTGAGATCTCAGAAAATAGTCTCAGCTAATAGTTCCCCGATTGTAATTATTTTTTCTACTTACCAATTGATATTCCTGATTGATCAAAGTAAGGGGCAACAAAATCAATCACTTCTTCTCTCTCAGAAGTCATTGTCAGAGGAGCAATAATCATATCTGTTTCCTATAAAGTAGAAATACTATGAATCAGAAATAATACACAAGAAACAATCAAAGTATATATCAAAGAAAGTGTTTAAGAAATTGTAATATGCAATGCTCAAGAAATTGGTGATACACTTTAATGACCTGTATATATTCCTCAAATGAGAATTGACATTTTTACAATTAAATTAACATACAGACAATTTACATGCCCTGATATAATTTCTTGTAAACTTATTAATACAATTTATTTACAGTAATTTTTAAAGAATTTTTTATCAATGTTGCAAATCAATTTCAGGGTTATGAAAACTTAGACATCGTGAACATGCTAGCACACACCAGAGATGTACGCACACACACACACACGCTCAAACACAAACACAAGCGCACACAGGCACACGCGCACGCGCACACGCGCACGCGCACGCGCGCACGCGCACGCGCGCGCGCACACACACATACACACACACACACACACGTGCCCACCTTTGCACTCCCATGCACCCGCACTCGAACATGCAAAATATAAAATACATGGCTTTGAATGAAGGAAATATTGATTTATATAATTAAGCACTAGCAAGCACTATTGGGTAGATTTCTAAATTACTTACACCCATAGCCAGATCTCCTACTAAACCATCCCAAGTGCCATCAGGTCTTCTGTTTCCAAAAGATCCGTTTTCAGGTGCCACTATTTCATAATCAAAATCCATGTAATTCTTTTCGGCTAATTTTTTTAACAAGTCAATACAATATCCCTCCCAAATCGGATTTCCATTGTCATCCTTCTTTACTTGATTTGTTTCTGGATCACGGACTAAGTAAGACCATGGAATACCCTAAGACAAGCAAGTAAGTTTAAAATATTGTACAAGCACATACTGAAGCATAAAACATTGTAAAACATAATATTCAAAGTTAATTACTTGAATGATTATTGCATTTTTATTGAGCACAGTTGTGAATAAATCACATTCGTTTATTATTTACTTTGGCTGCATTATGTTCAATAAGACTGCAGCCAAAGGAGGTCAAAAGAAAACTACAGAGACCGCGGAGAAACCGCGGAAAACCTCCGACCAGAGCAGGCGGGCGCTAGAATTCTCCTCTAGACAGCGACAGAACTCGACCTAGCTATCTAGCCAGCATCGAAAATCCTGCCACCGTCGAGGCTGAAACTTAGGACCTCCCGGTCAGAGGCACTGAGGTTACATCAGTTGATGCTCTGAGACACCTCTGCACGTTAATCTGAGCTCTAACCAACCCAGTCGCCCAATCGTGGTAGATAAAATCGAAGGAAATTGAACAAAACGAACGACACGCGTGTCCCTGCTCGGTATGTTTTGCGGGTGCAAAACTTACTCGGACAGCGGAAAACGCAGGGCTTGAAAAGATTAAAGGGAATCCAATCCATGTTCTACCATACTCTTTGAGTTTCAGTTTTGCTATTAAGGATCCGAAGAATTTAAAAAAAATGTGAAAAAGATGTAATTTGTTTGGCACCAGATGATAGCTGGGAAGAGGGCGGAGCAAAACCGAAAAGGTAGTTCAGACCAAAGAAATTAAAAAAACTAGTACGAGGAAGTCTGTGCCTTTTGGTAGCATCACTAGTTTTTGATGTGGGAGACGGGAAAATTAAACATACTGGTTGATATTAGGTTAATTATGTTACCGTCGACTCTTCGTGAAGTTATGGAAGAACAAAACTTATTAATCAGATATACATTCGAACAAAAGAGTTTTCTTAGTTGTGCAAGAGGTCAATTTTTGGGTCGAAAAATGATTCAATAAATAACGTTAATAACAAAATCCTTAAAAAATTATCGGAGACATAATAATATGTATAAGTCACAATAAACAATGGTTACATATTGATACAATGGGTAAGCAAGACGAGGCAGTTCACTATCCAGTAGAAATTTTAAACATCATTAGTGTAAGTGGGACTCATCCTAAGACACAGCGAAAATGCCTTTCGTATACGTGTGCCTTTCATATTACTCACAAATGTAAATTTATCAAAATATTGTAATATAATCCGTCAGAGACTCACTTCATTACAACGAAATATATTAAGTGAATCTGCTATTCTTACTGGCTGAGAGAATGAGAAACATTTTTCATACAAAGAATTCCAAAACTACCCATTAACTACCCGCTTCAAGAAACTTCAGTTTATCTACAAATTGTTTTTCAGTGACAATAAAGCACAAGGGCAGACCTTTTAAAAGTGGACGTAGATTTATGTAAACATTGTTTTAGAAATAGTATTCGGATATAGATGTAGCATGCTCTCAAGTGAATGATTTCACAAAATTATTGGCCCCTGATTCTGAATGTAAAATCAAAAACATAGTGTATACAGAAGCTTTACTGTATTTTATTGTAATATTATTAAAAGAAATTGTCAAATAATTAAATTTTTCATATCTTATTTGCACTTTTTAAATTAACCTCCCAAAATATATTTAAGACTTCATGCAAACAAAGTTTTGAGTACAGCTAATTTGCTATAGCAGGAATAAGATATATCAGGTTTTTCGTTACCAGGGCTCGGCAATAAGAGATTTTCTGTCGAAAAGTTTCGTGCGCCATTACAATACTTTTACTTCTTACGAAGTAAGGGCGAGAAAGTCACAATATACGCTTCCTGACTGGCGTGTTCGTGCCGAACATTTGAACCACGCGGGCCAGAATTTACGGCAGCCACTTCCAGGTCACAGCAATTACGCGGTGCCTGGTTGCTGCCTTCAAGCAAATCGGCTGGCTGGCCCTTCACCAGCCGGCAATGTGGGGCAAGGGGCGAGTGGCGAGTAGCGAGTGGCAAGTAGCCTATGAAGAGTGTAGTGCGCCAGGAGTCTCTCCGTAGTGACACCTTACTGGTGAGAGTACTAGAATCAGAAATTATATTTGTAGCACGAGCTATAGCTTGTAACAAAAGAGAAAGTAAATTGCGTAATCAACACAATCACAGCTGATGCTGGAAGCGTTGATCCCTTCCCTTGTTTCTCAATGATTTGGTTGCTATCAACATAAATGCAATTTTAAATATGAGGCTCTGATTCGACTTTGTGCGGAAATACTTTCCTGGAGCACTGTAGAAGTCACTGAAGTTAGTATTCGGACACGGTGACCCAGGGCGGTGTTTTGGTTCCTTTCGGCCTCGCAGTGCACGTAGCAACGGCTTTTTTTCGCCTGGACCGCGGACATCACCCCTGCAAGGCTACGAACTTTCTGCGGGACCTTAGCTGCCGCCAACCGCTTTTGCGGGTTTGGGCTCTGTCCTCGACCTCTCGACCGCTTTTGTACGCTCCACGACGGCATCGCCACCGACTGACCTACTGCATCCTTCATTATGTTGTGTGCTTACTAAGTGTTTGTCTTCCATACACTTAGACTCGCTTGTCCTTATACTTAGACTCAACGCTCACTTAATTAGGTGCCTTTTGATCAATGCCATTGTTTCTTCTCAGATTTCAGTGTTTGAAATTTCGTCCAGGAGACGCAATTAGGGATTCCAAATACTGCCAATCTTAGAATCATGACCTAAGGATTCACGTTGTGCCAGAAAGTCATTAATTGCATTAATTTACAGTTTCACCGCTGTAGATGTCTTGAAGCACCAAGAAACATGTTTTTCATTTTTTTTTCAGAAAGTACTAAAAATGTTTGCCTAAAACAATGTCTACGCATTTGTACCATTCACAAGAATGAAATGAGCTAATGATAACATCTGTAGGTGCCGTAAGTCGCTTAAAACACTTTTTAGCCTAAAACGCAAATGCACAGGTTTTTTGAGAAATTTCGAATAACCTCATTTGTCTCAATTGGTGGAGGGGAGTCTAACCTTGAGTAACGGAAGGACGGACGAACACACGGGCGCAGGTTATTCAAATACTACACAAGAATAAAGGAAATTTTGAAATGAAAAAACAACTTAGATTTAGTATAAACTAAACTAAATGGTGTAGTACTATTTGTTATAATGAATTATTACTATAGGAGTTTCATTTCGCTATTTTGACGGGATATCTCTAGTTATTAATGTTTTAGTTTATAACGCATTGCATAACGCATTAAGTCCGTGTGATTTCATCTAAGAGCATAACTACTACTAAAACAATTTTTTTTCAAGAAAAACATTATTCCAGCTATTCCTCAGGGGGATTGACATTTGAATGCAAGTGTAATCGGATGCTGAGAAATTTGACAGCAGTTATAAGTGATTCCAAATCAATATAAAGTCAAACGTCAAACAATCCTTATAAGAGCAGGAGCAAAGAGCTCAGGAAACGCGCCGGTTTCGGCTGTCCGCGTGTGCACGTGTCGTGCTTGACCAAATCCCGAAGATGACTTCACACGTTGCGTTTTCCCTGTCCGGCTTTACGGCGTCTTCAATGTGGCCGATTGACTGCAATTCCCCTCCCACAGTCTATCCGTTGTCCCTTTCGTCTGCACAAGAGAGTCGCTCCCTGGACCATAGAGAGCCGCGCTTACAACAGTTTTACGTGCACTTACCTGCGGCTTGCAAGAATCCAGACAGACGAACCGCGAAAAAAAACCAACAAAACAGAAGCCTATGGATTTCGTTAGTAACAGTTTTGCCCGATAGGTTGTTACTCACTGGCACATTTACATAAAGAATAGATCTTAGTGTGCTGCACACACACAGCTCCGCGGCAGACTCAGGACATCAAACCCGCTTCCCGTATTTTTGTTCTTCCTAAATCGTACACCTAGAGTTGAACATTGATTTCCTTCCCAGCTCTCTCAAAAATATGTTATCTCCTGTCTGCATTAGTGCCTCCGACACTATATATCGGAGAAAGCGCGTCCTGTTTTCCTTTCTTCCTAATACGTAAAAAACAGCCAATCAGAGTGTCAGAGTTTAAATGATTACGGCCTATAAAGAACAACGGTCTGTAGCATTAGCTTGTTTTCGGTGTAACTTGGAAGAAGCCTAAATAGTATTGACATATCTATTCAAATATAAGCAAACCTATCCCTTCGGCAATGAAACGTTGCCACGTTTGAATGGTTATTTTAGTAAAACTAAATCACCACTGTAATAAAACCCTTTTGTCATTCCTGCTTTCTACATTTTGAAAACTTTCGTTTAGGTTGTCAAGTGAGTAGAGTCACCTGAATGGTCATCGTTATGCAGTTAGACGTCATTACCCGAGGTCTCTATCAGTCCAGGGGAGTTACTCTCGTTCTGATTCCGTTGAAGGGTAACTAATATTTTCGTAAGGTCTCCTCACAATGCGTTTGCCGCATCTAGTTATTTAAATAAATCGAGAAAACGGTACACTTCGTTTCTACGGAACATTTTAAGGCTTTCTAAAATGTTATAACGAATGAAGTTTATTTAATTTTGACGATAAAATATATTATTGAGTATTACTTTCTGCAATGTTGGTGTCTCAAGACTGCTATCCATATGTTATCATAAAGCTATTTCTCTAAAAATACCAAAAAATTTTAATGAAATATAAGAAATAATTACCTCTGCTGTTCCAACTCTGAAGAATCGTCTAGTCGCTGCTATGGTTACATTTGGCTTTAATGTCAAACCACTTTCCCTAGTCCATTCTGCCAGGGGTTTATCTTGCGAATTATTGTACTGGACTATATCAACAGTCATGGACATATAAAGTGTTGGAATTTTATTTGGTTGATTTTGCAAGCCAACTGCAATATTCAATTCTTTCGTTTTCTGCAAGAATGTTTTACTATTATTTGATATTATTTGAAAAACTTCTGAATAGACGTAAGCTTCCGCGGCTCGAATCCATAAATTCTTGGTTATCCGGGAGACGCCGCGTGGTTGGCTGAGATGCCGACGTTTCGCCTGACATGTCGCAAGGTTCCTCAGGGCAGTGAGGGAGTCACACGCGGCGTTTCCCGGATAGCCAAGAATTTAAACTTCTGAATACTCCTAGTATTTTTACCATAAAAAAAGCATTATGTGAAACTTTCCGGAAAAATACTTCATTGGTAATTTGCATTCGTTCTGACATTCAGTTACAATTTTTGAAGAAACGTTCAGTACATAGTACAAAAATTACCCCTTCCAGATTTTTGAGGAAATCTGCGTTTTGATTGGATTTTTCCTTTTCACCTCCAACGCACCCGAAAGGTCGAGGTTGCGGGGATATATCCATTTTAGACTCTTTCATCTCTTGCATCGCGCCAACAATCACATCGGTGACTTGTTGAAGGTAAGAATTCATTATCTGTAACCGTTAAACACGTTTACACAAGTTACACATCAATTTTTACAAATACAATTAAGACGAAACTTTACGAATATTTATGTTTTATTTTCTGAATCAATACCTGTACTCCTCTGCAACTACATCCAGGTGATGTTCGTTGAATGTTACAGCAAAACGATCGTCGCATGGTCAATAAACTTGGTGCCATTAGGAGAGAAGTTTTATCAAAATTTTCGTATTCAAAATCAGTGAAAACTAAATTCCACCTTTCTTCTCTGTTAATTAAATTGTCCTTTACAGCCTGTAAACAAAAAAGCTATTTCAAACCAAGTTTTTTATTAATTTGAAAACTATCCCCTAAGTTTTGCTTGAATTTCATTCTCTTACATTCGATTCAATTCCGCTTTCCAAGTTCTTAAACCGGGAAAGTTAGCTTATTGATAAAGTTAACATGGTGACGAGGAAAGCGTTTTATTACGTTCTTATACTCCCTTTACATAATAAACAATGATGTTCTCCAATTTAGAATATGGATTTTAATTAAAAATAGCTTATTGTAAGATCTTTTGGAATAAAGCTTGTTCTACATGTTCCTGTGAGACAGATGTCAACCTTGGATATCTGTCTGTAAACCATCCATAAAATTAGTCAACGAAAAATATAAACTATTTTTACATTTCTTTAGTCATTTATTTAGTTAATAGTGTGACGAACATGCCGATCAGTGCATACAAATTGTTCAATTAAAATACTATAGACACATTAACTTTTGAGAGACATTGATCTTATAGGTCCATTGATATATTTCACTCAGTTTTCCCCCCGAAATTACTAATGAATAATAATAATAATAATAATAATAATAATAATAATAATAATAATAATAATAGTACCGAGCGAAGTGGCTCAGTGCGTAGCGCGCTGACTTCGTAATCGGGAGGTCCGGGTTCGATTCCCTGGCCGGCCATCCTGACCGGGGTTTTCGTGGTTTCCCTCGGTCATAAGGCGAATGCTGGGGTGGTTCAAAAAGTCCACGATCACCTTTCACCAATATCCTATCACTTCCTAATCCATGATTGTCCCTTCACCTATCATCAACCTATCATCTCATAATTCACACTTCAAGGCGTAACAACCTTGTCGTAATCCAAGGATACAGCTGAAAAGCTTATCCTGGAAGAATTACACACGTTAATCGTGTAGCGTGGTCAGTAATGGCCTATACGCCAATAATAATAATAATAATAATAATAATAATAGTAGTAGTAATAATAATAAATTATTCTAAATTCCCTATTCGAGAAGTATCTGAAAAAATATGGGTAATGGCTTTTTTCTTATATCACTTCTTTTACACAAACATTAAGCTTCTTGAACGGCAACGAATGAAATAGAAAGTACAATGAAAGAATTACCTTGTCGTACAGAACTTTCATTTTCTCAGTAGTGGCAAAAATTACGTAGTAGGATGGAGTCGGCCGCATTCTTTTTAGACGATCGGAAGTTTCTGAATCCAATCCATTCAACGCTATCACTCGTATGATAGATGTGCCAATTAAATAGTAGAGGGTCTGGTCGAGCTCTGAAACATATTTTGTGTTAAAGATGTCTAAATAAATTTTACAGAATGAATTTAAAGAGAGTTGAAAAGTAAACTATAACAACTATAATTTCTTTCTCAAAGTTAAACGGTGTGTCAGTACACAATAAAATAACATAGCATTTCTCCATAGTATCACCTGGTGGGAGTGCTTGCAACAGAAGTTATGTTGGTAGTATGAGCTGTAGATCGAAAACGTAAATCACGAATTTTTTACAATCATAATAGATACTGACAGTGTTGTCCCCTTTACTTTTTCCCAGTGATCTGGCTGTTACCAACAGAAACGCAATTTTTAAAAAGAGGCCCTGATTCTACTCGGTGTAGAGACACTTTTTTGACACACTGTATAATGCGCCTATTGTAAAGAACATGTCCGGCGGTAGGCAAGTATCCTTTCAAACTCTGGTAATTCAGGGATCAAACTCGGCTGGGAGCGGTGGATTTTTCGAAGAACGGAAAATAATCAGTTTTCAATGCCATTCTCAAAAGAACAGCGACTAAATGTCCCGCAGAATTAAATTTTTCAACAATTCCTTCCCCCAATCAGATCGCAAACTCTCAGTCAGGGAAGCACATAAGGAACGGGTAATATGACTGAGATCGTTGATGTGTCGATGCCTGATTACGAACATGGAAGTCAAAAATCAGTTGTTTGCGGGGGCGACCAACATTGTTTCAAAATGCCCATTAATAAAGCGTATGTTAGTAATGTACAAATATGTGCATACACATTTTCTGAATCTGAACCCTTCTCAGTCTACATGGTGTCTATGGTGCACCGATCTAACCGAAATGTTGGAAATTTCCCTAGTATAGTTCCAGAGCCAGCCCGTTCCCTTCCTTGTTTTAGATCGTCCACTCTACTCAGTAACGTATTACGACACACCTCCCATCGACTCTCGGAAGTGTCACATAAGCCCATCTTCTAATTTCATTCCAAGATCGAGAGGAGTCGCCGAAGTAGCCGTCTCAGCCAAACGTGCCCGCAGGGAAAAGATCCATGTCTCTGGGGGATGCGCGAGATCGGTTCTGTCTCACCAGGCCACGTCACAATGGAAAATAAGAACGGAACCGTCCGAAAGCAACGCGAACATGTTTCACACTCATGCTCCTGCACTCCAGAGACGGACTAGGCATGAAATAATATTATTGGAAATAGACTGTGGTGGATGGAAGTGTCAAGCGTAACACAACACAACAAGGTAAATGGCCGTGCATTGGTGAGAATCAAATATACCCCGACGGAATGTCGGGGGTGGCAGTGGACAAGAGGCCAGCGCACAGGTATTACACAATATAACGGCCCAACCATATTTTAAACAAGTGAAATAATGTTCAAGAAATAATATAAGAATAATGCATAAGAGAGCTACATTTATGAAACTGCATTGGAAGGTAAATTGGTTGTTCTGGTGAAAGATTTGTTGATAGATAACACTTTTGAGAGTTTGGAAGTGCACGCCGTTGTTTCGTTGTGTCGTATGAATGAATATTTAGTTGAAAACTTTCTTGAAGAAGACATTGGTTATCGAATTAATTATTCTTGGTTTTTTCTCGCAGCCGTGCAAGTAAGCCGTGACTTCTACTTTATCATGCAGTCGAAGAAAATATTCTAGACGAACTTTAGGCAAAAGTTCCAAAATTGTCGTGAACGCCTCTGGTCTTGTGAAAATCATGGAGAATTTTCACGGTGGACAGTCATTTTCTCAAACAAATTTCCCTGACTTTTCCCGGTTTTCCAAAGCACAATTTTTTTCTCTGATAGGATTTGTGGAGTATTTTTACACTATTTTAAGAAAATATTATAACAATCCTGAAAATAATTTGTCAGTTCTCTGATTTCTCTCTGTCATAAAGTACAAATTTTCAAAAATCTCAACGAATTGAAATTGAGCAAAAAGTAATGCACTATTTTTTGGGAATAAATTAGTTTTATTTCTATCAGAAAATTTTCCCTAACATCTAACGATTCTTCCACAAACTCCCTGAATTTTCTACTGAAATTAAAATACCTGTTTTCCCCGATTTTCTATGTTTTCCAGTATGTGGCAACAGTAAACAACAACAACAGCAGCCGCATATTCACAATTAGCAGAGGGGTCCGCTACCCTTAGACGCGCTCTTTGATTTAGCAATTCCAGGAGCGTCAAGTGCTAACGTGTTTAGTCTTATATGTGTAGTGTATGTTTCTGCAGTGGTCTTTCCCTGCTGGATGGCGAGATCCGGCGCCGACCTACGTCGGCTTGCGGGGTTTCTCCCCAAACAGGTATCTCCCACCAGCGGTGAACCACCTCAGCCGGAACAAGCCCTGAGTTCCCGACCGGTCTCACGACATGTGGGTTGGTGTAGTGCATGTAAGTGTATGTAAGGGGCGAGGACATGACAAAGAAGAGGAAGGAAAGATCGCGCTAAGTCAGTGGCCCGTTTATTAGGGTCCTGCTCCGGCATTCGACCGGTATTTATCGGTCACCACGGAAACGGAATTTAACGGAACACCACGGAAAACTAGTGATCAGAGCAGCCGGCCGCTAGAATTCTCCTTGAGCCAGCGGAATTCGTTTAAACAAATGAAATAATGTTCATGAAATAATGTAAGAATAATGAATGACAGAGCTACATTTATAAAACTTCATTGGAAGATAAATGGGTTATTCTGGTGGAAGATTTGTTGATAGCACTTGTGAGAGTTTGGAAGTGCACGTCGTTAGCTGTGGAAGTGCACGACGGTAGCTGTCTAGTTCCCGTCGAAAATCCTGGCTCCCGTCGGGGCTGGAAGCCTCCCGGCGAGGGGCACTGCGGTGACGTCCACTGAACCCAGCGCCGGTGCTGCCCGCTGTACCTTGCTCGGTGTGGAAGATGAGCGCGGCGTCGGTGGCGGCGCGCTCCGACAAGAAGTTCTCCGCGGCCGCCACGAAGCCCGACACCGTCACGTCCACGCGCACGTACGGCACGCCCGCGAACGCGCTCATGTTCCACACGGCGTTCCACCCCGTCCACGTGAAGTCCAAGATGGCGCTCACGCCCTTCGCCAGCTCGTTGCACACTGCCACATGGAACAGACACACTGGAGAATGTCTTTGTTTCAAATTACATACAATTTACTTGATTTTATAAAAAAAACAACAACAAAGGTGTTTTGCCAAAACAACTGCTTTTCCTGGAACGTCATGTTCAAATAGGCGAAGTAAACATATATGTGCAATATAAAGCGACTTCTGGGTTAGGATAATTGAATGCAAGTATTAGCAGGGTACCAATTTCTAATTTAACTTATTGTACTATAAATACTAAAATGGTTGTCAAAGAATCATACTTATTCGTTTATAATTTTGTTTCATTTGTTCATTGATTATATGTTTTTGTTGTACGTAATCTGTGATGAAAATTTTTGTTCATGTTTCACGACCAACTGGAAATACACTGTGATCAAAGTATCCTGTCCACGTCCAATGACACGTCAAAAATGGTGTCATGCTGTGGTCGTGTTTTTCATGGAGGAGACTTGCACCCCTTATTGATTTGTGTGGCACTATCACGGCACAGGCCTATGTTGATGTTTTAAACACCTTCTTGCTTCCTACTGTCGAAGAGCAATTCGGAGATGCCGATTGCATCTTTCAACACGATCGAGCACCTGTCCATATTGCACAGCCTGTGGCGGAGTGGTTACACAACAATAACATCCCTGTAATGGACTGGCTAACATCCCTGACCTGAATCCTATCGAACACCATTGGGATGTTTTTAAACGCCGACTTCGTGCCAGCCCTCACTGACATACATCGATACCTATCCGCAGTGCAGTACTTCGTGAAGAATGGGCTGTCATTCCCCAAGAAACCATCCAGCACCTGATTGAAAGTATGCCTGCGAGAGTGGAAGCTGTCATCAAGGCTAAGGGTGGGCAAAGTCCCTACCGAATTCCAGCATTACCAATGAAGGGCGCAACGAACTGGTAAATCACTTTCAGCCACGTGTCCGGATACTTTTAATCACTTAGTGTGCATTGGCTATATCTGTGTTATAGATGAAGCTATCTGTGATATACTCAGTATATAACGTATATACGATGTACATCGTAGATTATAATTAAACGACTTCGATCTACAAAAAAAATACCCGGCCCCATTACGTTACCGATTTGGAAAAATATTAATTACGACGCTTCTTTTTGAAAACAGTTTATAGGTAGAACAATTAACGAGAAATACAATGGAGCAAACAAGCCAGCATACCAACAAATCAATTCGGATATATACGCGAAACAATACGGAGCCGAAGTTCAAAATGTAAATAATACTCCCACAGTGCGTTACAAATTGGAAAAATATTAATTTTGTCGCTTATTTATGAAAACAAAAATAATGGTTAAAATATTTACGAGAAATTAAATTGAACAAACCAAACTCCAATCCGAAAAATAGGTTCGGATATGGACGCGAAAACAAAATGGAACCTGTGTTCCAAAACAAATAATACCCAGCCCATTGCGTGACAAGATTAGAAAAATATGAATTTCGACGCATCTTCATGAAGACACGTAACTAGGAAGAACCATTAACGAGAAATGGAATGGAGCAAACCAGACTTCAATCCGATAAATAGTTTCGTAGATAGACTCGAAAAAACAACAACAGAGAGTCGCGAAACTAAAATGAGAAATTGGGTCACAAATTTGGAAAAATATTAATTTTGTCGCTTTGTATAACCACGTACATATGTAGACCAATTTACGAGAAATTTAATGGAGCCAACCACAATCCAATCTTACAAATAGTTTCGGAGAGACACGAAAAAAGACGGTTCCTTAGTTGAGAAATTGAGTAAAAAATTTGCAAAAATATTAGTTTTGTCACTTTTGACTGTATTCACGTATTAAGGTAGAATGCTTTACGAGAAATTTGATGGAGGAAACCAAACTCCAATCCGACAAATAAGTTCGGAGTTAGATGAGAAACAAAACGGCGCCAAAGTTGCAAAACTGAGTGAGAAAATTGAAAAATTATTAATTTCGTCGTATTTGTCTGATCTCACGTATATGCGTAGAACTTGTTACGATAAATTTAATGGAACAAACATACTCATATCCCACAAAAAGTTTCGGAGATAGACGCTAAATAAACAGGTGCCCAAGTTGAATATTTATGTAACAAAATTAGAAAAATATATAATTCGTCGCATTTGTCTGGTATCACATATAGTTAGAATATTTTATGAGAAACTTAAATGAACAAGGTGTGGATGAGAATTTGAGTAACAAATTTGAAAAAAGAAAATAATTTCGCTTCTTTCTGAAATTACGTACACAGGTATACCACTTTACTAGAAATTAAATGGGGCAAACCAAACTTTCGACGCCAAACAATATGACAACGAAATTGGCAAATTGGCTGAAAAATCCGGAATAAAATAATTTTTTCGATATTTACTAGGCTGTCCAGGTGACGCATTACACCCTGAAGAAGGTCGCAGAATGGCGACCGAAACGTCGGCACCTTCGCCATGGACGCGGCGTCACCCGGACAGCCTTGTAAATACTAACTCCGGCCGCGGAAGCCTACGCTCTCAATTTTTTCGATTCTTTCTGAAATTACGAACACAGGTACACACCTTAAGAAAATTGAATGGAGCAAATAAATATCCATCCGGCTAATAGTTGAGGAGATATACGCGAAACGATACGGCATCAAAAATGGGAAATTAGCTGGAAATAAACGAAAAATTCATTTTACTGCATTTATCTGAAATTGTTTTCAGGTAGAACACATTACGAGAAATTGAATGCTTCAAACAAGACTTTGATATTTCTATTAGTTTCAGAGACAGACGCAAAAGAAGGTTCCGAAGTTGGAAAATTGGCCGGAAAATTCCGAAAAATTTAATTTAATCTCTTTTATCAGAAATTATGTACACAGGTAGAACACTTTACGAGAAATTGAATGGAGCACACAAACTTCTATCTGACTAGTTGTTTCGGAGATAGATGCGATACATTATGGCGCCGAAATTGGAAAATTGGCTGGAAAATTCGCAAAAAATTAATTTTACTGCAATAATCTGGAATTACGTACACATGTAGAACACTTTACGAGACATTGAATGGAGCAAACAATCCGGCCGTTCTAGATATAGACGCGAAACCATATGGCACCAAAATTGGGAAATTGGCTGGAAAATTCGGAAAAAAATAATTTTATTGCATTAATCTGAAATTACGTACACAGGTTAAACTTTTTTACGAGAAATTGAATGCTGCAAGGAAGACCTACATACGGATATTAGTTTCAGAGATAGACGCGAAAATATGGTTCCGAAGTTGGGAAATTGGCTGGAAAATTTAATTTTATCGCTTTTATCAGAAATTACGTTCACAAGTAGAACACTTTACGAGAAATTGAATGGAGCACACCAAACTTCCATCCGGCAATTAGTTTCGGAGATAGGCGCAATACATTATGGCGCCGAAATTAGAAAATTGTCTGGAAAATTCCCCAAAAAATAATTTTATTGCAATAACCTGAAATTACCTACAGAGGAAGATCACTTTACGAGATATTCAATGGAGCAAACCAAACGTCGATCCCGCTACTAGTTCCGGAGATAGACGCGAAATCATATGGCGGCGATTAGGAAATTGGCTGGAAAATTCGAAAAAAAATAATTTTCTCGTTTTTATCTCAAATTATGTACACAGGTAGAACACTATACGAAAAATTGAATGCTGCAAGGAATACCTACATTAGGCCTATTAGTTTCAGTGATAGACGCGAAGCAATATAGTTCTGAAGTTGGGAAATTGGCTGGAAAATCCCGGAAAAATTAATTTTCTCGGTTTTATCAGAAATTACGTACACAGGTAGAACACTTTACGAGAAATTGAATGGAGGAAACCAAACTTCGAACCGGCTACGAGTTCCGCAGATAGATGCGAAACCAAATGGCGTCAAAATTGGGAAATCGACTGGAAAACCGGAAAAAATAATTATCTCATATTTATCTCAAATTACGTGCACAGGTAGAACATTATACGAAAAATTGAATGCTGCAAGGAAGACCTATTACGACTATTAGTGTCAGAGACAGAAACGAAAAGAATGGTAAAAAGTTGGGAAATTGGCAAAAAACTTCTGAAAAAATAAGTTTATCGCTCTTATTAGAAATTATGTACACAGGTAGTATATCTTACGAGAAATTGAATTGCCCAAACCAAACGTCGATCCAACAATTAGTTTCAGAGATAGACGCATAACATTATGGCGCCGAAATTGGAAAATTGGCTGGAAAATTCCCAAAACATTAATTTATTTGAATTAATATCAAATTACGTACACAGGTAGATCACTTTACGAGATATTCAATGGAGCAAACCAAGCTTCGATACCGGTACTATTTCCAAAGATAGACGCGAAACCATTCGGCGTCCAAATTGGGAAATCGGCTGGAAAAATCAGAAAAAAATAGTTTGTCGTATTTATCTCAAATTAAGAACACAGGTAGAACATTATACGAAAAATTGAATGCTGCAAGGAAGACCTACATACGGTTATTAGTTTCAGAGATAGACGCGAAGCAATATGGTTCTGAAGTTGGGAAATTGGCTGGAAAATTCCGGAAAAATCAATTTTCTCGGTTTTATCAGAAATTACGGACAAGTAGAACACTTACGTAAAAATTGAATGGAGGAAACCAAACTTCGATCCGGCTACTAGTTCCGGAGATAGACGCTAAACCATATGGCCTCGAAAATGGGAAGTTAGCTGGAATATTCGGAAAAATACTTTTGTCCTATTTATCTCAAATTACGTACACAGATAGAATAACTTGCGAGAAATTGAAAAGCCCAAAACAAACGTCGATCCGACAATTAGTTTCCAAGATGGACGTGAAACAATATGGCGCCAAAACAGTGAAATTGGCTGGAAAATTCCAAAAAAAATTATTTGTTTAGGACTTATGTGGAATTACATTAACACCTAGAACACTTTAAGATAAATTGAATGCTGCAAACAAAACTTCGATTCGCCAATTTGTTTCGGATATTGAAGCAATACATTACGACGCAGAAATTGCAAAAATGACAGGAAAACTCCAAAAAATTAAATTTATTGCATTAATCTGAAATTACAAACATTGGTAGATACCTTTGTACTTTGTACTACGTAGATACCCTTTACGAGATATTGAATGGAAACAAAAAAATTGATTCGGAAAGTAGTTCCGGAGATACACGCGAAATCATATAAGGCCCAAATTAGGGAAATAAGCAAGAATTATGGGAAACAAATAATTTTGTCGTATTTATCTCAAATTACGTACACGTGTAGAACACTATACAAAAAATTAAATGCTGCAAGGAAGACCTACATACGGCTATTAGTTTCAGAGATAGACGCGAAAAAATATGGTGGCGAAGTTGGGAAATTGACTGGAAAATTCCGGAAAAACTATTTTTCTCCCTTTTATCAGAAATTACGTACACAGGTACAACACTTTACGAGACATACGCGCTGTAGGTTTATTAGTTTAAGAGAAAGATACTATAGAATTTGACTATTATTTGCAGAACGACGAATATTCAAAAATACAAGGCAACCTAGTGAAAACATTTCTCAAGTGTATATGAACACTTATGTCATATTCTAAAACTACATGAATTTAGGAACACGTCCTTGTTTTTAGAATTGATTTATGTTACATAGGTTGTGAGATATGCGTGTATCTTTCTTGTGTTGAAAAATGTAAAAAGTTCCTCGATCGACGAAATTTACCGATTTTCGACATGTCCGGGATTTTTCTGAAAACCAGCGTTCTAACACGGAATTGTATGGCGAGTACAATGGTGATACGTATTTTTCGATTACAAGCTTAGTTTTTCAGAAAATCAATAAGTTTCGCCATAAACGTCAATTTGTTCCAAATAGCTCTGTAGAAAACTGCACTTTCAAGAACGTTCTTTTAAACGAGAAACTTTGTTTAAGACTCAAAGTAAAGAGTAGAGTACTTACTATATCGTGTGAAAATTTCAGCGCTGTAGCTTTTTTAGCTTAGGAGATAGAAACTATTGAATTTGACTGTAATTTTTTTTTTTTGCGATTAATATTCAAAAATACAAGGCATTCAGTTCAAGGTTCCTAGAAGCCACATTTCTCAGATGTATATGACAAATGATGACATTTTCTAAAACCACGTGAATTTATAAACACGTCCTTGTTTTTAGAATTGATTAATGTTACATAGTTTGTGAGATATGCGTGTATCTTTCTTGTGTTAAAAAATGTAAAAGTTCGTCGATCGACGATATTTTCTGATTTTCGACAAGTCCGGGATTTTTCTGAAAACCAGCGCCCTAACACGGAATTTTATGGCAAGTACAATGGTGATACCTATTTTCAGAATAAAAGCTTAGTTTTTCAGAAAATCACAAAAGTTTCGCCATAAACGTCAATTTCTTCCAAATAGCTCTTTAGATAATTGCAATTTAAAGAACATTCTATTTAAACGACAAACTTCGTTTAAGACTCAAAATAAAGAATAGAGAACTTAATATATCGTGTGAAAATTTCAGCGCTGTAGCTTTTTTAGCTTAGGAGATAAAGACTATTGAATCTGACTATAATTTGAAGAGCCTCATATTTATACACTCCTCCACGGCTCAACCCTTATACACTCACAAACGTGATTTCAGATAAAAGCAACGAATTCAATTTTTTTCTATTTTTTTCACTAAATATCTGAATTCGGACAATATTTTATTTACCGTGTATTTTCGAAACTAATAGTCGGATTGAAGTCTGGTTTGCTCCACTGAATTTCTCGTCGTCAGCTATACCCACATACGTAATTTCAGAGAGAAGCGACGAATTTAATTTTTTTCCTATTTTTTCACTAAATTTCTGAATTCGGGCACATTTTATTTAACGCGTATTTCACAGTCGGATTCAAGTCTGGTTTGCTTCTCTGAATTTCTCGTAGTGAGCTGTACCCACATACGTGATTTCAGAGAGAAGCTACGAATTTAAGTTTTTTCGTATTTTTTTCACTAAATTTCTAAATTAAGGCACATTTTATTTCACGCGTATTTCCTAAACTAATATTCGGATTGAAGTCTGGTTTGCTTCTCTGAATTTCTCGTAGTGAGCTGCGTCCACATATGTGATTTCAGAGTGAAGCTACGAATTTAAGTTTTTTCGTTTTTTTCACTAAATTTCTGAATTCAGGCACATTTTATTTCACATGTATTTCCTAAACTAATAGTCGGATTGAAGTCTGGATAGCTCCACTGAATTTCTCGTAGTGAGCTGAACTTACATACGTGCTTTCAGAGAGAAGCGACCAATTTAATTTTTTTCGTATTTTTTCACTAAGCTTCTGAATTCGGGCACATTTTATTTCACGCGTATTTCCTAAACTAATAGTCGTATTGAAGTCTGGTTTGCTTCTCTGAATTTCTCGCAGTGAGCTGTACCCACATACGTGATTTCAGAGAGATGCGACGAATTTAATTTTTTTCGTATTTTTTCACTGAATTTCTGAATCCGTGCAGAACATTATTTCACGCGTTTTTCCTAAAGTAAAAGTCGGATTGAAGTCTGGTTTGCTCCACTGAATTTCTCGTAGTGAGCTGTACCCACATATGTGATTTGAGATAGAAGCGACGAATTTAAGTTTTTTCGTATTTTTGCACTAAACTTCTGAATTCGGAAACATTTTATTTCACGCGTTTTTCCTAAAGTAATAGTCGGATTGAAGTCTGGTTTGCTGCACTAAATTTATCGTAGTGAGCTGTACCCACATACGTGATTTCAGAGAGAAGCGACGAATTTAAGTTTTTCGTATTTTTTCACTAAATATCTGAATTCAGGCACATTTTATTTCACGCGTATTTCCTAAACTAATAGTCGGATTGAAGTATGGTTAGCTCCACTGAATTTCTCGTTGTGAGCTGTACACACATACGTGAATTCAGAGAGAAGCGACGCATTTAAGTTTTTTCGTATTTATTCACTAAATTTCTTATTTTGGGCCGAACTTGATTTCACGCGTATTTTCTAAACTAATAGTCGGATTGAAGTCTGGATAGCTCCACTGAATTTCTCGTAGTGAGCTGAACTTACATACGTGCTTTCAGAGAGAAGCGACCAATTTAATTTTTTTCGTATTTTTTCACTAAATTTCTGAATTCGGGCACATTTTATTTCACGCGTATTTCCTAAACTAATAGTCGGATTGAGGTCTGGTTTGCTTTACTAAATTTCTCGTAGAGAGCTGTACCCACATACGTGATTTGAGATAGAAGCGACAAATTTAAATTTTTTCGTATTTTTGCATAAACTTCTGAATTCGGAAAAATTTTATTTCACGCGATTTTCCTAAAGTAATGCATTGAAGTCTGGTTAGCCCCACTGAATTTTTCCTAGTCAGCTGTACCCACATACGTGATTTCAGAGAGTAGCGACGAATTTAATTTTTTTCGTATTTTTTTACTAAATTTCTGAATACGGACACATTTTATTTCACGAGTATTTCCTAAACTAATATTCGGATTGAAGTCTGGTTTGCTTCTGTGAATTTCTCGTAGTGAGCTGTACCCACATACGTAATTTCAGAGAAAAGCTACGAATTTAAGTTTTTTCGTATTTTTTCACTAAATTTCTGAATTCAGGCACATTTTATTTCACGCGTATTTCCTAAACTAATAGTCGGATTGAAGTCTAGTTAGCTCCACTGAATTTCTCGTAGTGAGCTGTACCAACATACGTGATTTCAGAGAGAAGATACGAATTTAATTTTTTTCGTATTTTTTCTCTGAATTTGTGAATCCGTGCAGAACATTATTTCACGAGTATTTCGTGAAATAATAGTCGGATTGACATCTGGCATGCTTCACTGAATTTCTCATAGTGAGCTGTACCCACATATGTGATTTGAGATAGAAGCGACGAATTAAAGTTTTTTCGTATTTTTGGACTAAATTTCTGAATACGGGCACATTTTATTTTACGCGTATTTCCGCAACGAATGAAGCCAAAAACACGAAATTGGGGGAAAAAACGGGAAAAAACCTAATTTCGTAGAATCCATCTGAAATCACGTATACAAGTACAACTCTCGACGAGAAATTCAATTGTGCAAACCAGACGTCTGTCCGACTATTAGTTTCGAAATTAAACGCTTGAAAAGAAATGAAGTCCAAAACCCGAAATTGGGGCAAAAAATGGGAAAAAACTTAATTTCGTAGGATCGATCTGAAATCACGTATACAGGTACAACTCGACACGAGAAATTCAATGGTGCAAACCAAACTTCAATCCGACTATTAGTTTCGAAATTAAACGCTTGAAAAGAAATGAAGCCCAAAACCCGAAATTGGGGCAAAAAATGGGGAAAAACTTAATTTCGTAGGATCGATCTGAAATCACGTATACAGGTACAACTCGAGACGAGAAATTCAATGGTGCAAACCAAACTTCAATCCGACTATTAGTTTCGAAATTAAACGCTTGAAAAGAAATAAAGCCCAAAACCCGAAATTGGGGCAAAATATGGGAAAAAACTTAATTTCATAGGATCGATCTGAAATCACGTATACAGGTACACCTCGAGACGAGAAATTCAATGGTGCAAACCAAACTTCAATCCGACTATTAGTTTCGAAATTAAACGCTTGAAAAGAAATGAAGCCCAAAACCCGAAATTGGGGCAAAAAATGGGAAAAAACTTAATTTCGTAGGATCGATCTGAAATCACGTATACAGGTACAACTCGAGACGAGAAATCAATGGTGCAAACCAAACTTCAATCCGACTATTAGTTTCGAAATTAAACGCTTGAAAAGAAATGAAGTCCAAAACCCGAAATTGGGGCAAAAAAATGGGAAAAAACTTAATTTCGTAGGATCGATCTGAAATCATGTATACAGGTACAACTCGAGACGAGAAATCAATGGTGCAAACCAAACTTCAATCCGACTATTAGTTTCGAAATTAAACGCTTGAAAAGAAATGAAGCCCAAAACCCGAAATTGGGGCAAAAAATGGGAAAAAACTTCATTTCGTAGGATCGAACTGAAATCACGGATACAGGTACACCTCGAGACGAGAAATTCAATGGTGCAAACCAAACTTCAATCCGACTATTAGTTTCGAAATTAAACGCTTGAAAAGAAATGAAGCCCAAAACACGAGATTGGAGCAAAAAATGGGAAAAAAACTAATTTCGTAGAATCTATCTGAAATCACGTATACAAGTACAACTCTCGACGAGAAATTCAATGGTGCAAACCACACGTCATTCTGACTATAATTTTTTCACATACATGACTTATCCTAATTTTTGTTACCAGGACCCGGTTATAAAATGTTCTGTCAAAAATTCGCCGTTGTTACCCGCAGCATTACAATACGTTCTTTATATATATATTGCTTAAGCAGTCGCGAGAAAGTAAAAATTTGAGCCACTTTTGAGGAAATTGTTCTTAAAATTGCCTGTATCTCACTAAAAATTGCGCGAAAGCTACTTATATTTTCACAAACATGTACATGACATTAATTAAAGAATTAATATTTGAAAACGGATTCCGTTTCAAGATAGTCTCTATCTACAATGATATACGTGAATCAAAAAATGTCAAATTGTGCAGTTTTCGAAAATTCAGAATTAACGGTGAAAATCGTACCTATGCCATGTATAAGAGTGTATTTCACTCTTCACTGACAAGAAATTTGAAGGGAAAAAAAATTGAAGCTGATTTTAAGAAAATCCTTGAAAATCCCCAATGGATCTCATATGAAGTATCCACCAAAAAATTAAAGAACCATTTTAATAGTCGCAGGGCTTTGAGTAGTGACAGAACCATCGGACAATTCTCATTTTGGAATAAATCCTACGAATAGTAAGGTTTGTGTTGTGTATTGGCACACCATTTCTCGTCCTTGTTAATTTCCTAATCTCTTTAGTCTAAGTTACTTTTCAGTTTCTCCACTCCTCTGCCCACCAGCTGCCTATAGGACTCTAAAATATGTTCTTTTCACATTTTCTCTATTTGTTGTACCATAATAGTGCATTTCAAATGCGACTTTAAGAAAATTAAAGAAGAGGTTAACGTGGTCCTACACGCACATTGTTATTGGAAAATTAGGAATGTTTTTTGTGAAAATTGCGTTTGAACATTAAATAAAAGGAATAATAAAAGGAATGTAAAAATCGATATTAATGGTAATATAATGTAAGAAACCACATTTTGTGGAACCTTGATACCGATTTAGTTATTAATTATTAAATCGAACTGTTTCCTTGCAAAGAAATTGTAGTATTTCTTTCCATAGAGCATTTATGATTTTTCTAGAAACCCCTACAAGGTATATTAAGGGTTTCGCGGAATCACATGGAAAAAAACGGATACATCTATTATCCTTTATGGCAATGTGAGCGTCAGCGCCTCCGCAAACCAATGGGCATGGTAGTCGGAAATCGATGAACCCCACACACCAGAGTTCGATATTTCCTCTTTTCGCTGCAAAAAACGGAGCGGACACTATAATGATGTGAGTATGCTTCTATATTACAGACACTGCGATAAAAAGTGACATTTAAACAAGGAAATGAGATGACAGGTAGATGTCCCAGAAAGTCTCAGATAACCTATAATGAGAGTTTATTTCCTTATTTACATTTCGTTTGTAAGTTTGCACCTCAAACATGCTGATTAAATGCTGAAACATTGATAAGGTTTTACACAAGTTGTGATTTAAACCTCCAGTATTATAAAGTCGTGTTGGAGGGCCCACAAATAATATCTTCTGTTCACAATACGCCAAGAAAAGATGATAAGTTCTGATAATTCACAAGAAACCATCGACGCAAAACCCCGGAAATGTATTACTCCTAGAAAGATAATTACCTCTCTGTCCTGTAACAAAGATGTTTAAGACGAAAAAAGTACAAGTTTCCAGGTTAATGTGCACGCGTAACCCGCAACTCATATTTCCATTATACCATAGTGCATAATTCGGAAACGATGCGCGTCTTGGCCCTTGACAATACATTTTCGTGACTACCCAAAGACACAATTTTTTTTCTTTTTGTAATGTAGTCTACAACATGAGACCTGTTTGGGCGCTCTATTATTCGCTTTTGGAAGGTTTCTTCACCCCGTAAAATGATTTGACAGAAACGTTGGAAGTTTTATTAATTTTTTAATTTATTTAACGTCAAAAACAGTTAAAACCTGTTTTGGAAGTGCTACAAAGAGACTTTGTTTTCCAGTTTAAAGTTTTTTTTCATTTTAAACCAATGATTTTAAAAGGTATATTTTTTGGAGGTTGCAAGTTTTCATAAAAAAATCTTTGGGACCATTCTATTGATTTTTTTTTTTTGGGGGGGGGGGTTCTGCTCTTCTTGGTACTCCAGCTCTTCAGAACTTTCCATTCATACAGAGGAGCCATTGCACTATGATTACATTGATTCTGTTGCAGTAACGGTTATAAAATTATTTAGTAATAAAACTCCTAAATTAAATATTTGAATTTACAGTTTAATTTCCAGATTAACACGTTGTGGGAACACGCGGGGAGAATATGGGAGAACAAATGGGGAGTATAAGGAGGATCATTTTTCAATTATTCTTATCTATCATTACATGTATTGCTTAGCTTACTATACTATAGACTCATCAATTAATACTTAATCAAATTACGTCTTGACTGCTAATTTACGTATAATTATGTATATCTAACCAATTTGTGTACCGTACATTACTAAACACTTTTAGACCGTTTGGAGCGTCTGAGGATCTTCTGTACCTCTTGCGTGTTTCATTTCTGTGATTATATTGCCACGCGTATATTATTTACAGCCATACAAGGCTTCCCTATCGGACTAATAGTTGAAGCACTTGAAGGGCCTCTCAGTTGCTCTTGTGTTGTAAAATTTCAATGATTCTTGCTTTTGAATCAGTACACTCACACGGGTGGCATGCCACTTCGGGCGTTCGTGTTTACGACGAGCACACACACGTTCACAATGCGTCGCCTGAACTGCGGCAGCAGGGGCCTCTCTCATCCCCTCCCGTCACACCCAGCACAGGGCTATTGTTCTAGAGAACGATGACAAGAACACATACGATGACCACATATGAAAAATATATCGGAAATGTGTGGAGGACAAAAAGAAATATGCACGGGAACATTGCAGTGAAGAGGTGTGTTTAACATCTTTTGGAATCTTGTGATTGTGCAAAATTAAATAGTGGGAAAACAAGTTCGTGCCATTAAGTTTCACCATGTTTAAATTTGTAGGATCATTCACCTTCTCTAAATCACTTGCTTTTTAGTATCCACATTCTTAATTCAAGACAGTATAATAAAAGGAATATAATAATGTATATTAATGTTAATATAAAGTAAGAAACCATATTTTGTGGAGCCTTGATACCGATTTAGTTATTAATTATTAAATCAAACTGTTTCCTTACAAAGAAAGTTCAGTATTTCATTCCATAGAGCATTCGTGCTTAACAGACATGCACACATACGTAGACACTGCTTTAACCGCGACAGCAGGGGCCTGTCTGAGCCCCTCCCCTCCGACCGAACACAGGGCCATTGTTCTAGAGAACGATGACAAGAACACATACGATGACCACATATGAAAAATATATCGGAAATGTGTGGAGAACAAAAAGAAATATGCACGGGAACATTGCAGTGGAGCGGTGTGATTAACATCTTTCGGAATCTTGTGATTGTGCAATTTGCGGGCAACGTGTGAGGATCTTGCGGCGAACATGCTGAGAATGTGTAAGAAAAAACAGAGCGGGAATCTGCAGGGAAACATGCAGGGGGCAAGTGGAGCCTGAGGTATGTATGTTTAAGACGTATTCTACAAAATAGGCCCTTTTGAACCTTCTTTTTATTTTTGGAGATTTTGCACTTTTGTCGGTACCGCCACTCTCAAGCGCGCAATGTTAGTGAGAATCAATCTGATCGAACGGTTCTTGAACTTAGGCTTCGTATTATTTCGCGTGTATCTCCGAACGTATTTTTCTGATTGGAGTCTGGTTCGCTCCATTTCATTTCTCGTAAACTGTTCTACCTGTATACTTGTTTTCTGAAAGAATCAACGATATTGCTGCATGCTGAGAACGTGTAGGAAATACAATGCGGGAATCAGCAGGAGATGCAAGGAGTAAGTGGAGCCAGAGGTATGTACTTTAAAGCAGTACTCTACAAATAAGACACTTTCTAATCTTTTTTTTGGAGATTTTGCTCTTCTGAGTACCGCCTCTCTGAATCACGGATTAGTTGTGAGAATTGAAGTAACGTCATGACGAGACTAATGCTTTAGCATACAAGTACATACTTGTGCAGTTTAGGAGCTGACCATTCGAAGTTGGGGGTCTAATAAGCTTTTTTTCACATTTTTAAACAAATTTTTTTCTGCGTACGTTATGTTTGCGCGTGTTCAGGTAGTGTAATGGATAAGCCAGAATCCAATTTTGAGGAGGATGTGCTGTTTAAAATCAGTTTTTTTTAAAAATGTATGTTTACTTATTGTCCTACTGAATCATTGCATTGTCAATATTTCATACTTTCTGCATGATAATAGTTATTCATTAATGTTTTCTTTTGAAGTCAAGTAGATTTTCTAAATGACTATAAGAAAATAAGTAGCATCTGCTTTCTGTTCGAATTCATATTCAGATATAATACTTATGTGTTTCCTCAAAAACTGTCATTAATAATTAATGTTCGTATGTTCAATTTGGGATCTTTGCAACGTATTATTTTATATTCTGAATTATGCAATAAGTCTTATCTTTTTAAACTCAAAATGAAAAAAATATTGTAGAAAATAACTACTTCATGATCAATTTGCATAAAGGGACAACTCCCATGAACAATTTCCCGTTTAACAAACAGTATTCTTTTTTTAATTTTCCAATACTTGACAGTTATTTGTGCCTTCTTTTGCTACTAAAGAACATAATTTATAAACATATAATTTGACTTCTAAGATCCAGAACGTGCTGAATTTGTTTATTGCTCTCTATTTTCACATCTCACAGTTCGGACATTGCATGAATGACATCGATATCTTATATATTTCTCAAATAAATATATATTACATAATTATCATCGATTCCATTTTCAACCCTCACATCTGTTTCTGGCATGACTATTGCAAACTGCTTAATTACACTCGATTAAATAACAGCCTCTCATCGAACGTGATTTCATCTATGAGAAGACTTCTTATACCTTCAGGCCAGGAAAGGAAATCAATATCCCTTTCGAATTTTAAATGTGTACGACCAGTCAATACGATTACTCGAAGCTTCAGTCTTTCTTTCTTGAATGGCATATAATAGTGTCGTCCTCCACGTCGTCCCTAGCGAAAAGCGACAACGGAGGCTTCTTGTCTGCGGCGTAATTTATAATTTACAAGGTAAAAAGAGAACCTAAAGGAACTCCTGAGAGAAGTTATTGCGTGATAACTGTAAGTCTGTCTGTACTTGGCGCGCCAGTCCCCGAACGGGTCAGGGCCTACTAGCATCGTCCCGCCCTCGCGGCCATGGGTTTCAGGGGAACGAGCGGTTAGCACGAAGACATCCCTATGCAGCATTCTGATCTTCTCAATCTGAGAAGTGAGTTTTCTCATGTCACACAGCAACGTACGCCGTATGCTGAGACATTGCAAGGAAAACGCTGCTGTGTATACTGGGACATTTCAAGGAAAAGGCACACTATAATCTTGCCCGACTGGGAATCGAACCCGGGGTTGCGTCATGGAAAGCGAGCACGCTGACCAATGAAGTAAACCGCGAGGGCGATAACTAAGAATAAAGTTTTGTAACATTTATAAAAGATTTCAAAACCTTTTTCTCATATAGTGTCTTTCGTTGGTAATGGGAAAATTATTTTTGGTTGCCTCGGCACCCATTCGATAAATGTGGTTGTCAGGGGTATCAAAGAGCGAGGAGAGGCAGGTTGGGTCTGCTGCTTTCTAATTTTTTCCTGTTTTGAAGACTCAGTTTGGAAAGCGGCTATTCGAGAGATTTTTGGAACACGAATGTCTTGCCACGATTGCAACTAATATATAGATTCAAGAGATGGGTAACGGTTCAAAACTTTCGTACGTTATTCTGACACTAAAGTGTGACGAGTCGATGAGAATGAGTGATCAATTTCAATTTTCAGTTGTCTATATTCCTTGTGAGAGGGTTATCAAAATTAAATATTTAAACATTTATATTATTAATTAATAAGAGTAAATTGGGAATGAAATTGGTTGTCATATAAATACCACAAGATTCATGGACTCCGCTTTTTTCGGGTTTGAGAAATAATAAAACATGTTTTAGGAATAATAATGTTATTTTCTTCATACATAACGTATTGTTAGATCAGATATTCAATTAATAGAAATAAGGAATGCAATGATTTACGGGCTCTACATGAAAAATTCATTCACAATATAAACCTTGTGAAATTAAAATATGAATTTGGATAGGAATGAATAGAAACAATGTTTTCGTAAATTGCACAAATTATTCAGAAGGAGCACAAACGTTACAACCACAACCCAAGAGTAAGTTTTGCATGTTAAGGAATACATAAGCCGAAGTTTACAAAATATACATGACAGCCGAAACACTCATCCTTAAATGAATTGAAATTGCTTGGGAAGTAAGTCAGGTGCCTGCTGTTAAGTCCTGATGGTTAATCGATAAAGACCTGTCGTTTCGCACTAGGAATACAAGTCACACATTAAGTACAGGTACAAAGCTTGCATTTTGCCATCAGCACAGACTTTCGCTCTAATCGTTACTAGTTTTCGGAAAAATTTGTAAAATTTGTAAAATTTGTCAAATTTTGTAAAATTTGTAAAATTTGTAAAATTTGTCCTCTTATTCTACTAGCGTAGCACGGCCCCTTAGGCGGACTTTCATATAAATAATTGCCACTTTTGCGTTACTTCCGCGCCACTTTCGTGATAAAAATTGATTTGTGGTATGCTCAATCATGATAAAAAACTTTTTAAACTCAATATAATTGGCTGGCTCGTCCATCCTGCGACAATATTCGATAAAATTACACAAAATTACACAAATTACACAAAATTACAATAAAATGTATCCACATCAATTCGTTTTAAACCTTTTAGCGTCAAATGACATAGTTGGCCTGAGATGGTGGACAGCAAGATGTTTCACCGTAAATAATGAGCGGACGAACGGACGTACACTGCAAGTAGCATTTACTTGAAGTAAACATAGCCAGCATATCCTAATGTGTCTCTGCATTTAATAGGCAAGCCTGGGGTGAGTACCTAGTTTTATAGTACATATGTTCGACCAAGCTAGACAAAATTATAAAACGATTTATGCGAAATAACAAAAGTTTCAACTTTGTGTAGAGTCCTTCAAAAACGTTAATGATATTTGATAATTATTAATACATAATATTAATTCGAATGAACTCAAATTATAATAGTAAAACATTTTTGCTGAGAACTCAATTCTTTTTTGTTTAACAGATCCATTCCGTCGGTAGCTATGCAAAATTACCATTATAATCGTTAAAAATCATTGAAACACTTACCGAATTCAAAACTTTCATCTTCTCGTTCTCTCACAACATCAAACACTATATCATCCAAGGTAAGATCTGGGTATTTCATCTCCAAATCTCTAAATGTTTTTGTAAGGTTGCCAGGAACAGGGGATGGCTCACTTTCCTTAACTATTACTAGGGAAAAAAGAAATGCATTTATCACAAAAATCACACTTTACTACATGCAATCCAAGCTTGAGAAAGATATTTATCGTACTTACGAAATTTAACTTTTGTTTTCGCCGCATCATCACTCTCCGTTGGCCAAAACACACAAATGAAGACTACAAACGATAGCCACATGGCCACAGCTTCTCGGCAGGACCCAAGGCCCCAACCTACGGAGAAATATAATATTAATAATAATAATAATAATAATAATAATAATAATAATAATAATAATAATAATAATAATAATAATAATAATAAAAATTTCAAACTAGATATATTAAAATTCCTTTATTATGAGGCGAGACCCACACTATAAAGTTTGCTCTTCCACGACTTAATTTCCAAGCTAATTTTAACATGGATAATAATATTATCTAGCATTAACCTACAAACTAACATTCTCAAACTAATGTTAACATTCTAATGTTATCATACTGACATTAATACATCGAATATTGACGTAATAAAATAGGCATAATAACACTGACATACAAACATTGTCACAATAACATTATCGACTTTAGCATCGACATACTACCATTGATCAAATAACATTGACATACTTAAGTGTATACTACCATTTATACGTACGTACTAATCTTAAGGTACTAACATTAACTTACTAACACTAAATGATAAATTTACATTTACTTCTGGTAATACAAACAAGAGACCATCCCGCTATAAACCTTAAGCAATGGGTAATTATGGTTTGCGCAAGCACTCAACTCACAAAATGATTTTATCTTTATTTCAGTTATCCTATTTCGAGTCAAAAAGCTATGTACTGCATTGAAGGACTTTTAGTTTCTCAGCTTCATCCCAGATCTTCAATGTTTGTCATTAATACTATTTAATAAACCTTGAAGGGATCGTATAGCCTTAGACTTTAAATAAAAATAATAATAATAACATGGACTCGGGAGAACATTCCACACTTGGTAGATCATTGAATTAAGAGGCAATTGTGATCGATTCACACCGGAACGGCCAGGCCCTGTAATGTGCGATTGCGTTACATCAACTAGGCCCGGTACTGTGAGTGGAAAAACATTCTAATGTTAAGAAGCGTCATATAGAAAGACTTAGGTCCGTTCGTTTCAACTGCGCAGAATATCAAAAAGGCAATTTAATTTTACATAGACTCCGCTTCCATTACTTTTTAATAATTCTGGATGTTAAAAAACCGAAATAAAATTATGTCATTATTAGCGTTTATCGTTTTTAGAGAGAATTATTATTCGCCAAGCGAATGCACATAGTTTTGACAATGTTGCGCTAGCAACAGTGCGATGTTCTCACCTGCATAATTTGCTGCGAATACTGTATCTGACAAATGTATTCCTGTTTGTTTCTTCAAAGTTAGAAATGATTGCTGCTCCTGACTATCGAAATGAAGATAAGCATTACAGGCGCTTTGTTTTTGAATTGGACGTTTCAAGTATTGGCTGAGGTGTTAATAGCCCAGAAAATGCAATACTTCAATATTACGTAGCTGTTTCCAATAACGCAAGAACGTATGTGCTGTTGAGCACCACTGGTTTACATATATCTCCAACAAAAAGTAAGCTCTTTATAAAATTGAATTAGATAAAATTTCCTACAAAAACTTCATATAATGTTTTGTTGTAAAAGTAACCCTTTTAAAGTTATAGGCTTGAAAATTTCTCTTTTTTATTCACCACAAAGCCCGTTCTTAGATATCTCCCTTATAAAAATGGTTTTATTATAGGTTCAGTAGACGGAAGTAATTTAATTTTTGTTCAAAATTGATCAACATTGTGAATTTGCATACTTTCGGCAAAAATCATGATCAAAATCACATTTTACCGTATCTTATTTTGTATATACATGAGAGTTTCAGAGATCATTGGGTCAGAGATTACCTCGGGTACGTAAACTGAAAATCCAAAGTTCATGTGGCAAGGATGGAGCACAAATATTTGGTAAAAGTTTGTGTACACTGACAAAATATAAATTACATAAAACATTATACAAGTACAAATACTGTTAATGGAATAATCATGTTTTCTGCGTACATAGAGGGATAACTAAAACTGAGAGTGTCAATGACGAAGGACACACAATGATTGACGAGGGGATCCAATTATTAGGGAAGTATGACTGGTCTCTGGACATGTGTGAAAGTGTAGTGCATGTAAGTGTAATGTGTATATGTAGCTAAGGGGTGAAGGCACGGAAAAAAGGAAGGAAAGATCGCGCGTGGTTAGTTGCCCGTTTGTTACGATACTACTGCGACATTCGCCTGATTTTGATCGGGGAAACCACTGAAAACTACCGATCAGGGCAGCCGACCGCTACGATTCTCCCCCACAGAGCGACAGAAGCTACGTAGCTAGTGTTGAAAACCCTGCCACGGTCGGGACACGAACCCTAGGACTGACGCACTGCAGTGACATTAGTTCATGCTCTGAGCCTCCTAAGGCAGTAATTACTTTAAAACAAATTCAATATTTTTTTTTGAAACTTAAGGATAATGGAAGGAGAAACATAGACATAATGGAAGGAGAAAGATAAACGTATTGGAAGGAGAAGGCAAAAGTTGCCAGTTACTCAATTACTCTACGAAACGCCTCCACGTACGTTTCACAATGGGCTTTCTGAAATTATTGAAACTACTTTCTGAAATTACACGAGTTCCAGGCTTCTATCTTGATCTTTTGTAACAACAAAACGGGAGAGATATTATATTATGACAACGTATTTTGAACGGAAGTACTTCATTTCATCCTTGCTAAATGAAATGACTACTCGCTCAAGCAAACAAAATAGAAAATTAAATTTGTCAGTTCCACAAAATGTAAAGGAAATGAGCACGCTAAACCCAAAAAATATGCAACTAATGTTCAAACGATCACTTCGTCCACTTGAGGAATCCGATCGAAAGATTACCGAATAAATGGAAATTAAAATTGACCTATTTTATGTTAGAGAGAGTCCTTCTAGGCAATGGAAATAAATGTACAAAAAACTGAATATATGGTGGTGAGAGGTATGCCCCATGATTTAGAGACTAGTATAGGAATAATTAAAGGTAATATACAATCTAAGTATTTGGGAGTCACACTAACAGCAGATGGTAGAGACGAACAGGATGTGGAAAATAAAAATATAAGAGGAAAAATAGCCACAAGACAATTGAATCCAGTGCTATGGAACTCAATGGTGAGTACCACACTCTATGGGGCAGAAGTCTGGACACTAACAAAAAAATTGAAAGACAAACTTCAATCAACAGAACTTATGTTTTGGCGAAGATGTTGTACACTTTCTCTGTTAGAAAAAATAAATGCTGAGAAAAGAAATGAAATGAAAGTGCAAACAACCTTGAATGAGACGATCGAAATGAAACAACTAAAATGGTACGGACATATGAGAAGGTTGAAATCGGATAGACTTCCACAAAAAGTTTGCGAGTGGATACCAAATCAAAGAAGATACAGGTAAAGACTGAGAAGAACATGGAACATGGCAATAACTGAAACAATGAAGAAAAAAAAGAAATATATGAAAACGATCTATGGGATAAGGAGGCTTGGAAATTGGGATGCGGAAAACGATCAAGGCTGTAAAAAACGCTAAATAGATAGATAGAGATGGAGTCCTTCCCTTGATATTATGATTGAGTACTACGACACACTTTCATTTTCAAATTTGAGCCTGCCACAGACCGGATTAAAAGCTCCCAACATTCTCAGCGGGTGCTGGGCGGAAAGTTCCGCCCTAGACGCGGCGACGAAATCCGCGGGACCGTTCGCACCGCAGCGTCATGTATGGCTCAGCGTTTGGTGACAGTTTTCATCCGCGCTTGCTTCTATTCATGCACGAGATAGGAAATACCACTACTCCTAGTACGTTTTCTGAGCACATGCGGTGCCGTGCTTTTACCTTCTTTATCTAAAATTTTCCCTCAAATTGTTAACATCTCGTTAGTAAACGAAGAAAAGGGGTTTTGACCTAGAAAGAAAAAGTGCAGAGACTTTCATACCTTGATGCCACAAACGACGAGAAACGCTTTTAAATTTACTAGAACAACCAGAGACTTTCAATGTCATTACTGACATAACTACAAAATCAAAAATTTGAGGACAAAAATAATCGAAATTTAATGTTATTTAAAATTAATTCCATTACTGAGCCCGATTAGAAGTATTTTTTCTGGCAGTTCAATAGTGTCAGATTGCCTGACGAGCTGAAAATATTCGACGTCTGTCGAGTCTTTGCCTTGTTTTCCAAGCGGAACTCGAGCTCCTGAGTTCTGCGCGAAGGCAAGGGAGTTCGACTCAGAGGAGAGAGAAAACTCCCGAAGGCAGGCGGACTTCCACGAAACTCGAGCGGCAGCGGAAAAAAAAGCGTCCGACTGCGTTACAAAATCCGCCGCGTATTAAACGCTGCGAATTCGCTGCCGCGACGCTCGGCTGCCGCGCAGATCTGAACGTGCTCATGAGGCAACACGTGAATTTCCAGTGCGGCCATTCCGCGTAGGCTGCGGATCTGCGGGAGTCTTAATGGAATATTATTATTAAATTCGTCTCTACCAACTTTTTATATTGGTTCAAACAACAGAATAGTCTTTAGATGCTAGTTTTTCAAAGCAGGTCATGGTGATTGCTTATTGTAAGTAGGGCATCAGTATTGAAGGATGAAACCTCAATTCCCAATACCGCTCGCTGGGGCCTATGTGGTCAAGAAAAAGCGCGCAGTTAGTCTTGATAAACTACCATATATTCTTTCATACCTCTCTATATACTCTCATTCTTCAAACAAAATATAAATTGAAACATTTCAAGACACCATTTAAACAATTTTGAAATATTACCACTTTTATACCATTATCACTTCACCTTTCTCAGAGAAAACGCTTAACAAAATGACGTTCGAGGGACTCAAAATATAGTTATTTATGTACCAAGGACGTCATAAGGGTTGTAATGATCGACTAAAAACTAGAAGGTCTTTGGCTGGAGGATTTTATTTTTTATCTAATTGAAATGAATAAAATTTACTTATTCACTAATTAACTAGATGTTAACTTGACTAGGTTTGTATTTTCATACATATTACTCGCGCAACTTTTCTTTAACGATGACCTTGCTTTTCCCTCTTTGGCACAATAAACAGATGAAGGTAAAAGCTCGCAGCGAGCACTAATGGCAACATTCCAAACACATCTTCACTGGCGCGAAATAGAAACTATTTTCTTTTGAAGACGAGAGCTTCTATCAGTTATTTTCTCCGAAAATCTAAAGTAATGACCAAAGCAGGTAAAGATCTATTACAGGAGACACCTGAACACCTGAGAAAGTTAGAACGCAAATTATTGAGAACGTTGCGAAGGCATGACTGATTCTCCAGAGATTGGCATTGCTATATAAAATCTAGTGACCAATTTCGTAACTAATACCCCCACTCTACCCGCATTTCTTCAATCCATCGTTCAAGAAAAGTTGCGCGAGTAATACCCACCCCTTGCCTAATTCTCCCTATAAGAGAACATGTAGCATCATTTAACTGCTTTCATATTTCTCTCGTAATCACGACTGTCTCGTCGAAGTTTTGTAGTGTATATCGATGACCGCGTGGAAGACAATAACGTATCAGTAAAAAATGAAATTAATTTGACACGTGTGAAAGTTAGAATGATAATGGCACTTCTGCAACACAATTCTGTGCACTGTGCTCTGTACAAAATCAAGAAAGAAAGTCTTGCGCTGGCCAGAATTTGAACCCGATATTTATAGCGCTTTAAGAAAATGTTTTACCAATTCAGCTATGGAGCCATACAAAGACACCACTTCCTCTACGTACTGCTCTAAACTTTCGGTTCCTCTTAACACTTAAAACATATTGCTCCAAGAAATCACGAAACCTCATATTTTGATACACAACATACATTATATATTACATATTGAAACTAGTTGGTGCTGAAAAAGCACGTGTTTTCTCGCCTTTAGTAATAGTTATGCAATTTTGATACTAGTCATGTAATAGTTTTTTTCAAATAAAATATAAAAATGAATGAATGTTTAATCATTTGAAATTTTAACTATTCCTTTTCTATAAACCTGGGATATTTTCAAATAACAAAAAATAGCTCCAACGTTTTTGATTAAATTTTGTTGTGCGATAGCATGAAGGACATTTATGCGAACGATGCAGGTCTCATTTTCGTTAAAAACCTTGATTTTTTGAAAGTTGCAAAAATTCAAAACTTTTCTACATTCCAGTTTCTATGCATCAAAATTTATATTTTTATTATATTCATCAAGCTTTGCTGGAAATCTGGTTCATATCAAAGGTAAGATTTTCTAGGAGTGAGGGTCTTTCCATTGGTCACAGTACACCGAGGGAAGTGTAAGAACTCTTGTTAAGAACTTGTCGCTCGATTTGACTGAAGGGCGCTACGCGCACGGTGTTGCCGACTTGCACGTTTCCGTCCCGATCCTCTAAAAAACACGCGAACGTCTGCCTACGGGCTAACTATGGCTTTTTTTATTACAACAATATATTGTGAATTGCAGTAAATTAGTAATTAACATTCATCCAAATTTCTAAACAATAACTATTGTAATGTATTGTAACCATATGTATAAATATTTTTAAGATTATGTATGAATAAGTTTAAAATGATATCAAAATGTGTCTAAAACAAAGAAATGAATTATTCTTTTAACACGACTGATTTTTCAAAAAAAACGAGACAAAAAACTCCTAGTTGGCAAATGTAAAAAACCTGCAAAGGAAAACCGTCATTCAACTGGCGTGGTATTGGTATTAAAAAAAAAGTATTTAATACTGCCCGACCCTGCTCATTATAAATCGTACATTTGGTGCAAAACTAAATATTCTCAAGCAAATATCAACACGACAAGTATTCATACAGGAAAAACATGTCCCAACAAAAAGACGTAATTCACAAAAATGAGCACCCGAGTTTTTGTTGCCGAGTCATTGTAGCATTGTTGCGATCTGATATTCCCTGAAAGCTAGCTGTATTTCAAATAGGTTTTAAATAATTTCTAAAAGATTAATGTATAAATGTATAACAAAAGGTCGAATTTAAGAAGCGAACAAAGCAATATTAAATAATATACAAATTCTGACTTACGAAGGATTAAAATGTGTGGAATACTTCACGAAGCGCAATAAAATCGCAGCGGCAAATACCGCAAAAACACTCATATTATCAACAAATTAAACATGTTTTATTTAACTTTACTAATTACTTTACTTAACTAATTTAACAAAGAATTAAACTTATTTCAAGAGATATTTTTAATAAACACATTTCATTATGGAAAAATTGTAGTTTCACAATTGCAGTTTTAATACGCTGAAAACGAAGTGCAGTGCATTCGAGGGCGCTATTATATTTGTCGCGAAATTACACAAAAATACTAATAATTTCAAAAGATTTAAAATGACCTTACGTGAAGATATGCTTTTTACACATTTCATTAAGAAAAAATGCTTCTTCACAATTGTAGTTATAGGAAAACGCCGATTTTTTTTAAATTTTCACAAAATCACGCATTTTAATGAACATGAGACCTGCACCATTCCCTTAAGCGTCCTCTAAGCTATTCAAGTTCCCAATTTAATTAAAAACGTGTGCGGTTTTTAAGAAAATGAGGTTAAAGGTAATAAAAATTGCCTATGTTTGACATAAAATTTCGCAAACAAATACTCATGTTCTTGAAAAATTGTACACGACCTTATTTAAAAACTTGTTATTGATGAACACATTTCACTGAGACACAAATGTCTTCATAATTGTAGTTGTAGGAAGGCGCCGAAAATATTTTGAAACTTTTCAGTTGTCAAATAAACAGGTTTTTCAACCAAAATGAGACCCACACTTCTCTTAAACGCCCTTTGGAGAATCTACCAACAAAATTCCATCAAAAACGATGGAGACGTTCTTGTAAAATAACGAGCAAAATATTTTAATTTTTGAAAAATTGTACCTGACCATATTTCAAAATCTATCTATATGGAACAGGTTTTATTAAGGAAAAAATCTGTGTCTAATATTTTAGTTGTAGTAAGACGCCGAAAAAAATTGATTGTTTTCAATTTTCGAAAAATCAGAGTTTTTCAGAGACCTGGGCCATTCTTGTAAACGTCCTTCACCCAACAACAAAATTAAATTAAAATCAATACGGCCATTTTTTGATAACTTTGAAAATGTCACAGGGGTTTCAGGTAAAGTACCCCAAAAATTAAAATATCGATTTCAAATTCAAGGGGGCGTGACACCAAAGATCGATCACAGAATATCGATTTTGGAGAAAATCGGCTGAAGAGTTTAGCCGCCAGCGTTGTTCACAGACAGACGGACGTTGTGACTTTTCGACTTCTCGGTATCAAGGGAGCTTTGGGCGGGCGAACCGTGGGGCATCCAGATGGATGGACATTAGAATTGTTAACATAATGAAATAATCTTGATATCTTACACCTAGACACCGATTAAAATAGCAATTTATGAAAATTTTATACCTATCAAAAAAGTTTAATTCACATAGAGGGAACATCCAAATGCAGAAATATTAATTTATAAAAAGAAAGAAAACGTTTGAGTATAAAATTATTCACAAAAAAGGATTTTATGTACCTTTCAACCACCATAAACTCATTCCTTGGAATCTCTGTGACTCATATGACTCAATTTACTCGTTTAACTGGTTATTCTAGGATTTATTTAACTATGCACTTGACGAAAATAAGCAATTCATCCTTATCAGGAGCTTGAACGTCCCCATATCGTCACTGCAGCTCCCGATTGCTCCCGCACTATAAGCTCCCGATTGCACAGCAGCAAAAGCTGATTACGTCAAGAGCACGACTAAATAAATTGTACTATATCTTCCGTGCGCAGCCCTCGAAAAGATTACTGATTGCCGGACAGTACACCAATGAACTATCAGCCAGCCGTTCAACAAACGAACGATATGACTAAACATTCGAGCAACACGCCGTTGCATGCCTCCCGCGATACAACAGGCCAAGCAAGTTCTGACAGGCTCCGCTGTGACTGCATCGCCGCTCCCAACCGCGTCGCTACACCGCGAGGCGGCTTACAACGAATGCGCGTGGCTGTAGGCTCGGCGGCGCTGTGACCCAGGCTGCGGAACTTTCGGCTTCTCAAGGACACATTGCCATTGGTGAGTTCTCGAAGTTCATTACATTAAGTGTATGGCTTGCGGCGCTCTCCAAACTAAGTTTTCGAAGATCAAGTTTAACACCCAGATATCGTATGAGTGTTTTTTGTTTGTTACGTCACGACGAAATCGCGTTCAGTTTCTACTTGTCAAGTTTCAGAACGTAGCGAAACAATTATCTTCCAATTTCAATGAATTTTGAAAGTATCGTGGCATTAGCTGTGTGTGTGTGTGTGTTCACAATAACGCTGCAATATTAAGTTTGAATAACGAGATGGTCTTCAACGAATAACGTTACAATTTAAAGTTAATAATATTAAAGATTATATTTATTTATAGAACAAGTCTGAAATATGAGTATTTATGAAATTTGTTTACGTTTGTTTGTTGGCAAATACCTAGTAGATTATGTTATTGAAAACATTACGGAAAAAATATTGTCATGAATTTTTTTTAGGTATTAACTGTGTTTTTAAGGAATAAATTATATGTGTAATGGTACGTGCCAAGAAAACACATTCACGAAATTCACCCACTAATGTTCGAGAATGTAAAAACAGATTTTCGGTATCAAATGTTCTCAAAACAAGTTTCCATCAAAATATGACATTAAGTTTTTGTAGCTTTACAGCATTTCCTCTACACAATATCTGAAACACTTACCAGTGGTATGTTAATGTTTTAATGAAAACTAGTGGTGCTAAAGCAGCACATACTTTCTTGCCTCTTCGTTACAGTTATATAATGATAGTATACCGCATTTCTGTCTAGATCAACACATCTCTGCCGATGCGCGCTGACAACAAAGCGCGCTTGTAGCGATGGGCACTGCCAACAATGGACACATATTTTCTCATCAATTCTTTCTAAAAGCGCCAATTTTTAGACACACCATAGTAAAAGTGGTTACGTTTAGGACATGAAAGCGTGATTATGAAAATAAATTATGAATACAATAAAATAATACAAAATACTTTCGTCTGGTCGCATCAGCTCCTACTGACTTTGATATATCAAGTTCGAATTAAAATAAAAGTAATTTCAGTAAGGCTGTCTGAAAAATAGTGTGACACATGGTGAAAGCGATTTTATTTTGTTCGTAGGGATTATGCTACTTGGCTTATCGGCCTCGTATCGCAACATTTACTACTAGTCGCTAATAAAATGCGACTTGTACCACCTGTATCATAAATAACTATTCACCTTATTGCTATTTAGGGAGCTCCGTATTTGAGAATGGAATTTGTTGCATCACACTGTCATCGTCTATTGCAACTTCCGAACTTGTAGAACCAACGGCGCATCTATTTAATTCTTCGACAAGTTTGTGCATGTTTGCAGTTGAGCCAATATTTGTTGTTCCATTGTACTAATTACGTGATTACTCAGTGAAAGATAATCTCTTGACAAATAGCAAACACGCTCAAACGCTATTTTCTCAAAAATGGCTCCAAATTTTTTCTTCAAATTTTTACAACGGGCAGTGCTAATTGCTCTGTTTAAAATAAAGTTCATTTTGTGACATTCTTTTGTTTTCTAAAAAATTACAAAAATGTATAGTTTTGAAGTATCTCTCCCGTTAATATGCATTAATATTAATGCGTTAATAAGTTAATTTTCATGCGTAAGTATTAGTGGCGTGTGATGAGCGTGGTTTGGGTAAGCAATAAAATATATATGGCCGGTAAGTTTCAAAACGTTGGCTATTAAGTTTCCTTACACATCTTTTCGGAGTAGTAGTTATAATAATGTTTGGCTTTGGCCTTCCTGCTATAATAATGTTTTTCTTATCTTCAAAGTTCCCTGAAACAAAACTCTTTCATCAATACATCACAAATCACGCACATGTGTTCATCTACTTCGATGCCTGTAGTAGAAATATTTATATCACATATCTCTATTATCTGTTTTTTTATTGTCTTGACAATTCAATTATCCGGGATCTGTTTCTTAATGAGTAGAGGTAGAAATTCTGGAGCGTAAGAAAACTAGCGTTGATTATCTTTCTCCCCCACACTACGTCACATACGTTCGCGCTCGTCCTGCCGAAACACTAGCGGACGCAATCTTACTGGTTGCGTATCCTCCTAGGGTATAACGCACGTGGTAGTTTCACTTATAACGATAAACTAAAATCTTAATTAGTTTGTTTAAGCATAAACGTATACTACACTTAGAATTATGCACTTGAGTGTACATATACCTATACGCATTTATCATTAAAAGCCGTTTTGTTTGAAACACTGCTTTCATTCAAGCAAGGTACCGCAACTTCTCGGTGGTTATACTCGCACACAGACACACACCGATGCTTGGTAAACGCGAACTTTCCATTACTTCGAGTGTAAAATGACACCACGCTTTACATAAATCAGAAGGTTTATGTCATACATAAACTTAATTTTATTTTCTGTTACAAATAAAGTTTTTGTTTCTAAGTTGCAGGAGACGCTGTGCGTTTCTTGCGTATTTGAAGGACACGCCACTGGTTAATATACACATTTCAAGCGATTTGTAAGCACCATTGCATTTGCTAGTTAAAGTACCTCAAGTGACTTCAAATGACGTTTTTCGAAATCTCAAAAAATGTCTGTGAAAATGAGCTTCAAATTTTCCATTTACAGTAATGCTTAAACGCCATTTTCTTAAAAAGGGCTGCAAACTTTTCAATGAAAATTGTCATTTATGACGAGGTTTCATTCTTCTTTAATATCCTTAAAGTAATATTTTGGTTCTACTATTAGAAACAAAAAAATTGAGAAAATGCAAAAAAGAGTACTTTGGGTGGCGATAGATAGCAGTTAGCAAGGGGCAAGACCGAAAAGCTAGTCCATACCGACATTAGAAAACGTTACAATGAGAAAGTACGTGCCATTCTTTAGCACCACTAGTTACAATTTGCATGCGGGTCTATAATCACACTTGTCACAACACCTTTCTCTTCTTGGATGTGGCCGCCTTTTTTCTTTTTGGAGTTTTAAATTCCAGTTACCACTTGAAGGAACGCTTTTACAAATTCTCGACAGCGTCGTGATATCTTTTGCCGACTTGAATATCTTTGAGAATAAACTTTTTTGTATACCAGCATTATAAATGACCTTTTCTGTTCATCATCGGGCATTTTACGACGCAAATATTGACGTTTTAACATTTTTCAGCACCAATGATTGCATCATCACACGTTCAGCCAATCGCAACGAGAGAATCGTGGGGAGGTGGAGGTAAACGGAACAGCCGACCACCCATCTTCCCGCGCAGATGTCAAATGCCGGAGACGTCACATAGTTGTTTCTCAACATTAAGTTTCTCTCATAAATTTATAATGTTATACAAAAATTGTGCAAGCATCTCGTTTACAATGTTGCTTTATTGCATTCGTACAAATTTGAGAGCTTGCTCCGAACGTCGCTGGTTTTCGAAACATGTACTTGTGCAATAAAGCTTACCATTATAAACTAATCGCAAAAAAATACTATTACTGCACGTCTGGCTTTTCTTTCACACTCCTCAAAGATAAAAAGGGCATCAAGTTTTTCTTCATAGGTAAATATCATTTTTATTTTCCTATATACACACGTACATACAAGTAGTACTATACGTAGTATATGAACAGTTATGTAATGCTGCGCGAAAAAAACGGCGGATTTTTGGCAGAAAAAAATTCATTGCCGGGCCCTGATAACGAAAAAGTGAATAAATCCAGCAGTTAAATTAAGAAAAAAACATCCTCTAGCACGTGGTGTTCGCAGTATCCCAGTTTTGTGGGTACTTGATACCGAAAAAACAAAAGATAAATACATTTCTCGAAAATTAATAATATTGTAGACAATTTCTCTAAGGTGTGTCACTTGCCCCATGATTCCGCATTGTTACGCGAAAACTCCATTTCGATATGTTCGAGTGTGTAATTGTAATTAACATAGTTTTTCAAGAGATATCATTTAAGGTTATATTTGTATTTGCATCGTCAATTTCTTAACTCGAAAACACTGATTCTACGTCATATTTTGATTCATTGTTTCATTCATTGAGTTCAGACTCGTTTACAGACGAATGTTTATTTTGACGAAAGACCAGTGTCACAAGGATTATCACTAAACGGTGAAGAAAACTTGGGCGGTAAGACAAACAACTGTGGTTTGCTTGTGAAGACTATGGTGTTCGGATTCATAAGAATAAGTTAGTTGTGTTCGGAAGTAGGTTCAGACGCCATGTTGCAATTCATTCTCGTTCTTATGAGCCTCTTACCTCATCCTCAACAGATAGCCCCAACCTTAGGTATAACAATGGCTAGGACCATGGTAGATGATAGAAGTCTACGGGTCGTATTCATAATCGACACTTATACGATAAGTAAACGCTTGAGTAATGAGCATTTTCTTGAAAAAAGTGAACCCTTACAACAGTTTCGTATTCATACCCCCCCCCCCCCTCATTCGCGAGTCGCACTCAGGCAATACTTCGCTACATTACAAGATTTGGTAACATTGCTTTATTGGTTACTAGATACGAATTTAGAAGGCCGTGTCAATATTATTTACAATTTTGGCGGTTCTTTTAAGCGCACGAACAGTATCTGATTTCATCGACAGACTATCAACAGAAAGAAACTAAATATCGTTTCATTGCTTCAGTGCGTTGTCCTGTGCGGATAATTGCTATTGGCAGATTTTTCCCCATTTCGCGGGATTAGTAAGTATTATTGTCGTACGATTTTTGTACAACACATAAAGGGAATTTAATGAAGTTTTTAATATTTATTGATACCACTTCAGATATTTCTGAAATGATTCTGTAAAGTGAGGGCTGACCTATTCTATAGAGATCTGCACATATCTAAAAAAAAACACTTTTTCATATGATGAATTGTGATCATTGTAAGATAACCGGTAAAACATGATTTTCGAAGGATAACCTACAAAATACGCCCCGGTCGTCTGCAATTGAAATCAATAAATTACATAACTGAAATTATGTTACATAAAATCTGAGTGCCATTAGCATTTTTAGGACTGGTGATAATTGTTATCCTCTATTCTAAGGAATACAGGATATGTTGTGAGTAAGCAACAGAGACACTAATGTTTACTACCGTCTCCCTGTCAAAACTACATCTCATCTTAAATTCTTGTTGCCTATGCATTTCCAAAGGGTTTCCCATGTCTCTTAAATAGCGTTTTGGTATACAATCTTCCATATTGATTTCAATAATTCCAAAAATCATAAAAATCTTTGATGTTATTCCACAATGAAAAATAAGGGTATAGAGATCACTTATAAGAATAAGTGAATGCTTAGGCAAACACTTAAGCGACGACTATTAATTAAAATGGGAATAAGTAAACACTTATGTGTTCCTCAATAATAGGTTTCGACTATTTTCGACTATACGTCTCTTCCGTTACTCTAAACCCTTCACGTTAAAATTGAGAAATGATGAGCAATGAATATGGTTAACGTTTTCATCAACAAATGTTCATCTCGAAACACGCGAAGGAAAGTGAAGTACGGGTACACTTTCTACATATTGCGGCTAGTGGATCGCCAGAGATGCTCCTTAACTACAATACAAAACGAAAACAATAAATAGACCGGTTTAGTCGAGGGAAGTGGTCGTATGCCCGTACATACCAGAAATAATATTTCGTTGGAAGAAAAATTATTGCGAGTACTGCTGGAGCCAGCGGCAAAACTGTCATTTTCATCGTGTTCAATGCAGAAGTTGAGATATGTTTCGTTCACGCTGCAAACCAAAAGTCAAAATTTGATAATATACTCGTATCTCTCTAGTGTGCATCGACTTTATATCCTCTTTGTATTGTTGATACGTAAGAAATAGAATCTTCCTGTAATTATTTAAGTGAGTTCTTTAAATTCCCGGAAACAAATATGCACATTCTTCCGAGGAAGCTTACAAATATTTACACAACTCTACTTAATGTAAAACCCCTCATTAAATATCATCTTACCGGTCAGACTAGCACGACACGGAAGGCCAGGAGCGAGGGGAGTTCACAAGGGTACTCACGCCCGCCCATCCTCTCACCGAATCCACCGGGGCCCGCCCCCTAAGACTGTATTCCGCAATAAATAATCCACCGCGGCCGAACCAGCGAGCGCGCGTTATTCCGTCTGAACCGGATAACTAATGGGCACGGGCGGTCGCCTTCGGTAACGGAGCACGGCGCTTCTCATCATCAATTATTCAGGCCGGCGAGAGCTTTCCCGATCCGGCCGCGTCGCCAGGCAACGCGCGCGGCGCGGGGGAAAGGCGCCCGTCAACAAACCGCCCGCCCGCCCGCGCCCGTTCCCGCCTATTCGAACGCCCGCCCGCCCTCACCCTCCCCCACTAGCCCCTCCCGCCCTCACCAGCCCCCACCTGCCCGCGGCCGTCCACGCCCGCCCTCAGCCGTGGCGCCAGCAATCACCCACCCGCACCTTCCCCCACTGGCCTCACCCGCCCGCCCTCAGCCGTTGCGCCCGCCCTCACTCACCCGCACCCTCCCCCCTAGTCCCTCCCGCCCTCACCAGCTTCCTCCCAACCTCACCCGCCCTAACCCGTCCGAGCCCGCCCGCCCTCACCCACCCGCACCCTCCCCCACTAGCTCCTCCCGCCCTCACCCGTCCGCGCCCACGCACTCTCGTACTCGAACGCCCGCCCGCCCACTCGAAAGTCCATCGCCCCTGTGGCGAAGCGTGGGTGTCAGCCAAGGGGGCAGAGAAAAATTTCACCGCCCATTTATTTAGGTATTTCAATTCAAATGGCTAAAACACACAAGCTTGAACAACCTAGCAGATAGGCAAACATACAATCACATAAATTTAAAAAAAATAAAAAAATTAAACTAAATAAAATATTTAATACATAGTCGAAACGTAAACGAACGAAACAAATTCCAATAAAGTTCAACAATTTACGTAGTTATGAGCACTATAATCACACTTTGGAAAGCGCGTATGTATACGATTCAGTCAATGTGAATAGGACTACTGAGGATCCATCAATGAAACTTTGTTTGAATTGTCAAAGCGTCACTCGCGGACTTCCCTGAAGGGCTTTATCCGAACTGTAATCTAATTTGCAGGAGTTATTATACAATATTGAACACTATTCTGCATATGATAAAAAACCATTCTCGCAGAATATTAGTCGTAAACAATCCAAGCACAAAATAAAATGCGGGTAATCCCTACAAATCAGAGCAGACGGTGTTGCTAGTCGCTACAATCAGCAAGATGTCATTATCACACATTGATTTAAAGTAGTCGTCACAGAATAACAAAAAGATTCCGTGTTCATTACAATCGGTCTGAATCGAAGGTGCGACAAAAATGTGAAATGAAATGGTTCAAATTTTTCATAAGATATTATTATAACAATTTATTGTGAATTTTTGGCGCCCCCCCCCCAAGTGGCGCCCGGGGCGGGCCGCCCCCACTACGCGACGCCACTGCATCACCCATTCCTCTCCCTCCGGTCGATCCTCCTGCCCTCTCGCGCGCTCGTGCGGCGGCGGCGGGAAAAAATGATTTACCGACAGGTGCGCGTTGTGATTGGGTCAGCGACGTAACAGCTAAACCAAGGTCGGGGTGCGCAGCGGTCACGCGCAGGCTGGCATGCAGCCTTGTCATTGTCGTGGTTGAAGGGACCTGGAAAAGGGGGTCAGTCCGGTAACGAATGAATTGGTATGCGGAGATTTTTTTCGTGTTATTGACGGGTTCGGATTGGAGGAATAAAATAGATGTAGTAACCCGGGCAGCGGTAGTGTGAACCGTGTTTATTGATGAGTTATTGGATTAGGAGTTCACATCGTTTGGTTGATGGCTTGTTTATTCTAAAACTCTCAATCACTGCTTAACAGTCGGAAAGCTTAAGTTCATTCCTGTCGCCATTTTTCTGCCCGTTTCGCGAGTATTTTATTTGTTCTTCTTGAGTACTGTGCATGCTACGTTTGGAAAACCATTTTGTGTGGTATTGTTTAGCAGTCTTTTTATCTGCTGCTGGACGCTAGTAATTATATATATATATATATATATATATATATATATATATATATATATATATATATATAGAGAGAGAGAGAGAGAGAGAGAGAGAGACAATTGTCACGTGATAAAATAATTTGATTACCAGTTAATGCCTTTTTGTCTGTGAACTTATACCAATAATCCATCGAAAGATTTTCATGCGAATGTTGTTTTCTTTTACTTCAACTAACATACGAGCAAATAAGGCGAACCTTCAACTGGGCACGTAAATTCATTTTATGTTAAACATATTTATTTATTCAGGCAAACTGTAATTTTCCGTTCACGGTAAAATGTGAAGAGGTAGAGGTGGTTCGAGAACAGATTGCCTTTGTACGTTTTCACAAACAGATGTATAAGGAAGAAGAATTCGGGTGATTTGAAGTTCTCGGGAGCATAATCATTAGCTTCAGCCTATTATTGACAAGTTTGAGGAGAAAAAATTGTTCTGACATTATTATTCCCCATTTCTAACTTGAACTGTAATATTTCTTCTTTCTTTATAACACTTCTTCTCACTGTGAAAGAACTTATCGATATTTCCTTTGTATCCTTCTCATTGTGGCTTACAATGTGTGGTCATCAGAGAAGACTAATGCATTATTTCCCAACAAAGAAGGCCTCCTATGTATGACGACCTTACTCAATGGAGTCAGTCATGATAATTATATCTTATAGTACATCAAATGCAATAACTAAACTAGATCAACAAAACTGTTCCTAAACTAGATGTAACTTCCTCTATGATCCTTTAAAAAAGAGAATATTGAAAATGTAAATGTTAAATGTATTCTAGACTAAACAAAAATACAGAATAAAATCGATAATTTTTTTGGCAAATAGCTGCGCCCGATTTATCTGTATATCTCGTCTGTCACAGAGCGAACCATTCATTCTATTCAAATGCAGGTCTTCCAGTCATCTATATTAGGGGTTCCCAATTGCGTCGGAATCAACCCACTAGGGGATAAAATTTTAATGGTGGTCAATGACGATTAAGGGGTTTTATTGGGCGTCAGTCCGTCCATTAATTGACTTAAATAAAGCGTCAAGACATCTAATAATAAATTTCAAATTCGATTTTGAGAAAATTTTACACAATTCCCGTTAATGAAAATCGAACTTGTGTGCAGTTTGTATATGCGATTTTGTTTCAAAAAATTTGCTTTTATTTATACAAATTAAAAATGATAGTGTAAAACAATAAAACATTTATATACATTTGTACATTTATTTGTCCAATTGTTATCTTTAAAGGATTCAAGTGCAATTATTTGTATTATGATTATGTTGAAGGCGGAATATTGCAAAAAAAGGGGGGGGCGATGAGACAAATCTTTGAAAAGGGGACGATGCAATAAAGAGATTGGAAATCCCTTATCTAGGCAATGCAAGACATCGATAGCTGAAGAAATGGTACAGAGAACATGAAATTAAAGCGGTTGGTACCTTCAAAATGAAAACAATTTCTATTAGAGCAATGAACACGAACTTGAGTCCAAAGCTCAGAAATCCATAAAATAACGAAGAAACAAAAATTATTAAGGCATTTAATAACAGTAATTTTAGTTAACAACACACGTTATAATTCAATTGTAAAATGTTGAAAATGCATATTCTAGGCATTTAAAATTATTGTTGACAGTTTAGACAGCTAGTTCGCCGTTTTACCCGTTCTGTGCTAATTCTCAGAAAGTAAAAAGACACATTTTGCACTTGCTTGATAAATTGAATCAATGATTTTTAAAAGGGAAATACGTCCACTTTTCCGTAAATAGAGTTGAGAAATACATTTTCCTTCTTATTCTTGAAGCTATAGATCAGTGTGAAAATGAATCTTGTCCAGTTTCAAGTTCTATTGCCAACTAAACATTTTAATGATTAGAAAAGACAAACAAGTTTAAAATTAATTCCTCTACATACGTATAGGGGGCACTGGGAAATTTCTGGATTCATTGCATTATCAGTAATTAACAATAATTAGCCCAAATGCTTTCACGTCAACAGTAATAAATTGAGGACTTCGTAGACTTCAAAACCTGGTAGTCGAACTATCGAACTATTTTAAGAAGACAACCAAGTCTCTTGCTCGTCCTGACAGTCCTTATAACCCCGTGTGACTTTTTCCACGAATAAGTAGCTAGAATATGATAGAGAACATTTTGGTTATCTCGTGGCACGTGAGTATATTGATGGGCTTGAACTGCGCTCATTCATGTTGAGAAATGAGAATGCACGTCCAGACTTGCATTGCAAGAAAGTTTATGGTTCAGCTGTTCTTCCAATCAACCGAAAAAAATAACAGATGTTGAAAAAATAGTAAACTATATCACACATGAACACATCTTTATTTTTACCAAAAAATGTTGACACAGCCACAGACAGAAGAAGTGGAAATTGATGAAGAGTAGATGCTGATATTATTAATTTAGAGAGTATTTTCACGCCTATATAGCACAATTTGTTAATTTACTTCATTATAGATTATTCTATGATCACATTGTTTCATAATAAAAATGTAAAATATATTTTTAAGTGTTCTTAATTATTTTATAAAGTCCAGAGTTCAAACATGGTTCTCTACATCTCATAAATGCAAATTCGTAGTTACTGAGTACCCCAAGCAATCAATAATGACTAGATCTACTACCTTTGAGTACAACATAACAATCCCAGATGCCAAAATTTGCATTTTTTAATACCAGCATTACATAGCTTTCTCTTAACTTAGTATTTATGTTACCAGCAATTTGTGCATCTGTGAGTACAAGTGCTTCAAATGATTTCCTATTAAGTTTCTCGAAAAACCAAAAGTTTCGTGTGGAAACGTGCTTTAAATTTCGCATTTACAAAAATGCTTAAACGATATTTTCTCAATAAACGCTCTACGTTTTTTCAGTGAAAATGACAGTATAGGACGAGGTTTTAGTTTTCTATAACATTCTTAAAATCATATTTCAGTTCCGCCCTTTAGTGGACTGAAAAATTGAGAAAACGCGAAAAAAATGTAGTTTGGGCGGCAATATATGGTAGCTGGGAAGAGGGCGGGACAAGTCCTGAAAGGTAGCCCAGACTAAAGAAATTAACTAGTACGAGAAAGTCTGTGCCATTTGTAGCACAACTAGTTCTTTGTTTCAAATAAACGAGTTCATACAATTTTTATTTAGTATTGCTAGTTTAGTAGCGCTAATCATTGTAAATTTGAAAATATTTTTGCTACCCCTTCATAGGCACCAATTTTATTTATATAAATAGCTACTTCAGGTACACGCAATATGGAAAAAAATTATTAAACTGTAAGGTTTGTGGTTGTTGTTGATTTTGTGCGGAATGACTAAATAATAACCCAATGAAACACAAATATTCCTTTACATGTGGATTTTGTACATGAATGGATTTTAAAAGCATCTACATTTTTTCTAACATTCGTATATGGGTTGCACGAGTTACTATGTTGCCTACTGTGCACTTCTGTCGCGACACGGCATCGGAGATCGCGTGCTTCGTATGCCGGAACCCCGACCGTCCATTCTCGACCAGGAGTTAGGATTGCGTGCCGCTCCCCTTTTAACTCCACTACGCAGAGCAAAGGACGGTAATGCAGACCAATATTGCGAAAGTGATGATTTGTTTTCCATGCCCATGTAGACCATTGTCTTTCTCTCTTCGTCAACTGCGTCACCGTAAAAACTTCAAATGTAACGACACATCCATATTATCTTGAACTTAAAATACGTAAATTCTAAAATAAATGTACCTATTATTAAGAAAATGAGTAAGTTTTTTTCGCATTTAACGATAAAATTCTTAAGTTATTATTGGAGATGTTGATACCTACCAAATGATGAATAAAAATAATAGTGTTCCTAGAAATGAAATTGTAGTGCTGCGGCAAAAATCGGCATTTTATTGAATTGTGGAGCCCTGCTACAAAACAATGGGATAAAAGATGTTCCTATATGAGGATAAAAATATGTTCTTAGAGGAAATAATTTACTTCCTCTAACACTTTTTGTAGTCATAATCAACGTTTTGTGGGTTCACGATACGAAATTTTTGGTTTACGGCAACACATCTGTCCGTCTGTCTTCGAACAACGCTAGACCGCTGCTAAATCGTATACAGGATTTTTACGAAAATTAATAATTTCCCATCGATCTGGCCGGACACGTGGAGCTACGAATTTGAAACAAAGATATTGATTTTGGGGATAACTTCACATAAAAACTTTAAATTTTCAAAATTTAATCGAAAATAATTCCAATTTATACTCTCAGATAGTGCAAAAGGCGCATAAAATATGACTTGTGCTGCATTTTTGTTTAACACTAATTTTTCTACAACAACTCTACAACTGCAAATGTTCAAAATTACTACCTACAACTGAAATATTAAAGGCACGTGTATTTTCTTACTGATAATTCAAAAAACAGCTCTTTAGATAAGTCACGAACAGTTTTTCGAAAATAAGAGTATTCTCGTATTTTTGTCTGAAATACAGAGAATAAAATATTTTCTTAAAAACCGATCCAAATTTTTCCTTTATTTGTGTCTCGAATAGCGCCAAGTGCGTTTATAAAAATAGTGCAGGGCTCATATTCTATGCACTCTCGGTATCTATGAAAATTACAAAGAATAGCATTGCATAACAAGTATAATAGTAATAATTATTTTTTTGCTTAATGAAATCTTTAACAATTAGTTCTTTAAATAAGATCATGTAATTTTTTTTTAATATATGTCTTTCCCCAAGCGTCTTTTGCTTTCTTCTAAGAAGTCTTTCATGAAGTATACAGGTCGCAATATGACAGTAGCAACGAAGCGATACAGCTGTTTGAAATTCTCAGAATAACTTTTCACTGTTGAGCGATGTTTCTGGCTGCATAAAACGCAGTTTTAGATTATCGGATTTGTGACAATCCAATATTCTCCGATTTATAAATCTTTATTTTTTTTATTTTTTGAGGGTTTAAATGGAACCATGGAGAGGGGGTTTCTTTTCTGGAAACAATCCTACGTATGGATTAGGCGCGATGTTCACAGACGGACGTTTAAAAACAAAAAGCAATACTTTTTCGGTATCAGGGCACATCAAAACGTGTATTTCCTCTGAAATCTCGAAATCAATTTTCAGCAGCATTACATAACTATCTATAATAAAATAAAATCTATTCTAAAAATATGTTTACCTAAATTACATTAACATTGTATTATTCAATTCAAAAGCACTAAAGAAAATCAAGAGGGACGATTCTTTAGAAGTGTCCGGCCTTTCCACGCAAAATGTAAATTCCACGTTTTTTTTTTAATTTTACCTTATTGTGGATTTCAAGTTCTTTTAGAAATAGACAACAGGTCGTAGGTGTAGAAAATACATCACGTAAACCAGATTAACGTGGAATGCCACTGACCTCCCTACTATCTACTTTTCTTCCTGATCCATGTAAATGATAAACTTTTTGTGCTATACATGTGCAGGCATGTGTGTGCAGACTTACAGATCTACGTCAGTGTGAAGTGGCTCATTTAGAGAGCACAACATAACATGATTTGGCCTCTTTACTTGAATAGTCAGTGAGAAACCGCCTTTAGTAAGAAACTTATGAAAATCTCAATCAATTATAATTGGCTTCTAGCGATCCCATAAAGCAATTCAAAATCTAAATATTTCTCGTATCATACTGGACAACACTACTGTTCCTCTCTGTTCTCAAGTTAAAAATCTCGGTCCAACCATCGATAAATTCCTAAATTTGGAACCTCATGTCTCCATGTACTCACTCAAATGTGCTTACAAATGCCTTCCACATAAAACCAAAGAACTACTAGTAAAATCCCTCTGGCTCTCCGTGCTTGATTATAGTGATATTGTGGACGGTAACGTAAAAAAATCAACTGCTGATGCTCATCAAAGAGTTCGAAATGCGTGTGTTAGGTTTCAAGATAATTTCAGAATGTAGATGTAAATGTTAGGAATGAATACATTGCGATCATTCAAAAAACAAACTTTAAATACTCTTTTTTCTGAGCTGATACGATATGATGCGAAAGTGTGTACTAATTTATTCAAAATTGTAAGGTAAATACAAAATGCGATATGAAATATTGCAACATATTTTTTTTCCTTTTCTCGGATTTCTTAAATTAGTTCTTAATTTAAATAACAATAGTATAATTAGTTTAAATTAAGTATATTATAGGGTTAGAAAGGTATTTGTGTTATCTACTAGTAACTTCTAATTCATTACTGTTTAACTTGTCATGGCTCTTGAGTGAAAGCGTCTTTTCACTTAGTACATGACGATGTAAACTAAAATCGGCCCTAAGCCGTCGTTCTGGCCGGGTGGTTGTGAGCATTCTCATGTTGTTTTTCTATGATTCTTTAATGTATTTGAGATTTTTTGTTAACATTTGATGCGTGTCGCTAAATTAATATATCTCATACATTCTTTTCGGGCACTACTTTGGAGTTTTTCTGTCAGTAATGTTTGTTCAAAAAATATTTTAGATATTTTATTAATGTTGCTCAATGCTGAAGAGAATGCACACATCCTTTGTTTTCCCCGGCTGCTTAAGGTAAATGATAGGACGTTGTTTTCTTTCGCTTTTATGAGCCTAGGGGCAGGACATCTCTACATGGTACTATATTTTATTTACTAAAAGTATACTGTTTCAATTTTTGTCTATAAATTTATGTATTACGTGGTAAGGTGGAAGAGTGGGTCTGGTGGCCGGAGTCTCGCCACAAGGTCACTATTATTATTATTATTATTATTATTATTATTATTATTATTATTATTATTATTATTATTATTATAATTATTATTATTATTATGAAGACACGAGAACGAGAAGGGAGCATCGTTGGAATGAAAGGGAAAGGCAAAGCGAGAATCCTGAACACTACTGCCAATTTTTGTCAACCTCAAATTCCACTTGGAGTGACTGGGATTTGAATCTACGCGTAAGTGCGGTTCCCACTGCGGACCGCTCCCGCTCAGTGTTGTCCGGTCGGCAGGATTCCCTCTACATTTAGAGGATTTTTGAAGCGGTCCGGGAGAATTCTTTTTCCCTTCGCGAACAGCGGGGAAAACAGCGCATTTTATTGATAGTCGTGGAATATCGCCGGATTTAAGAGTTTATGATTGACAACATTAAAACATACAGAAATTGAATAATTCATTCTCACTTTCTCGATAACTACGAGGATCATTTCAAAAGGCATGGCATATGCTGTAATTACACTATATACGTTTGAAAGTATGGTGTACGTAGTATGGGATGCGACCACCAGATGACGTTTGAGTGCATTGGTATCTACTAGACAACACATAAAAGGTTAGTATTCTAGAATCTGTGTTCCGAGGTGAATGTCACTAAAGTTGAACACAGAGCATATTTAAAAATAGCAATGCTGCAACACAGAAATGCTCGCGAGTGTCATACACAACTACGCGAAGCATTGAGTGATCGGGCGTTGCCATATCGAACTGTTGCACGTTGGGAGGACGCCTTCAAACGTGGCAGGATATCAAGATGGCACAGCCACTATGGTACAATTACATCAAATCAAATGGAACATTTAGTACACATTTATTACTACTTTATTACCAAAAATTAAATTTATTACTGTTGTCGTTTATTAAATAAATATTGTTAACTGCATAGATATGCAACCATGACATTCGAGTAATGTCTTAGAGAGTAAGAACGGGCACAAACAAATTAAACCTATTAGATAATTAAACACAATTCAATACAAATTTATTACCCATAAGAGAAATTCATGGGTTGCCGTTTATTAAATGAATATTGTCAAAAACTGAATCGTAGTTATCCAACCATTACAAAACGTCAAATTTGAATCGAGAAAACGAACGATCACAATTATATAAAACCAATTTCATAATTAAATACGCATTAAATACTAATTTATTACTCTGCATACTCAAATGCATATTACTAGTGGGAACCTGGGCCATTAAATCGCTCGGGAAGTTTAAACCCGAATCCTTTTATTTATCTGAATATTTATTTCCATACCTTCTTCATCTGTTCAGAGGGGAAGAGCAATGCATTGTGACTATAGCATTGGTTCCCAAAGTGGGCGGTGCCCCTCTCCAAGGGAGGCATAGAGACAAGACAAAGGGACGCGGGTCCCATCGAGCCGTGTTTACCCGAACATTCCCGAGGACTTGTCACGCAAGGAAAATTTGAAATTTTTTTGATGCAGGCAGACTCATTTTTTGGCAACTATGAACGTTCTGGGAAAAATTGATTGGTGTTTGCACAGATGCGCTCATTCAATGCTTGGTAATCGCTCAGGCTTTGTTTAAAGGGAAAGAGAGAAAATTCTGCTGTGGCTGTGATTCATTGTTTCATACATCGTCAAGACTTGGTAGATAAGACGCTTACAAACAAACTACATGATGTCTTAAAATTATGTATTAAAGTGGTTAATTATAACAAAATCAGTGCTGTAAACACTCAACTTTTTAAAACTCTCTCCAGATTCAGAACAGATTACACAGCAACACACTTATTTTGTACGGAAGTACGCCGGCTGTCCAAAGGAAATACGTGAGCAAGATTAAAGCTCTGCGATGAAGTAATTACCTTTTTAGAAATTCGAAAACAAAACGAACTAAGCCTGCGTTTATAAAAACCTAGTGTTCAAGTAATGTTGTCTTACTTGTCTGATTTCTTTCACTCGTGGAACAAGCTTAACCTAAAATTGAAGGGTGGAGAATCAAATATAGTTACACATCGTGATGCCATCAAAACATATATTTAGAAGCTGCAACCAGAGAGTATAATATGGCTGCAACTTTGGAGGCGTACGATATTGGCACATCCCTGCAGTTATTCATGTTTAATCTTACTATTTTCAGTCTCTGAAGAAACATGCTTTAAGGTGGTTTTTGAATAATCGTATACAAAACCAAATATCAAACCATTTCGGGCACCTCATTGAAGAGTTCAACAGATAATTTCCTCACACTTGTGATAACAATATTTACAGATTAACACAGGATCCTTCTAGTGTCAATAGACTTTATGCCCGAAGCACTTCAAGAACAAGTTTTAGAAAAAAAATGATTCTGCTTCCCAGGTACCATTGTGATAAAATGGACAAATCAGTACCACAGTATACCCCATATATCAACGTGTACCCCAGTATAACACTGCAATTGTACGAATATCTATCTTTTTCAAGCACCTATTGGTACGATTGTTTTCAGCACTTGTTGCAATTACAAGTATCAGGAAAAAACTTGACGTTCCTACTGATTTACATCGAATACTTTCTAATACTCAACCAAGGGTAGGGAATCTGGTAAAAATGCTAGCTCATCCTTCTCACGGTTTTTTGTTGTCGCTTCCAACTTGTAACATTAATTGGCATATATCGAATTGTATTTTCATACCCTTACCACAAAAAAACGTGCATATCTACAAGAGGTGAAAAACATAATTGAGTATTAATATTATAAAGAATAACTTGCGTTGACCACAGACGGACGGAAGGACGAACGAACAGACGAAGACTTAGATTCCGCGGCCGGAGTCATGTGAATGATCTTGGCTGTCCGGGTGACGCCGCGTCGAAATGGTTTGTCGACGTTTCGACCATCTTATCGTGGTCAGCGCTCGCGCGTATACATGGGTGGGGTCGGGTACGACTGGCTGAAACCCGGCCCACCCATACATACACGCAAGCGCTGACCACACCAGTGCAGGCCACCCCTGAGGAAGACCACGGTGGTCGAAACGTCGACAACACCGCCTTCGACGCGGCGTCACCCGGACGGCCAAGATCATTGGAACGCACAGACGTTTTACTATCAATAGATTTTTCGGTATCGAGGACAATGGAACATGCAACATGGATTCTGGCTACAGCTGGTTGTAGGCCTGTTCTGCCCTCGCCTGCGCAAATCCACCCTGCCCCTCACCCTGTGCTGTCTTGCCTGACTACCCCGATAATAACCGCCTTACCGCCAGGTTGTGTGCGTTGTCGACATTTCAAAACATTTTTTTAATCATTATATAACATGCACAATAATGTAAAATACACGTGCAGACATCGGTGACTTCCAGCTTTCAGATGACGTCTTATTTGCTGCATTGGACTGAGTTATATCAACGATATGTACTTAGTGAAATAGCATATTATAATGGAAATAATCCTTTCTCCTCGCCAGTTTAACAAAATATTTGGAAAAGATATCAGTGCTGAATTCCGATTGCGCATGTAAGGAGGAGTGGAGGTATAGATAATTTTCAGCTTAAGTTGACGAGCAGTTCTCGCCCGAACACAGTAGCGAGCGGACGTGCGCCGAGCGCTCTCCTTCACGGGCGACTTCAGTGAGATAAGTTTAGCAGAGTACAACTCTACGAGTTCAGTGTACAGTGTGTAGTGACAATGTTTTCAAGTGGCTCCCCTGATACGGGGCAGCACATCGCTAGAGCAGTGGAAGCATTAAATCATCACAGTGAAATCAGTGATATTAATTCAACACCAATGAATGGTCAAGGTGCAAGTGGCCCCGTGGGGCAAAACAGTGATATAATTAACTTACAAATACAACAAAATGCGCAGCAAAACTTAGAGCAACATCAATATTTAATGAATCAGGATTTACAATTTACGCAGATAAATCAACAACAACTACTTATGAGAGATCAAACAGGCTTCTATACAGCACATCACCAGGGCCAGCCCTGGGAACTTCATGGAACGCAACCACAGCAATGGACTCAACAACTACAAGGTCCGGGGTCGTCTGAAACAACCTCAAATAAAACCGTGAGTACCCTAGAGTGGCAACAACCTCGAAAAAGAAAAAAAAGGACGCCTACAGTGACCAGCCCATACCAACTCCCTCGAATGTTAGTGCGCCAGTGTTTACGCATAAAAATCAATATGCAGTATTATAAGACAAATCAGAAGTTGAAACTCCTAAAAAGCCCCCCATAGATCATAACATACCGCCAATATTCGTGCAAAGTGTTACCAATGTATCGAAATTAATAGAATTTCTTAAACTACAAGTAAAAGACGAGGATTTTACGTACAAAATGTACAGCGAGGATGTAAAAGTGCTACCGAAAACCATTGAAGCTTACAGAGCAATAATTAAGCAACTTGACGAATCCGATGCCAAATACCACACTTATCAACCAAAGAAAGATAGAGCATTTCGTGTAGTGCTTCGATACCTGCATCCGTCAGCAAACATAGAAGAAGTAAAAGCTGAACTCAAATCCAAGGGTCACACCGTTCGTAACATGCACAACGTACTTCATCGAGTAAGCAAAAAGCCGCTATCGCTCTTTTTTATAGACTTAGAACCAAGTGCAAACAATGCAGAAATCTACAATATCAACACACTTGTAAATGCAGAAATAGAATTTGAAGCACCGTACAAAAAGAAAATTCCAGTGCAATGCCATCGCTGTCAAGAGTATGGCCATACAAATAAATACTGTAAAGCAACTCCAAGGTGCGTGAAATGCGGTGAAGAACACTTCACAGATGAATGCAAAAAAGATGCAAGGCAGCCGGCAACATGCGCGCTATGTTCGCGAAGCCATCCAGCTAACTATAAAGGCTGCCAGGTGTATCAAGATTACGTTAATAAACGTTACAAGCACAGAAAAGAAACAGTCACCATCGACAAGCAGAAACAAAAAGTGCCAAACGCCTCAGATTTCCCTCCCCTCCCAGTTCGCCACTTTCAACCCAATCCCTTCTCTCGTACAGCATCTTCCCAAAACTCAACATACGCTGTACCCTACAATCAAAACCAAACAGATCTCTGCAAAATAATAGAAACCTCATTCCAAAAGTTCGAAAGCATCCTTAAACAACAATCTGAACAAATTGGGGCTTTGCTCAACCTACTGACGTCATTAATATCCAAGATGCATTAAATGGCACCAAGAATTAAAATTATTCTTTGGAACGCAAACGGTTTAATCCAACATCGAAGAGAGCTCGTAACTATTCTCAAAGAAAAATATATAGATATTATGCTAATATCCGAAACTCACTTCACTGAACAATCCTACTTAAAGATACCGGGATATGATATATATAATACCAAGCACCCGGACGGTACAGCGCATGGAGGAACCGCTATAATAATTCAAAACACAATCAAACATTACGAAATGAACAAGTATAAAATTGAAGAAATACAAGCAACATCTGTAATGGTGACAGAAGGTCAAGCTTTACTGACGATAACATCTGTATACTGCCCGCCCATACATAGAATAATAGAACAAAAATTTGAAGACTTTATAAACACACTAGGAACAAGATTCATAGCTGGAGGCGACTTCAATGCAAAAAATCAGCATTGGGGCTCACGACTCAACACACTACGAGGAAAAAATCTTCTTAAAGTAACAAACAGGCTTAATGTTTCTACTATATCGACTGGTGAACCTACGTACTGGCCCACTGACGTCAATAAGCTTCCTGACCTCCTGGACTTCTACTTAGCAAAAGGTGTGCATCTTGGTACAGTAGAAGTAAAATCTTGCTACGACCTTTCTTCAGACCACACCCCAGTAGAAATGATCATCAGTTCAAATATATCTGAAAGAAACTATCCTCTAAAACTAACAAGTAACAAGACAAACTGGAACAAGTACCGCGATTACGTGAACAATAAACTATCTGCAAACGCACTGCTAACAACTGAAGAAAACATCGAAGACGCAATACAGCACCTATCTGATACATTACAAGACGCTGCCTGGGCCGCAACACCAAGAGAAACAATAAATAAATCGTCAACGTATCCCGCAGAAATAAGACAAAAAGTGGTAGAAAAACGTCGACTCCGACGAATATTCATGACGACACGACAACCAGATGACAAAAGAAAATATAACACAGCAGCCAGACAACTAACACGACAAATTAAGGAATATGAAAACAAATCTTTCTCTAATTACATTCAAGCACTATCACCTACTGCTGAAACTAATTATTCGCTTTGGAAAGCAACTAGAAAACTAAAGCGACCCCAACAGCACATCTCACCAATTCGAAAAGAAGATGGCACGTGGGCAAGAAGCGCAGAAGAAAAGGTCGAATGCTTAGCAAAACACTTTGCTTCAGTTTTCAAACCAGCAGAAAATGTAAGTACTATTGAAAATAAAGTGCTAGAATATTTGGACGTGCCTTTACAGTTATCTCTGCCCATAGAGCATTTCAACTCACGAGAAGTCGAACAAACAATCAAAAAACACACGCATCCTGCAAAGAGTCCAGGGTTTGACCTTATTACTGGCAAGATGTTGCAGGAAATGCCAAGTAAAGGATATGAACTCGTAACAAGCATATTCAACGCGATACTTCGAAATAGCCATTATCCTTGTCAATGGAAATACGCTCAAATAATTGCGATCGTGAAACCAGGAAAGACTGCCACGGACGTTAAATCGTACCGACCTATTAGCCTGCTACCAGTCCTATCAAAAGTATTTGAAAAACTTCTCTTACAGCGCCTCAAGCCTATAATTAAAAAAGTGATCCCTGACTTTCAATTCGGCTTTCGAGAGGGACACTCAACAATAGAACAGACCCATCGTATTGTAAACACAATTTCTCAAAGCCTGGAAAAAAAGCTATATTGTTCTGCAGCATTCCTAGATATACAGCAAGCATTCGACAAGGTATGGTATGAAGGAATTCTATTTAAAATAAAAAAACTTCTCCCGCACTCCTACTATTTACTTCTCAAATCATATCTTTGCGATCGCCTATTTCAAGTGAAATATCAGGACGCTCTATCGGAATTCCAACCTATTTCTGCAGGAGTGCCACAAGAAAGTATTCTTGGACCTTTTTTATATCTCATATCAACTTCAGATTTACCAACTACAGAAAGAACTACAATAGCCACCTTTGCAGACGACACAGCTATTCTTTCTGCAAATGAAGACCCCTCCTGCGCATCACAACATCTTCAAGAACATCTAAACAAAATCGAAGATTGGAGTCATCGTTGGCGAGTCACCGTCAATGAAACAAAATCAAAACATATAACATTTTCACTAAGAAAAGAAAACTGCCCAAAAGTAAAACTAAACAACACAGAACTCCACGAAGCTGATACAATCAAATATCTTGGATTGCATTTGGATAGACGCCTGACTTGGAAAACCCACATCAAAACTAAGAGAAAAGAAGCGCAACTTAAAGTCCTCAAATTGTCATGGCTAATAAACAGACAATCAAAGCTGTCCTTGCATAACAAAGTACAGATTTATAAAACTATAATCAAACCAACATGGACCTATGGTATTGAATTGTGGGGCTCTTCCAGTAAATCGAATCTAGAAATTCTAAAAAGATTCGAATCTAAAACACTAAGAAAACTATGCAACGCACCATGGTACGTGACAAACAAGACGATATACAGAGACCTCGACATCATCCCACTGGAGGAAGTAATCACCACGAAGAGCTTAGCATACCAGAGAAGATTGTACCACCACCCAAATCACCTCTCAATAAGCCTTCTAGATAACAGTGAGCATGTATATAGACTGAGGAGAGAGAGTATTTTAGATTTGCCATACCGATTTTGTAAATGAAATTTTTCAATGTCATAAAATGTTCACGTCTGAAATGTATCCGTTGACACCATTTGCTTATTGTTCCGATAGGAACAGATTGTAAATTATGCAGAAAATAAAATTAAAAAAAAAGTTGACGAGCACTTAATTCAAAGCGAATTCCACAAAAATATAGATTTAAATACTGCTTATTATGTTAGAAATTATCTTGTATCTGCTACCTAGTTTAGAAAGTATTTGGCATTTATATCAGTGTTGCAGATCGAGTTGGCGCAGTTAGGTTCGTATTGTGGGAACATTTTTGTCAAAAGATGCCGAGCTCTTGATTCGTGGTTTACATAATCGAATAGTACATAATCATATGCATATATTATGTTACAATCTTGTTTCTGTAGATTAGTGTAAAAACAGTAGGCGAAGTTTAATTTGCGATCGGAGAATTCCAGTGTTTTTTTTTTTTTAATTTCTTGAAATACTAAATATTTTTATACAATTTAATGATATTAGCATTTTTGTGAATGTATAATTATCCTACAATTATTTCATAAGGGTTTTTGTTGTAGATTTACTTCTCAATTTTGTTTCAACTAGCTTTATGATAAAATGGGCTGAAAAATTGATTTTTGATCAAACTACAAGAGCTTAAAATTTCATAATAGAACATTAGTAATTATCCAAATGTTATTTGTTTTCAGATATTGTGTTTCAACCAGCTTTATGGGCGTAAGAAAAAAAACATGCTAATACGGTTCACACATTTCCTCTCTTGGAAATGCAAACCATAACGACCGGTACAACCCCCTCCTGGCGACCGACTTAGGATGGCATGATCAAATACTTACTCTGTCAGGCACAGTGTAAAGTGCCTCTCCCACTAACACGGCCCAGTGATCGAGGCACCCTCCCCCCCCCCCCCCCACTCCATCTTTCTTCGATTTTCCTATCCACGTGCCTATCAGAAAGTCGGACAGCCTGCCCTTGTGCCATCGCCTCCCGCACACCCGCGGCTTGCCCGTAGCTTCTTGCCTCCTCTAAAGGAAAATGAACTCCCTGCCAAGTGCTGCCAAGTCCCTGCCGAGTATGCGAACGCCTGCTCGGCTGTCTGGCGGCTCGTCCCCTTCGCAAAATAAGTTATTCGTCGATTGCGTGTAAAATTGAAAAATCTTTCTCCAATATTAGCGAGCACAAAATAACGTACGAGAAGATTGGGCGGAGAACGCTTAAACTTTATGCTTTAATTTTAACATAGAACGATCCACTGGGCCGTATGTCAAACCACCTTTCATGTCACGTGTGTTTGATGAATTCGCTTACTGAGTAAACTAAAGGAAGTGTGAAATGGCATATGAGGACAAGTATTATAGGAGGGAATACCTTAAACTTTTGACCACTTTGTACCCCGAGCCACCAGTAGTTTTGAAAAAGAAAAAAAAAACGAATTTTGAGTGTGAGGTGGTGAGATTACAATTACTTCCATTTGTAACTCGGCTTTTGATTCGCAATTATTCTGAAAGTAATGATTTAACAGAATTCATTTCGTGATATCAAAATTTCCGTTTTTTTTTTTTTCGAAATGTTATACTGAACTGATCTAAACTGAACATTACGAATAATATGGGAAAGAAGCTTTTATGAAAAAAGTTCTATTAGTAGTTTTCTAGTAAATTGTGACCGCGGTGAATTGATATCTCCCCGCAATACGATAATGGGAACACCGACGCGACATAGCAGTTCGAAATTTACAGAATTGATTTCTTAATTTTAGGTGATAATGTATCTCTCTCTGTGGATCGGAATTTCGAATTGTTGAATGTGTTGATGTATTGGCTTTGAAATAATTAGATTGCGCACCTCACGCGCTACGATTGATGAGTTTTACAAGTGAGGGTTGAGATGCATTAGTACTTACAGATATCAAAATAATATAAAATTACGTAATCGTCACTAATGCAACAAAGTACGTGCTCTTACAGCACAACTAGTTTTTATTGGCATGTTTCCTTACTTTGCTGAAGGAAAAATCCGTATTTTTTTGTCTATGCCAATGCTATTTTTATGAAGGTAATTGTTGACTAATTTTTCCATTTCAAATTTCAATTTCAAAAGTTTAATTTGAACAAAATATGTACAGTGACGTAAGGTTCATCGGTCACCTAACCTTGTACGTATCCCGCGCCACCTATCTTATCAATGAAAATGGGCTTATAGGACCAGATTTTACCTTTCTATAACATCCTAAAAGTCCCTTTTCCATTCTACCGTTCTACCATCCAGATATCCAAAAACTCGAAGAAATGAAGAACAAAATGGTTTAAGAGCCAATGAATGGCAACTACGACGAAAGCAGGGAAAAACGAAAAAATAGTTCAGACTGAAGAGAAAAAGACTAGTAGGAGAAAGTCTGAGCCATTCTGTGGCATCATTATTTTACCTTTTGCGTTCACCACCTAATTAATACTAAATTAAAACGACAAAGTCTGCGATTCTTTAGTACCATTAGTTTATCTTGTGCGTTCACCACCTAATTAATTTTGATAATCATTTTGTAGTTTATTAATACATTATGTTCAAGGTAGTATCAAAAACGAAGCGAGGTGGTTTTTTCATTGAAGGGGAGAGTGCAGGAAAGACAAATCTGCGTGATTGTGAAATGGAAACTCATACCCAACATGAATGACAAGACTTGGGCGGGCATGAGGGGATAACCGTATAACTCGTGCAAATATAAGCGCAGAGAAGCGCTATATAAGACACGTTAAGTTAAAAATTACATAAAAAGTATTTAATCCAGAAGAGGGGTGTCAAGGGAGAGCCCTGAGAGCGATCGTATCGTCTTGTGCCTCTTAGGAGCGCGCAGTTTTAACTTTGATGAAAGTCAGTTCCCTCATACATATAAAAGAAAATATAGATCCTAAATTATCTACGAACTCACGGATCATCAAACTTACGCGACCCACTGTTTAAAACGACAACTTCTCTAAGTAAGATCACTCTACGACACGAACATTTATATAAACTTTCTTAAATTTATTGTTCAAAATATTGCGATACGATAGTATTTTGAATCAAAAACCAAGGAGTAGTTCCCTTTGAAACCGTAAAACACCGAAGAAAACGGGCATAAACTCATATATTTACTATTCATGAATGCCCTCTATGTTTTCCTAATTCCTTTGTGCATACTGTGATGGTTGGCCGGAAATAGAAAGTTAGGTGACCCAAGATGCCTCAGGTCACTTTACATATTTTCTTCAAATGAAACTTTTAAAAATGAAATTTTAAACGAAAAATTAGCCAACAATTACCACGATAAAAAATAGATGGCGTTTCCCTTAGAACACAAAAAAATCGCAGTTTTCCTGCAACAAAGTAAGGTAATATACCAATAAAAACTAGCGATACTGCCGCAGGACGTAGGTAGTTGAGCAACAGGGCAAGGAAAAGAAGTGGTGTTATAGAATGGCACAGACTTTCCCGCATTAGTTTTCTAATTCCGTTGGTCTCGGTTAGCTATATGAACTTGCCACATCTATATTAGTACGCTCTCACTTGCCACATCTAGCCAGCTGCATTCTATCGCCGCCAAAACATTCATATTTATTTTTATTCTTCAATTTTTCGGTTTCCTAATTACAGAACGGAAATATTAAAGAACAGTAAACCGCATCCTAAATGGCAATTTTCATTGAAAAATTTGCAGCCTTTTTAAGAAAATGGTACTTAGCGCTACAGTAAATTTAAAATTTGAAGCACTTTTTCTCAGAAATTTTTTAAGTTAAAAAAAAAAACTTCATTTGAAGCACTTTAACTCGCAAATAATGTTTACAAATTGCTGTAAATGAGCATATTACCAGAGTGAGAAATTTCAACAATATTACATAGTGTAATCTTTGAAAAGAAAAAAAATACCCCGATATGAATTTTATATAGTATTAAAGAGTACAATTAACACTGTCCGTTCGAAATGTTTGAAGAAAAAATTTGGAGCCGTTTTTAAGAAAATGGCGTATGACCGTTTTCGAGAAATTTTATATGACATTGTTTAAAGCACATGAACTCATAAATATAATAATTTGAAATTGTCGCCATTGTAAGTATTAACGATGTGACAGACACATCAAAAAATTACATTTTTGTAATTTTTGAAAACAAAACAGAGCAATGTGGCGTTTATGTCATTTCGTAGAGTACATTTATCACAATTCTTACCAAAAGTTTAATGAAAAAAAATGGAGAAAATTTTGAGAAAATCTGGTTTTTGTAAATTTTTAAAATTGCACAAATAGCACGCAATATTTCGCGAAAACTACTAAAATGTTCAAAAAAGTGTACATTACCTTAATGAAAGAATAAATTACGGACAATAAATTTCGTTTGAAAAAAATCTATATATTGAATTTTGTAGCTGTAGGGAGGCCCCAAAAATATTCAAACTTTTGAAATTTTAAAATATTCAGAGTTAACTGTGAAAATCGGATCTATGTCCAATTTATAAGTGCGTTTTACTCTATTCTTACAAAAAATTTAAATAAAAAATTTGGAGCTGTGTTTGGGAAAATTTTAAAAATGACCCAGAGGCATAATGTAAAGTAATCACCCAAAAACCAATGGGTGATTTTTAAAATCGCAGAGATTCGACTCAGGCCAAATGGTTAGGGGTTTCTTCAATTTGGAAACAAATCCTACGCATGGTTTAGGGGCTAGTGTTGTTCACATACACCAGATGGACGGACGTTTAGAAGAAAAAAACAACACTTTTTCGGTATCAGGGGACCCCAAAACGTGCATTTCCGTTGAAATCTCGAAATCGATTTTCCGCAGCATTACATAACTTTCCCTAAACAACTTATTTTGAACTCCGTATATACGTACTTATACAGGAAATTAAAAAAAAGCAAATCAAATTTCGCCGAAAAGGCGCTTACTATTATATTCCCTGAACCGCCCAAATATGAAATTAAATATTTAAAATGAAAAATTATCATTACACGATAAAATTAAAATTGTGTTGAGCTCTTTTGGCTAGTTGTAGTGGGAGCAGAGCTGGAGGATGTTTGCTGTTTTGTTAGCAATGAACTCAGAAGGTTTTTTATAGATGCAAATACATTTTCTAATTCTCGAGAACGAAAATCTCTAGTTTTCAAATGTTTCTAACGATGCATTGTCACTTTATTAATCTTTCAACTATGAATAGTAAGAGAGTGGAGATAGAGGTTTTGGACTTCAAAAAAAGGCGGAGAAGGTTTTTCTCTCATAGATCACCTGGAGTTTTTAAAGGCTTTTTTTTACGAAAATATGAATAATATTTGAAAAATTTGCGTGAGCATATTATTATTATTATTATTATTATTATTATTATTATTATTATTATTATTACTTGCGTATCCGCCATTCCTGATCATGCTACTTATTAACGTGTGTAACTATTAGGATCGGATTTTCAGTTGTATCCCTCAGTAAAACAAGGTTGATACGCCTTGAGTTGTGAATTATGAGGTGATAGGATGATGATGATGATGATGATAATGATGATGATGAGGGGTGAAAGGACAATCACAAATACGACCATGCCTACGCAGGACCTTGGGATGTTAAGATTCCGCTCTGTATCCCTTGCAGAAAACAATCACGTCATAAATAAGTCAAAAGTTGTTATTGCAATGACGATTCCCTTTGCGTCATGACGCGGCTTCAAACGAAGCGCTTCCAAGAAATGTCTGAAGTTTATTTCGTAGCGTGGAAAGGGACCTTATTCCCCTTAATCTGTTGTTACATTATTTTTCACTATTACTCTCCTTTAGAATTATCACTCGAGTAATATAAATCTTTCAACAATATTAAAAGTTCGATATTAAATAACTGGCCATTAATATTTTGGACATTATTCTATTTTCACAACTGGGTAATTGCCTCTACTCGCTAAGCTAAGTCTTTGTGCACGTCACTCACAGCATTGTCTGTCACGTTTCAGCCGAACCCTCATCAAAGTGTGAACAATTTCGTAACTTGGTTACTGATATACAAATTCATAATAACACCTTCAATAAAATGTGCCTGGCAGTTCGGGAAAATGCTGCAAAATTAAATCTAAATCCATTGGAAGTAATACCAATGAATAAATATGTAAAGTAAAGACAAAAAGGTCCTGACAAACATTGAGCATCATTGTTTACTCCTAATTTTAAAATATATTAAGAACTTGAAATGCCTACATTAGCATTGAATTTCACAAAAATAACCAAAATTTCTTTTTTGTACTTCATTCCCTTGTTCTCTTGTTTTTCGTTTAGAAGAAACAAGACACAATAACAAGAAACAATAAAATGTTTAAATTAGGTCACGCATCCTCAAAGACAAATTCAGACCATCGTAAAATAACATACATTTAATTATCACCCTTTAAATTAATACAATCACGTATACATAGTTAACAAAAACACTTTAACACACAAAATAAACAGAAAAAATATAGTTCGGACTTCTCCACAGTGCAGTGCATTCTAAATGTTATAGAAATTATGTTTACAGCTTCTGAAAAAGTATGGGCACTGAATATGAAAAAATACATTTTAAAAAATCTCGCAACCGAACATTTAACAATGAGTGTGTGCTATTGTCTGACCTAGCGGTGCCGTGGGCGGGATGGAACCTTCACACGGAGCCCGTCACATATAGTCATCTCCGACCGCCACTGACCGAGCGAGAAGACGTTTTTTGGGAGTCACACCGCTGTAGACTCAGACGGCCGAAAGGCATTCAGTAGGCAAAAACCGATTCTCTGGCGCGTGTAGTGTGAAGGCCACTTCACAACCGTGATCTGCTAGCGGTGTAGCGGACGCGCTTCTGCGCTGTAGGTGGCGGGAGATCGCGATTACGCTACTCACATGAATACCTCCATTTAAATCAACGATTTGCCAGCACAAGCGCCACCCAGAAGCTTCAAGGCACGCGGCAACAATGTTTCGGCGTGGCGCAGCTTGTTTCGTGGCCCAGAGCATTAGTTTAAATGGAGGTCTTCCCGCGTGTGGCGGGTTTGCGCTGCTGCGTCGTTCGGCAGCGGACTCTCGCCACCAGCAGCGCGGAAGGGCGAACAGAACAGAAACTAGGGTGTATTTTTTGTGGTCCGCCTCTCTAATGAGACTCTTCGTCCATATTTTTTTTATGTCGTCTTCTGGTGTGTTGCGACCTCTCTTCCCCGTACAGGGACGGGGATTGGGAGGGAAGGGAGTACTGAGCACCACTAGCTGAACACAACTTTAAATGGTAGTCTTCTCTCGGTACGACTGCCCCCCCCTTCCACGGCGTGGGGTGGTAGCAGCAGGGGAAGGGCACTGCCGCTTGGCGTCGTGAGAAGGGGCTCTTACCTTGAGAAAGCGCGCTGTCCCGGAGGCGTCCCGCGCGGGCGACAGACGAACTGCTGCCGTGTCCGTCGAGCACCGGCGCTGCTCTGCCGCGACGGCCGGCCCACCGCGATGTCCAGGTCGCAAGATCGATTCGGGCGCACGTCGCTCGCTCTCTTCTCACGCGGAGCCGCCGCCGCCGATCGATTCCCTTGCGATTATCACTTTTGAATCGTCTACCGCCAAAGCAATATGATGGAAAGCGTTACTCGCCGTTCTGAAAACACTTTTACTGTGAAAGCGAACAATATGCAGTTTTATTTGGCATTGAATTTACATTTTAAACTCGGTGTCGGTTCTCACGTTCCAACGAGGGAGGAATACTGCTACCTCTCAGCTAAAATGCAAAACGCTCTCAGAACTAATACACTTTTGCATACTAATGCACTGTAGTATAAGCACTCACAGGACCAAAGTTAAGCCTGTTTTAAGCGGTCACAGATGTTTCCATTGAAAATGACCATTTGTGCAGGTGACCGCCTCTTGGAGGTGATGAGAATCTATAAGGGAAACGAAAATCGCGCCAAATTTTGCACTGCGATGAATTTTAAAATGCTTTTTTCGTTAGCATAGTTTAAATTGTCCAGAAACATGTAAATTGTTTGTTATTTACAATGAAAGAGAAAATGTTTCAGAAAGAAAAAATAACCCAAAAATAAAAAAGCAGTCGCATGTGTAAATTTGGTGCTTTTTTTGTGTTAATTTGACTTACTGAACAAATATATTCATTCCGTTTTATTTATTTACGCCAAAAACAGTTAAAAACTGAGTGACGTGCTATGGGGAGAAGTTAATTTGAAGCTACATTAATGTCCGGAAGCAAAGCAAGGGACCATCTCAGCATTTGCTCGAGGATGCTCTTTGTAAATAATAAACAATTTACCTATTTCTGGAGTGTTTCTATGTTTCTGCAATGTAAATTGTTGACCAGAAGCATTTTTTCAAACCAACTTTCGCTGCTTAGGGCTCAACCATTCTGAATATCCCAGTAGTTTAATAGACAAAATATGCTTAAAATTGTCTTAAGAGCTTATTTTCTAAGTTTCAACGTTTCCTCCCCAGACAGCCTGTATAATCTTTCACTTTCTTATACCTTACTTTTCTTTTGACACTACCAGTTATTTCTCTCTAATCTTGGGAGTTGATTCGTTCCTAGATTTGAAGCTGCATTTCACACCATGAGAAAGTTTCAGAGCAGGAATGAAAATAATTTGTTATGAGAACCCAAATAAACGGCACTCCGAGATAAAAAACCTAAGATATAACTGTTCCAAGTAAGGTGAAGTTTGCGCCCCGACGTGGCTGAATCAATAGCTATCTCCACCCGTTTCCCGCTTCTCGTAATGTTACGGATAAAAATCACACATTCCTCCGGAGGTCGTAACCGTCTATTTCAGGTGAATCCGCAAGCTCTACCAGTCCGCTGACCACTTAAAAGAGGAACTACTTATATCCATACTATTACAAAATCTATAACGCCTCGAAAAATTAGCCGTTAATGGAGGTGGCCATTTAATCGTCGCGGGAGTAAACGTTGATTGAGTGGACTTCAGACAGGCCTCATACAATAACTGTCCGAAGGGCCATTGCAATTGGACTGGTTTGTAGACCAGATTAAATTTGACAATATAATACTTAACACAAACAAGTGATATCGGGGATTTGGGGAGTTCACTGGAAATAATTGAACGACACTTCAATTGAGTTGCATTTAATTAATATGAACAGGCGAAGAACCTTCTTGAAACAAGTGCATTAACTTACGTACATGAATAATGCAATAAGCTTGATTTCATTGAGCTAAACATTAATTAAGTTATTTAAATAAACATATTATTGAAAATGTGGCATATGGCCACTGTAATTTAATATAGTATATCAATTGTTAAACTTGTAATACTTAGAAAATGGTAATTACAATTTGTTATGCAACCACAGAAACTTGGCAATTATTTCAAGGCAGCAAAATACAAGAATTTATTAAATACTTATGTGGAAAATTCAAATTAATTAAAGTTTATCACAAGTATGAAATAAATAATGAATTATTAACTTTGCAGGTATTAAATAAAATTAAGTTGCGTTGAATGAAAGGGGATATAAACTTGACGCAACTTTACTTACAAAGATTACAACACCTTGAATATTAAGTGAATTACGAATTTCAAGTGGAAATGGACCTTTAATGGGTAAACCATAGAACATATCAATTATTAAAGTTGAAATTCACTATTTATAAACATGAGCGCAATTACTTATGCGACCACGATTTTACCAGGGAGATGCAGTGTCATTTAACACACAGGAAGTTACAAATTTAATTTGCAGTCAATATAATCAGAAATCTTCGTAGACGTGGCGTGACAAACAAAACAACTTGGACAATTTTGTACATGATGCTGCCCGGTCTTTCTTTCATGACAAGGTCAAAATAAAATCAGAACAATATCAGTGGCGGCTCGTGCTTAGGTTGCACAATCTCCAGCTTATCGAAGGAAAAAAATACAATATTTTAGGAATATACTGGTGATCCGGCGTCATACATACGGATGTTTAAAAGAAACACGTTGAGGCACCAATTTTATGTAGTGATGCGGTCACGCTGGGACTCCAGTTACATTCAGTAGCCCGACCTCATACAAAATATTTTTAATATGGGATATAGGCTACGTTCATAAGGTGGGTTGTGCGCGATGTATGCTGTTGACCTCGCCCGAAATAATGCCGTCTCGAGAGATATCAGGAAGGGTTCTGGATCTGGGTATAATGCTGTTTAACACGATCGCGATTACACACACATGTTAATATAATCGCTTAGTGACTTATATTTATTTATAGAAAAAGAAAATAAAATCTTGTGACATTCATGCGTTTACATAACCTTTTGCAATTGTAACTGAACACATTATTGGCAATTACAATGGCCCCTGCCATTGTAATTTAAGTGTCCATTATTAATGGCAGCAGTGTGGATAACTGAGTCAGCACATTACCTTCCGTTGTCACGACCCATCGGCAATTGCTTTGGCCGAGAAGTTGGACTAAGACCTTAAATCACGTCGCTGGTGCGTTGCAGGTAGTCTCTCACTTGATTCTCTGCAGCAATGGTGGTCAAGGATCGACTAGGTCGCCAAGTTTAAACGCCGTCCTCCAGCCAGCAGGGCCCAGCACGAACAGTGAATCGCATGATGGCCAAGCTCGATAACGAGTTTTAGGCTTTCACGTGTCTCGATATACTAGGGCGATAAGTATGTGTTTTTTAGCACCACTAGTAGGAAAGTGATAAAGTGCGAATACCGTATTTTCGAAACCTAGATCGTTTTTGTTTCGTTAGAATTTTATTGCCGTCCATTATCTCAATGCATAACTAATATAAAACCTTGAGTGTCTACGAGAGAGTATATTGGTGCCTACTGGAAATCAAAGGCAGAACCAGGACAAGCTGGTTACACTGATCAGACGACTACGCGTCTGAGTTGTGTCAAGTTGGCACAACCACATCGAACCAATAGGAGTATTTATTACTCTACTACTAATTTATTGCGCTTAAATTAAACCACTTACTCTTACCGTTTATTACATAAATGCGGTTATGCTGGTGTGGCTGTAAAGCTGATATAACCAAATTTAAAACACGGGCACTCTTGATTCAAACTAATTCGAGTATCTATTACTCATTTATTACCCCCAAATTAAATTTATTACTGTTGCCGCTGGATCCAGGCAAGAATTACAGATTTCCCATATAAAAAATAATCGCCAGACAATGGTTAAATCGACCACCACTTTCATTATTTTATTTGTGGATAACTAGAAAACATTCCAAATTAAAAATCTGGGAATAGGGATTCCATCAGATTGGAAATGAGAATGTCACTTCAACCACTGTTTAAGTAAATAAAGGTATATTTTTTTATCTGAAAAATATTTAAATTGCTTAACAGTGATTTTCTGAAGATACTTTTCAAAATATGCATGTTCCCTGTCATAGAGTTTGGTATCTCTGTACTCGGATCCATTTCTATTCCTCTCTGGTAAAGTACACTAATTTATTTATTTATTTTAGAATACAAATATCCAACACTCGCCTGCGCTGGCTTGCTTCGTATTTATGGCTATTAATTACTTCAAAAATGGAATCGTTGCAGGTCATACAAAATTTATATTCCTGGGTCAACAGACTCACCCATAACGGATTTCAGAAGCATGAAAGATTTACGTCTGAAATTTTTATTGAATTTAAACTATTGCAAGAAAGAAAAACTTATTCATCTTTCTGAAAACATAATTTATGTCCCTCCGATTCCCTTACAACTTCAGGAGCTCACTGTAGTCACTTGACACACAATGACCAAAAAACATCAAATATGACAATCTAATTCATCACATTCATACTACAGGATGGGCCAAAAGTCACTACCCATTAATGTTTACAATTTATACAAGTGATTTATTCTCATCATTTAAAGTATATTGTAGAACAGATTCTTTATTCTGTAACGAATATTGCATCACCTGCCGGATTCGCTGCGCGCGGATTGCGTCATCTGCCGGCGCCCCTTCGCTCCCCCCGAACTGGACGGTTCCGGACTATTCGCGAGTTGCGGGGAAAGGCGGAGAAAGTGCCGGGTGTGTCGAGACGAGCGCCCGCCAGGTATAAATGCGCCGTTGCCGGCGGCCGCCAGTCAGTCAGTGTAAGAAGTTAGTAGCAGACAAGTCAGTCAGCAGTGGAAGCTGAGCTGTGAAGTGTGCATCGCGGTAAACAGCAGTGCAGTGGACCCTGATGTGCGCAGTGAAGTGTGGTCAGCGCAGTGGACCGTGGACAGTGCAGCGGACTGTGTGATACTGTAGAAGAAGTGATCAGTGTAAATAAATAATCAGATTGGAGAGAACTGTGTAAATAAATAATCAAGAGAATGGAGTCTGTAAGAAAAATAATTAAGTGAAGAACACAAGGACTGTGCAATATACCTGTATATAGATCAAGTAGTTTTAAGTGTATAATTCTTTACAAATAAAAGTTTTTGTTTAAAATATTGTGTAAATATCTGTGTTGGTTTAAATTCACCACGAGAAACGTTACAATACAAACATTTCTTGCCGTTACTGTGATGCCAATTGATAGTTAAAGATATATCTTGTCTAGAATATGCAAGTAGGCTATACAAAATAAGAGAGACAGAATTTAACAAACATTAAATTTTAAATAATTCCCATATAACGTGTGATGAAAACATCTTTCTTTTGCAATGTCTCACAATTATTGCATACTTTATTTTACATACTTTTGTTTCACAGCTATGGGAACTTGACGAATGTCACATGATAGAATTTTAAAAGGCGATTAACCCTGTGTTTCAAATAGTACTTCTCAGTTGTTTGTGTTTTCATTGTACATACTCTTGATATTTACTACATACACAGTATAAATGTGTCTGGTTGGAAGATCAAAAATAGTAATAACTTGTACAGACCATAGATTTGAAGCACATTTTTTAGAATCCTGCAGCTATTTCATCCAACATCTGCTTCATATCCTGGTGCTTGGTTTATGTCTACAGTTTCCAGACATTTCCTTCCATGATACATATCAAATATTTCCATTAAATGGAAAAACATTCACATGTACTTTTAAATGATCATCCTCTCATGCATGCTGTACTAAATAAAAGTAAGGTTTCATATGAAAGAAGCCGGTGATTTCTCGTCACATCTCACATGAATATGAAATCATGACATGAGACAGTGGTTCTAAAAAAAACTATGTATATCTGACAACAACATCACCTCCTTGAGTCCATAATACCCTCATGTACACAAAATTTCTCTTTTAAACTTGAACATTCCTCTTTCTCTGAATGATTTGAACAAATATTTTGTCATTCAACCATGTATAAACAATGCTATTCTTTCATGCAATAACATGCAACTTAGTGATATATTTCTTATATCACCGCAAAACAACTCGTGACTCATCAATTTGCAAGTAATGAACAAGGCCAGAAAGAAAAAAAATGTAAATTGGTAGGAATGCTCACATATGGGCACATTTGAAAATTTTCAAAGCAGAAATAAATGAAACAAGCTACAAGATGGGATCAAGTTGTCGAAACGGGGCCTCTTGAGCATTCTTCTTAAATTCTATAGTTTTTCACAATATAGATTTTTTAGATGCTTGAATTTTTAACACTATTGCGATAAGTCAGAAGTATTTTGGTATAAGTCAACGGTACAAGCATAGTAGAATTGGCATCAAGTGTGCAATTACGAGGATAGTACGAATATGAAAAATCCAGAATCCAAAGAATAAGATGTTGCTAAGGCAACATATCAATAAATATAAAGATTCCATGTTCGATGTAAAAAGAAGCGCTACGCTACTGTGCCTTGTCATGCGGGTCCAGTTGTCACATGCAACAGATGGGGAGAGGGCGCTGGGAGTCGAGATCTTGTTGGAAGTATGAAAAATTCAGTCTCACGAGAGCTGGTGAGCTGAACACATCTAATCAGCCGGTATATTGCACTGTTAATTGCCAGTATAAGCTTGGTAGAAGATAGCAAGATGAATACCTGATTGTTAGTTTTTGACAGATCAGGATTGTAGAGAGACAAAGTTGTAATGTGATTAAAGTTGAATTGTAATTATGATTTGTTTGATTCAAAGTAATTGCTAGTTTTAGCCAAAAAGACTTCGTATTTTCCGAAGGGGTGTAGGACAGGATAGCTCTGTAGATGGAGAGAAAAATATTAATACGTTGATTGAAAATAGATAGTGGCACACAGAGGTTTCACCCAAAGCCTAGCTAGCGCCAGTCACGTACACGGAATAATTTTGAGAAAAGTTATTAAGTACATAAAATATCAAACTGTTGAGGACATACTGTGATTACTTGGGAATTTATTCAATCGTAAACACAATAGAATACCGAGGACATCATGTGGACAGGAGACCTGGAAAACAGCTGAGAAGACACATCCGAGAAACTAGCAGTAAGATTACGAACATTATTTTATGAAAAACAGTGTGGTATACTTGCATGTCTCAAACAAAAAGTTAATACCTTGATTCATGAGCTTTAAGAATGTATGTAATACTATAATAAATACATAATAAATCTTAAATCTGACTTTTTTAAAAAGAGAAAAGGCTGATAATTCAGAGTAGTTGCCATCAACTTAATAACTAGTTTGTTTTGCCAACTTCCAGGAATTATGATTCTGCATGGAATCACATGTACACATGCAGCAGGTAAAACGAAAAATGTTGTATGTTGAACCCATAATTGGACTTTAAAGCAAAGTTAGCATAACAACTTTTCCATATTGTAAGAATCTGTGAGCATAGGCAACAAAAGAAATGTTACATTCATAAAATCTGTAGGAAAAATAAAGTAATGTTATTGTGGCTCATAAATGAAAGTTATCAAAGTAAAACTAAAACTAATAATAATAATAATAATAATAATAATAAAAATAATAAAAAAATTTTAAAAAATAAATATATATTCTTTTAAAAAGTTACAAATGCCTTCTCATAGTGGTTAATACATGAAAGTTATCAAAGATAAAGAAACACTTGTTACAAATGGCTGCCCAAGTGGAGTGATGAAATAAAATAGTAAATATTTAAATAAATAGTCATTGCAGTGTAAATAAAGAAAAAATTATGAATAGTCACAAACTCTCAAACTTAAATCTATAAAAACAATACAGACAAAAGGACATAAAGACAGTCAGGAGTTCAAATGACCTCTGGGCGTTGAGTTATGAGACCTGGCTATAAACAATTGAGAATTTCAAAGGAATTGGACACAACAAAAGTATAAAACTATAGTGTAATCTATCATTCAGTTATTATTTATAAGAATATCCGTTATTATCATTTAGTTATAATTAGAATATCCGTTAACTAATTTATGTATTATACTTAAATTATGTATTTACACAGGTTGTTGCTTAAATCTTTTTACAGCTACCTGTAAATTACAAATAAATAAATAATTTTCTTTAAGGTAATTTCTTATGTAAATAAGAAAACAAATTGTTGAAAGCATAATATGAATTGCAAATTAATTTTCCATTTGGAATTTTATTTTAATTGATAAAAAAAAAAAAAAGTGCCAGGGATAGGAGGGAGGGGGTGGGTGGGTGAAAGAGGAAACTTTTCGACTACTATTGTGGGAGTATACGGATATTTATTTTGAGAAAATACTTTGCTTTCTGCAAACTTTTTAATGAACTTTGTTTTTCTTACAGTATATGGTAAGACAATATAATTAAAAGTATCAAATGAACAATTCTCCAGAAAATGGAGGAAAATACATTAAATGATTGATCAAGAAATATAACGTAAAAAACGGTCATAGAATAGTAAATAAAGTCAAAAAAACTTTCAAGAGAGAATGTTAAGTGAATCTAATACACTGAACATCATGCTGAGCTGAAATATTAGTTTCAGAGCTTTTACAGAATGTTCAATTCACAAAGTATTGATATACAAACATAATTTATGTTGCTCATAATAACTTCTAATCCATTTTCTCAAAAACATGTAAAAAGATTTTAAATGTAGGTTTCAAAACCCAAAAAAAACTATGAGAACTGTATCCTACACAACCTATGAAAACAACTTTTACAAATTACTTTCACTGCAGGAGACAAAAAGTTAATTTACAAACAAAACTCAAGACTAAAATTAGAATTACTACATACATAAACAGACAAACAACTTTTTTTTAAATAATATAGCACCGTACTGCAATTTTTTTTAACAGTACTTTCCATTTGTACTCACGATGCATACTTACAATAATTTCCTCTCTGATTACTGATATTATGAATGAAAGGTTACATTTAATTCAGCTGAAATGCACAACATGCAGATCACACTCTCTTCAGCCAATAAAAATTAAATAGTAACTTCAATAATATGTTTTCCTGAGTTGTTTTCAGTGTGAATATGTACAAGAAAATTATTTTGCAAACTGTCACATGACAGTTTTACAATTACATTCTCTTTCAACACATAAATTCAGATTCTTACAAAGCATCTAAACATTGTCTTTTTGGCGGAGGTTCATTTTCATCTCCACTGTTCTTAAATAGATTAGTAACACTGAGTAGTTGTTCTAAATCTCTGTCCTGTTGACAAAAACAATATTATGCCCAACTGAGTACATTGGAAGTCATTACAACATCAGAAAAATAAAAATGTTTACCTGGAACCAGGATTGAGAGAGAATCATATTCACTTTAATTCTTAACTTGGGGTTGACAGTCATCATTTTTTTCACTAAATCAATTGCCTTTTTGGTTACCCCTTTCCAATAACGTACGGGAAATGAATAGGAACCAGAACAAATTTGTTCGCCTAGGGTCATATCTTGTCTCTCTGAACTGAATGGCAAACTGCCACTCAGACTGAAAAGACAGAAGAAGAAAGAAAAGAAAAAAAAATCAGTAATGAATGCAATCACAGAACAAAATTTACATCCTAGATTTAACATACAAATAATTCACCGTCACTTCATCAATTTTTTTTTTCCATTGATAGATCGAGAAACACCTAGAAGACTAGTGCGTGTCTCATTTTCATTAAACAATCTGAATTTTGGAAAATTGCAAATATCGAAATAATGCGAGAAAGTATGCAATGTTGTAGCTTTAGTTTCTTTCTCTTATATATTCATGTACACGGAATACTATTCAAAGAATAGAGAAAGATTTGCAATGCTGCGGAAAATGGAACTCAAGATTTCAACAGAAATACACATAATGGGTTAATTACACGGTCCCATAGCTTCAAGTAACTTTTTTGGGGACTGGTGTGCTAGTAGCATCTCTAAGCAACCAGCACACTGCTGTAAACCACTAATGCTGGCATAGCGTTTGCGTTACACACAAGTTGCATGGCATTTTCAGAAACCTTATTTTACCCGTTATTCAATTTCTGTGATTCAGTTAACTGCAGCAATAACACGTCCAACAACCAAATCTTTCTTTCATCCTGTAGTGTAGTAATGGTGCAGTTCAATTTATTTTAAATTCGCTGTTTTTTAAGTTTTTCGCTTAGAACAAAACTACATACTTTTATAGAAATATGTTCCTACTAAATACAAATATAAAACATTAAATTTGCTGTGTTATGCCCCATAAGTATCTCTACATTCCCAAAATTTATTCAGTTTGGTAAAAACCATAGCCCTAGTTTAGGCGGAAGTGCTGTTCATAATACACCAGACACAAACTGACATTTTGCCATCGATTTCTCGATATCACGGCCCCACAAAACATGGCTTCTAAGCAAAGGATTCCCCCCCCCTAATTTACAACTAAATTTATCCACTTTTTCGTTACCCAGGCTCGGCAACGATTTTTTTCTGACGAAAGCCCATCGTTTTTTCGTGCAGCATTACATAACTAGCCCTATTCAGCGTATATTACTCCGAATATAAGTATGTAAACGGGAAAATAAAAACACCATTCAGTGTCCAAATCCAAACGTCATCGATGACTTTTTTATCTCTGAGTTTTTGACACGAGTGTAACGTGTTGAATATGTGTCAAAATGTCATTCACAAGCAGATCTACTTAAATGTTTTTATGGCTATCCTGAAGTGCGAAGCAATGCAAAATGTTTAAAAAATTTGCGTACATAGTTAATAAAAGACGGTTAGTAGCAATGTTGATAACGAAGTTTTTATCATCAAAAATGACATGCAAACAACTGAAGGTAGATACTCTGATAATGAACACAGCTTTGTTCTTAGCCCCTCTCCCCCCAAAAACGGCCATAATAGAAGTTAGTGAGAATGTAGTAAATATGATGGTAATAGTGAGAGCTTTCTGCAAGTAGGCAAAATGTATCTTTTTTGAAAAAGGAAAAACAATCATTTTATTTAACCACATTTTCCCGTTTGCTGCTGCTATAAGTAAAACAATTTCCAATAACTGCTTTCTCTCAAGCAATGAGTGGTTGGGAAACCTTCACATTGGCCAATGAATTTCATGCAGAGCATGAACACAAATCTTGCTGACTATAAAACTATTTAAACAATCCAACGAAACTAATGTGATGGTCGATGATGGTGAACTTTTTCGGGTTTCAATATTGTGTACCAGTGCAAAGCACATGCTTTTACAATTAGCCAGTCGAGACACGTCCGCTAAATCTGCCTTAAGTTACAAGGCAAACATTGCTGCACTACCACTATCTGCAGCTGCAGCACAGAATCACTTTTTTAAGAGTTTAATAGCAGGTTTAGCAACGGCTAGACTTAGAAAAAAAAATCCACAAGAGTGGAGAGGGAAAAATACGAAAAATCACCTTGCACCTTTGATTACAACTTGTTAGTACAACCTGCTCTACCAGGTTTATAGAAATTTAATTTCAGCAAGTGCTTCAGAAACTGCAAAAGGGCAGGGATTAATGATCTAATGTGTGTTTCAACAGCGAGAAGTGTTGCGACAATATGACAATCGTTCCTGAAAATGACGTGAAAGGAGTTATGCGCTGAAACATGGACATAAAGATTTAACCTGACAAACCAATGGAAAAGGACTTGGATGTTCAAGATATTAGATAATGCCAATTATTAGAAACAATAAAATACACAAGAGTTATAATAAGAAAATACCCGCTAATGCCATTATTTTGTATGTAGCAAATATTCATGAAATCAAAGGATTAAGAAACCTACGTGTCTATGAAGGAGCAGTCCATCTTCCAAAATATTAATTTTCTTTTTCACATTATTAATTACCTACTTTTTTTTTTCCCCCCAGAGAAGTAAACCGATTCACAAGACGCCATATTAATTTGTAAACAACTGTATTTGATGTAAATTAGATATAGGAGTTAGCAGTGCGTGATTTATACAACTGTAGGTCCCAAAATGTGCACTATTAATTTCACAGAAATAGTTATATATTTATTACATAATGTAATAATATTGTTCCTGAGGTATAGAAATCTGACACTGATCCATCAGAAATCAAGCCCCGGGTTAGTGTGGGAGGTTAAGTAAGGCCGGCATAAGGGCGATAGCAATAACTCTAGAACAGGCCTGCACAGCATTTTGCACTTTAACTGACCTTGAAAGATGCGTGCGAGCAACTTCAGTGCAAACCTGGGCTGTTTGGATGTGAATAAAAATCATTCCAGAAGTGGGGACTGCCAACAAGAACGCGCAATTCAAACGATAGCACATAAATTGAAAGAAATTACTATTACATACAGATCAACATTCATTACCTTTTATTTTGGAAATGTTTGTAGTCAATGTAAGACAATGTGAAGTATGAACCTAAAACGAATTAGACATACATATTTGATTTGGACATCAGTATTAGAATTTGCTTGTAGGGCTGATAATGTAATATGCTTTGCTACGATGAAATTGCAAATTTAGCGTGCTGCCAAATACAAAATAGTAATTGTGAATCTTTTTTGTTTGATGGTGGTAATAAGTTATTTTTTTCATTAATGTTTCTTTGATTAAGACTTCTATAAAAGATAAAAATATCTTATTCTTAAAAAAATCATGATTACTTTCTGTTCTAAGTTCCTTCTTTCCCTTCGGGCCTTTCAGCGTTGCAATGCTCTAATTTCCAATAACAATGAACTATATGTTTCTAATTTCAAATCAATGAACACTATTTATCCATAATCGTTTAAAAAATTAAGCTCTTTGCATTCTTTATAACAATACTCATAATAATGTCATGATTGACGGCAAAATTATTAAGAGGTTTGTTCATTGTTATCTCTTATTTAGCTTCAGTATGAGGGAAATAGTCACAAATATGTCGATTATTAAATAATAATTTTTTGTGGCCACTGCTTTAAAATATTGTTTGAGTTACAATGGGCATAAATTAAAGACATAATTTTTTTTTTTTTTTTAAATTGTTGATACATTGCAGTCCAAAGAAGAACATAAACAATGAAATACAGCTTTTGTAGCTATAAATACGGTAATTGCTCTTTTAAATAAGTGGGCAAATCTTTTCACAGCATAGATCATTGCATTAGACACTCCGTCATTCAATCTTCGTGCCGCATCGCCCCCCACCCCGGCCTATTTAAAAAAAATGTACATGAGCTTAATGAAAGAACTGAAGAAAAATGGTCTATCTTCAATTTTGTAATAGAAGGAATAAGCTAAAAAGAAATTGGTTTTGAAATTTTCTGAGAGAGTTAACAGTGAAAAACATACCTATGCCACCTTTATAAGAGTATTTTATTTTGTTCTTTCAAAAAATTGGAGCAATTTTTGAGAAAATTTTGAAAATGTTCCATGGGCTTCATGTAAAGTACCATCAAATTTTAAAGGAAGTTTTTCGAAATAGCAAAATTTGAAACAAACCAGATTGACCAGGGAATATCCATTTTGAAAAAAATCCTACGCATGGTTTAGGCCAGTGCTTGTCAACTCAATGCTCTGTGACGACACAAAAATCTGCTCTCTCGTACATCGAGCCGAGCCGTCAGGCACGGGAAGTACCTGATGAGGCAGTGGGTGTAGTGTTCTAATGAAATTTTAAATCATAATTAATATTTAAATGTGTATGATTCAATTAAAATATGGAAAATAAAAAATATAGAAAAATTTATTACACAAGTCAAAGCAATATCCAACTGTTTATCGTAACCAGTATCTGTAAACCCACTTCCATTCTTCTAATACAGAACATTTTAATATTCTAGTATAACAATACAGGGTGCCGCAGCATTACTTCCTTTTTTCAAAACTTAATAAAACCCATTGTGTGAATTAGAAAATTTTTATTTGGCATACACCTAAAGTTTTCTTTTATATAGTTTTGAAGATCAAATCATGTAGGCGACATCCCCCATTCTTCATACACCGAGTAAACACAGTTCTGGCATTTGTCATGACTCTTGCTAGCATATCAGGTGTTATGTTGGCAATTTTTTCCTGGATGTTCGTTTTCAAATCTTGTAGGGTGTTTGAACGGTTCACAAACATGAAAAATCACAAATCGGGAGGGCAAATCGGGAGAGCAGGCCGGATAATCTAAATCACCCCTATAATTGAGATGTGCTCCAGGAAGTGTTCCCTCAATATATAGCCATCGATGCTCTTGAAGGGCGTGCCTTTGCAACGTCTTGTTGGAACCAAATGTCCCATAAGTCCAACTAGTCTAAACATGGGAAAAAATTCCTGAACATGTTTACATACCAATCCGAATTCACTGTAACTGTTACTTCATTTTCCCCCAAGAACCAGGGATCAATAATTCTTCGTATTGTTGCCCTTGCTCTTTGAACCTAGTGACCCACATAACAATTGATTTCCGGTCCGGGACAGGGGCTAAATTAAAGCAATTCCAAAAGGCACGCTGGGTTGTGATCACAGAACATCTGCTTGAAAAGTAGGAATCAAAGGCAAAAGCACGCTTCTTACTGTTCCAACACACAATGGTGACTAAACAGTGTCGGGGACCAAACTTTATAGTACCCTCTCTCGAACGAGACCAGTAGCGCTCCATACTTCAACTGACTGAATGGCAAGCATTTTAGAAAAGGAAGTTATGCTGCCACATTCTGTATTTTATACAATGTTATATAACATAACAATAATTAATGTTAACAAATAGATTTCCAGGAGGGGTCATGTGGGAGAATATGGACTCCATGCTTCATTATTTCATGAACAGTTTTGATGAGAATGTTTTATATCTTCATGTTTTTCAGTACCTTTTTTATAATCTTCTATCTAAATCCTTTACTAATCTCATGATTGCAGGCTATCAGCAAATTCTCAGAAATTATTTTTGCCTCGCAGGTTTCTCTGGGTTGCAATGCTGCGTACTGCCTCTGTAGGTTGAAATTATTAACATCCTGCAGTTCTTTTAATCTCACTAAACACTTCGCAATTGTTACGGTATCTACAAAAAGAAACACTTCTTCCCAAATCAAAAGAAAATTAACAGGAATAAATGGTTTCTTATTGTTGCCTGAAAAACAGGCCCACTGTCAAAGCTGTGGATCCCTCCCTCCTTTGCCCACACTGCTTCTCCGAGAAACTTAATGCGGAGAACGCTGCTCTGATGTCATTTCTCCACCAGTTAGCAAACACTGGTTTAGGCGCTGGGGGTGTTCAAAAATGGACAGACAAAAGTTTTGAAAACAACACTTTTTCGGTATTAACAACCCACAATTTCTGAAATATCACTACATAATGTGTTATAGGGAATAATTTACTACATTAAAGAGAAAGTATCCACTTTTTCTATATCAAGACCCCACAAAGCAGTTTTTCTGTCCAAAAATCGCCGTTTTTGACGCAGTTCTACATAACTTTCTTTAAGCTAAGTGTATTCATCCATATACACGTACGTATACAAGAAAGTAAAACAGCATTACTCGACTCCAGTCTGCAATAATATTTTACTATTGTCTGGCCCATAAGAGTATCTTCTTCATGGCTGGTTCTCTTGTTCACCGGTAGAGGTGTGCTCCGGTAGAGGTGTGAAGTGATCCTATTCCTGTCACTTTTACTCACACGCTCTTCTTTCAGAGGTTTGTTCTGATCAATTTTATTTTTTGACATGTTAACAATTCTCTCACTCTCACGTGTGTGTGGTGTGCGGTGGTGGTGGCGCGCATGCGTGCGCGTCGATAGTACTGACGCTTTGGGGACAGCAGATCAGTCAAAGAGCAGTAGTCAACTCAAATGGTCAAGTTCATGGTTTTAAATAAGAAGAAAGGAAAAAAGAAGAAGAATGGAGCCATGCCCTCAGTTAAAGGGAGTAAAGTAGCTAAATTAAAAGGGTTTGTTAGCGATTTTGGTAAAGATTTTTTCTTAACAGATTATGTGTTATTTTGTAAATGGTAAGACTTTTGTCATAAATTAGAAAAGGTCCTTGGTTATTCAATATTTTGAAACAGCAAAACACAAAAATAGGTTATCCAGGAAGAATCAGAACAAAGTAATTCAATCCATGCTCTCATTTGCTACGAGAGAAAATTCTAAGAGTAAACTTAGCCAATTTTCTAATTTATGTGAAGCTTTTGTTGCAACCAATATCCCTCTGTCTAAACTGAGCAATTTTCACTGAGTTGCCAGAAGTGTTGAGAGCTCTTTCCCCATCGCTACAAAGGAATTTCTCCAAATAACCTCCCCAATTGAAACAAAATTCCCCATCTTTGGAACAGAAAATATTCCCCAAATTACCCACAACATGAGCTGACCCTGCTGATTCCATTGGCTGTCCCCTCTTTTTCAAATAATTCAAATCAACCAAATATCGTCCTTTGAGCTACTCAAAGCACCATACTATTTTTTTTTCTCATGTTTTTCTTTTTCTAAACCTGTCGTTTATTTTTCTCATTTTGCAAGAGAATAATGTCTATTGTTTCTTTTTTATTCACGACAAACGAGAAAACCTTTTCTTCACACCAGATGAACATAATTTCCTCCCAAAATCCCCAAACATTTCCTCAATCAGTTATGTTCCTACTCTTTCCCCACAACGGGAAAAATTCCCCAATCTGACAACCTTGTGTCAACTTAAAAGCTTTTAATATTGTGAAAAATTCATCTCAGATGAATCGACCACTCCAAAGAACTTACGCCAGCAATTTGTACAATCAAACTGTTGCAAAAATTGCGAATGCCGTCAAGGACAAAAAAACTGTGGGTTTCTGTAATTGGAACAACTGATGTGTGTGGTCAATATTGTAGAATCACGTTGACTGCCCTGAGTGGGAAAAGGATGTGAAAGCTTCTCATATTTAAGAACTGTAACTAGCAGCCACGGCATTGGGGGTGGCAGATATTTTTAGAGCCAGGTGAGGAAATACAAGAAAGTAAATATGGGGGAGTTCAATACATTTGTACATTTCGTAAATAAAACTGTACATACTTTTAAATTGTCTGTGTGCTTATTTCCATGTCGCCACAATATACGAGTAAGCGTGATGGTGGGTGTTCTAGGGCAAAGTAAGGCAGGACAAGAATATTTAGTTAATATAGAATAAGTAGTAAAAACAAACCATTCTGCAGTTGCTCGGTGTTTCAAAAACTATGCAGACTATACTTCCAAGAGGACAAGGAATTTTCCTTTTTGTTACGGTGCCTCGCACATACTATTTACTGGGTATGTGAGGAAGTTCGCACCCATTTTTTAATTTCTTTTCCTTCAAAAACAGTTGACTGTGTGTGACGTGCTATGAGGAGAAGTTAAATTTATGACCAGAAGCAAAACAAGGGACCATCTTAGCATTTGCTCAAGGATCAGGGAAACTGGACGAAAACATGATCAAGATGGGGGGGGGGGGGGGGGTCATTGACCCAGAAGATGAAATACAATACTTGTTGCAGGTTCTCTAGAATTACACAATTCAAATGGTAAATAATACATTAAATGTCATTGTCAAGATTAATATTCCTTTCCTTTTGGATGCTCGGTATAGTATCTAATTGTATAGAAACAGTTGTGCAGCAGAAAAGATTTTACTTGGGACTTCAACTTTTGTAACGAATTTAATCGTTTAATGTCATCTGGCAAGGTGTAAAATAATGTAGATGTATTATATGTGAATTTTTTGTAGTAAGCTGTTGATACTGTCATCTGATGAACATGACTACTACGTCAAGTGTTGTAGTTATAGACATCGGCATTTGCTAAAAATATATTCCCGCCTTTAAGCAAGTCGTTTTTGACAAAAACCACTGATTCATATAAGAGACAAGGTAGTGATAAAATACCTAAATTAATAAAGAGAGGCTTATAAGGATCATGTGGTTGGGATTTGCTCATTATTCGTACAATTCTTTTTTTGAACTCTACAAGTCTGGGAGCTATAAGATGTATTTCCCCAGAATATTAAGCCATGTCTCAGGCGGGACTGAACAATTATTCTAATGTTGACAGATGTATTTCAAATTTGAAGGTTTTCTAAAGCCACCAACCATCAGAACTTGCTCCTCATATCCCTCTTCGACCAAATTCAGTAGTAACAACATGGCTCGATGCAGTTTTATACTAAATAAAATTTCATTTCTGTGGTGCAAGTTCTTGAGAAATTGAATACTGAAAGCAGTGCAGCAATCTAAGTAGTGAAAGAATTAATAAATAGTTTCTCATTGAAGGAAAATTTGAGCTACATTTCTTCCAATTTTGGGATGTTAACACAGAAATTATTCAGATTCAGGAAAGAGATCATTCACAACTGCAGGGGCAAAAATAAGCACCGACAGACACACTTAATCCTTGAAGGTGTGGCAGGTTGCTTCTATTCAGGAACACTTGAGTTATCATAAACGCATAAATAATAATGGCCCCCCACTTGTCTGATTCGATTCAATTCACTCTTTAAACACTCTCAAAATTAATAAGAACAAAGTGTGAAATTTCAGCAACATTGTCAAGTAACTTTTTTGTAAGTGCATCAGATATATGCACATTCCCTTATATTTATACACAGGTAACAAAATCAACTTACCATACATAAAGAATGACACCCATACTCCACACATCTACTTGATTAGAATAAACACCACATCCCTTAGTTTCCAGAATCTCCGGAGCAACATAAGATGGGGTACCACAAACAGTTTGCATAACCATTTGAGAATTAAAAAATCTAGACAGTCCAAAATCTGTTATCTTTATAATGGGATTATCTACATTAGAAGAAAGCAAGATGTTTTCCGGCTGTGAAAGGAAATAAACACAGTTAGATCATCAACACTTTACACAAATTATAATCTCTAGACACACACATCTTTATCCATATCACATTATCGCAATTAAAGCATACATACTTATATTTATAAAAAATGTTATCTCAAGAATTAGGAAAATTCAGACTTCCAAGCATGCAAGATTAAAATTTTGAAAGTTTGGGTCATCATAAAGTATATTTCAGTTTGAACCCATAGCTCATTACAATAACAAGGATTTACTTGATCTTTCCTACTTTTACAAGAACATTTGTACTAACAAATACTGATTTTGTACATACAAATCAGAATAAATCAGTCAGCAGTGAAGTGAGTCAATGAGATGTAAGATTTTCCTTAGGGAAAAATTAACTTATCAGATGTATGAGAGGTTTTTTCCAAATCTTGTACATGGAGAGTTATTTTATTGTAGAGTGAACATATTGCACGAATGATCTTAACACTGCTGTGTACCTGCTTTGTAAAATTAACTGTTATGTGCAAACAAAGTAAGGATTTTCTATTTTCCGATACTTCCCCATCATTTATACTTTTATTTCTTAAAATAACTATATGATTATATTTTTATAATTTTTTTCTTTGATTTGGTGTTCATTTTTCAATAAAGCTCGGCATTGTATTGTTGCAGGTCTCAAAAAATTGTGTGGTATCGTATGTTGCTTGAGAGAGTACAGTTGCCATATGATACCTGCCATCAGAATATGTGTAGAAAACTGACATCACACTCCTGATTAGTTATTTATTTTTTATTTATTAATTTAAATAAACGAGATGAACCTTTTACCAAAAGATACATAAATAATGACAAAAATGTACAATTATTATGTTATAATATTAATATAGGTATATAAAATTAAAATGTAGTTATAACTATAAAAAGATAAGAATGGTTATTTATATTTTTTATTTTCATATAAACTAACATAGCTTTTTAAAACTCAGGTGATCATGGCATATAAACTCATTCATAACGCATAATATGAACTTTCGCCAATCAAATAAAAGCATAACCTGTATGAAAAATGTCGATGTAACATGAATTCCATAATTTATACATTCTTTTTACTGGATTATTCGCAATGTAAATGCTATTGTACGTAGTAACACAAAATAGATCTCTGTTTCTGATAGTAATCTGAGGAACTTCATACTGAATCTGACTTAACAACAATATACAATCACTATTAGCCCTACTAATAAAAGCTTGGCGTAACTTCATTAAAGCACGCTTATTCCGAGCATTTTTACCAATAATGGCTTCTAGACCGTAGTTTAATAGTCCTTGTTAAATACGGAATCAATGCTTGGCAATGTTGCTTCATACACAGTTATTGGTGTGTTTACTTTATACTTTGATGTGTCTGTAAGGACTCGGCGGGAACTTCGCACACCAGGACGCTGGTACCCCACATACAGTCCTAGTCCACATACATCTAGTCCAAGACAAGGTTTTCATCCAAACATCTATTTTTCTGGGCATGCACTATTATCCTGGGAGAAATTTCCCCTTTGGCATAGTTTTACATCTGAAAACCATGTATGGTAAAAACAACAGTGCTGCGTTGCTTCTCTTCTTCCATAGTTCTTATGGGTACACTTCAGCTGCCTACCTGTAGCTTGCTTGAAACTTGGTATACGAAATACAAAGTTTTCTGGCAATTTTGCTGCCCTCTAACTGCAGCATCTCTCAGAAAAGGGCAAAACCATTGCATTGATTTTATTCCATAAATTCTTCAACTGCTGGATATTCACATTTCCTTCCTCGAAATGCACATTTGTTGCAATTGCTTTTTCCAACATGGGTTTGTCTTGAATCCACTGCCTCACATTCTTGTCATCACCGTCAAACTTCCTCACGGCAGCTTGATACCCGTATCAAATTTACTGCGTCTTATACACAAGTTTTTTCTCCAAGTTATTATGTCAAAGATCTTTAGTGAGGTCTATACACGAGCAAATACAGTATTCTGTAAAACTGTTTTATAATATATTTCATAAAACGTCTTTATGAAATAAGGCTTTTACCAAGTAAAAGCGAATTTTATGAAAAAATGAATTAAGAACATAAAATTACCAATTTTTATCAAATAATTTTATTGAATGATCAAGCAGCATTCTCTAATGCTATCGAGAGGAACACAACATGTGATAGAACAGTAAATGACAACTACACTATATTCGTGTTCTGTCATTAGATTTAGTAACATCAAAAGAGGATAAGACTAAATGAGCATAGTTTGTATTTATACTGATTTGTATAAAAGGAGTTTGCTGTGAGTAATCGAGAGAAGCACACTTCAAAACGAGTATCAGAAGTACTCTCACTTGTGTATTGTAGATGACCCTTTCAAATATAATTGTAATGCTGTACTGGAATTTATTTACAGCTGCCACTGACACGTCATCAGCTGTTACAGTGTTATCCAATACACACGCTTACACGTCACCCCAGCAATGTCACTGCAACCTTCCGACAGGATGACACTGTAATAGCTGATTTACATTGGAGACAGCTCTAAATTAAACCAAGTATAGACAAAAGCACGAAAGTGTAATGTTAGTACACAGTTCTTGTTTTCTACAAGAGACAATCCATATGCAATATTATGAAAAATTTGAAAAAGTACAACAAACTTGTTTTATGAAATGTTTTATAAAACATTTTATGTACATTTCATTAAACTTGTTTATAAAAATTCTGACTGTGTATAACAGGTATTACATTGGTACCATTACATCTCTAATTGTATGAACACTGATGGAACAGGAGTTCCATGAGTTGAGTCAGAGAGGTTGATCTAGTTTTAACCCATTGATTCTTATTTTAACTTTACCACATTTCCAATAAAATAGAAACTTAAACAGATTTTAAATGCTTAAAAGAAATAAAGAACCGGAACTATTTTTTAGTAAATTTTGAAAAAGACCATGGTCCTTATATTTTTTGTAAATCTACGTTAAATCATGGAAAATTATTATATATGACCAATATTTATTACCTTTAGGTCTCTATGTGCAATTCCTTGTTTGTGCAGGTATTCCACAGCTTTGGATATTTGGTAACTGATCCATTTTGTCTCTGATTCCTTCAATTTTCCTCGAGACTTAACTCTTTCAAACAAATCTCCTCCTTCCATGTAATCAAGAAAAATAAACACTGACTCGGGAGAGTTAACAACATTATGAATCTTGATCACACATGGCTGAAACAATTGAAAACAAATAGATTAATCACTTGACCAACACTACTTTAACTAAATTTGTCTAGGTTAAAAACAAACAGATATTTAATTATATTTTATTCCTAAATAAAACCACAAGATATAGAGAAGAAATAATAATAGTAATTCACGACTATTTCAAACCAATTTTGAATTTTAATCTAACTTACAAAAATTAATAAATATGGATACATTTTGATTCAACTTACATGATCTAGAGATCTTAATATATTTACTTCATTCATCAAAATATCTTTGGTTGGGTTAAGTGTCCTCTTTTTCACAACCTTCATTGCAAATCTATCAAACGTTTTCTGGAAGAAAAAAAGTTTACAAATACACAAATGGATGAATACTGAAAAAATATGGATCCATTAAAAAAGTATGTTTTCAAAATTGTTTTCAACCCTCCCCTATACTTTGAAACGACTCATAAATATTATCACACTCCAATTGAGAGAAATGATCCACTTCCGATTTCCCGCAAGCCTTCTTCTCAGTAATATTAAAGTAACTACATTAATTACAGAATGTGGTAATATTAACTACAGTGGTGCTACAGAATGTCACAGACTGTCCCGTATTACATTTTTTTTTTTTGGTTTCAGTTAGCTACTCGGACATGCCACATACTCTTGCCAGCTATTGCCGCCTAAAGTACATTATTCTCACATCTTCTTAATTTTATGTTTTCCTAATTGTAGACCGAAAATATTATTTTAAGGATACTAAAGAACTGAACACTAAAGTGCAATTTTCTTTGAAAAATTTGGGGTTTAAACGCTACTATGAATGCGAAATTTGAACCTCTTTTCACAGAACACTATTGAGTTTCCGAAAACCATCATATGAAGTCATTTCAAGCACCTTCCAGTCACAAATGCAATGTTTACAAATCGCTGAAAATGTGCATTCCATAGCCATGAGAGATCTTTCAAAAATATTGTATTAGTGTAAGTTTTGAACAAACAAAAAAATACCCCGAAATCAACTTTACATCATATTAAAAAGTGCATTTAGCACAATCCCTACCAAAAGTTTAAAGAAAAAATTTGGAGCTGTTTTTGAGAAAATTTTGAAAATGTCCAGAGGGCTTCATGTAAAGTACCCCCAAATTTTAAAGAAGTTTTCAAAATCACAAAGCTTCGATTCAAGCCAGATGGACAGGGGTTTCTTCAATTTGGAAAAAATCCTACACATGGTTCAGGTGCTAGTGGTGTTCACAGATGGGCAGGTTTTGAAAAGAACCATTTTTTCGGTATAAGGGAACCCCAAAAACATTTATTTCCATCAAAATCTCGAAATCGATTTTCCACAGCTTTACATAACTTTCCCTTAACTACATATAATACTCTGTATATATGTACATATACAGGAAAGTAAAAATAATAGTGAAGTGAAGTTTTCCCAGGTTTTCACACAATTTTTAAATGAAAAGATATATTTTTATTAATTTGTCACGTAAGAATTCTTATTTCACTCAAAAATATTGATATACAAAAGTTCTTTGAAAACATTCACTTTTCATCCCTCCTAAACTGTTTGCATTTTTAGGAGCCTTCCCTAAAAACAAACATATTGTTTGAATGACTCTATGAATGAAATCGGATAATTGAAAATACATTACCAAAAAATGTTAAATGTTCATTAAGGACTAATGAGAAAATAAGCCAGAAAGTTAACATTTTCAACAAACTTTTCAAATTACTTCCATTAATTAAATTACATTAATACCTTTTGGAACACCAACATTACTTCTCCATATGCTCCTTTCCCCAAACTCCTGGACACTACAAAGTCATCTTTAACTCCATCAGGATAAGCTGATTCTTCCATATTATTGGAGTACACTTTTTTATCAATAAATACATACACTGTAAAAATGAAAGTCAATTGAAAGCACAAATTAAATATGAGAACCAAGATGAATACTATAGAGAGAATTTTACATTCAAATTATGAATAACTACTAAAATTATTAATGATTTTTAATGATCCACTAAAGAAAATAGACACACACAATATAATCTGCCCAACTAAATCAAGATTCTAATTTATTTTTATACCTACAAATATTAATTGCATTTCATTTGTATCACGTCTTCTTTTATCACGCCCTTTTCTAACAAAATATAATATTTTAAATTTTAACTTTGTTATATAAATATATATAACTTTCAAACATTAACCTGTACTCACAATGCAACAACTCTCATTCAAAATTTCCTGAACCAATTTGAACTAAAACAATTGAACATTACTCATCAAGTTCATCCTTTACCACGAAAGTAAATGCTGAAAACAGAACAAGCTTTACTCTGACATGATTGACAAATATGACCAACAAGAAATTAATGCCATAAACTTTTGATTGACATTTCTTTAAAATCAAAAGTATGCACTTTAGGTATTCTTTTAAACACCATACAGTGCAACTATTCAAATTCAAAATGGTCACAAAAGTTATTAAAGAAACACTTAATAGAGAAAGCCGAAACTTCTCTCAGAAAAACTTAAAGACTCTTACAACTCTTGAATAAGTTCATAAACTGGGAGGAGGTGTACAAAGCAAGAGACATGAATACCAAATTTAACTTATTCATAAACATATTCCGAAGTCATTTCAACACTAGTTTTCCCTCAAACACTGAAAAAAATAAAAAGCAAAAACCACAAATCATGGATAACAAAAGGAATCAAAACATTATGTGAAAGGACACGAATCGTGCATGAAACAATCCTTCACCACGAATATAGCTCAGATTCCATTGCTTATTACAAAACATACAAAAGTACCTTGAAGAAAGTAATTCAACAGGCCAAACTGTTAATGAATGATCAATGCATTGCCAAAGCACAAAATAAAATAGAAGCAATGTGAAACATTGTGAAAAATACTCTCAAAACAGAAACACTAAGAATATTGAAGTTCACTACAAAAATATTGTTCTGCAAAATCCACAAGCAGTAGCAAACACATGTAATAGACATTTCTCAGAAATTGGAGAAAAATTAATTCATGGCAACTCTTTAAATAATATAAATATGCAATGAAATATTCACACATCAACATTTGTAAACCCATATATATCTGTGAAACATCACCTGCAGAAGTACAAAAAAACATAAATCAAATGAAAAACAAATTCTCTACGGGACTGGATAATATCCCTGACACCCTCATTAAACATACTGCAATGAACATAATAGAACCACTCACTCATGTTTGTAACCACTCAATGACGAGTATCTTCCCAGAAATCTCAAAAAAGCAAAGTTAAGCCACTATTCAAAAAAGGCAACATTCACGATCTCATGATTTACAGACCAATATCCTTACTATCTGGATCAAAAATTCTAATGATAACTCAAAATTTTTAATGATAGACTCAAAAATTTCCTCAATTCAAATAACATATTGACAGAGGCCCAACATGGATTCAAAAATAGTAGATCTACAGGCACAGCTATCTTCACCTTTCTAAATGACATACTTGTTGCTCTAGATCAGAAAGAAATCGCCCTCAGTTTGTTTCTAGATTTATCAAAAGCATTCAACATTATTGACCATCACCTACTGTTGTCCAAACTTGGAACTTTGGGAATTAGAGGCATAGTACATGTCAAGTTGTCACAATCAAGCATGTTAGAGATAAAAGGATTTCTATTCATTTTTCCCAACCTAGAATGATAAATTAAGGAGTGCCACAAGGAACCCTTAGGCCCCATACTATTCCTATTATACATCAATGACATGCCCCTGACCCTACAAGAGAGCAAAATGGTTCTATCTGCAGATGACACAAACATTATTATTAAAGCAAATACCCAACACTCTACAAAAAGAAGCACAGCCCTAGAAGCACTAGTAAAATGGTTCCAGGAAAATAAACTCATCATAAACACCAGTAAAACTGTCTCCCTAAGCTTTCAGAATCCACTCTCTATAGAAAAGCCTCCAGCACAATTGATGATAATAAACGTGCCTGTAAAAATAGCCCAAAAATCAACTTTCCTTGGATTGACTATTTAAGATGGTCTAAAATGGAACTTCCATATCACAGATCTAAACAACAAGCTTACCATGTCATGTTATGCCATATACATCCTTAAGTCAATTTCTAACTTAGATACATTGTGAATGGTGTACTATGCAAATATTCATTCGCACCTAAAATACGGAATAACATTCTGGGAAAATTCTCCAGAAAGTATTCACACTTTCATCATCCAAAAACGAATATTGAGAACAATGACAAACACTCAGAAGCATGTGTCCTGGAAACCACTGTTCAAAAAATTACCAATACTACCACTCCCATGCATATACATATTTGAAATATTAATCTTCACTAAGAGGACACTTATGGAAAACAAGGATTCTGCCACTCTACAGAAGTTCATAACTATGATACTAGACAAAAACGAAATCTGCATGTCCTACACAGTTGAACTTCACTCTTTCAAAAAAGTTCCCTTATAGAAGGAATTACACTATATAACGAACTCCCAAAAAACTTAAACTCGATACACACATTCAAATACACTATTTTTTTATAATCCACTTGGAAAATGTTGATGAACAACTCACTCTCAGAACAGAAGCAAGGGAATATAACATGTGCATAACAATAGTTGGAACTTCTCTTTCGCACCTCAACTATACATTTTACTCTGTAGTTAGTTTACTCACTACAATATTTGTGTAAATCAAAATTTTGATTTTTCAAAGGTGAATAGAAAATATTTAAGTACATGAAATTCAATATATAACATTAAATTTCAATCTTTTCCTGTTCAAAAAACCGTATAATCAAAATAATTCAATTTTTGCCACTTACCTTTATAATCTGGATGAGCCAAACTTATCTGATCATTGCTCTGTAATATTGTTTTTTTCCCTTTGCCAATTAATGTACCATTAATGAAGGTACCATTGGAGCTATTATCTTCTAACACAACACAAACATCCTTCTTGATTTTGAAATGCATTTTGCTTAAAGTACCAAGAAGGGATTCTTTAACACCCACATGAACTTTCTGATGGTCTTGTGATTCAGGAGTTAAACTGTTTCTATCACACACAGAGTTTTCACTTGACAGTACGACATCACAACTCGGTAAACGACCCACTGAATATTCATTCTTTGTTAACACTGTAAAACAAAATATGACCACAGAAAATTCAATATTTAGTCTGAATATTCACCAAATATCCAATAACTCCAAATTCTATTAGGGCAAAATGTGATGTTGATTATGATTATTATTATTGTTGTCGTTATGATGGATAAGATGATCAATGAACTAAAATGCATACTCTAAATATTCAATTAATTTCCTTTTAATTACAGTCCTACAGAAAATAAAAATGGGTTTCGGGAAACTGAGGTTAGATGCATTGCTTTCCTTTTAAAATGTTCTTCTCTTAAAGAATATTTTTTCGAGGAATAACATAAATGTAAAACCATCATAAAGTCAACATTCCATTCACTGCCACATAGTGTTTACGAGTTCAGTCATATTTCACAAGTACAAAACCCTTTCTTCGTTAAAAAGTATCCTTTAAAACATGACATTCTCTAAAACAATAGTTATGACATTATATATTCACACAGCATTCTTTCTTTCATGCAGTACAAATATTAGGCAAATGAGAGATCAGCATTTGATGAAAACTTGCTTGACAGAAATGCCAAAACATCTCACAATGAATCGTGTATCAGAATTGAAACTTTGGCATAGATACAAACCAATCTTCACACAATAAAGTAGTGTAAATCAAACAGAATAATTTACCTACAGTCTTGAACCTATCTTTCACAGCATAAAGAGTTCCCCAGCTATCCGTCCATCCTTCCGTATCTTGACTGTAGAAAACACCTTCCCAAGATTGCGTATCTGGTATTTGAGAACACATGTCGATAATTCATGAAGAAAGCACTTTTATTATCATTTATTTCTTCAACCCATACGTGCCAAAGGGAGAAAATTACGGCTACGTGCCACATACAAGACTGTCAAATCAATCCTGCTTTAGCGTCTGCTGGTTTCTGACTACCTTTGTAACTAACATAACCTGACATACGCTGAGGCGGTGACTATCACGTGCCATTTTAGCGGGAAAATAGCAGACCACCAACATACTAACAAGAAATACCGTGTATAATTCTAAAGAATACTGAGATAAATTCGCGAATTTCATAAAATAAGCAGCATTGTTCTTTTAAACGATTTTTAAACCAAGTCTTATGTATTAAAAAACAAGAATATCGCGAAAGTGAAGGTTAGATTTTTGTATATATCGGTACAGTATCCCTTCTTCGCTTTTGCGATACAATAGACGATCTCATCACAGAACACCAACACAAATCTCACATCAATTTTATTTTTCGTAGTTTAAAGAATATTCATTGGCTAAAGAGGATAACAATGGCGTTGTTGTTGTTGTTTGTTGTTTTAATTCAGATAAATACGAACATTCTTGTATGAATATTTTTCTAAAATACAAAATTATACTTACCCAATCCAAATGTACGGTGAAACATTAGGCGAGTTTAGATTTACTTTTTCCGTCAAAAACATTAAAAACTGTAAGTACCGTGCGGGGGAGAAGATCTGCGCAAGTTTTCTTGAGTTACAGAATTCCTTCACGTCATTTTAACTAACATTATCAATTATAAATAGATGAGTAAAAGGGTTTTTTTTTTGGAGAAAACAAACAAAATATATAAAAAATAAAATTTAAAAAAGCGCGAGATTAGCAACATTTAAAAAAGTAGACATTTTCGTTCCCGAGTTGTAGATAACATATGCAACGGTAAATGAACTGCAGATTTGATTTTTCTGCATTGCACACAAAATAGTAACTCGCTCGTACCTCTACTCGTAAAACTGCAAGGAAAAGGAGAGTTCGACAAAATTTGCGCATAGTGAAGCTATATTGTTCAGATCAGACCAGAAGGAAAACAAGGGGCCATCTCTGTATTTGCTCAATGCATCAGGGAAACTGGACAAAAACCTGATTGAGATGGGGGTCATTGACCCAGAAACTGAAGTACATTATTTGTTATAAGCATATTAAGTTTGTTTAAAAAATATGCAATACAAATGTAAACTAATTCATTATATATCATTGTGTTGTTAAAATAATCTAATTTTTCTTTTTGATGATCAATATAGTCTCTAATTGTATGCAGTTATGCAGCAGAAAAGATTTCACTTTGGACTTAAATTTGTGAACCGACTTCAATTGTTTACTGTTATCTGGCAATGCGTTGTAAAGTTACGTACTCGTATTGTATGTGGATTTCTCGTAGTGATCTGTTGGCACTGTCACTTGAACGTGATTTCTACGACGTGAGTTAATTATAAATATCAGTATTGCATGAAAATACGCTCCTTCCGTTTAGTAAGTCAGTTTTGACAAATATTTCAGATTCGTAAATAAGTAGGCTAGTCAATGGTAAGATGGAGCTCAATGAAGTGAGGCTTGCAGGGATCACTCGGATGGCATTTTTTCATTATTAGAATAATTTTCTTTTGTAATCGAAAATTATGGGTACTGCATGATGAGCCTCCCCAGAATATTATGCCATATCTCAGGCAGAAATGCACATTTGCTAAATACACGCAACGAGCTGCATGAAGTCGGACAGAATTTGAAAGAATTCTGAATGCGTAACATAATGAACTTAATTTAATGTTTAATTCTGTTATATGTACATTCCATTTGAGTTTTGAATGAATTGAGAGACTTATAAATGTTGTTACTTTAATATCAGTTAATTGCATATTGTTCATTTTCAATGGAGCATGCGATTGCTGATTTCAAATGCAAAAATACATTGAAACTGTTTTTCCGTCGTAAACTATTAGCTTTGTTAAAATACAAAACCAATTTGAAACTACTGAAATAGTACTATCTATTGTTTCTTTTTTGCAAAGAACATTCGTGACATCGGCAAACAGACTGTTCTTCCGTTTTTAATAGATAAGGGCATATCGTTTGAGTATAACAGAAAGAGCATAGACCCTAAGCTAGAACCTTGCGGGACCCCATTTTCAATTGGAATTAGAAAGATATTCAGATATTCAAGAATTAGAAAGATAAGTAAATAATGTCATTTTGTGCCAATTTGGTATTTCTAAATTTTGAGATCGATGTTTAGGTAGGTTATCCAATCTAGGGCAATACCACGAATTCCATAAGAAGGTAATTTTGATAGCAAGATGTTATGGTCAATAACGTCAAAAGCTTTCGACAAATCCAAATATATTCCAATGGGTGCTTCACTTTGGCGGTGGCGATGGGGTAACGGTTAGCGTATACCCAAGTTGTCGGGTCCAAACCCGATCCAAGCAGTCGATTTTTAAGGTAAAAAAAAAAGTCTTTGTACGCCTTCCTTTGGAGGGACGTAAAGCCGGCTGTCCCATGTTAGTAGATTTACTTGCATGTAATAGATCCTCAAGTCTAAATGACGCCTCTGAGATAAATTCAAATCGCCTGTTTCGTGGCCCAAGAAATACTTCCTCTCTTCGCTAGTAAGTGAAAAGAGCGTAGCGAAATTTGCGTGGTCAGGCGGATGAGTGGGACTGATGGCCCGAATCTCGTCACGTAAAATAAGGCATCAATTCAATTCATTTTGGTCCATTGAAGAAGCAACATCTTCAATAAGGTGTCATCCTACCTGTCCTTTTCGATATTTTAAAACTAATATGTTGATCTCAGTATTAAGACATGCCACGGCGAAATGTTACGCACCTTGTGACGGTACAGTTCCGAAAGATGCGATTAGTGTTGTTAGATCGGTTGAATTCTCGCCGTTTTCAATAGTTTCAGCTTTAGTATTTCAGATTTTTGGACAAGCGAGTAATCAATTTTGAATGTTGATACTCAAACTGCAGCACTTTCCGTAAAATTCAAGATAAAGGATATTTCTTGTTCTGAAAATTTCAATACATTATTAGAAAATTATTTATTGACCAAAAATTATTCATTCAATGGAAAAATGCTCGTTTAATAAAATAATTAAAAGGAACGTAAGCATAACTAATGTATTTTTGTTTGAATTAATAAAATCGCCCTCCTTTTCACTGTAAAAAAAATTGGTCACCTTACTCTTATGAAATACAGTTTCCGTTGATTTTGATTTTCTAAAACCGTGTTGTGAAAAGAGCACGTGAACGCAACGCCGTTCGGTCGTCGAAGAAAGAATCCAAAGGTAATCAACCGGTTCGAACGCGGAGAAATTTCAAAATGAGTAGTTCACCACTAGAGCAAGTTGGTGTTGTACAGATGTATATGGCGTCACTCTGAACTTTGACTACTGAACGGAATTTGAACAAGAACCCGACTTGGTCTATCTAGTGTCAGACGACTGGGTGCCATTGTGATACATAAAGGCAGATATTTTCTTTTAAAGAACAGTCCAAACCAAAAGTTTGCAAGCTGAGTTCACTTGAACAATAGAAAGAAACCTCAATTACATCAGTAACATACTGAACAGCTTGTGTTGTTCATCTGAAGTTGTTTTGATCAATTTTTTACGTCATTTTTCTTTGTTTTAATGGCACTCAAAGCATTTTATTGATCATTTTTGACAATGTTTTAAGTCATCAAAATTCGACCCCTACGTATGATGATTAGAAATAAAGTGAAGTGTACAACAATGTTCTAATTCCTTGAGCGATCCAAGTATTACTTTTACATAAAATGTTTAATTTTCTTTTCTTAAGAGGAAAGCACGCATAAAGCAAAATTAAAGCTTTGAGAAAAATATATTATAAATTTTGGTCACCAGCATATGTTGGCATATATTTCAATTCAATGTGATAAAATATCTTTAATTTTTCCTTACAAAAAGGGAAAAATTGAATTTTTGTGATTAGTGATTCTATTGTTCCAGAATTTGTAACCTTTTTTCTCATTTCATTGGACTTGCAGAGTAAGTACTGATATGAAACAATATATTTGGTGTTCTCAATTTTTAGTGTAGTAGACATGTAGTTGCAATAGCACTTTGATGCAGTAACTTTCCTTTAACTCTTCCTTTTGTGCAATCTATTTGATTTCATCTAGTTTGACATAAAAATGCAAAAACTATGGTACTTTGTTAATAAAACAAAAAATATAATAAATTTATTTAATCAAATTATAAAACTCAGTACATTAAAAATGATTTTAATAATTTGCAATTGATTTCACATTATTAACTGTTTCAAAAAATCAGTATGAAAATAAAATTATTTAGACAAAATGCACACTGAAAATATTTACTATTTTAATTATTATTGATCCCAGACTTTGCGAAGCAAAGTCTTGAAATCGATTTGCAAATTTTCAATTTCTCCTTCCTCTAACATGAACCTTGTATTTATAAATCAATTTTAGACTATGCTCGTCTTCATGTACTTATATCTCTAAAAGTACTAACTGTCTGTGATAATATTTTCTGGTTGCAGATAGGTATCTTAATGTATCTTTTTAGGAGGCCCAACTTTAACCAAGTTTAGGGCTTTCTAAGACATTAATCCAGGTCTGTATATTTCTTAAGATTTGAGAGCATAAAATTTCCATCTCGAATTGTCCTCAATGTGTCTCAAGAGTACTACATAAGACCATTTTATCTACAACAGATTTCTCCAGCTGCTCTTTGAAATAAGAAACTTACACTTCAAACAGTTTTATTTTCTCTTTTGAATTTTATCACACTGAACACTCAACCAAATCATTGAATTTTTGTTAGAGAACAATATGCTGAGTTTAATAAAATATTTTGGGAAATATACTAATAAGAAAAACAAATACTGATTTGCAATGTTCTAATAATTTTATTTCTGAGCAATAAATAAAGATTTTTGCTATGTCATCAAAATATAACAATATAAAAAATAATACTCCAAATTGAAATATCACATTAGTTGCTATTACTCATAACTGAAAGCCATTGCGTTCTTTCAAAGTTAAAAAAAGAGGAACTGCTTACATCTTTCACACAACCAAGAGGAATTTTACTACAAAATTTTATCATTATTTGCAAAATAAAATTAAATGTAAATGGTGATAGTGCTTTTTCTGATTGAAGGTTAAAATTAAATAACCCTAAAATCAATAATAAATAAAAATGTTTTACATTATCAATATTACCAGACAATACTATTCAATACAAACACTGCTGCACTTTGCAAACTGGAATGTTAAGTACTAATTTTATCATTTTCACTTCTTTATAAGAGAAAATCGAGTATATACTGACAATTCAATAAGCTACTATTACAATATTGCTAAGATCACACATAGTAATTGCTACCAACATAGAGCCCATCTATTAACCACATACTGCTGTTTTTAGATTATTGTATCACATATTTGATAAAATCAATGTTTTTAACACCTTCAATTTCATAGTTGAAAAGAAGCAATAACAAAATTTAAAAATCTACGAAAATATATTTTATACATTTAACAATATATACAATATTCCTCATGCAAGATAGTTCCTGAATCTGAGCAAGCAAAAGTTCTGTACATTGAAATAGCTACACTGAAATCTGAAGCTTTACATTTGTACTACTTAAAAAATGACTGTAATAAAGCTACTCAAAGGAGAATAATCCCATGGTCCCTCTCCAGTCTTCTCTTTGCTTTCAGTGGCACTGTTCCCATGAGGTCTGCAGGGGTAGGAAGGCCAGGCGTGCTTCCAACAGGTTGTTGGTAGAACACTTCTGTTCTGCCACATTGGTAGCCATACACAGTACTGTCATCACATCTGAAAATAAAAATTGAATAATTAGAAACCCAAACAATACATGTGATAATTAATAAAATGTAACCACATTTAATTTTATTTACTTTTGTAAAAAATCAATGAAAACTGTATGTGATGTCAGGAGGAGAAGTATATACTCACACGTTTTCTAGAGCTCCAGAATCTCTAGACCCCCTTTTACTATACACAGATGAACAATAAATGAAAGTACCAACAAAGTGGGCTGAGCAACATTTGAAGACTAGACATTTTATTCCAGTATAAAAGAAACCTTATTTACATTTACATACAAACTTCCTTTGATTTTATAATATTGCTAACAGAACCTACACTCCCTGGCTCTTCTCCTACCACAATCATCAAAAGGAGAGTTCAACAGAGTGATTAGTGAAACCACATTTATCTCCTAAAAGAAACAAGAGGCCAATTCAACATTTGCTCAATAGATCAACGCAAACCACAAAATACCTGCTTGAGATGGGGCCACTGGCAAGTTGAAGTACATTTGTTACAGGTGTTACAGACTACAACTGGTAACTAAACAGTGGAGCACCCAGGAGGAAGAATTAAAAAATATAGCTTTGACTGATTTTGTATACTAAGGAAAGTCATTCAACAAATTAATTTAATCAATAAATCATTATTAAAATTATTATTATTGTAATGAGCATTACCTGCAAGTCAACAAATAAAAATAAAGTTTATATTAAGCATAATAAAACATTTTTTGTAAGTAGGGAACAGATTTTTATGTAAATAAATAATTATTATAGGTAGAGTATAAACTTTTTTTTAGAGTTCATAAGACATTCTGAATTAATGAATGAAAGCCATAGTAAGTTACTAGAATCTTCTTTCTTACAAAACAATGGATTTACTGTGTTTCTACCACAAAAGGACCTTCTACTGTCAAACTTACCTCCCCCTTCTTCTTGAACACAGCGTACTCAGAATCAAGGAGAGGATATTAGCAAAGCAGAAGTACAATCTCAACCATGAACTCGCTTGTCTTTCAGAGAGCTCAACTGCATAACTTCATTGAAATCTGACAATTATTTTTTACAGATTATTGTGGAACACATTGTGAGATTTCACATTGTGTGGTGAAGGCTAGCGTTCAATTCCTTCTGTAGTGGTAGAATTTTCTTTCAGCTACTTCGAATCCATTTCAAGGTCTGATTAGCAATGCTTTGTTTTAGTTTTAACAAAAGCTATGATTCACAAATAAATAGGTAAAGTAATGGTAGTAACCCACGTTCAATGACGAGAGCTTTGCAGGAACCACATGACATTTGCTTATTTATTTCATGTATTTCTTAAGAGAAGGTTTCCATAGTGAATGTACTTTTTCAGTGTGACTTCCTGGCACACTCTCAACACCATATCCCATATAATTAGGAGTTCCAAAGAGTTCGGCCTCTCCCCAACCCTATTCAATATCTACATAGCTGATGTACCAACCACGCCATTTACATCCATTGCCACCTTTGTAGATGACACAACAATCTACTCTACAAACCGTGACATAGGAACAGCACTAGAGAACCTTAAAGATCATCTCAAAGTATTTTCCAATTGGGTACAAAAATGTCATATTCTGATAAATGCAAGCAAGAGTAAAGGAAAAATATTCACTCTTCGAAGACCCCTCGACCAGCCCTCACTCACCTATCAAAATCATAACATTGTATGTATTCTCACAAACGCCATGGCAAAATACCTAGGAGTATTATTTGAAAGACAACTCACATGGAGATCAAATATCATGCACAGAATTGCATTAGCCACTAGAACACATCAGTTATATCCCTTACTTAAGAAATCATCCCCACTTCAATTACATCCATTCATGTCTTCCAATGATTCAACCTATATTGTGCTATGCATCTGCAGTCTGGGCTGCAGCATACAAAACCAATATTCACAAAATCCAAATGTTCCAAAATAAATTCCTAACAATAATTACAAAAGCACCTTGGTTTATCCCTAATTCAACTCCATCAACAACTCGGTATCACCCCCATCACTGTACATTTCTCCCACCTGTCCGCAAAATTCTATAACAAAATTTCTCAAACACCTTCAGCTACCCATTTCAAACTACGTAAACAGAACCCCATCGAAAACGTATGAAAAGGAAATTACACAGATCAGTTTTTGACCCTCCTTAAGCAGACTGAAACCATTAGCCTCTCCATATAATATAAAATGCTTCTGAAATGAAATAACCACTATCAAAAAATATATCTTGTAAACTTGCTGTTTAAAAAAAAAATTACTGAATTACTGTATCAGTTGTTCACAGCTGCTGAGGGTCACAGGCCAAGCAATAATCAATTTTTTTTAAAATTATAAATACGTATATACATAGTATATAGAAAGTTATATAATGCTGGGAAAATCTATTTCAAGACTGAGCATCCAAAAGGAAAGTAATATTAATTTTTAAAATAACATTTAATGTATTATATATTATTTGGATTGTATAATTGTAAAGAATCTGTAACACATATTGTACTTCAGTTTCTGGGTCAATGACTCCCATCTCGATCAGGTTTTTGTCCAGTTTCCCTGATCTCCGAGCAAATGCTGAGATGGCCCCTTGTTTTGCTTCTGGGCATAAATGTAACTTCAAATTAACTTCTCCCCACAGCACGTCATACACAGTTTTTAACTGTTTTTGATGTAAATAAACAGATTTCAACGGAAATACACGTTTTGGAATCCCCGATACCGAAAAAAGTGTTTTCTCTTCATTCATAACGCCTGTCCGTCTGTGAACAACGCAAGCACCTAAATTATTCGAACGATTTTTTCCCAAATGAATATTCCCTGACCAATCTAGCTCCACTCGAAGCGCTATGATTTTGAAAAACATTTATACGAAGCCCTTGCGACAATTTATATTTTTCGCAAAAGGTTCCTAATTTTTTCTTTAAATTTCTGGTAACTGGTAACGTAATTTTTTGAAGAAAAATACAGATAGAAGTTTTCGTCTTCAACAGAAAATAGTTTCTATTTTGCGCCAGTGAGGATGCGTTTGGAATGTCATCAGTGCTCACTGCGAGCTTTTGTCTTTAACTGTTTATTGTGCCAGAGAGGGGGAAGCAAGATCATCATTCAAGAAAAGTTGCCCTAGTAATAGACATATCTGGACGGTGTATATTTTGATACACCTCGTACTTTCTTCTGGTATAGTGCCTTGATGTTTTCTAATCTCTCTCAGATTCAGGCGTTCTCCTATTATGTGGATTCCATATTATGGTATGGTATCGTTTTGAAAATCTTCATTGCTGTTTGTAGTGATATTTCTCTTATTTGACGTCTCTCATTGCAAATATGGTGGCGATTGCTTTTTTTAATGTTTGTTGAAGGTGGTTCTTGATGTTTGCATGGTAATTCCGAAGTATTTGTACTCATTAACTACTTCAAGTTTCTCGGTTCCAAGTTTTAGTTTTCTTTCTCCGCTACCTTTCCCCGTCTTCCGAAGATCATCGCTTTTGCTGGTATTGATTTTCAGTCACACTTCCTCGGCCCGTGTCGCAAGTTTGTTTAAGCTATTTTGGAGATCTTCGTGGTTTCTGGAAGATAAGGCCATGTCATCGGCATAGAGATGTGCTTTGGAGCTTTCTGTGATTATCGCTTGTATTTTATCAGCTGTTGCGATGTTATACAATAGATGGCTTAGGAGGTCTCCTGGTAGAACCCCATTTGTTTGAATGAGTGCTTTGTATCTTTCGGTGTTATTACCTATGGTGATGGTGTTGTATTTTAGCATGTTTATTGTGGTGGTAGCGAGGTAGTTTTCTTGTCTAAGCATTTCCTCCAGTTTCCCTTTTATGTTTTTGCGAACTATGGAATCAAATGCCTTGCTGTAATCGATGAAAGCTGTGTAGAGTTTTCCTTTGGGTAGCTCGAGGGCATTTTGCATGTCTGTAGGATGGAGATGGCTTGCAGTGTTGATCTTCCTTTGCGGAATACAAATTGTTCTTCTGGTATTAGGTGGTCTACTTCTTTAGTCATTCTTTTTGTGATTGTTTTCGTGAAAACTTTAGCAATGGTTACACAGGGCTATTCCACAGTTCGAGTCAGGGGATTGTGAATTTCCTTTCCCTTTGTAAATTAGTTTGATGATAGAGGTTCTCCAGCTACCGGGGATTTGATTGGTTTCTAGACATTTATTGAATAGATCTTTCCATGTGTCAGATAGAGCGGTTACGGCTTCTTTTAAGTGATTATACCTGTCGTCTTGTCCAGCCGCTTTCCAGGTTTTTAATCCTAGAATGGTCTCTGCTACCTCATCCTCTGTTATTAAGTAGAAGTTTTCTGGTTTTTCTGTGTTTGAGTTATGTGCTTGCTCTGTGTTTTCCGTGTTGAGAATGGTTTTGAAATATTTTTCTCGTTCCCTCATTTGAATTGTATGAGTGAAATACGTTTTCCGTGGTGGAGAACTGCGAAAGGATTGGTTTGCGCTAAAGGTATGATTTTCTGAGCTTCCTGTTTTGTGTATTTTTGTTTCCTTTTCAGAGGCGTTTTGTATTTTTGTCTCACTTGAGGGCACATTCTAGAGTCTGGAGTGGTTCCCATACTTTGTAGTCTGTGTAGATGTTGTAGTACCTTCTGCCTCTCCTTAGAGCATTCGGCGTCAAACCATGGTTTGGATGTTTTCTTTTGTGTGTGTCGTACTTGGGCTGATTTCATTATTTGCTCTATCCGCGTTGTTGCTTCTTCAATTTTCCTTTCGTTAATAATTTCTTTTATCTACCTTATTTCCGTTTTGAATTCATTTTTGTCAGATCTAGTTGTCTTCTTGTTTTCCTGTGGTTGTTTTGTGTTTGGCTTTGTGGTACATTTTATTTCTAACGTTGAGTACTGGCTTGCGTTTTTTATATGGATGTTGTATGATGGTTGGTTGCATAGATTTAGTCAATGCTTTCGTTCAAGAATAACAGATCTATCGTGCTTCTTCCGTTGTAGCCATATGTACGTTGAGTATTTAGGATTGTTAATCAGTTCAAAACGAATTTCTTGTAGGTATTGTACTTGAAGCTCCGTTTCGTGTGATCTTATATCGGCGCGGCAGTTATAATCTCCTGCGAGTAAAATTGGGTTCTCTCCTGCTTTCGCTAACTTCGTTTAGTTACTCTATTTTCTATTTGAAATGCCAGTTGGTAGTAGCTTTCTATCACTGGGAATATTTTAGTTTGGACTGTTTTGGTGTTTGTAGTTTTTGGTAGTATACTTATTGGCGCTCATGTGGGCTTGAAGTAACAGGATATTCCACCGATGGGTCTTCCTGCTTCTCCATGCGTTGCGAGGCTGTGGGTACCATATTATCCATTTCTTTGGTAGCAAATGTTTCGGATATTAATATGTCGTGAGTTGGTATGTTGATCGGCGAGTTTCTTTGTATGCTTTCCAAACCTTCTATGTTCCATTGGAAGTAAGAAATGTCCTACTTATAACATATCTAAATTTTGCAGAGAAATGCAGTCATACATAAACGTACATTACTCCAATATTTCATGTTGGCATTTCGAGAAGAATTAGCTTCTCAGCTTACATTTGAAAAACAATTAACACTTTTAATAAATCATTTAAAAAATACTCTTTACCAATCGAAGCCAAATACAGAAATAATTGAAACACGTTCATTTCTTAATAAGCACGTTGCAAAATTACAACTAGTCGTCCAGCTGAATAGAGAGTAACGTGACAACCTGAAGCACTGCTGCATGATCAAATTATTTCTTTAACATTTTCCTGATTCTCATATTTTCCATCGACATATTTAAAATTAATTGAAGGGTATTTGTATCCGTCGGGTTCGTATCGATTGTCTTCGGGTTACGATCGACCAATTGCGGGGTTGCCGTATCACCTTATCTTTTGCGACGACTTCCATCGCCTATACATTTTATTCTGTCTCTGTCTACATTTGGATTGACATTTTCCCGGTTATTCTCACCCTCACTACTAGCGACAGGAAATGTATTACTATCCTCATGTTCCACTAACTTCTGTGATGCTTTGCTCCTAGTCTCCATTATGAATAATTACTTTGTCTATTAAAAAACAAAATGGTTCTCTCTCCCGCACGTAAAAATTATGTTCTGTTTATTAACAATTCCGAATATTAATACAATTTGCTGCCCCTTACTGATTTTTGCTTGAAATGTTCATCTACATCCAATAAATCATATATTATCCTAAGACTTTGCAATAATATTTTCAAATTTTCTTTATTTACTATACGTAAAATTCGCTCCACGCAAAGGGCGCTGTTCTGACGGTGTTTCCCCTCGTCCTACTCTGCAATTACTCTATCATAAATACACTCATTTTTATTTGATAATTCTTTATGTATTTAACCCAACAATAGCCCTATGTAGGTACCGAGGTTGATGTTGTGGCGTCGTTAACACGAGGGCCAGAACCGTTAGGTCGGTGAAAGTGCGCTGCGGGGGAGGAAGGGGTTGAGCCTGAACTTCCGGGATTTTGCGCTCTGGCAGTTGACGCAGACAGCGTGGCAGAGCCAAAAATAACCTTAGGCTGTAAACTCCTAGGAAGCTGGCTAGCGAGCCTCGCTTGCCGACGGCGGGCGAGCCTACCTGGGAATCTTGTGTGGTGGGGGTGTACCCCCTCCTAAGATGCTGGCTGGCGAGCCTATCTTGGGAATTTGTGAGGTGGGGGTGTAGCCCTCAACTATTTAACGCGGCGCCATCTGCGCCCGCATGCTCATTCAGTTTACATCAGAGGGCCTAGTACGTGTAGGTACAGGGAGCGTAAGAGTGGGGGCGAGATGTCCGGAGTGTAAGGGCCAAACGATCTCGGGTGTTTCGTGCACGCGGTCCGCCAGACGGCGACCGGTTTAAATTTTGGCATCAGGCCAAGTGATGGTAATTGTCACGGGACGGAAGTCAGACAGCTCGCATCACGCGTGGCTTTTTTTTCTGCGGTAAAGCAGGGTACTGGAAGGAAAAGGTTGCCGGAGTGTTTAAATTTAGCAATTTATTGTAACTAGTCTGTAACTTTCAATATACTATTTTTATTTTTGTTATATGAATTTATTCTCATTTCACTACGTCACAATGTGTCATGATAAATTTATATTTGTAGGTGTACAGATTTTCGGCCGTGATAACTTTCGAACGAGATGTTTACTTCCTTTTATTTGGGATTTGGGAATTTTCCTTACCATTACCAGATAAATTACAATATCTATTTCAAAGTCAAATAAACATTGTAATTTCCATTCTGCTGTAAACATAAATAGAAAGAAACGTACAAGACATTTATATACAAACCAACTAACAATTACACTAGCAACTTTGTTGCTATCTAATATTTTTCCCATACTCCTCTCTAGCATGGCCATTACCCTTTTTAATCTTAATTTAGAATTTATTAATCTAATTTCAAAACTTGTTCATACATTTATCAAATTTAATATATCCCCTTTGGTAACTTTCCTGTAACAGCCCTCTGCCTTCACGACAGTAAAAGACACCATAAAATATTTGAATCCATGTATTGTGTTTTGGAACCAACTTTTTTTTATGTTCTTGGTATTAAAGAACTGTTCTACTATTTATGTACTATTGTATGTTATTCATGAAGAGAGTATTTATTACAATATTTAATTCATTGCACTGTCATATAACATTTTATTTGTTGTTCTTGAGCAGTGTGCATGCTCTTTTATGGAAAACCATTTTGAATGGTTTTGTTTAGTAGCACTTTTGCTGCTGCAAACCACTAGTTTATACCATTGTAACAGTCCAAAATGGTTGCATCTGTACACACTAACAGTTTTAAATAAGTTTGCGTAAATTTGCATACAATTTTCTAGACAGGTATTACACACATCTCTGACAGTAGGCAGGAAGGGAAAAAATGTAATTTTCAATTACACTATACTTTTGTCAAGAATTCTACTTAGGTCTTTGTTAGGACACTGTACAAGTACAAATATTAAACGAATAAATTTAATTATAACCACACATATTTAAAGTAGTTTCTTTTACTTTTTAGAAAACAATAAAATGAACAGTAATTTAACATACCTAAGAACGACTTCGGTAAGCCCAGAAGAGCGTGAGAAGTCGTAATGTAAGCAGCTGACCACATCCAATTCCAAGGCCCCCCAAGACCCGCCCCTCTGCAGCATGTCCCAGTTTGGATCCAGGCAGATGTAGCTGTAGGGCTCCATTCCATCCCCTTGTGGAAGGTGCTCCAAAGAGTGATGAAGGTGTGTCTCCAGCTGAGTAAGCCCACTCAAACTAGTTTCCCACTACAAATAAACAATAATAAAAAATTGTTAACCATAAAACGCACCCCACCCCTAAATAAATATGATGGTTTACTTGATGAAAACATCAATCAACACCCTCCTGTACATTATTAAACACTATTTCTAACTTTTACACAGTACATATCACAGTAACCATTTGACAAAATGACTACATTCAGGGAGAGGGGAGAGGGAGTGGGGGAGCTTGCTCGGAGGGGAGGCGATCGCTGTCTACGGACATTTCAACCGGCCGCCTTTCGGCTCTCGATTATGTGGAGGGCAGTCGAATGGCACTGAGGGCTCGGCCGCTATACTCATCTGAGTTATTGAAAGTCACCACACGTAGTTGCACATAGTAGCAAAACTTTCAGTTAATTGTATTTCATTAATTATAATAAAAAATACTATTTCAATTAATCGATTAATTGGAAATAATTTTGGAGAGCAAAACAATACAATTTTTAAAACAATTACAGGCCAACAAAGAATGTGAAAAGAAATTTAAAATAAACCGTTTACCTATACCAATAAAATGGATTAAAAATAAAATTAAAACTAATAACTTTCATCAATTCCGCACAACATTGAAAAACAAGGTTATTAATTTAAATCTCTAATAATGGAAATGGACATGCAGTATATTTTCAAATATATAACGAAAATCCCATGTAAGGCATAAAGTTTGCACTACAAAATTATCTATAAAAGCAGAAAAATATTTGTGAAGGGAAAAATAATTCATTTCATACCAATTGCAATATCATTTAAGTTTCTTACAAATCTGTATATAAGGCATACTTATTTAACACAATTAACATTTGGTCTTAATTTCATGATTCTATAATAAGAACCCATATGCTAAACAAAATTGAGGTGGGTACTATTCTTCCTTGCATTAAAACATCTTGTCACCATTGGACATACTAATTTTAAGTGAAACAGTTAATGTAAGTCACCATGATCTCTGAATTAGTTTAAGCAATCAACAAAAGCGTCCACTGCAAATCAGCATATTCGACTTGTTGCCCAATGGCCACACAAGGATAGAGTTTTCAGTAATTCAAAATACATAAATTCAATATCATATAAATATATTATTTAACATCACTTTTAACTCGTCAAAAGTTTGACTCTGGAAATGAAATGCTTTAAACACTGTTTTATTTATACAATGTTTTATATGTACACAAGTACAATATTTTTAAATTTAGTTGATTCTTTTTTGTTTCAATAAAAGATAATTGATTAATTGAAACAAAAAATAGAGACTTTTTGCAGCAATTAACTTTCAGGAATCTCAAGCCTCAATTCCCTGGGCCGGCCATTCTGATCAGGGTTTTCGTGGTTTCCCTTCATCATACAGGCAAATGTTAGGATGTTTAAAAGAATCACCTCCCACCACCCCATTGTCCTAGTCCTTTCACCCCTCATCATCACCCTATCACTTCATTCAGCATTCCCTGTGAAAGGCAGGAGGCCCTTGCCCTTAATGGGATCTTAGTTGGCTAATAATAATAATCATCTCGAGCCTCCACCGACTCCAACATGGTGCCGGATATAGACGACCGACTGAGAGCCTGATGTTATCAGTCTGTCACTGGCAACTAGGAGTCCCCAAACAGCTGTGAAGGATTGCGCGGGTTGGTAAAAGTATGAGAATGCAGACCTCATATCTAGACCTGAACTAGAAAATAACTTACCAGAAAATGTATGAGTTCTGGATCCTGTCCCAATTTTTCATCCAAAAGAAGCAATAAAGCCATATTCTGCTGTCCACAAACATACAAAACAGCTTTCTCAGTTTCTGGAACAGCATTTATTTTTGTATGGTTGGCATCATTTGTATCACTCCTGCAAACACTAGGCCTACGTGATGGTTTATTATCTCCATTTCTTCCAGGAATATACAGTTCTCTTACATCACAAGGTGTCGTTTCTCGACTATAAGGAAGACCAGATTTCTCTTCCATTGCTAAAATACTTAATTTTGACATTAGAGGAGTCAATTGTAAATTTGAGAACTGCCTTGGTTTTGCTAGAGGCGACTCTAAAGCTCCAAATTTATCCCATGATGTTTTATTGCTGTTCACTGCCACTTCATTTTCATTTACAGTATTATTACCACCATCTGATGTAGTAGTTTTAAGGGGTAAACTAAGTGAGCGCCTATATACCTCCTGCTTGAGCGAGACAGCATCTTTCTCTCGGATATTGACATGTGGATTTTCAACAGCATTAGGTTTAGAAAGTATTTGGGGTTCTATTTGTTCGACACTGTCATTATTTTGTCCTTCTGTTTCGGACACAGACGGGAAACTTTCACTTGTATTTTCTATAGGGCTAGTATCTACACTTCTTTCAGTTTTCAGTAAATCATAATGATCAGCAACATAATCATGAAATAAAGATCTAGAAATGGGAAGTCCATCATTTCTAAAACATGGATGCAATGGGTCTGCAATAGTATTGTAAAAATACTTTTCTGCTGAAACTTTCTCCTCTTCCCTATTAGCATGTTCATCACACATTTCATGAGTTATCTGTGGCAAACCAAAGCTATAACATCGAATTGGTATTGCTTTTGAAGCTGGCCTAGAACCATACAAATCATTTAAACTAGAACTGTGAGTTTCACGATCATAGTTAATGGCCTGCTTCATTCCCAATCTATTTCCTCGTAAGTTAGATTTTAGTTTCTTAGCTGCCTGCTTTTTTGATATACTTTTGGTTTCTCCTTTTTTGATATCACTTTCACCCTCACAACAAATAGAGAGCACTTTTGCATGCAAGACTCTATTTATATTCAAGTCATCTAATGGAGTTTTAGTTTTAATTTCCAAGTTTCTTCCAAATTCCATCCCTGATATTTCTTCTGCCTTACTTCCTGAATCTATTTCATCTACCTTTATTCCTGAATCTGCTTCCTCTTTGCTTGATGAATCTATTTCACTAATCTTGCTAACTAAATCTATATCTTCTATTTTACTTCCTGAATCTATTTCACTAACTGCTTCGAGATCTGGAATATTTTTTGATTGTGACACACTAACACTTTCTAATTTCTCTGAATGAACATCATCTAATTCTCCATCTTCTTCTGGGACAGTGAAAATTCTTGATGTGTCACGCTTCATTGCCATTTGCTCTTTTCCTGCAGTTGTTTTCCCTTGATGAATCTGAAACAAAATAAACAAACAAAAAAATAGTGAATAAAAAATACTTAAGTGAGGTGGTGTGAAAGAATATTATTTTCATGAATAAGTATATTGCAGAGAAAACCGAATGCTACAACATACTTTCTCATATTTGTAAAGGTCAGAACACCCACCCACCCATTTATTCAAGTTCGCATCAACACTCAACATCTAGATCATTAGTGACCACTATTGGATTTTAACGTTATGGTAACTGTGAAGATGACAAGATATGGTGATGATAGAGGGTGAAAGAACACCATGCACAGGGCAGGACTCGAACCCGCGACCTTTCGGTCCAAGATTGCTACCACACTACTGCCTTCGGGATTTCGGCCACCGAATTGGCAGTTTATTAGAATATTCCAATTTGTACTTCCATTAACTCTTCTACCTCTTTAGCCACCTTCAAAAACTCTTCACCAAACAAAGCTTGGGAGATTCAAACAACAATAAAAAATTTGAAAATGAACTGGTTTCTACACAAACGTCTCTTGTATTAAAAAATTCAATATGAAGCATTCTATCTTTACAAAATGTTTAAAGCATATTTAGAAATGCACTTTCTTTTCTCAGAGAGAGAAAAAATTAAGAAGAAAGATACCTTGGTGTTAACTTCTAACCTACTGAAGCCGCAGATCAAGAGTAAGATAGTAACACAATTTCGGAATTTGTGGAATCTTTCAAAATTTCCACCTTTCATTTAACATAAAATTACTCTGATCTACTAATATTTTAAAAATCCACCAGATATCTCCCACTGTGGGGCACCTTGTTCCCAGCCAGGACAAGCTCTTCAGTTCCTGATTGGTTTCCTGCAGTGATTAAATTCAGGGGGGGGAGGAGGCAGTAACTGACCCCCCCCCCCCCCCGAGAATCTTGGGACAATTTTTTTTCCAAAATATATTTAGACATTTCATTTCACAGATCTTCAAATTTATACTGCAAACGATTTACTTGTTTCTGTATTTTGAGTAGAAATTTAATAATGATTAAGCCAACAATAATTTTTTAAAGCCAAGCTAATAAAGATTAATAAATGGATGAATTTAGTTCTGTATTATACGGAATAATAGCATAGGCATGCATAAAGGAATGGGATAATATTTAGCATTACTGTTTTACTTATTACAATGTCCTCTTCCAATTATATTTTGCATTTCAATGTTATTTACTTAGAAAGTGAATAGTTTTGAGCCTAAAATCACAAGTCATAACTGGGGTCAAGATATTTATGACATATAATTTTTACTTTCTCGCACTTACTACATAAGAAAAATTCTTCTAAACAGTGAATTTTCGACACGAAAACTCTTATTGCCACGCCCTGGTAATGAAAAAGTGGATAAATCCAGTTGCTAAATATAGAAAAAAAATTCCTGTAACACGTGGTGTAGCCAGAATCCATGTTTTGTGCACCGCGCGCACGCACGCACGCACACACACACCGCGCGCGCGCACACGCACACACACCGCACGCACACACACACACACACCGCGCGCGCGCACACACACACCGCGCGCACACACACACACCGCGCGCGCACACACACACACACCGCGCACACACCCACCCACCGCGCGCGCGCACACACACACACCGCGCGCGCACGCACACACACACACCGCGCGCGCGCACACACACACACACCGCGCGCGCACACACACACACACCGCGCGCGCGCGCACACACACACACCGCGCGCGCGCACACACACACACACACCGCGCGCGCACACACACACACACACACCGCGCGCGCGCACACACACACACACACACCGCGCGCGCGCGCACACACACACACCGCGCGCGCACACACACACACACCGCGCGCACACACACACACACACCGCGCGCACACACACACACCGCGCGCACACACACACACACACCGCGCGCGCACACACACACACACCGCGCGCGCACACGCACACACCGCGCGCGCACACGCACACACCGCGCGCGCACACGCACACACACACACCGCGCGCGCGCACACACACACACCGCGCGCGCACACACACACACACACCGCGCGCGCACACACACACACCGCGCGCGCACACACACACACCGCGCGCGCGCGCACACACACACACACCGCGCGCGCGCGCACACACACACACCGCGCGCGCGCGCACACACACACACACCGCGCGCGCGCGTTGCGTGTGCGTGCAGTATGCAGTGTGAGTGTGTGCGGTGCCGCGTGGTGTGTCTCCCCCCTCTCTCTCCATCAACCAAAAATAACATCCGAAATCACACGTCTGGTCTCCTGACATGTTTGGTGGAGCAGAGCAAGTGTATGTGTGTGTAACAGAAGAGGACAGCACAAGGAAGAGGGATAAAAATCATGTGTAGCCAAAATGACAATTCACACCCAGACTCTATTTTCATTTACAGGAACTTAAAAGTACTGACAGGCTCATTAGTATTTTTTTATTTACAAATAAGATGCTTTCAAAAGACTTAAAAGTCAACTTGGCATGTAACAACGTAGTAATTTGTGAAAGTTAAACATAATTGAAATTAATAAATTTCTCCTAGAATAAATCATTGAATTGTGAATATAATTCATGGGATATGAAAACAGAGGAGACTCCCATGATCACAAGTTTCGGAATAAATTTTTAATGAAAATGTATTTATTAACAGCAACAAGTTAATTCTAATCTTATCAATTTCCTGCTCCCAATTTTAAGAAATAACAAAATTAAATTGGGTCACAGGAAAATTACTAACCTTTCTTTGGGGAGTCTTCTGAAGAGGTGCACTTTGAAGAGCAGATTTCATGTTACTTGATTCTTGAGAAAGTTTCTTGTATTCAGAATTTGGCACATATACATATAACAACTGAACACCAACTGGTAAATGAAATGGAGTCACAACAGATTCAGCAGTGGTCTGTAAACATAAAAGACCATTAGTTAGCACTCTCCACAAGAAAACTGTTTTGTATCTGCATTGTTGTACATTATCTGTATCCCCTACATTAGCACATAATGGAACAATGAATATTTATCTTCCTATCAACTAACAAAAAGAACGGTCAGAAATTGGAAATTCAACAAGTCCAACAAATGAATCAATTGACATAAAACACTGTTTGAGATTAAATGAAGGTCTTGGGCACAAAAGGTGATAACTGAAAATTATAGCTTTTGTGATACTATAATTTATGGCACCTGCCATCTGTTGATCTTGTCAGTGTGACACTTAAATTCAACAATTTACAGTTCAAAAATAACCCCATTTGTAATTTTTTTAAACTTACTGCAACCTCTTAATGTCATATCTCCTGAAGTGTTTCTGAGTGGAACTTTATAGAACTGAGTGAAGTTGTACACAGGAACCCCCCCTAAATTTGTTTATGGCAATACGTGAATGACTTTTTCCAAACCTGTTGACAAAATAAATTCTCAAGTTATTTCAAAACCTCTATGAAATCTGAAATTCAATTCACACAAAAAATCTCTTTTACACAATCTCAAAATAAATGATAGAGTAGTCCTTAATGTTTGGACAGAATATGATAACTGTATGGATAGTGTCTTCAGGTATTTTTTTTCAAATTTGGTAATTTAAGTGGATGACAAGATTTCTTATCTTTATTAGTGACAAGAATCTCACATGACAAATTTTTCGCACATACCACTTCCTGCTTCAAGTTGTTATTAAAGTAAACAAGAGGACATAAGCTAGTATTTGTAATCACACATTTTCATGCTAATCTTGTATGTATTCAGTAAAATTTTTTTAAAATTACCAGCTTTTGTGAATGATACATCAATACTTTTTTGCTTCAATTATCAGATTTTGACATAATTTAGTTGCTGAGTGCTGTCTCTTTCAGACAAGACGAGCAATAACAATTGCAACAGAAATGCTTCCTTAAAATACAACAAAATTTGGAAAACAGATATTCAGTTAACACTTTCGAACCTACAGCCTTATCTGATACGCCATCTCAATTTTAGTGTTGTACTTTGTCCTACATTTATTGTCATTGACAGGCAATAAATGTCTTTCAGACATTCATAGTCATGTAGAAAACACTGTTTAATATCATTGAGGTGGTCTCAGGACAAACACCAAAATGTGCTTCTATTTTGTGCAAGTTTTTGGAATTTTTCCAAGAAGCAATTGGATGTTCATACTAGCGGGCAATGTCAATTATGTTCAGAATGACTTTCTTTATAAGTAGTGTTCATGTTGTAAGTGACATACAGATGTTTAGAAGACCTAGATGTAAAATTCAAAGTGACTCTCAACATCAGAAATTCAATTTTCAATAATGAATCTGAACTGGATTCTTCTGATGAGGCATTGATTTTATTTTTGGACTGTTGTCTAGTTTGTGCAATGAAAATTATACTGAGGAGAATAATAATAATGCGATTGGTTCTATTGGTGGGTCTTTTCAAATTCACGACTTTTCATTTCCTTTAGAATGCTGTGCAATTGATAAACAATCTGAATAACAGTGTTTGAGAAAACGAGTAAAATAAAATATCCTGTTAATGAAGACTTAACTGAATTAGGCTCTTTTTCATCATTTTATTACCACAGTATATTTTAAAAAATAAAGGCAGAAATAAATAGATATGCAAAAGGAACTATATTTGAACTTCAACTAAAGATAATTCTGGTGCACCAGTGTTGTTGACACATGAAGTTCATTGCATCTCCCTCCATATTTTGTAACATTCTTACTTTCCACAAAAATATAAAATTGACAACATGGGTTTCTTTGAATTCCATTCCCACTATCATTTTATAATCAAATATAAAAAATACAGACTTAAAGACAAAAGACAATACTACAAGATTTTATCAATTTCCAACTGATGTGTGCACTAGTTTTTGTTTTACGTTTTGAATAACAGCCATATGACCCAAGACACGGGAGTTAACCCCATGGCGTATCCCTTAGGATCGAAAGTGTTAACAAATTATTAAAAAAAGATAAAAGGTTAAGAAATGTTAAATGTGAAACAGAAAGATTTTGAAACAAAAGCCTTGATTGAAAAAAATAAGATCCTGAACATGAAAGTGGTTCCTATTTCCACTTCAAAAAAACACAGGCACCGCCAACTTATTCGAAATTCGTATGGGGCAGAGGGGAAGGGAGGTAGAACTGTAATGATGTAAAGTAAGAAAGAGCATAATCATTTTAGTATTTAATTGGCTGCTCGGGTGACGCTACGTCCATGGCAACGGTGCCTCTGCTCACACAGACCATTAGGCCAGAATGAATGGAAGCAAAGTATTATAATTTTATTTATTATACATATTGTTCATTATAACTATTGAATTTGATTATAGCATCTGTCCCCCCCCCCTCCCATATCAAAAAGTAGGGAAACTCAAACACTGTCACATGTCTCATGTTCATGTATTAGTAGGTCTTTTAACATTCATGTTGGTAAGAAATATGTTAACCAATATGAATATTATAAATCCATTCCACACCACAGGAGTGGAAACCACAGATACTTTAACATTCACATAAACTGCTGAATGCATGTTGGAAGAGAACTATATCTTGAACTCACTGTTCTGATTGGCAAAAAACAACAAATCCACTACTTATATGAGCCCACCATGATATTACGAGCTTCTTCTCGTTTTGAGAATTCGTGACATTCATTCTTTTCTTCAGAGAAGAAAAATATATTAATATGCAGAATCATTTTCTGTTTCAAGAGGACACATTAAGTGATAATTGATGGTTCTGAACAAATTATCTGTTGACAAATGGTCACTTCCAAGGAGTTTCTCTGAGTAAGTGAATAAAAATAAAAAGGTAGCTGTAACCCATTGAATTGTCTCTAAATATAAAAATCCTTAAATTGTTTGTGGTATTCCAGGTCATGGGGAAAAATATTTTTTTTAAAAGATACAGAACTTTTTACAGAAGATTTTACCTTAACAATGAAAATTAAATACTTTATATTTCTCAAATTAGTACAAATTATAGGCTGCTTAAGAAAATTGCTAATAGTGATTGAAAACCACAGAATTCCTCCTCTAAAGAAAGTTCATAGATTAAGTGAAGTCTATCCAACTTCTTTGGAAAGGATTGATAAGAAACTTGCAAGGTTGACATCCTCTGCAATCATTTACAAAGACAGGGAGTTAAAAAACATATTGTTTGACAACCAAACATTATTTTTCTTGTCTACATTCAACTCTGGTTATAGTGAACTTAAGTCACTGGTCCTGTTCCACTTACATTACAAATAAACATAAGAAGATTCAGTTATAGTGAACCTGAACCTCGCTTATAGTGAACCTTGGTTTTAGTAAATACCGTGATCTGAAAATTAATTCACTCCTGGAAAAGAATATATAGCCTCAGTGCCACAAATTCCAACACTGGGCAGCAGCAAAAAAAATCGTTCAAAGGTCAGAATTGAAGAAGTCTCCCGAGGGGAAGGTAGCAAACCTGGAGGGGGGACCTTATTGATATTCTCATGCCACTCAGTTCCACTGCGGAAACAAAGGACATGTCCTGTGTGGGCTACAACTGGCAGCGGTGACATGCGATTACTTGCTTTAGTTTCAAGTTTGATGTTATTTGATACCACGTGGGAGAAAATGCATGATGTTCTACATAGGCAACAGAAAACACGCAAGAGCCACAGCCTGATGATTCCAGCCCTGCTGTGTGAAAAAATATTTCAGAACCCGGTACCGAAAGAATCTCTTATGTTATTAGGTGAGTAAATGGTCTTTCGAAGAGTGCAAGGAGTATTAAATAGAGTGTCAAGACTTCATTACGATACCTAGAGACAGTGGACAATGCAGTATCACATATGGAGAGAGCACGAATTCTGGAGAAGGATCTAGAGAAATTACTAATGAAAAATGTACAAAACAAACAACTGATAATATTTGATTTCTTTTCTTAAGAAAAAATAAAGGTATTGAAATTTGCAGTTTGTGTTGTTAATGTATTTTGCTGTATCTCTGTATTAATAAAATCAATCATTGTGGAGAAATTCTATTTAATTCTGACATCATCGTATATCGAGAACCTTTGATGTAGTGAACTAAAAATGTTGTCCACAGAAGTTCACTATAACCAGAGTTGACTGTTTTAAGAATCTCTTAAAATTTAAGTTAAGAGTAGTTAAAAAGTAGTTAAAAAGAGGTTATATTAGTTACACAAAGGTTAAGGTACTCGTCTACTCAAAACTTCAAAAAATGGTGATAAAATGCAATTTTCTTAGTTGTTTTTTAAATTTACCTTTTGAACTTTTAGATGCTTCAAACCATTTTCATTTAGAAATTATAATTTCCCAATTTGCTATTTTCTGCACTATAGTGTAAGTACATCTTCAAATTGTCAGAACCCTACACGGAATTTTCAGTTACAAAAAATCATGCATCTGGATGAAGGAAAACAGATTACACAAGTAAACATGGATTTTCCTTTTTTTGATTTTGACACTTGTTTCATATGTTAGTTGGTCATCTGAATTCAATAATGCCCTTACTTTTAATCTATCACATCACATTTTTAATAATTTCAGTAATTGTGATAAAAACAATATTGAAAATATACACATTATCTTCAATGAGTTAGAAATGCAAATATATATTATTAGTGATAGTTGATAAAGTCAGTTCATTTTGCACGATTTTGTAACAGAACTCAGTCAGATGGTAGCAGTTTACAGTATTATATTCATAAACTTATGAATACGTGTATACATAGCTCCATGCTTATAATAGCAGACCTTGTGCAAAAGTAAAATCAACCAGTGTTGGCTAAGATATTCAAAAGCAGAGTGATTCAAAGAATAGTTTGTTTAAATATGTGTAGTTTAAATATTTGTTGTCCTATAATCATGCAAAAAAAAATATGTAATTGACCCAAATACATTTTGCTATATTTGTGTGCAATTGAATATATTCGTATCTTGCAATTGCTTGAATTCCCAACCTCGTAAATAAGTTAAGAGGAGAGCATAAAACAGATGGATGGAAACTTTTCATTGATTCAAGCAAATTAAGTTTAAAAGGTGTGTTCCTACACATTGGTAACACTTTAGCATCTATACCAGTCACACATTCCATCCATCTTCTCGTCCTCAGGAGAATTATGAGGAATATAAATGGATCATCTGCAGTGATTTAAAGGTTTTGTGCATGTTGTTCGGACAACAACAGGGTTACACCAAGAACCCATGTCACATTTGTGAATGGAACAGACGAGATAAAAAGAATCATTGGACAACACAAGAATGGCCTAGAAGAAACACACTGATTCCAGATTCAAAGAACATTATAAAAAAATAGCTGAGTATATCCTTACAAAATTCTGTTACCTCCCTTACACATTGAATTGGGATTAATGAAGCAATTTACTAAAGTACTGATAAGAATGGAAGTTGTTTTAAGTACTTAACAAACAAATTTCTGGCCCTTACAGAAGGAAAAGTCAAAGAAGTATCTTTTAGGGCCGCAGATCAGAGAACTAGCTAAAGATGAACATTTTGAAACATGTATGACACCTCCAGAAAGGGAAGCTTGGATTGGATTCAAAGAAGTAATGCATAAGTTACAATCTGTGCACTTTAAATATTTAAAATCAGTTATTGGATCTAAAAAGTTGAGTTGACAAAAAAAAAAATTAGATCTGTGTTATCTCCTGGACCAAAACAAGTCTTTATAAAAGCGTTTTTTTTTTCTTTCTTTTTTTGGTTTTAAAGCCACAAGCAAAAATGTAATTAAATTGATATTTGCACTAAAAACCTTATATCTAAAATAAACATTACACATTATAACTAAAATAAACATTGAACAATAAAACAGAAAATTATTACCTTGATTCGATATGGGTCTGTTGATACGAGTCTTTTTGTAAGATCTGAACTTAACTGGGTTGCTACAACTCTGAAAGCAAGCAAATGAACAGAAATCAGTAAATGTCATAACACATATACATGTAATATCGATACAACAAACTCCTTGTGCCCCACACTTGATCATGATGCCAGATAAATTACTACACATTACTAGGCACCACTCTTGACTACTCAATACCACATTCAACATATCTCTAAGGACCCATTGAGGGGGTTAACTCTACATTTGCTCACTTCAATAAAATTATTACAGTAAAGGCAGACAGGCAGAACCCGCCTTCAGCAGAAAAAAATCTCAGAACAGACTATTTTCCAACACAAAGTATACTGGATAAGTTGGAAACCTGCCCAATGCAAACATGGAAATGAATTTTTAGTACGGCAGTATTAAAAATTCTGGATAAGACGGAAAACAAATGTTTTAAAATTAAACATCGACTTGTAAGTAAGGCTATATCTTACCACAACACATTCAGAGCTGTTCTTGTCCATTAGATTTCTGAGCTACCCTCGACTGAATGTATTTCCCATGCTACTCGTGTTTATTTGTAATACCACTGTCATTCACAAGTCCCTTGTGAAGGAAGGAGATACGTGAAGAGTAAACTTTCCACCGTTCTTGTAATGTGTGCTTCGGGTTCAGTGGTTCTAAATTGTATTGTTGTTCAGTTTGGGGAGCTGCAGATATTGGGTTAATCAAGTGTTTATGATGTCCACCGCCAAATTGAAAACCTTAACTCTTGGTGAGAAAACTTGACTAATTGATCAACACAAACAAAACAACACTTCTGTCAAAGTTTTAATAAAGAAATTTAAAATAAGAAAAACTCAAATGCATGACACTTCACAGAAATACAAAATCAAGAATGAGTTGTTAAAATAAATTTTTAGTGATGGCTGCCACAATATTAACGAGTACCTTGGCAAATTGCCGAAGCCTAAATCATCAGATGAATTAATCTATTCCTACAAATTGTAATTAGACGGTCGCACGAATCAGATTTCGTGTTTTAAATTTTATTCCGAATAATGTTGGAGCGCACGAAAGTGGCAATTTTTCGCTACCTGCGCGCATTCGCACGACGTCGGGGCTCCACAAGGCTTGTTTCTATTGTGTAGTGCCGGTCGCGGCCCCAGGCGCTATGAGTCTTGCAGGGAATTTACGGACACCGCAACGGCAAGCGACGCCCCGCCAAGGTTTAGAGAATTTCCAAGACGCCGAAATTTCATCCGAAATTCGCGACGCCAACCGTCCCCGATGATCCCGCGATTGGACAGCGCACACCGCGATTTCAAGGCTGCCAATTGCCGAAACCCGAGCGGGGGAGGGCCACGTGACCTCACGAACCAAGGGAGGCTACTGCACACGCTCGTTGCAGCAAAGCTGTAAATTGGGCTCATGAGTACAGGCTCGCGCATTGCCGCACGCCGCTAAACCCGGGCCGCGCCTCTGCCTACACGCCCGACTGCCATCGCAGATCGCTCCTGTGTCGCCTGGGATAGGCCACACGCCGGACTATCGCCGCGAGGTGTGAACTCGGCGGCCAATGACTGCCAGAGCGCCCGAAATCTGGCCAGGACCTTTTTTACGGGCAGAGGCGCGACCACCGCCGTCTTGCGTCACGCTGCTGACGCCCAGGAGAGCCGCCGCCCGCTCTTCGAGGGGCGAGGGAGGCTTCACTGCTGCTGCCAACGGACCGAGCCGCGGCGGGCCGGCCGCCAGAGGGGGCCGCCGCTTGCGCCACCGCGGTTCATGAACGCCCGGGGCCGACGTCGCACCCGTCTTAAGGTCCCAACACCCGGACACTTCCCCGAAAGGGAATGGACCATAAGCTAAGTTGCGTTAAGTTAGATTAAGAAAATTAATATTGTAATTTGAGGCCTCACCTCAACTATGAAATAGGAATTAAAATCCATTTGTTAGTCTTACCATGAGCTTCAATGCATTAGTGCATGGAAAAGTCGGTCACACATATTTCCCACCGAAATTTCAGACTGAGCAAACGGGCCAATGCTGCTAACGAGAAATCAGGAGAACAGGTAAGTCAGGTCACCATGGGACCTCTCCCCCTCCTTAGAGAATTGGCGCAATGCCAGTAGCGGACGGACCGACCAGTTTAAAGTAACTTTGTTACAAAAAAACAAAAAAGCGGGTGTTACAAAAAGGTGAAGCTAATAATATTTCTTTTAATTTGTATGTTTTTCTTTGTTTCATTAATTTCATGTTGTGTTTCTGTACATTGTCTTTCCCTCTCCCAGGACATCATCTTTTAGTTTTTAGGCGAGATAAACTAATCTTAAAACCTATTTCCTCTTTGAAGGTTGTGTTTTCTGAATCGACAGTTTTTATTGCAAACCTGAATTAGCCGGAAACCTGGACAAGTCGGACGACAATATTGGACCCAAACAATTCCAGCTTTCACACATTTTACTGTGTTTAATTTTTGAATACATGTAACAATTTTTTGAAATTGATAATAAAAATTAACTAAGAAGAATTACAGAAAACCTTATGTTCATATAATGCATAATTGAAAGTAGTGATGCTACAGTTGGACATACTTTCTCGAATTACATAATATTATTATATCATACTAACGCATTAACCGTAGTTTGAAAAATTCCTAACCAAAACAAGCTCCAGATACACTTCTTTAATTTGATAAAAGTTTAAAAGAAAACTGATTTCTGCCATTGAATTCAGTGTATTCTGCTTAATTATAAAGATGTTTGAAGAAAATGTACTTGGCTGGGATTTAAACCAGGGTGGTGAGGGTATGCTCACCCTACCTCTTGAACCATTGTGACATTATATATAGCTCTATATTTATTGGGCTTTAATGTATTCATAACAATCTAGTGATTCTTTTGCATTTCAAAAATACTAACATAGCAAAAATTTTACATAATATTACTTAATTTAAATTTTACTAATATTGAGAAGTAGATTGATCACTAAGTAAAACTGCATCTTCAATGATGAAGCTGTTAGAGTATGGAAAAAATATACTTTAATTTTTTAATCGCCCAGAGGTTTAGAAGAAAATAGGATAATATGCCAGATTATTAAGCATTCTTCCTTATTCTATTTAAAAAATTTGGCGTCAGTTTGAGAAATTTTCAAGAATGTCTGATGGTCTATATACTAAAGAACCATTAAAAACATCCATTTCAAATTCACAAGACTTCAAGTGCAGTCAAAATAATTGAGGATTATACATTTTCAAGAAACCCCTGTGAACAGTTGCAGCTGTGAACTAGTGTTATCCACAGACGGACAGATACACAATTTTGAAACAAACCACTTTTTTTGGTATCAAGGACCAACAAAATACAGATTCTGACTATACTATGTATCCAAGAAAATGATTTACTACATATTGCAAGAAAAACACACTTTTTGGTATGAGAGACCCACAAAATTAGTTTTCTTCTGCATTTTTTCCTGAGGCATTTCAATACTATTTTCTGTACTCTGTATAAGAGAAAGTAATTTACTTAGTAGGCCACCTACTTGTTTTGGTACAGAACTGTTCCACCCAAAACTCCTTTTGCTTGAAAACACTGAAGAATCTGCAGGGCCTCCAAAAAAACACTACCGGCACTCTGAAATCAAAATTGAACAAGATTTAAATATTTAATTTACTAAAAAACAATTGTTAATTTAAATGAAAACTTATTCTTATTTTGAAAGTTTACAAATTTAAAAATTTAGAACCCATTTCTTCAATACTTTCAAATTTAGATAAAAAGAAATTAACCTTTGGAAGTTTTACAGTAGGAATTGTTCCAAAAATATTTCCAGAATGCTGTATTATTGGCACAAAGGTTTCAAAAATTTGATGAAGTTTCTCATTGAAGTAACTACCATCTTCAGCACATTTTGAAGAAATTGAATCAAAATCTTTGTGGTAAAATTGCAGTAAACTATGAAGGGTATCTGCCCGATGTTGCAGGATCCAATCTGGGATGTTTCGATCAGTACCAACAGTCTGTTAATAGAAACAAACATTTTTTAAGCAGCAGCACACAACATTCATGATAACTTGTAAGTAGAGCAAATTTAATTATTTTTTTTTTTATTGTAAAATTAAAGCAGGCTATCCATTCTTTAAAAGCAAATTTCCCATTTCTCTTGGTTTATCAACACTTGTAAATAATTAAATAAATAACATCTTTACTTATCAAATGTCATGCAATATATTCTTTATAATTCAAATTTATCCAATGTTCTAGTAGAATTCGTCTCCATAATGAGTTTTGTGTTGCAATAAAATGAATACAAGAGACCTAAAATTAAATCTTATTTTTATTGCAAAAACCAAAATCAAATTGTGTAACGAAAACATACATACCAAAATGTATTGCCCAAACTGTTGCACCACAAATTTTCCACTATTAAGTGAGATTACTCGAGGACAGGAGAAGGCTGAAAGAAAAAACTGTGTGGCTCCCATTAGCTGACCACAGAGTGCCAATTTCTGCTGATCACTGACCCAAGTGGGATGAAAATACAAAACAGCATCTTGTGGATCGTCATCTTCTTTTTGACAGCGTTGCGTATCATAAATAAACATAATAAAAAGTTCCCTAAAAAACAACAAAATTATGATAAGAGAAAACACATGTGAATTATCGTCATGAAAATAGGTGAAGGAAGAAACAACATTAATAACAGTAGTAGATTATTGCAAAGAGTGTTTTTGAAGAATTCCTAAAAGAAAGAACTTGTTTGGTAGGTCACGAAACAAATGAACCTCATGTAGGACGATGTCAATGCTAAAGATAGTGATGAAGCAATTTACAAATAAGAGAACTCTAAATGAAATCATAGATGAAGAGACTGTACAATTATAACCAGCACTTATGTTGCCAGCGCTATGCAAGCAGTAGATGTCCAAGCAGTCCTTCTTATAATAATTTCTATATATTAAGGTAGTGAGGGGGTAACAATTGCAAAACTTCTAAAAATTTAAATACTGCAAATTTCTTGGCTGGCTGCATTCCTATAATTCGCTAGTCGCTTCTGTCATGTGCATTTAGTTACAGTTGTTATCCAAAATGACTGTGTCTGAAGTGTTTGTGATGCTACCCATTTCTCTGCAGTAAATATGTAAAAATGAAGTATAGAAAGCATTGACATATTTTAACATTTAAAGTGACGACAAACAGATGAACACATTAGACATTACTGATATTGTGTCTATGTTTGAGAAAGTATTACTGTTGCTTTATTTCCTAAGAGATAAAATTTGAAAAAAAATTGATATTTTACTTAGTTGTAAAGGTAAGAAAAAGGTAACATTTGTGCTGTGATCATTATTTTGTTAACTCACTGTATTTTAATAAATAAAATTACTTTTTCTATTTTTTCACATGACTGATTTTTGCAAAAAAATTGTATGTATGTACCAAAAATTGAAGATTTTGATGCACTTTATATTTTCAATTATTTAAATTTTACATTCCATACTGCAGTGTTATTTGAAATTGTATCCAGTCATTCTTAGTGTGAGTTTAGTCTACTAATTTCAGTTCCTGACTTGATGTCATACCATTTTCCAAACATTATGAAATCGCATTAAATGTATTACATAAGAAAAATGGGGAATGAAATAGGTGAAAGACCTCCAGAATGGCTCATGTAAAGTGCACTTGCTTCCCATGGTGTAACCTTGGTTTTAATTCAGGGTCAAGGCAAAAACTCTTTCCTTTAAAACTGTCTGTTTCTGGAGCTGTGCAACAAAGAAAAAACAGGCACACAGAGATAGCCAGTTACGGTGAAGATAATACGTCAAGTTTGCCACATATAATACACATGTTTCTCTTACACCCCAATCGTGGGAATTAAACCAGGCCCAGGGTTGAGGACATCTTTAGCAAGCCTGAAATGTCAGACAATTATCCCCAAATGCTAAATAACTACAAATTGAAAAATTCTTCAATTTTGCAAAAATTATTATGAAATGTGGAAATTGTGCATTGAGTACCTACAACGAAAAGAAATAAAAGAGGGTTTTCTAAACATCAAAAATAAAGTCTCTGTGTGACGTACTATACAGAAAAGTGTTGAATGTGCACTTTTTGCTCTACCCTTGAAAACATACGGTTGATACCTCCTACAACTGATCAAACATACATTTCAAAAATTCAAAAACAAAAGTTTAATAGATAAGGAGGCCCAGAAATGCAGTCATCAGCCCTGGATCTTGCTTTAGGTTGCATATGCCTGTGGATGTTGAGCTACCTAGATTAACTAAAAAAAAATGAGGGATGTACTTTTCCCCTCATCACATTTGAGGTTATAATGTAAAATAGGTAATAAAAATTATTTTTCTTAACTGTGTTCTCAGAGAAATACTTATCCTTATAAGTGTCTTCATACAGTTAAAAAAAATAATGATAATTGAAATTGTTCTGTAGTGTATTTGTGAATTACAGATATCTATCCATCTCTCGCACATTTAAACATTATCACACATATGGAAATAAATGGAAGTGTCAAAATCTGATCTCTATGGAAACATGGATCAATTGCTCGTTTTTGAAAAATGAAAATATCTTTCAATGTATGTAAGTTGTGACTTTAATAAGTTGCATAAACATTGTACCTTTATAACCATTTCTATTGTCAAAATGATGATTGGATAGATTGATAAAACACAACAGAACTTCAAAATAAAACTTAGATGTGGTAACGTCCTCTCCCTTATATCAATGTTTTTTCGAAGAGAAAAGCGGCTCCTTGGCAAATTATATTTCGGTAATAATAAAAGACTAATCCTATTTAAGCACAAATTCAAGAGTATTTCTTTGATCATACCCATTACACAACTGCACTCCCCTTATTATGAGTTTGATAGGATACAAGGTTCCCTTAACAACGCCATACACCGAGAAAAACCTCGATAACCAAGACAAGATCTCTCAATCCTTTATACCATGCACCAAATCTGTACATCTTTTAACAAAGACATCCAAATTAACAGTTTGGCTAATGAGGTTACATACTTCAGAGCATGAAGGAAAATGTACATTAATGATTGGTTCACACGAGTCTATGAGAATGGAATATTCATACACTGATCAAGCGATACTACACTGTTTCTTGAAACTAAAACACAGAACAGCACACTCAAATGTAGTTTCTAAAGTTTAACAAGAATATTTCCGAAAGGACCTGCTGTGACAAGTATCAAGAAAGAGCACACAACTAGCAAAATTTGTATTATTTCTAGATAATATTAATAGATGAAACACAACTCGTCTTGAAAATAGCAAAACTGCACATTCAACATCAATAGAACAAACAAATTCTGCTAACACAAACAGTATTTTATTATATTAATTCAAATTAGTTACATAAATGAGTTACACAATTAATTGCTTCACACTAAATAAAACATTTTCTATGTTTCTATATTTCTATGTAAGCTAATTGAATCTTAATTTTCAGATGAGGACAAATTATTATTCAAATATTTAAAGCAAACAAAACATAAGTGTTAAATCAACAATCATACTAAAAATAAAAATGTTATGTTTTTCAGAATACCCTTCTTTACAAATTTTTGCAAAAATATCATGAGTAAAAATCTCTCGTTGGTTATTTACAATTAAAAATGTAGTGTGGAATTTCAGATCCATTAAATGTTGAAAGTACAAAAAAATAATTTCACTTACTTCGCCATAGTACACTTAAATTTTCAGTGCAGACAAAATAATTGGTACAGTAGAAACTTCTCAGCCTCGGTCAACAGCCTTATACAACGTTATACAACGCAGCCTTATACAACGAACACGTTTTCCGCTTGTTTCTTCGACCTGTCAACTGAAAAACTATCGTCACATACCGCGATGGTTAATCTGCGAATATGTAAGTAGTAGGCCTATATAGAGAACAGAATTATTAATCCTGATCGCAAAAATGCATCACGTAATTGTATTTATTTTTATATTTTTCAGGGTTTTGCAACTCTCACCAGATCAACAGGGCAGAAATGTCACCGGTTAAATGTCTCACATCTTGTATTAAATTTATCCACCACTAGAAAGCAGCGTAACAGAGTACACATTAAAACTGAAACTTATTTTCTCACATTGGAAGCCTTTCTTCACACTGTCATCGTCAAGATAAAATAAAATAATTTCATGTACTCGGGCGTTCGAACCACACCTCAATGCAACAGCCTCAATTCGAGCCAGCTCGATGATTGCTTTCGGCTCCTAGATCTAGGACAGTCCAGCGCTCAGTGGTGAAGCTCTCTTGTGGACTTCCGCGAAGATACTGTTGGTTATGTCGAATCTTATTATGCCTCGGATTATTCAATAGCCACGAGTTCCATAATTACTCTTCGCTTGATCTTCACCAACTCTTCATAACTTTTCATTTACATAGCTTTGCTTTGACCACTTGTCAAGTGAATTGGATGTGAGATATATTTTCTCTTTGATTTCCATCATACACACTGTGTTTATACCAACACGCAATTAAAATTTGCGTGCATTTGACATCTTATCGTTTGGGAACCAGTTATCCAATCGGAAATTTCATTTTCAAAAATTAAGTCGTAACAAAGCTTTTATTTGGATCACCGCGCTCCCCCTGAGCTGATGTCAAATGCATTCAAATATTTCACGGAGAATGAAGCCAGAATGCAATGAATGACGACTGAAAGATTGTGATATGAATGTATGCAATGATTAATGCCGTAAAATTAATATTGACCGATCTAAACAAAGGCGAATTTACAGTTCTTGGGTTTGGAGCGAGGAACTGACGTAATCGGGAAGTTTCGATGACGTCACTAAATTCTTGTCAAAGTTTCCATAAGAACAAACGACTGATATAATGCGTGAGAGTCAAGTTACTGCCCGCATGGAGCTATGATTTTTTTTATTTATTTATTTATTTATTTTAATCCACGGCTGAATTTCATCCCATGCCATAGAGTATAGCTGTGCGCGGATTTTTAGCAGGAAAATACTGCTTTTAAGATTGTAATGACAATATGACCTTCCTTTTGCCGCCCATAAATTGTGAAGCTTTGTTTGATGTTAATATTTACATTAGTGACAATTTGTTCACATTATTATATTTATGAGTAGATGTGTTTTAAATAATGTCATATAAAGTTTCTCAAAAACTCAACAGTTTTCCATGAAAATGAGCTATTTTTTCTATGGAAATGTAAGATTTACAAAAAAATATCTCCCATGCCGTTAATATGCACGTTTCCAGAGATTTGTAAAAACTATTGCTTTTGTAAGTAAAAGTGCTTCAAATGAAGTTTCTTCCATTAGAAATATATTTACATTAGCGGCAGTTTCTTTACATCATTGCGCTTACGAGTACTTGTGCTTTAAATGATGTCTAATAAAGTTTTCGCGGAAACTAAGGTTTTCTAAGAAAACGAGCTCAAAATTCTGCATTTTCAGAAACGTTCAAACGCCATTTTCTCAAAAAACTGCTCCAATTATTTTCTTCAAACTTTTCATACGGATTGTGCTAATTGCACTGTTTAAGATGACATAAAGTTCATTTTGCGGTATTCCTTTGTTGTTTTTTGAAAAAAATTACACAAATGTGATTTTTTAAAATAACTCGCATGCTGTTAATATGCATATTTTCAGCAATTTGTAAACACTATTTTATCTGTGAGCGAAAGTACTTTAAAGGACTTCCAATGAAGTTTTTTTCCGAAATTCAAAAGATTCCTCAGAAAAGGAGATTGAAATTTCGCCTTTATAGTGATGCTTAAACGCTGTTTTCTTAAAAACTACTCCAAAGTTTTTCAAGCAAAATTGCCATTTAGGATGAAGTTTTACTCTTTTTTAAGTCATATTTCGCATCTACTATCAGGATACCGAAAAAATGAGAATCTAAAAAAAAGATGTAGGATGGGTGACGATAGATGGCAGCCCTGGACGAGGATGAGGAAGACAAAAAGCTAGCCAAGAAAACAAATTAGATAACTAACACAAGAAAGTCTGTGCCATTCTGTTTTGTGCCATTCTGAAGAACCACTAGTTTTTTCTTTCTTTTAGTGAATACGGCCAAGTTTATCTTTTTTTATTCCAGTATTCTAGTTAGAAAATCTTTGTTTGCTATTTCCCATACATTCCAAGAGGATACAGTCTCAAAGAGTACGCTAATTCTCGTCCATTTTCTTTGCTTGGTTTATCATTGTATTGTTTGTCATCGTGTCTTTCCGAGACTTATTCGGGTGCTGCAAGTACCTATATTTAGATTTTACATTGACCCAACGCACATCCTTCAACCAAGAGGACCAGAGCTTTTTGTTCAGGTTGTCTCTCCCTTTGGCTGACTGCTTCTACCTTATCTCAAGGAGTTGAGCCTGTCCCTTCTCAAAGAGTTTTCGTCTTCAAGGCGAGGGAGCCAGCGTACCTCTCTGGACACTCATCCGCCCCCGCTATTGAAGGCGGCGGACAAGGGGCACCACTTATTCTGGCGGTCACTTGGGTCCCAGAACGTGTTTGCCACCAACTGGTGCATACCATTTCCTATCAGTTTTATTCATTACATCTTAATTTGGCACTTACTGAAAAACTTAGTTATACAATAAAAATATTGTATTGTTCAGTACGTATTGCCTCTTCACTTTTCTTGTTTCTTCGTTTGGCTGTGTTTTGCAGATACTCTGCGCGAGTACTTACGTCCCTACTGATTCTGCTGTTTCGAAGAGTTTAACAATGTCAATAATTCGTTCGGAAAAGTTGTTTTCAAGCACGGAATAGTGAAAAAAGCGCCGCCACGAGATGGGATCGCAGGAGAGGGCTACTCTTCCGTTTTGCCTGAGGGCCTAAAAGTTACCGTTCTCCTTGCCTAGCAGTTATTTTTAACAAAATTAGTTATTTTATGAATACGACAAGAAATTTTGACAACTTTGTAATTTTGTGAAGTGTCTGTTTCATGAAAACACGCGTTTTTCTCTGCGAACCCGGCATTTTGCGAGGTGGCAAATATAAAATTCGAATTCAGTACCTCCAAAAAGAGACCCACCGAGAAAAAACCTCCGAATTATTTTTCCTGTGTCAAATATCTAGTGACCGGATTACCATGAAAGGTACAGGAGAGACACCGGGATGGCACACCAACAATAGAAAATTCCCGGCAGAACATAATGATCAAGGTTTGAGAGCGCTTCAACAGCTAAGGTCATTGGCCCCCATGTCAAATTATTTTAAAAACTACTATGTCAGTGCCAAGGTAAAACATTTTTTAATGCAAAGAAAAATGTAAGTAATTACTTACTGAAAATAAACGTCTCCAATTACAAAATAAGGTTTGGCAGACAAGAACCTTTTTAAAATCTCCAACTAAATAAAAAATTAGCATTATCCTTATTTACTAGGCTGTCAGGGTGACGCCGCGTCCATGGCGAAGGTGCCGACGTTTCGGTCGCCATTCTGCGACCTTCCTCAGGGCGTAATGCGATACGCGACGCGACGATTGCATTACGCCCTGAGGAAGGTCGCAGAATGGCGACCGAAACGTCGGCACCTTCGCCATGGACGCGGCGTCACCTGGACAGCCTAGTAAATACTGACTCCGGCCGCGGAAGCCTACGCTCTCACATGAGCATTATCCTCTTCTCTCAGAAAATGTAGTCTCTCATAAAACGTTTCCAAGTATCTCTGCAGGTGATGGTTTCGGCGTCTATCTCTCACCTTAGAACAGTGCATGCTCCACGGTAAGATCCATCTCGCAATTGTGGGCGCCAATAGGGGTGGGTCACCGCGGGGAAGATATCCGTGGGAGAAATGGCAGTGATCTATCTGAAGGCGTGTCATAATAATCCCCTCGCGCCTAGAGCCACGAGATGAGGGAGATCAAAGCATTATGGAATCCTTGATTCTTGTGAGCAGTGCTCCATTCTTTTTGTGTTCAGAAAGCCAGGAGGGTAGGGTACGAAGCTGGAGATTTGCTCGAAGGGAGAGGACAATTAATCAATTTTATATCTTCTGGTGATGTGAGATGATGTCCATTTACTAGAAGCCCTGAGACGGAGGAAGTCTTCCTCCGATCTTTCGCCACACTACCTTAGGCAAAAGAGTGAAGAAATATAGGCTCTCCAGGACGCGACCTTACTTTCCCGTTTTGCCAATCTAGCTCTGGATCGGGATCTTTATAAGACTATCCACGGTTGGAGACCTACTAAGCTTTGTCAGCGCCCGCTTCCGATCACGCACCGCGGTGGCACAGTCAGCATTCCACCATGGTACGTGTGGATGTCGTGGGCAACCCGACGACGTCGGGATGGTACTTAAGGGCGCATGACGGGCTTCAGTAAAATGGGCAACCATAGCATCGATTTCGTTTGGGAAGTTTACCGATATCCGTATTTCTTTCTCGAATGTTCCCACTCAGCTCGCGGGATTAGCCAGTAAGGAGGTCAGGCAACGAGGTCGGGAATATGGAATATTATCAAATAGAGAAGTGGTCACTGCCATGCAGGTCGCTAAGGGCAGGCCACTCAAGGATGGAAAAGAGAGATGGACTGCAGAGAGCTACTAGAGAGAGATTTACGGACGACAAAGTATTTGAAGACATGGGAAAATGAGTGATTTCGCCAGTATTATGAAGAATGAAGTTCTGGCTGTCAATAATATTTTCATGTATAGGGCTGTTCCTTGTTCCACCCCAAGTGGGAATTTAGGTATTAAAGAACCTCACAATTAGGGAAAGTGGCGCGCAACTGAGACAACACATCTTCTTGTGACATGGCTTGTCTAGGAAAAATGTATATATTGCACACCGTTAGTGAAAATGATGATGGGTGTATCCAAACATATGTTTTGAAGGTCGGTTCGAGCGTTGTTCTTCAGAGAACAGTGAGTCACGGATATGTAATTACCGCGACACCACCTTGAGCACGATGTCCGTCATTTTGATCTAACCTATAGGTACCAAATCCGCCAAGACATGGAATGATGGATTACAAGAAGTTTACAACTTTCATCTATTTCCACTTTTTACCATATAATATGGGACGCTTACTGGTACTGAGTTTGAGGTTATTTATATAATTCTCAACTGAGAAAGAATGATCTTGTTTTCTTTTACATTTCAAGATGTACCTGAAGATGAGGCGACACACCACCTCAAAACGTACCATAATAAGTTATTAATAAAAATAAATTACGAACATGAATAGTTTATTACAAAATAGTACCTATATCTAAAAAATAGAGGCGTACTTTGTATTAAAAATCTGAATGTATCAAAATAGACAAACAATTTTCAAAGTATTTCAAGAGGTAAGATCTTCGTCCCTTTCCGAAGCAAAGCCCTCATCTTTACCACGCCGTTTGCAGAGATTTAAGGTTGGATGCGTCGTCAATGCCACTTGGAGGCCGGCAATTAGCTTGGTTTCTTATATTTTTTTGATTTGTTCGTCGGAGCGAGCTTCAATAAGAATCAAACTGTTCCAATGTCACAAGACCGCTTGGAGCTTCCCGAATGCTTCCTATATGGCTCGCGCCAGACGGACAGCACTTGTTAAAACGTTTTCTTTTCTTCGGCACATATCATACGAAGGAAACGCGGCTTTTTGTGCTTGTCATCCTGTTACAAAAATACAACTTTTTATATCAACATTTCTTCCTGGTCTTCTCCTTTTTCTCGCGGAAAAGGGCGGGGTGGTATTTTGGTTCCATATGAGGGACCGTGATACATCTCCGTTCTCACCACCCACCATGGAGTTCAACAAGGGGACACCCCACTAGGGTGTCAGAGCTGACACGGAGATATAGTGAAGCGAAGACAACGCGCCGCCCCGCCGTGTATCTTCCCGCTCACCTTGGAGTACATTATAATACCTAATCGGAGCAGATTGATCGGGAATGGGTTAGCTCCCGATTGTCCTCTAGAAGAGTCCGAGATCAAAGCAAGTAAATCGAAACCTACAAGCTCCCTAAAACACGGAAATAACGTAACCCTAGGCGCCGAGCTGCAACAGCACAAGGGGAGTAGTTGGGAAACAAACAGACTCCTTAACCGCTAGGACATTCATTCCCCCCGACATGGGTCACAATGCACAAGCACATGGATGGGCGTTCAGCATACAGGAGAGGGGAGAATAGAAAGGGTAGAAGAAATAAGACAGGGTAGTGGGAGGCAAAGTGGGAACAACCAACAGTATTGAAGTTGTCATGCACAGTATGATTTAAGAACTTGAACCAGGTAATATCTACAAATATCTAAGCTTTGAACAATGGGAGAACATCTCTAACAACATAATAAAGGATATAATTCACAAGGAGTATTTACAAATGACTTTCCTGCAGTTTGCTCTCAATTTGAAGACAATAATTTCTGCAATAAGTATTTTGGATGTGCATGTATTCAAGTACAGTTTTGTGTTGAGCAAAAAATTGAAACTGTGGGCCGAAAAAACAGAAAATGGTTTACAATGCATTGTGTTGTTCACTCTCAAGCCAATATACTTAGACTATGTAACACATAAAGGAGGAGGAAGATTTGAACTCAAACAAATTGAACCCTCCTTTCACAATGCAATAGCTAGAGAGGAATAGAGACTGGTTGTTAGGATTGGCAATAGAGGCATCGTAAATTCAGCAAGAAGCATTTCGAAAACACACGCAACATAACACACACACACACAAAAACTATGCAAGAGACACAGAAAATTACAAACAATGAATCTTTGGTGCTAATGACATAAAATGTAAATCACTAATAAAGTTAAAAAAAATTGTTGAGAGATAAACCACTCCATGAACAGTGTTTAAATAGAATGAACAAGGTACAAATCAACAAAACTGATCATTTGTAACTTCAAAGGGGAATAATGGAGCCAGAAGCGGAAGCAATTACAATAGCGTATTTTCCTGAATATAAGTCAATCTCGAATATAAGATCACCCCCTAATTTTGAAGAGGCGTCCTGAGAATTTTTAAAATTTTAAACTAATTCTTACTATTTAATCAAAATAAAATTACAAAACGACTTATTGACTAGAAAATTGCCCTGTTGATGAGAATGTTAAGAGTTATTGCTGAACTATTATTTTCTTGTTCCTTAACCTGATCATAATCATGGTTTTTGTCAGTACCGTCGTCATCTTTACATGTATCAATGTTTCTTTCTTTTTGGCCCTTCTTCCATGCTGTGACATTTTCTGACTTTTTAGGCCCTCTTGAAAGTTTTGCGGACTCAATTTTGCGTTGTTTATAGTCCTTCATATCCGACGCCATCGAAGAACGTTCCCTTCTGTCGCCAGATTTTCTATCCGTCCCGCACTTGTTGATGGCCTTTCTGTTCAAAACGCAATTCGTATTCGCCGGGTGTCGAACCGATGTTCCGTGCGGCCTTGCAACCGCATCGTGTAACAAACTCCCGGCATCCATTTTCACGTTACGTTTCATTTGATACAATGCCATTCGGTTGGAGATTCTCTTTACTGGTCCATTCAAAAATATCGGTCTGAATTGTCCGACAAATTCGCAGTGGATGCCGACAATACGATTGTTTACGTATTGTTACGCGCGATATTTTTACCATCTTCGTAGTTTATTACGTCAACATTTACGAGTTGGAACTTGACATAGAACAGCAATGTAAAAACTTAAATCCTAACCTATTAGGATTAATCTGTGGAATATAAGACGATTCCGCATGTTTCGACTGAGATGTTTCGGAAAAAACTGCGTCTTATATTCGTGTAATTACGGTAACTGCTCAAAACTAGGCACTGAAAATACAGTGATAAAAGCGGTTCTCAAAATTTCCCAGATTGATAAATACTGTTTGTCAGGAACAAGTACAACCCATTAACATCATCTCAGCTTGTCCTAATTCTGAAAACGCATGATCCAGTGCACGGTTACCTCCACTAGCACATTTGTAAAGCATTCGAAGTTCCACATGTATGCTCCAAGTGGTACAAGCACTCACCGAAAACTATGATGTGACCTTGGACTATGAACAATATTGTACAATCAGCAAATGCAAACTGACTATAAAACATCAGCAAGCATATCGTATATTATTTGAGATTTGGAAAAAAAATAACTTGTACTTGCAGTAGCTGTGCTTCTGACCAGAACATTGTAACCATGGAGGCATAGAAACAGGCTGTTCAGATAATTATTGAAGCTCTGGGATTTGATCTACAAAATCCATGTAAGATTTTTTTATTTTTGTTGTGTCTTCGTAACTCTTCGTTGACTCATCGGGCGTTCAGCGGTGGTGGTTGTTATCGTCATTGTCATTGCTGTTGTTATTATTATTATTATTACTACTACTACTACTACTATCATTAGGAGTAATCCTCTATTTTTTTTATCTCCCAGGACTGAGTAGAACAAGACTATGTTGGGAACAGCCCATACTTTGCCCAAGTACTGTAGACGCACCCAGAGTCACTAGAGCTGCTCATTAGAAAGCTGGTTGTGGCTTCGATTAGATTTTATATTTTACGTACCCTTAAACATGTGCTTTTCTACCTCACATGGTGACTATTTATTCACACGAACATGTAAACAACTGCCAGAAAAGGTAGTTCACCACCCTAAAAACATGCCACCAAGGCTGAGATTAACTTAGCAAAAAAAAACACAGCTTATAAAGTGATAAAAGAGTTATTTGAATTAGTTCCATCCTTTATTGGTTTTACCATCATTGTTTTCTTCTTTCAGTGCTGATTCTTCAAACCTTTTCATAACTCCAGATCCCAACAATTATTCAAGAATATCCCTTACAATAAAACATTGGCACCAATGTGAAAAGAATATGTGTCTAAAGAATATGACTCATGTTGACTCCTTATTTATTAGAACAATTGAGGATAAAATAAACAAATTAAAGGTAAGAGGATTTGGAAATGTCACAAGTGGGAAAAAATGAAAAATCACTATTTCAAAAAGGACATACAACTAATATCAAAAAAATTAATAAGAAAACAATTGAAATTTATTGGCTTTTTAAGTTAAAAATGAGGTATGTGACACAAGAACTGCTTAACATTTTGTTGGATGTAAATTTCTATCATGCATATTATAATTTATGAACACAAAACTGCATAAAAATAAAATGTGTTCACACAGGAATAATTACACAGAGAAGCTAAACTTATATAATTTTTTTTATAATAAATTGAATCTTAAAAAATGTTCCAAGGGGACTAGACTTTGCTCCATCCAAGAGAAAGCTTATCAAGGAACATTTAATTGAATTTATGCACCTTTTCTGTCCATTTCTACATTGTGCCATTAGCAAAAATAACTTCTATAACCTAAATTAACACAACCTGATGGCTGTAGTCTTCTGGATTATTAAACATTCTTTCCCTTCCCACATACAAATCTAACCTAATAAAAAATAAAAAGGAGTATTGCACACCAACTTACTGAATTGGTTTGTACTTCTATCTTTATAATTGCAGTTGCACAGAAAAACTACCCCTGATATTAAAAATATATAGAATTTATGCGCAATGTTAACCGCTGCCAATTAAACCATTTCCTTTTGTAAAGGACACTTGGAAATTCTGAACAGCACATCAAAATTTAATTCAATTTTGCATCATAATGGCACAAGTCTACATTTCACTGTCCTGAGAGATGAAATACAATTTATATAATGAACTTTTTTGTACATTTCTGTAAACCGAAAGGAACATTCTTCCTTTTTATTTAAAACTCTCTCTGTACAAAAGACAAGCATTTGTAGTGTTATTTCTTGAATAAATTTACAGAGCAGTTGTCTTTCTTGAATGATTGACAGGCCAAAAATGTTCAGTCTTCAAAGAAAACATCAATTTTTGTCATCACTGACATAACTTTTAAGCCACGAGTGGAGATACATCTGATCAGAACATTGTTTATTGAGTCCTGGTCATTCATCTTGCTCATGCATACGGGCCACTACTGTGCGCACTTTTTTAATTATGCCACTCATTTGTTCATACTTGCCAGTTGAATCAGGTAAATTTTCAAAATTTATAACATCACAAATATTTTTTGAAAATTTTTCTGGCTCTGGCAGCCTGGAGAATGGAGATGCACTCTTTAGAATTGGTGTTCCTAAAGATACTGATTTAACTCTCCCCAAATTTGGTGTTGTTGGAGTGGCTTTTTGAGTTAAATTATTGTCACTTGAACTTCCTCCATCTTCTAGTTCTGCAAGTAATTGTCGTTTCTTTGCCTCTAGGTCAGATAAGGATGGCGACTGTGCCCGAGGTGATGACAAACTGCTGTGCCCCTAAACACACAATTACAAGTGAAGTTTATATCACTCATTATAATTGAAATACAATGGATTTGAATGAAATGCTATTGACACCACACAAACATAACAGATCTATCACATTTCTTTAACCCTGGAATGCCACAATAGGAAGGCTCATGCCAGTGCCTGTAATGTATCTCTTAGATATAGCTGCTTTTACTGAATATACTACTATATACTTTTTATGAATGCAAATGACATGAAGCTCTATTTACTGAAATACTTCTTTTATATAGTTTGTACATGTCCCACATTGCAATTATTAATTAATACACCACTGCAGAAACCTTATCTGATTACTTATGGCGAGAAAGGTAAAAATTGACACAGCACACGCAAACATCATTTAAATAATATTAAATACAATTTCCACAAATTATTTTGGCATGTTCTAAACAAACATATTTTACATTTTTCACAAAAATATTTCGAAAATCTTTGTTGTTTTTTTCCCATTTAGCAAAGTGCATTTTTTTCATTTCCCATTTGAAGTCTCCTGCACATCTGTCTCTTTGGGAAGATATTGTGACGGTCAATCCTATATAAGACAAATGATTACAATTTCTGAAAAGGCCCTTGCAATAGACATGGCTGAAAATAAAGCCATGACACATGCCACTTAGGCCAGGTGCTCACAATGCACTGGCTCCAGCGCACACAATGTATTTGATAGATATCGTGCAGCGCAATGATCAAGTTTCAACATGCTCACTGGAAGTGATTCAGTGAAAGGATAAAAATAGAAGGCTAGGTATTGTCAGAAAAGTACAACGAAGGAATATACAAACTATCAGACGACTAACACACTGCAATAATTTAGAAACATAAAATTGCGATGGCTTGGATCTCACAGATTATTGCGGCACTCCCAGGTTAAAGTGATAAAACTCACATTAAAAGCATTTATCTTTTCAGTGTAATCTACACTTGTAACAATGCTAGAGTATTAAATATCAGAGTATATTCGAAGAAAAACATCCTTGGACATTACAGATAAAATAGAACAAAGTAGTACATTTTTCTGTAACTGGAACTTCCAACAATCATAAGGCTATTTAATAATAAATTATAAATGAACAATGAAATATATAATTGTATTGTTGCAAATATGGGCTAGCCAAGAGACATGGCGCCCTAGACTCCGTTACCTACTGTGAGTAGGATATGGCGTCTCCAGGACAGCCACGTCTTTATTGACTCCAGATGTGGAAGCCTACACTTTCATATACAGATGCATTCATATTATCTAAATATTGTTATACTAATCTCTTCTAGATTGAACATTTTATTTTATTCAATTTCTGCATTCAACAAACACAGTATACTGGTGTTTTAGTGATATGTTCTATGGCATTTGGTGTATCTCAATACACCATGTATACAATTGACAAAAATGGTTGATAACTTATTGCTATGTAACAGATACACATGTAAATACTTATTTTTACAGGTATATATTTGCATTCATGAGTTTGCAAGACATTCTGAGTTAACCCCATTGTTACTATCTCAAATACGCAGAATATATGCCAAATATTGATGTCAGGATTTTGAAGGAAATACACAATTCAGGGGTAACAAATACTGAAAAAATGTTCCTTTTTAAACATATCCACCAGTCTGTTCATTTCAGGACAACATTGGCATCTAATCCATGCCCAGGATTTTTTCCAAAATAGATGTTTTCTGATTATCTGGTTGCAATAACACAAATTTTAAAAACTTTTTTTTTATTAAGCAACTGCATTAAGAACCTGTGATCCTTCGATCCGAGATCGCTACATCACTACTGCCTTAGTGATTTCGGATAGACTTTTTAGGGATACTTTACTTTATAATAAAACTTCCTGATATTTTTAAAATTTTCTCATAATTATTTTTTGCTAGATTAGAACAAAATTAACTTATTATTCACTCAGGCTGATCTAATTTTCATGAAAATGTCTGAATGTTTGAAAACTGCAAACGCGGAGGAAAAAGAAAAAGAAAAAGAAAAAGAAAAGAAAAAAAAAAAAAAAAAAAAAAAAAAAAAAAAAAAAAAAAAAAAAAAAAAAAAAAAAGAAAAGAAAAAAAAACACCTTCCTCCCTCCAACTAAATTATTGAAGATTAAATTTCCTTAACGAAATCTATTCTTTATATTAGATCTTAAATTGATACTTTCAAAATATGAGTAGTTTCTACAAATTTTTGAGTGAATAGGAGTAATTAAAAAAGGAACAACAACAAAACGCTTTTCTCAAAAAACATCTCAAAACTTTTTCTGAAATCTTTTTGCATCCATAGAACACAACACAGAATCTTGTGACGTAAGTGCTAATGACAAAATCTCAAAAATTAATTCCTGACTTGTCAAAAATTATGCTTTTCCCCATCTTTTGTTTTTTTCAAAATAATTATCTCTTCATTAATATTAACATTTCGGGCATGTAATTAACATGTACATGGGAACAAATCTATACTAATGAAAGTGTATTCAATGATATGTAACAGACCTCAATGCCAAAAGAAATAAGTGTATGAATAGATATGAAATTTTTAGTCTGTTCATCAGGACTGGTGCAACGTCCTTTCAAAATCTGATAAAGATTAATAGAACACAAAAACGGAAAATAAACAATTTAAGTAGAATGGAAGATACACTACGATCATTATTTTTCACCTGTAGCTAAGAGCAGAATGGTTTGTAAAATATAAAGCCAGACGCCATTAGTGTTGCAGCAGTTTTGGTACGTAATAGTTAGGTTCGTAATATATTCTGCTAGAGGCCAGTAGCGGTACAGCAACTGTCACCTTAGATTTCCTATAGACCAGTAACAGTGCATAAGATAAAAATAAATAATCTAATAGCATTATAATGAAAAATAAAATGAAAGAAAGTTATGGTATTTTATTAAAATTTGAACAAATTGCATTAAAAATAATGACATTAAACACTGAGATTTATATAAAGTTGATCTTTTTCCTCATTCACAAGGATTGGGTAAGAAGAAAGCCCTGGCAAAACTGGGTATTTTCCTAGTGCTTCATTTATCATATAAGTTTCTCATAATCTCACAAATTTGTGTAACTGTGTTAAAAGCTTGCAGTTTCAGAAATACTAAATGGATTCTAAATGGATACTATGGATATTGTATTGTAATACTTACTGTTGAGAGAGGTGAACATGGTTCCTGACTGCGGCATTCGCCACCTTCTGAATCACTTTCAGTTGTTGATGGAGGGGGTGGTGGCCGTGGAGGAGTATCTTTAGGCAACGGAGGAATAAACCGGCAATCATCATCTGGCAGCAAATTCACAGTATCTAAAAAAATATATTAAAAACCAATTTAGATAAATTTAAAAAAAAGATAAATAACTTGTAAAATATTTCGAATGTATGTTTAAATAAGTCGCGAGAATACACAGAGATCCATCTTTTTGAACTTGTTACAGAGCCAAATAATGATAGTGCATCGGTTTTGCATTGCAATGCATCTGAATTTCACTACAATGTGAATGTGTATTATCCACTTCCTCTATGTCTATGAATAGTTTACATGGTTTACAATATAGTTGATATAAATGATAAATATAATTCTTTTTTTTTCCCCCAACACTTTCATTTCATTTTAACACTTGCTTACCTCTTCAAAAACAAAAAATTAAATATTTTATGGAAAAGCAATTCTTGGATAACACAAGGGATTAGGACATCATGTAAAAATAAACAAATTCTTTCTTTCATTTCTAAGCATCATACTGTATTTCAAGATTTCCTCCTCTACTTAAAAAAATATAAATCAATGTTAAGAAAAGTCATAAGGCAGGCGAAAATCATGAAACATAATCAGGATATTTTAAACTCAAATAATAAAACAAAAGCAATGTGGAAAATAGCAAAAAATTTGACCAAATCAACTAAAAACCTCATAGAGAATGTTGTTTTAAAAGATAATGATAGAAATGTGAACAATCTGAGTGACTAGTCTCTTCAACCAATACTACTCGAAAATTGCTGCCGATCTCACTAAGAGTCTCCAGCCACAAAATTCAACATCAGACATTTCCCCAAAAAATTTAGACAGATGTTCGTTTCCGAAACTTCTTCCGATGAAACTAAATAATCGGTAGACTAAAAAATAAATATACAGCCAGTTTAGATGAATTTCCAAATTGTTTATTAAAGACTTATGCGCCCGCCATTATTCACCTGTAAACTCACCTATTTAATGTATCCTTATGCACAGGAATTTTTCCAGATATTTTTAAAACAGCAAACATTAAGCCGCTTTTCAAAAAAGGCAATAAAAATGGAACTGAAATATATTGGCCAATTTCTCTTTTGTAAGTTTTTTCAAAAATATTAGACTTTTTTACTTATGAATGAAAACATCTCTTAGTAAACACGATGCATGTTCAGATTGCCAACATGGGTTTCAAAAATCAAAATGTACAGAAACAGCACATGTACTAAACAGCGTACAACAGTGACATTAGTCATCAGTATAGGGTACAAAAGAAAGATCTCCCTAATATCAGGTAGCAACACAGAATGCAAATACGTGTCGTTCTTGGAACTAATACGAGATGATTCTCTCGTGGATGACAGTTTTGTCTTGCTAATTCATCTAGCAGCACGTATGTGAGAGTGCTTCAGTTATGCCCAGGTGTTTCAGTAGTCTAAGCAGAAAATTAAATGATTGGAATGTGCCATTCAACAAAATACACATGTTTTCTCAACAGATGGAAAAGTTGTACAAACATTTATTTCCTTGTTAATTTAATACTACATATTTTAAAGATTATTTGCATATTTTAAAGACTGATCACATGCATTATATGGCATATTTTAGGCACATCAGGCTCTAGTTATAAGTAAAAATTGTGCTTACTTCTGACCCTAAGGTGGCAAAAAAATATAAGCAATCACACAAGAAAGAAAATAACATAAGAAGCTCATACCAGAAACTTCTTCAACTTCCATGTCTGATTGAGAATGGATTGGTTCCTCCAATTTTTCAGCCCTCTTGGCAGTCACTAATAAACGTTTCCTTTTATAGGCACGTGTTTCTTTGCTTTGAAGAGATGACAGCATCTTTTGCTTACTGTGCATATCCTGTATAGGTGGGCACCGATAGTAATCTGAATCCTAAATGTGAGAGAAACAAGCAAAGATTAAGAATTTTACGTACAAGTTATTACTGTAGTCTATAATAATCAGATACATATTATTTATTTTATTTTCCTATTGGAAACAAAAATTTTTCAGAATATCTATCAGTCTGACTTTTTTATTAATATGGATTGTACGAAATTGAACTATTTAACATTAATTTCAAGCTGGTACTTAGCTTCTTAATTTGTAGTCACTTGATTATTATTAATAATAATAATAATAAGAAGAAGAAGAAGAACAACAATAATAATAATTATAATTATCTTCATCATGCACAGATAATACAAACGGGGGGGGGGGGGAGAAAAAAGAAAAGAAATGAATATCTTTTTTTATGATTTTAACTTTTTCATCCCAAGGAAAAAATAAATAATCTTGTTTTAAAGATTGTAGTAAACAGGCAGACAGGAAATAAAATGGATCAGAACATTGACAATTCTAATCTAAATCTATTTGCAGTAATATTTAAATGCATTACATTTGATGTTAGTTTTTACTTATGTAAAAAGCATTTGCAAACTAAACAACTTAAATTACATGTATTCTGCAAGAAGTAACACATTTAACTTACATCTTTCGTACCAGGTTTTGCAGCAACATTGAAACCTGGAAAACTTATAATCTTTTTAATGTCATACTTATCTCTTGAGTCCCCAGTCACTATTTCTCCCTCTTCATCTTCTGGATCTGCCACCTCTACAACAAAATGCAACATACTGCTTATAGAAATTATTATTTAATTACACAGTAGGAAAGAATTATGTATAAAAAAACAAATTCAGGGACACAGCATTATAACTATTATACATTAATATATGTTATTAATAAGCTGCGGATTTTTGCCAATTTGCCTATTTTTTTTCCTTCAATAGAAAACGCAATATTTTCTGTTACTTATTCATTTTGGGACTTAAGGAGTATTATAAGAGAATTTTATATTGACTATAAATGTCTATTTCACTAATAAAGGCTTATTTTGTGTTTAAATGCCTAAATGTTGCATATTCTCATATTTAATGACCAAAATGCAATTATTCTTAACAATTTTTTTTAAATTGTATGTTTTTTTTCGTTTTTATCCTGCAGATTTTATGCTACAGAGAAATCGAGTAACTGTTGATAAATCTATGTGCCGTTCTACTACCACCACAGAGCGGTGTATTATAAAACAGGTGTAGAATCATCAATAATTACTTTTTACTTCGAATTTTTAAATTATTTTTTTACTCAAAAACTTGCTTCAATTTTTTCTGAATATTTACTCCTTGTATGTATCTAAGAATGATATAAAAATTGGTGCCGGTTCCATTTTCTCGTGAACCCTGTACTTTCAGAAATTATAATATATTTTCTAAAAACATAATAGATCTCGTGTTAACAGGAGGAACTTTAAAATTTACACCTTTTCAAAAGCACACAACAGTTGCTTGATACCGATGAAGATTGTTTTTAATGTGTGTAATCCAACCGTTCACTTCCTGTCCTGCAAGGGCTGTGTACCCAAATGAAGAAGGAACTGTGATGTAAGTCATTTAAGAGAAATAATTACTCTATCTTGTTTATCCTACTTCCCTTATTTCTTTGAAGGCAGGTGCACTTTATTTTGATAAAAGTAAAATTTGCTGAAATGAACTGTGCTATGAAGAAAAGTCACGAAAGGAACTACAACACACATCGTAAAAATCACATTCATCAAGTGTCAGTATCAACAGCCCACTATCAGATATCTACATTACTTTACAATGCATTGTCAAATCTTTTCTGCTGCATAACTGTTTCTATACAGGTTTTTGTCCATTTTCCCTGATCCATTGAGCAAATGCTGAGATGGCCCTTTGATTTGCTTCTGGACGCTTCGCTATGCGCATGTTTTGTTGAACTCTCCTCTTGCTTACAAACGTAGGAGTAGAGGTAAGGGCAAATTACTATTTTGTTAGCAATGCAGAAAAATCATTCATGCAACTCATTTACCGTTGTAAATTTTCTATATCACGGAAACGAAAATGTCTATTTTTTTCAAATATTGCTAATCTCATGATTTTTTAAAATTAATTTTTATTTATTTATTTAAAACTTTTACTGATCTTTCAACAATTTATAGTTGAAATGACGGTAAGGGATTCTGGAACTCAAGAAAACGTGCGCAGATAATCTTCTCCCCCATACGTCACATACAGTTGTTTGTTGTTTTTTTTTGACAAAATAAATCTTAAGTACAGTGTACTATGGGACGACTGAGACTCAAGAAAGGAGCTACCTCCACAAAATTGCCAGTGTTCTGGGTGCGAATCCAAAAGAGATAGCAGAAGGCTCAAGGAAATTTGCAAATGGCAATATAAGAGAGCTCAGAAACATAATCAAACTACATTGGAAAGGAGCTCTTACCACTTTTGTTTGATTCTTTGTCAAAAAGAAGAAAGAAACAATATTGGCAAAAAATGGACGATTGTGTAAAGTGAAGAGTGAAGTCTGTATCTGGTTTGGATTGGTTTCTGTTTTACCAAGGTCAGTAATTTCCGTATCATTTAATGAAATTTTGAAGTTGAAGCATTTGCAAGAAAACTAGATGACTATTCTCGTAGTACATATAGAGATGTAAATGCTATTGTGAGCAGGTTAGTAAAAGATGTAGATGATATGCACAAGCAAGGTAAATTTATTATTAAACAGGTCTATTTATTAATTATTGAACAACAGATACAGTGCAGATTTGTCTGCTTTCAGACGTATTTTGCTTTCTGTTATCCCCCATACATACAATTTTTTAAGGAAATCGTGATATGTTGTCTCTCCACAACTACACAGTAAGAGCAAGCAGATGAGAATATTTTGAAGTGTGCTAAAGAAGAGAGATTCAAAACAATGCAGTAACCACCTAGTCTTTTACTGTTTGCATTATATAAACTCCCCTATTATTTCAGCAGTATGACTTTTATTGCTCTTAAACGCATCAAATTTTTATAAATGAGGTCTCTAAAGAAAGAGAATTCCACAAAGACATGACAAATTTTCCCATAACAAAAATATGCAGGATTTGTTGAAAAAAGACACATTTCAATATTCACGTCAAATGCAATCCGCAACACTAGGGCAGCATTGTTAAAATCTATTTAGTAAAATCCTAAACAGAGTGTTCTAGAACCTTAAAATCGGGAATATTGAGGCTAGTGGTCTCAAAGACACATGTTCCTCGCACCCTATTCTGTAGAACAACAGATTCAAGGACATTCTATTACATTTTGCATGTTCAGCACTTCTCATTACTACCCCACAAGTTCAGAAATGTGCAGAATCTGCAACTGTATGTGAAATTAAACTAATTACCGACATTCGAGGCAACTGAATTGCATGGGTGTACTTTTCATTTTGGTAATAAAATTAAATAATATTTCAAAGAGTAGGGTTGTACTTGCCCGATACTGTATTTTCACATGGACAATTTTACTTAGCTTTCTTTAGAGTAAAGAGCTTTTCTAATATTTTTGTGACTATCAAGCAAAACTAAAAGCTATTTGTCAACCATGCTTAATTACTTCAAATGTTGTTTTTAAGGATTGCTATGAATTATTTCAAGAAAATCTGTCAGTAACACTGAATAATCCTTTATTCAAAATTTGTTTCAAACATCATTTTTACTTTCTCGTACTTACTAACTTAAGAAGAGAAAGTATTGCAATTGTGTGCTGGAACGGCGAATTTTGACACGAAAACTTATTGCCAGGCCCTGGTAACGAAAATGTGGATAAATTTAGTTGCTAAATATAGGAGGGAAAAAATTCTGTTGTCAAAATAACAAAGTCTGTTGTACAAAATAAGCTCTCATTTTGTAAAGTTAGTAGTTTTCACGTAATTTCTGTTTGAAATTAATTAAACATATATAGGTATCCTGGAGTTCGCGCTCGGGTGCGATAGTATACTGTCTAATTGTGAAAATAAATTTCAATTCATTTTTAAAATTCTTTTAAATGGTTTCATGATATCCTACACAAATAATTCTGGTTAAGTATAATAATGAATATTACACAAAATACTGTAAAAATTTCTAGTGGTAAGTAAAGTAAATTCTGAGATAAAGGGTCAGAAATATAGTCGATTTACCATTGGCTAGATAGGACTGTCAGATTCCCCTTCAAGAGCTTATTTTGAGGCTTAGATAGCATTAAAATAGCAAGGTCTTCAATACTGAAAGTGTAGACTGTTGAAAAAAAATTGAACTTTTGCAATATTTGAAACGTCTGAGGTTTTAATGAAAATCTGACGTACTGTATTTACAAGCCCTTTTAGCACTATTCAAGAAAATAACTTAAAGAAGAAATTTGGTGCTATTTTTTAAATTACTGTACTTCAAGAACTTCACATAAACCACCACCAAAAATTAAAATAAGGAACCCAAAATTAACAAAATTTCCATCAAAATCTCCAAGATTTTTTTTAATCATTTCATCATTTTCTCTGTTTTAGGTAAACAGAAAAATACAATACTCATAACCGAATCCACCAAAACTACATATAACAATCCATTTCTCAAAAACCAGAATTTTATTATTAATTAGAACAATGTACTTCACACTCCTCTCCTTAACAACTTCACCTGCAAAAATTGCCCTTGTCTAGGAATGCCAATTCAGTTCTCTAATTCCTCAAAAGCAACACAAATCAGCTTTTTAAATCAGTTGTAAATATTTAAACTACAATATCAAAAAGGTCTTGCAGCCCTGACATGACATTTTATTGGCAGATTAAAGTTGCTGGTTAAGAATCTTACCTTGCCCTTGAGAATCAAACATCACAAGTCCAGAGTGTGACACTTTAGCATCTTCCATCCAACCCGGAGGGTAACCCAAAAGCCTCATGCGATAAATGTGCCGAGGCAATTGATTATGAGAAAGTCCCAGTGCCTTACTTAATTCATTACTAATTTCACCAGGGGCAAAACGGGCAAATCTCTGGTCATCATCTAGATGGTATCGGCTGTCAAAATAAAATACACAAAATCATTAGTACAGGACATTGATTTGTTTTCTCAAATAACAATAAGAAAGCGAATAAATAGTACAAAAGCAGTAACATATCTACAATAAAACATTTTAAATTATTAAGCAATCATATGTCTTACATTACACTTCAAAATATTAAAAACTAGCGGAACCCTGCAGATGTTCTGCCCTTCATCTCCCTTCTCTTCGTGTCCCCCCCCCTCTCCCACCCACAAAAAATGTAATAGAATGTTCGAAAAGATCTCATCCTGTAGATAACAGTGTGAGAATCATTTCTTTGAGGCCATTGGCATAGGCATTTTAGTTTTTACTGCCTTAGAACGCTTCACTTAGAGGTTATTTAACGATATAGAATCAAAAAACTTGCAGCGTGTTGCAGGTTGCATTTGACATGAATATTTAGTTTTGTTCTACAGCGCCATTTAGTGAATTTTTCCAATTATTTAATAGTTATTCTTCTATTTGTGGCGAAGATGAATCCAACAAATCAGAGATAATTAAAATTGGTCCAGTTGTTCTTGAGTTATACATGCTGTAACTAACCTTATTTAATACATACATAGATACATCACACTTCAGTCATAACTTAAATATTACACAAAAACGCTCTTCAATAACTTTGTAGAAACTACACATTAGCTTCTGCTATATAAAAGATTTTAAACTAAATATTTACAAATTATGCACATGCATAAACATTTTAAAAAATGGGGTACCTATATAAAAAAATTACAAAAATATTGAAAAAGACAAGACAAAAAACTATTTCTAGATTAAAAATAAAATGTTAATAATTCACATTCATATAATACCTGACTCTTGAATAATTTCCATGCTTGTTCATAAATTCTCTTCTATTCTTGTTGATAACTGTAGGGTCTCTTGGTTTGGGGCAATCCTTCAAGCTGTGATCTCCCATGCAATTGAAACATGTTGATAGAGCACTTTTCTGCTCTGATTCCTTCTGTTGCTCAACAACAGAAAATTTCTAAAAGTACAAGAGATAAATTAATGGAACACACGTTTTTAAAATTTATCTGCTATATTTAATTAAAACTTATTTTCATAGGAAAAGATAAAAAAAACTATTTTTGAACTTTCCTTCATTTAGTGCAAGATTTTGAAAGAACAATTTGATAAAGTGGCATCATAGGTAGCACTAAACAGTTATACAATGGGAGTTTAGTCATGCCAATGTGCAACACTTTACTCATTTGGTTTATTACCATTATTTTCACTTAATGTCAACTAAGAAAATTGTTTTTCTCTTGAATGAAGTTGCAAAAGGCATTTTTTTCAAATTTAAACACTAGCTTAAACTTCATAAGGTTATAATTTAATATTTAAATCAAGCTACAAACCCGATCATAAGCAGGAATATCCAAATTGTCTTTCAGGGTTGGAGTTGTGTCAATTGTAAATAAATTATCATTGGAATGTTCACTAGAATTCTCTTCTGCATCATCTTCCCAAATGTCTAATTCCAAGTCTGATGCATCACAGTCATCCTCTTCTGGTTCATGCTTACGAATTAATTCCTTGAAAAATTGTTTCACTGCTTTCCTGTATTTTCTGTGCAATAAAAAGAATAAAACTAAAATAATATTTTTTAAAGAAAATAGTCATGCAGTAACACGTTAGTTTTGGTGAGTATTTCATAACATATAGGTAATGATATACACTGCAATTCCACAAAAAGAGTAACATTAAAATTTGTGAATATTAAAAACTTTACAAGACCAATACTCAAGGTATGAATTATTCGTTAAATTAAACATATTATTCACAAAATTTACAATTGGATTCTGTCTTAGAATCTCTTTTCTCAAAATACCACGTCCCTTTTTTACAAAATTTACTGTAGAAATTTGGATTTATTTATTGATAGCAAGGAAATATCAATATCAAAGCATATTCTTTGCAGTCTTCACTGACGTTTCGGGAGTTCCTGCACCCCCATCTTCAGGTTTGTGTGTTTAGTAAAACAAATTTTAATTGAATCACAATAGACCTGAAGGTAGGGCAGTGGTAAACTTCTGAAACATCATTGAAATTGGTGAAGCATGTGCTTTGATATTGACCAGTGGTGTAGCGTCATCACATCCCATCGTTATTCAGCTGGTTTTATGATTTCTAATCTTTAGAGTATGTTTTTCATTTTCTTTATGCAAAAATATATTGTCCTCTCTGCATCTCATGATGTGCTTCAGACCACTGTATTGGTTACAGTACCTGTTTTTGTAACACTGTGGTTTCGCATAAGAGAGTCACATCTGTTCTCTGTGTTCTATTCTGCTGAAGGCCAATGAATGACCTTCAAGAAGGTTGCCAACTGAGGATCCAGGCTTACAAATCATGTGACTGTATGCGTTTCTGCAAACGCATCTGATATACAAGACTCGACTCCAATAATTTCATTCACTGGTCTTCAGGCACGGTAGCATACCGACTTGGCAGAAGCAGTTTAAATTTTCTTCACCAGGCGGAGTTGCTTATATACCAGTTAAACATCTTAATTAGTATAACTTTTTTTCTTCAAGCGTCTAGATGATGTTGACATGTTCGAATATTTGATAATAGGGTCAATCGAGGGGTTTTATGATAAAAAAAAAGCAAACTGATAGCAAATAACGATAAAGAAAAGCAAACCTTACCCTAAACCATTTGCAGCAAACACATTAAAAAAAAAACAACTGAATATATGTCTTTTGGTTCTAAAGATGTGAACAAAGTAAAATATAACTTAAAACATACCACAACTCTAAAAAAAATAAGTAAAAAAAAATATCAAAGGTTGGGGTCCAAATAGCCCCACCTGATGGGGCTAATACTAAACATTGATAGGGCTGAATTAGGATTGGGAAACAACTAGTGGGCTACACCTATGGCTACATTAGACCCTAAGGTGACACACCTTAGGTTCTAGTGTCTCAAAAGGTGGTTGTTGTTGTTGTTGTTGTTGTTTTTTCTTTTTTCCCCCTATTGCTGTGCCCAAATATTATAACATTTTGAGTTCCTGCTATGTGGTCATTAATAATAAAATATATCTCCTATTATTTGCTATTGTTTGTTCCTTTTGGATATCAATAAGTTTGTTAATTTTGGGTATCGATAAGTAACTCTACAAAGGTGTCTAAACACCAGATCTCAGTAAGAAGTGAAGGCAACCAGTGTTTTATTGATGAATTATTTGCTACTTTTTATTGCATTCCCTACCCTATCTTTCAGGAGATACCACTGATACTGACATTTACTTGATATGCAATAAATAAATTAAAACTTCTAATATTTTTTAAAACAGGAACTTAAAACATTCGAGAAAATTCCTCACATTACAAATTACTAAACGTATACAAAAATATAATATTCAAAATGTTATAAACAACTAGGGCACTTCTTCACCACTGATAGCTTTTGGTGGCTACAATAATGTTTGAACTGTTTCATTTTTGAAAAGTAAGTAATACATCCCAATATAAAATACAATGATAACCGTGCACAAACCTTATTGATTAGAACATATTAACCACATTGTATCAAGGTCGTTGATGTAATTTGGCTCATGAACATAATTTGAATATAACTGAAATAATATCAGAAATCTTCTGTTTAATGTACACATCTCACTTATTCAATAGTATTCCTCAAATCAAAATCCCACCACTGTCAAAATAATTTCACACGTTTTTTATGAACATAAAAAACTAACATATTCAATAATTTTACTTATATTGAATTTTTAGGTGTATGTATGAAGTAATGAGATCACAATAAGTAAAAATAATGTATTTAATACATTATACACTTATATGATACTGTGTACACTGTACACAAGTGTATAATGTGTTAAATACACTATTTTTACTTATTGTGGTCTGATTACCTCAACTACCACTAGATCTCTGCTGAAACCATGAAGATAAATTGAATTAGTTATAGTATTAGACTACATCTGTTTTAACATGCTAAAAAACGAAGTATTTTTCGACTGTTTTCATATATCTCTCGTAACCACAATCCTCTTGATCCAGGTAAGTGATACTGTGTTTTACACATATTTTTACACTATTAGAAGAAGAAAAATTATCCCCTTTTTTACAAATTTCATTTTAGTACACTCCTTTCGCACATATAAAACATGCACATTAACCATACATTTTCATCCAGAACAACATACTTTAAAATTAAGCTTTGAGGAAACATCCTCTAAACAAGAGAACTTCGGGCAAACCATTCAATGTTTGTTCTCTGAAATACAATTCCTTTAATATTCCTATAGAGTTTGGAAGCATCTATCAACAACATGCACATAACCACACGACAATAAATGAACTCTTTCCTTTGATATAGAAACTACTGTCAACTTAAAAATACTTCTGAGGAATGTACAACTGGTAACATTTCCCTTGTGAAGAGTTATCAATCACTATATGTTAAATTCTTAGACTACAGTGAAGAAAAACAGCCACAACTATAACTTTCATGATCACATAACGATAATGGTAACTGTCACTTATAAAACGATCACGGCAGCCAGACACTAACCTCGCCAAGTCCCGGTTTCTAAAGGTAATACTGAATGCTGGCCGTCGTTTTTCATTTCCATTCGCTTCAGTAACGGTACGGATTGTTGAATGCTCCCCATCATTAACATTGTTCACTGGTCCACACTCCTTATAAGATGATTTGGCGGGCGGGTAACAGCTTTCTGCTGGGGACTCAGATCCCAATTTCACGCACCTCTCATTGCAATCGGAATCAACACTTTCTTCGGGCAATGATGCATCGGCACTGATAGAACTGCAGTCATTAATATCTTCAACACATTGTTTATTAGCAGTTTCTGCCATAGTTCAACAAAACAACACAGTACCGTCTGAATATCGAAATCAATCTTTTAACCCGCTGACAAACTCGACGCGCCCGCAGTTTCGCAGGCCTCAGGCATCCATGAACCAGTCGGCTGTGACTTATGTCGAACAAATGAAGGAAGGACCGGCGTAAACATGCGATTAATGATCACTATTGTCTAAAGCCACGAAGATTGTTCATGCCTATAATACTTGTCTTCCTACGTAAAATACACAACTTCGATGTAATTAATACACTTTAATAATATTACTGTTATGTTACTTAGATAATTTATTGTTAATATTTTCAATCTCTAGATTTGTGTTTCGATTACGCACACAACCTTCACATGTTTTTAAGTTGATGGAAGTTCTAATAAAATTCCTTGATAACTTCACAATTCCTCCTATATACTCTTTGCTCCTGAGTATATTACACAAGCGCACAAGCCGGTGGGTGTTCTGTGCTCCTGAGCAAGACCGTAGACAAAGTGTTCTGCGCTCCTGAGTCTTGAGTTCCTCCTCCAAATTCGTAATGGCGCCAACATTCGAACATTTCAAGTGTCCAATACAAGAGTTTTAAATAGTTTATATTCAGTACCAGTCAATTCTGTTGGTCTTTTTAATTGCATTTTAGGACACTGGGATTTATTATCCTATCTTAGAAGATGCAGATTTGTGCACAGATACCACTGTGACAGGGGTAAGAAGAGTTTGAGAAAAATCGTAACAACAATACTGTGTTAATAATTTTATAAAAGTTAAAAATTAGGCGATCTTATTTCTCGGAGGTATTTGAATTTCGCCGTCCTCTTGTTATGTGAAAATGTAAAAGCCAACTTACGTGCACGCAGTGATTTTCGAAGGAAATATCAGCTGCGTTGGTATAGACAGCGTCAGTTGTGTCGCGACAACTTTCGTCGAAAATAAAAGTGATAATGATGGCGAAATGATATAAGTCACAAAATCGAACGTCAAAATAAACGTTGGCTGGAATGGCAATGTTCTGCTTGATTTTGTCGCCACTCTTTCCGGCTTCTGTAAGTCGGTAGTTTTCGAAACCAGTCGGTCGTGTATGATGGGGTCAGATGCGTCACCATTTTGATCGTACCACCCTACTTTGGTGACATTTTTACTTCCTCGTTCACGTACTATAGAATGTAATGAGAACTCTCGGAAGTATTTTCGAGGGTGCCGATTAAAGACGTAATTTTGAGAGAGCCGATCAGGTGCAGATGTAATGCACAGCAGTGGTGTCTCCTAGTCAGTGAGAACGGGGTATGTGATGAGAGGTTTGCGGATTAAACATAGTAGATTAAGGTACAATCTAATCGACATCGTACTATATAATGTTTGTGTATTCTATATAAAGATGAACATACCTTCTCCGTATTCTTTGAGAATTGCTAATTTTGCATTGTTTGCTCCGGCAATAATACACAAAAATACATAAAAACATGAACAATCAACTAATTGTTTAATTAGAGGTCGATTCGCCGTTATGTTCTAGCGTACTTGAGAGCTAAATAGAATTTTTGAAACTTATCATACGATAATACTCATGAAAACCTGGTAACAAAAAAACTACTACCAGTCGAGTGCGGTAAGAGTACTTTGTCTGAACTAATAACACCCTCTTTACATGCTAAATCAACGTTCTGGATCAGAGCTGTTGGCAAACATGCGAGTGAAGTGTGGTCAAGACATCCCCCCTCCCCAACCCTCGGTACGTAGTCCACAGTTGTAAGCACGAGACCACTGGGATTCCCAATCCTACTAAAAGAAGAGGAGATTTTCAAAGGAGGAAATGGCGAAGCTTTGGGAAGGGTGATACAGGCGCTCCAATGAAAAGTCGGAGATGCGATAGTACTCAGCGTCGCATCACTAGGGAAGAGGGAGCTTATGCACGCCGTAACAGTCAGCACTATCGATCTGCGCATGCGCAGATGCACTAAAATAGGAAGTTTGTGCCACCTCGAGCGTTAGAGCACTATCGATCTTCTATGGTAAGTTCAAGTTTCGCACCAATTTAGTGCATCTGCGCATGCGCAGAAGATCGATAGTGCTGACGCTATGGCGTGCACAAACTCCCTAATGATGCAAAACTTGAACTGCGCATGCGCAAAAGATCGATAGGGTTTTAACGTTCGAAGGTGCACAAACTTCCAACTTTTGTGGATCTGCGCATGCAAGATAGTGCTGTCCGCTGTGGCGTGCAAAACTTCCCTACTGGCGGGCGAAACCTCGCATCTTGCGTACGGTCATGGTGAGAATTCAATGACCACGATAACGAAGCGAAGCCGAAGGGATGTTTCTCGGCCTGTCAATTCTACGGAAGTGACAGACGCCTACCGGCGCATGGGCAACACGAAATATACTAATGGAAAAGATAGATATGTACTCGAGGAATAGAAAAAGCCAATAAGTTTAACAAAAGTTTTAAAAGAGCCGAAAAATTTGGGGATGTGACGCATCGCTCACATCCATTGAGCCCACGCCACTGATGCACGATGTAATGTAAAGCTGCTGGAAGTACATGTCGAGATTTTAACGGAAATACACGTTAAGGGGGGTCCCTGAATTAAAAAATAATCATAAAATGAAATATGAAATAATATACAAATTTTAACTTACGTAGCATCCAATTGCGTAAATTGTGAGTGGGCGACTGAAGGCTAGCAATCTTTATTTCATATTTATTTCAAATAGATTTTTAAATAATTGCTAAAATATTACTTTGTAGACGTATAATAAAAGCTCCAGTGTAAGAAACCAACAAAGAAATGTGAAATACTATATACATTCTAGCATTCATCTGCCTCCAAACATCTACAATTACGATCAAGAAGCGCAGTATTTTCAGAGCGGGCTTCGACATCGACGCGTAATTACTCCAAAAATACTCATAGTTTCGAAAAATTAAAATGACCTTATTTGAAAATCTGTTTTTGATAAACACATTTCATTAAGAAAAACAATGTAACTTCATAATTGTAGTTGTAGAAAGACATCGTAAAAATTTTGAATTTTTTCAATTGTCGAAAAATCAGGGGTTTCAACCAACATTAAACTTGCACCGTTTTATTAAATGTACTTCAGACTATCTACCAACAAAATTTCATTAAAAACGATGGAGCCGTTTTTGAGAAAAACTTGTTTAAACAAAAATTAAAAATTGTCTACATTTTTCTGAACATTACGCGAAAAGCCCTCACATTTTTGAAAAACTGTACATGACATCATATCAAAATCTATCTTTAACGAACATATTTTATTCAGGACCAAAATCTCTATCTTTAATATTTTAGTTGTAGGAAGACGCCGAAAAACCAACCGAATGTTCAACCATCTTGAGACCTACGCCATTTCAAATAATACAATTTCCACAGTGAGTTTGAAACACTAAAAAATGCGGTTTTGTTAGTGTTTAATAAATTCACATGAAATAATAAATATGAATTTCAATTGAAAACTTATTTTAGTGTTTCTTTGGCTTATTTTCTTAATTTACGTCAAAAACAGTTAAAAACTGTGTGTGACGTGCTATGGGAATAAGTTAATTTGCAGTTACATTTATGTCCAGAAGCAAAATAAGGGTCCATCTAAGCATTTGCTCAAGGATCAGGGAAACTGGACGAAAACATGATCGAGATGGGGGCCATTGACCCCGAAGATGAAATACAATGTTTGGTACAGGTTCTTTAAAATCCAAATTGTAAATAATACATTAAATGACATTGTTAAAATTAATGTTACTTTCGTTTAGGATATTCGGTATAGTCTCTAATTGTATAGAAATAGTTGTGCAGCAGAAAAGATTTTACTTGGGACTTAAACTTTTGCATCGAATTTAATCGTTTAATATCATCAGGCAAGGTGTTGGAAAATAATGTACATGTATTATATGTGAATTTCTTGTAGTGAGCTGTTGATACTGTTACCTGATGAATATGATTTCTACGTCGAGTGTAGTAGTTATAGACATGGGCGTTTGCTGAAAATATATTCCCGCCCTTAAATAAGTCATTTTTGACAAAACCCACTGATTCATATATCAATAGACAAGGTGATAGTAAAATATCTAGATTAATAAAGAGAGGCTTACAAGAATCACGTGGGTGGGATTTGCTTATTATCGTATTCTTTTTTGTAATCTAAAAGTCTGAGAGCTATAAGATGCATTTCCCCAGAATAGTATGCCATATCTCAGGCGGAAGGCTGACTGAATTTGAAAGAACTCTGAAAGCAAAGCATAAAGAACGTAATTTAGTGTTCAATTCATTTAAATGGACGTTCCATTTAAGGTTTGACTGAACTGAAAGACCTAAAAATTTTGTTACTTTAACATCAGTTAATGGCATACCGTTAATTTTCAGTGAAGTTCAGAGCCGTTTATTTGAAATAGAAAACTGCATTGAAACAGTTTTCTTTTCATTTACTATTAGTTTGTTATTACGGAACCAATTTGAAATATCTGATATTCTACTATTTACGGTTTCTTTATTGCAAAGAATATTCGTATCATCCGCAAGAGAGTCCATCCGTTTCTAATCGTCGGGGGCATTTCGTTTACGTATAGTAGGAAGAGAATATGGCCTAAAATCGATCCCTGCGGGACTCCGCATGCAATTGGCAAAGAATCAGAAAGATGTGTACATGTTTCATTGTTCCTGTAAGATATTTCTTCCCTTTGAGATCGTTGTTTAAGGTACGAACATAACCAATCTAGATCAATACCACAAATTCCATTCGAAGGTAATTTTGAAAGTAAAATGATATGATCAATGTCGTCAAAATCTTTTGAAACATCTAAAAATATTCCAATAGGTGCTTCGTTTTGATCCATGGATGAGGCGACATCTCGAAGAAAAGAAAATGTTGCTGTTTCCGTAGATTTTGATTTTCGAAACCCATGTTGGCAATCTGGAAACGCATCGGGTTTACCAAGAGCTGTTTCCATTCGTACGTAAAATGTCTCTCTAATATTTTTGAAAAACAACAACAAAAGAGGAATTGGCCGATAATTTTTAATTTCATTAAAAATTAGCCTTTTTTGGAAAGCGGCTTAATCTTGGCTGTTTTAAAAATATCTGGGAAAATTCCTGTGCTAAGGACAGGGATTTGCGCGCCCGCCATTATTCGCCTGTTAACTTACATAAAATGTAAATAACATGCGAATAATGGCGAGCGCCCAAGTCTAACAAATAATCCAGAAATTCATGTAAACCCACCGAATATTTATTTTTTTAGTTGATTATTTTAAGAATTCGGAATCGGAAGAAATTTCGGAAACGGACATCGTGTCTAAAATTTTTGGGGTGACGTGCGATGCTGAATTTTGTGGCTGAAGACCCTTAGTGAAATCGGCAGCAATTCTCTAAAAGTATTGGTTAGACTGGCGACTATTGCCGGATCGTTTACATTTCTATCATTATTTTTTAAAACAACATTCTCTACAAGATTTCTAGTTGATTTGGTCGATTTTTTTACTATATTCCACATTGCTTTTGTTTTATTATTTGAGTTCAAAATATAATGGTTATGTTTCATGATTTCAAAAACGGCTCCAATTTTTTCTTTTAATTTCTTCTAAATTTCTAAGAATAGAGTAAAATACATTTATGAAGGTGGCATTAGTCCGATTTTCAGGTTCAACTCTGAAGTTTCGAAAATATCAATATTTCAAAAATTTCGGCGTCTTCGTACAATTACAAAATTCGAGATGGAGATTTTCCCTTCATATCATTTGTTCTTCATAGTGAGTTCTTCCATTAAGGTAGTTTTCGCGCAATATTGCGAGCAATTTGTGCAATTTTTTTAAAAAAAGAAAAAAATCATAATCAAAATTTTCTCAAAAACTGCTCCAAATGTTTTCTTTATACTTTTAGTAGGAATAGTGCTAAAAGTACTCTATAAGATGACAAACATTATATTGCTCTATTCTTTAGTAGTAGTATATTGAGCTACATTTTATCCTAGGGTGTCTCGCATCCCAGCCTCAACATCTCTCTATCGGTGTAGTCTTCGTTATTCAATCCTCTTTTCACCATTGCCTCAACCACTCCTTCTCCCCATGTAAGTCTAGGTCTTCCTCTTCTTGGATGTATGCCGGTTGCCATTCCCACAATATTTTCGGCCAATGTTCTCATTCACTCTTAGCATGTGCCCCAAAAATTTTAGTCTTCACTTCTATTGTGTCAATTATATTAAAACTTACTTCCACTTACTTCCTTTATCTTTAATTTCTTCATTCTTCACTTTATACATTAAATTCAGTCCGCAACTTCGGTGCCAGAAGTACATTTTTATTGCTTTCAAATTTTTTTCGCTCTTTTTTGTTACTTCCCATACCTCAGACCCATAAAGTGTTTAATATGTGAATGAAGCCCTGAGAAGATGGAGGAAGAAATGTAATTTGGGTATTAAAGTTGGTGACTCATGTTATTCTCTCTACACTTTGCAGATAATCAGGTGGTGTTTGCTGAAGATGATGATGCTCTATACATGTTGCAGAAATTATATGAAGAGAACTCGGAATTGGGTTTAGAAATAACCTTAACACCGAGTATATGGTTGTAGGAAGAAGTGCTAAAGGTCACTTTCAGCGCCAAATCCATGGCCAAAAGGATAAAAGGCACAGACTGACTACAACGAGTCAATACTGGACCAAATAAAAGTTAATGGAGGATTACTCCTACTTCAAGCACTTAATGCCTAAACAAGGGTTAGGAAATGCGTTGCAAAGAAAAAGATGCAAAAATTAAAAAAAAAAATACGCATGAGGAAGATAGGAACATGATATAAGAAAGTTGTACATGTAAATAATTCAAACACTTTAAATCTTACTATATATTCTGGTTCTTTGAAAACTACAAACGTGTCATTTTAAAACCCTGTGCACACATTCAGAATGTTTTAATAGTGCCCTCAAAAGAAACAGAACCAACAGAAATACATTCATTGAAATACATTTGTCATCAATATATCAAAATATTGAAATCTTGGTAAGAGTTTGAACACTAATATTCTTCATTAATTTTATTACAATAATTGAATAAAAGTACAGAATGAACCTAACAGCCTTTTTCAATGAAATTCTTATGAAATGAACTGATATCAATTCTTACAAGCAGTATTACCAGAGAAAAGTTCATATTGAACTTGAGCTTTTTTTTTTACATATTTGTTACATTAATCCTCATATGTAAGTATATACATATGTATATTTACATATGTATATTCACATATATACACATCCATAAAAATATTATTATACAATTATGTATAGAAAGCATGCTTATGTAAAGGATTTCAAAGCTTTCCATTAAAGGTTTGATAGCATACAAATATTTGTGCAAATTAGCAAAAATCGGAATAAAAAAGAAAAAAGGAACAATTTGAATATGCGAAAAATAACATAAAATATGCGTAGTAAGTAGAATTTGCAGAAATTAGAGAGAAAAACAAATGTTGAATTACTGAGAGAGCAACATTTGTAAATAAACACAAAAAGTAAGAAATAAGTAGAGAGAAATTCAACAAAAATAAGAAATCACAGTAGAAAGTTTCTATCTACTTACTTCAAATACAATAGATACATCAAATGAAAAATTGCTATTACAATTTCACCCGCACAAATCCTACTAAAACAATGCAAAAAGTTGTCACGATTGCATAAAAGTTACTCTTTGGCAAGTAACAGATAGAAAATACATTTCACATCAATACATCCATGAAAAAACTGCAAGCAGCTCTCTCTTTCTCTCTTGCAACTTAATCTTTGGCCCTTCAATTTGTTGCTGTGGGAGGTGGATTTCCATTTGGATCCTGAAAGAAAGAAAAAAGAATGGTTGAAAATGAAAACTGATGTGTTGAAAGACACTGATGTCTTCATTTCAAAATATGAAGCATGCTGGTAATACTAGTAACAAATCTAAAAATAAAGTCATTATGCTGACTACCTCTTCATCTGCACCCATTAATTTCAGACACATGCCATTACAGAAAAATTCTGTTTAATGAATATTTGCAAAACAATTAGTATGTCATTGACCTAGATTTTTTTTGAACAGGAAACAATATAAAACGGTAAGAAAAATAGAGGTAATGAAAATGATACTATAATGTAAACCAGAATTCTGCAGCAGTACAAAGTTGTCATTGTAGCCACATAATATTGAACAGAGAAAGCAGAACAAGTGAATTAAACCTACTAAATATAATGTACATGTATATAATACTAATCTCCCTGCAAGTGTCTTCTCCTTAAAAAGTGAAACAGGCATGACAAATGTTAAGAGTAAAACCATGTAAGATTAACAAGGAGGATACAGCACTTGAATCTGTAAGTGAGGGGATGAGAGATTGCCTTCCCTCCTCTCCAATATTATAACCTTTTATGAAATTTTCAGACTAATGTAAAATCTTTAAAAAAAAAAGTGAAATAAAATATTCAACATAAATATGTGTATAAATAAATGTAATATTCAACATTGAGATTTGTAAATTAATAAATGTAATATTCATCATTCAATTTATACTACTATGTAAGCATATTATCATCAAGGTTCCACATCAGACACTGTGCTCTGGGGGAGAGGGCAACGCCATTGCAAAGGCAACATCTGGGGTCAACATTTCAAATTCATCAGTGATGACTGTGTCTCAATATATTATGTTTCACTCAGGAGATAAAATACTCATCCTGGAAGATAAATTCCTTTTGATAATTAAGGCATTTAACTGCCAGCAAATGGTTAAGTGACTGTTGACCTTATGATAATTTTCATTGAAAAGGCGGGGGGGAGGAGCAGTATGCATTTTTACAGAATGAGCAATATTAAAATTATAATGTCATACACATTTTGAATCAATTCTTTTACTTAATTGTCTCAGTAATTTACTTCAGTTGTCTCTTTGGAGGCTAGTTGAATGCAAAACACAATCTAATGAAAACCTGAATACTTTAGGTTGCAGTATCATTCTTTCTAGATTTGAAAGAAACATTCAAGGGAAGAACAGAAAAAAATCTAATTTGAAAATCCATTATGAAAGTAAACTGAATCGGTATGAAATAAAAGAAAAATTGACAGTTGACAATGAATATAATTTTCATGCCAAGAAAGAGTCATTTTGTGAGGAATCTCACCTACACAACAGGAAGTTTGCAATTTTGTAAACGGCTTCTGGGTTGATCAAAAGAGGAGCTTAAAAACTTTCCTTTTGTGATAAGATTTCCTCGAGAATATGGTTATACTCAAGCAATTCACATTTGATTTAAACACGTTTTTACCTATCCGACCAGTATTTAAGCTTTAATCTCAGATTCTCTTACTTCAGTAACAGATCTGATAATTGTTATTTAATAAAATCCGTTTGCTCACTTTAAAGAGAAAAATAGAGATATTAATATATAGAGTATGAAATGGCATTTGTTAATGGATTCAATATTGAAAAAATAGCAAGTCCGTCCAGATTTCCCCTTCAAGAATGGATTATGCAAACTCTTTAAAATAATGTTCAGCTCTTATAAAACTTCACATATCATAGTCCGCATAGTCCATCAAAAATTCAACTCAAACATAACACTTACATTTCCATGATCTCGAGGCTTGTTGTTTTTTGAGTTGCGGAGAGATTTAGGGCGTAGAAGGAATAGAAACAGCACCACAACCATCCAGCACATGGCCATCAGCATGAAATTATTCTCTATGCCTTGAGGGTTTGGTGTGCCCCCTGGCACTATAAATAGGAAAATATTGGGTAAGTCAAATTCAATTCAACCAGTATGAAATTTAAAAAATAAACAAAAAATATTTAACTAAACAACTTCATTTATGGTATCTTTAAAAAAATATTTCACAAGAATAAACATAGGATTAAATAGCTTTTTCCCTCTTCATATTTTTCAGAATTACAGGGAAGAAAAATATATTTTCCGCCCCCCAAAATAACTTTTTCTTAAAGCCCCCAAAATAATGTCTTCCTTTTTTTATTTCAAAGAAACTTTTGAAATGTAATTTTGACCAAGACACTTGAGGTAAACTTGGTACCAGATTCTATCCCTGAAGGAAATTTGATATTCCAATGATGAGACATTAATAGACAAAATCTAACAACTGCACCAAAAAGAGACGGTAAAGTAATGGCTCTCTGGTATTATAATTCCCATTGTTTGATGGAGACTATAGTCCATCACTTTTCATAACCCCTCAATGATAAACCACTATATTATTGATTTAGATTTTTTGATATAAGATTAGATTCATTTGCATCAAAGAACGGTAAAAACTGTTTGTGATGTATTGGGGGAGAAGTATAATCTGCACACCTATCTGATTCACATTGCAAGACAATGTAATTTACTCAATTGAATTAATCTTCTCCAGTGATTTTTAAATTTGTGATGTAGGCACATAAAAAAAAAATTAGTAACCAAACCCAGAAAATACATGAACCCATGAAATTCATTCACTGGACAGTTTGTTCCTAATGAAAAGTTCAACATTAACAAAGTTTATGGCATATCACATGTTATATTCCCTAAAAGCAAGATAAAATATAATGTTTAACAGTATTTTTTGACAAAATGATGTCATTTTGAGATATCCTACAAAAAATTATTATTTCTAATTCATCTACCAATTTATTTCATAAAATATTTCCACATAATACATGGAAAAAAAAAATCATTATAATCACAATTCAATACCCTGGGAAATGTTTACTTGTTAACACACAATTCTACGCAATACACTAGCTTTAAATTTTGTTATTTCTTGCCTAAGAAGCAAAATACAGTTAAATATTTAAGACACTCTTGGACACAAGTTTTTATTAGTAACTAGGCCTTTCAAATTATATTTAAACTATCTTATATTTATAAATTACACTTACACTCTTGTAAGCATTCATTATCAGTGCAGTAAGCTTGAGACTGCCGAAGCTGTAAAATATGCAAAGAAGAATGTGAATAAAATGATTAAAGCCACACTTAATTCCTTCAAAAGTAAAAGAAAACATTAATTTAAATGGCTACAGGAATGATTTTCATGCCTCAAACTTCAAATATAATGCATTTTAAGGATACATTACCATCATAATTGTTAATCTCGAAATGTTATTTAGTAAAAAATATTTCTAGTAAGATATACAATGCATGCAATTCTAAATTAAATAAATAAATACAAAATAAGTAAACACATACAATTAATGATGAGATTACGGAGATGTTAAATTACCAATACAAATTGCATACAACAGGGAAAAAACTTTCATTATTTGACGACAGTACGTTCGTACAAAGAATCAACTCTTTCCTTTGTATAATGTAATATGCATCTTGCAAAACAATCAGCTTTTGTTCAAAGTGGAAAATGATGACCTAAATACACAGCAATCTTTCAGGTATGAAAAATATAATGTACCAGAGAAAGCAAACGCCTCATGGCCAATTCATGACTCCAGAAGCACTCGCACGGATCCATTCCTTCGTCACTCATTATTTTCTGGAGTGTGGAAATGTAAGATTAGCACCAACAACTGTAAAATAAACGTCTAATTAAAATTTTGACAGGATACCTGACAGTGACAAATCTGTAAACTGTAAACATCGTCATTCATTTCCAAACACCTTAAATCATGAAACGGTGGAAATAATGCTAGGTTTACTTACAATTTGGAGGCAACAATAACTATATTTCACAAACAACAAAGGTCTAAAACCCAGTCAAGAATTTTGCTCAAACTACATTTCACGTAAAAGATCCACACACAGCTGGCATTGTTGTTCCTTTACCATTGGTTGTTACTTATAACCAATCAGAAGTCATCACACTAACCTCCCTCCTCCTACTAACAGCGCGGTTTGTTCGACCGCCACCTAAAGCTCCACATCTTAACATAAAACAATCTACGGTCTGAAGCAGGAAGGCAACGCAGAGGTGAATTTTGTCCAAAAATGTGAGAAGATACATTTTTTTCGCCAGATAAATATAAGAAATATCAAGAAAACTAATTAGGTCATGTCCTGAGAACGCCAGAACATAGGATAAGTAAAATTATTCTTCAATATGCACCTAAAGGAAAAAGAAGTGAAGGACATCCCTTGAAGAGATGGCATGAACAAATTTCGAGATGGAACAGATCAAGAGGTCTAATCCTTGTTGTCGATGAATATATATATATATATATATATATATATATATATATATATATATATATATATATATATATATATATATATATATATCTTTGTGTCTGTGTGTGTATTTCAGACAGTACATCCATATATCAGGACAAGAGGTGAAAGTGCTCTCTTAAATAAATAAATAAATAAATAAATAAATAAAATAAATTGACATCGAAAAAGCGTCTTTTAGGCGCCTAAAAGAGCACTGAAAATGTCAAGAATAAGGAGAAAAAAGTACTGCCATATATTACACAACAAAATGAAAAATTGACTGTATTTTTTCTATATTATTTTGTAAACTTAAATGCACAAAATAAGTACATTTATTTTAATGTAAAACAATACTTACATATTTACAATTCTTTTACATTTTATTCCTACAATATATTGCATTTCAATACATAAACAGTAAAGTTTTGATGTTTGAGACAAAATCAGTGTGAATGCGGAAGAGGATATCTCAACATTTACTGAAGTGAGTGACATATTTTAGAAGTTACGCATTCGCAACACTGATATCTTCTGAGAATTTTCATTTGTTTACACTTAAAATTTCGCTTACTGACTTTATTTTGACATATACATACATACATATACATATATACTCATACATGCATATAGACAGACTGTGACCGTCCCGTCGTGCCTCTATCTGTATTATAATTATTTTTACATGTATTACCTGATATTCAAAATCTGTTTCAATTTTAATACTAATCTTTCCGACATGAGCGGCATTGGCACTGAAATATTTGTATTAGGATCGTGGGGCAGAAGACCCTCCTGTACAAGATAGGGAAAACATATTTATCATTATTTTTTGGTAATGGGAGGGGAAATTACTTTTCTTTATCTACAAACAAAAAAACAACAACAGACATCATTCAAATATATTCAGCACCGTGATCAATGGTACTGTTAATTTATTCACCGGTGTTAATCTGCGCCGTCGCCACTTTGTATGACGCTGCCGATAAAAATCATAACACAAAACAAGAAATACCGTTTAGCTTAATACTAATGAATCTAACTTCACATTCACACTTAATACAAAAAACTATTTACGCAATTCCCATTCATACTGTGCACGTTAGTAGTTTGATGGCCATCCACGTTATTTCAAGATATTTACCAATTTTTTTACAGGGCTTGGCCTTCTCATATATATATATATATATATATATATATATATATATATATATATATATATATATTGCACACGCGGGGTAATATCTGGGGACGTCCACTTTCCTGAATATGATGATGTTGCCGTCAGCCCGTGAATTCGTGCCATTTATCATTTCATCATACCTTTCCGTCAGCTAGGCTCGCCACTTGCACCTTACCACACTTCTACGCGTTTCTACGAAAAACCTACTAAATCCAGCACTTTCATTGAATCCTACTACCTAAGAACTGAAGTCAGCGCATACTTCAACACGTTTTCTCTCCGATAACTCATTTCACTCTCTCCAAAACAAGAAAAATGCCAGCACATGCTACACCATGTCGTCTCGGCATTTATCATCAATCTGTGTCTACTCTAGTTTAGTATTTTCATTGTTTTTTCAACAAAAAAAACGCTTGCTTTCCTCTGTCAACGAGATCTTTTGGAACATTTTTTCATATTCAAAATTTCTTCTATTATGATTTGGCACCTGTCAGAGGTACTGAATTTTTTCCCTTTTCATTCATAGCGTTTCCCAAAGTAAAGTGGCCTCTGGTTCACCTGCTTTACCGAATTTTCAACTATTTCGAAAGGTACTTATATCACTTACCTATATTCAATTGTCACTCCGTGTAAGTATCTTTATGCCTCTTTAAGTTCTAAATTTTAGTAGCTTCTTTTCGCATTTCTGCCGGATGATTCTCAAAATTGTTTATTTATTTATTCTTCCCAGGTCTTCTACCAGCATAGTTCCTCAGGTTTTTTTAGATATATAAACTTCGGGCTTCCGCCCTTACACCTTCGAATGTTTCCTTTTAATAAATACGTCAGTTTTTTAGTTACCTTATTGCACATTTGTATTATTCATTGTGAAGAGTCCGAATGAACAGTCACAATACAGACGGGCGGGCGGGCAGACGGGCGGGCGGGCAGACGGACGGACGGGCAGACGGACGGACGGACGGGCAGACGGACGGACGGACGAACAGGCAGACGGACGGACGAACGGGCAGACGAACGGACGAACGGGCAGACGGACGGACGAACGGGCAGACGGACGGACGAACGGGCAGACGGACGGACGAACGGGCAGACGGACGGACGAACGGGCAGACGGACGGACGAACGGGCAGACGGACGGACGAACGGGCAGACGGACGGACGGACGGGCAGACGGACGGACGGACGGGCAGACGGACGGACGGACGGACGGGCAGACAGACGGACGGACGGGCAGACGGACGGACGGACGGGCAGACGGACGGACGGACGGGCAGACGGACGGACGGACGGGCAGACGGACGGACGGACGGGCAGATGGACGGACGGACGGGCAGACGGACGGACGGACGGGCAGACGGACGGACGGACGGGCAGACGGACGGACGGGCAGACGGACGGACGGACGGGCAGACGGACAGACGGACGGGCAGACGGGCAGACGGACGGACGGGCAGACGGACGGACGGACGGGCGGGCAGACGGACGGACGGGCAGAAGGACGGACGGGCAGACGGACGGACGGGCAGGAGGACGGACGGGCAGACGGACGGACGGGCAGACGGACGGACGGGCAGACGGACGGACGGGCAGACGGACGGACGGGCAGACGGACGGACGGGCAGACGGACGGACGGACGGGCAGACGGACGGACGGGCAGACGGGCAGACGGACGGACGGGCAGACGGTCAGACGGACGGACGGGTAGACGGTCAGACGGACGGACGGGTAGACGGTCAGACGGACGGACGGGTAGACGGTCAGACGGACGGACGGGCAGACGGACGGAGGGGTAGACGGACGGACGGGTAGACGGTCAGACGGGCAGACGGACGGACGGACGGACGGGCGGACGGACGGGCAGACGAACGGACGGGCAGACGGACGGACGGGTAGACGGTCAGACGGGCAGACGGACGGACGGGCGGACGGACGGACGGACGGACGGGCGGACGGGCAGACGGACGGACGGGCAGACGGACGGACGGGCAGTTGGCGGGCAGACGGACGGACGGGCAGATGGACGGGCAGACGGACGGACGGGCAGATGGACGGGCAGACGGACGGACGAGCAGATGGGCGGGCAGACGGACGGACTGGCAGATGGACGGGCAGACGGACGGACGGGCAGACGGGACGGGCAGACGGGATGGGCAGACGGGACGAGCAGACGGGACGGGCAGACGGGCGGGCAGCCGGACAAACCGATGGCCAGACCGACAAACCGACGGCCAGACCGACAAACACACAGCCTGATCAACAAACACGCCCAGACTGACAAACACACCGCCAGATGGATAAACACACGACCAAACGGACAAATACACGGCCAGACGAACAAACACACAGCGAGACGGACTAACAGTTACAATACATTTTCTTCTAACGAAGTAAGGACGAGAAAGTAAAAAGTAATTTGTGTATGTGAATGTTTCACAACAAAATGAACTACTGGTGCGATGTTTTCGATTTTTTTTTTAGAAAGCAAACAACAAAGATTCACTATCCGAAAATGGAACCGGATATTTGCCGAAAGAGATGAACCCTATTATTATATTTGTAAACACGAACGTCTTGAGACTTTAATGTACCTTTTTAGCTAATGCAACAATGATATTTTGACTATCCAGAGTATAGCGGGTGCCGGTTATTGATTGTAGTTCTGAAAGAGAGTTTCTTGTAAAAATTTACGCTTAAGTATGCATTTAACCGTAGCAAACCCCGCACTAAAATAATGCTGCATTGTTTACAGGAGTGGCATGGCGGGCTGAGGCGGAATGGGGCTGGCCGCGGCTTGGCGGGCCGTGGCTTGGCGGGCCGTGGCTAGGCGAACCATGGGCTAGGCAGTCCGTGGCTAGGCTGGGTGCGTTGCTGGGCGGGATTTGACAGGGCAGGGATGTTTATTTTGAATACACCGACACTATTAGCACCTACTTCAAGTCTTGGGTGTAACCGCCTGCTGAGACAACCCAGGTGACCAAGACGTGTTGCAAGTTGCTTCCTCCCAGGCGTGACCCTAACCTTCAATACAGTATGTAAAATATATGTGTACGATTCTGATCCATTACCTTTGGAGCGATACATATAATGTAAATCGCTGTGATTTTTAAAGACAAAAATCTGCTGAAGGAAACTCTATTATTCCCTTCATTCCCAGACTGTTATCCAGTGCAACAAGAGGCAATGAATCATGCCTCAGCCTATTTTTATGAGGGCGATGTGAATGATTCTTTACCTTAGATTTCCCTCACATGAGCAAACATTTCATCCATACAATTTTCCCTACTTTAACGCGATGGTACATTATTATTTCAAAATCTGGAGTAAACCATCAGTGTATTGTGCTTGACACGTCACTGTCTCAGAGATGGTAACGAGTTTTTTCAGCGAACCAAAGATAGCGTCGGCAGCAGACTACATTGAGCGATGCGTTGCGAGAAATGTGCGACGGGAAATGCAGATAGAGGCCGGTGAGGATGCGCACACACACGAGAAACAAATAATTCTATGACTCGAAGGGCTTTGATGTGCGGCCAAGCCCAACAAGCCGAGAGTGCTGTAGGATCTGCTGCGTGCACCATTTGAATGAGTTAAAACCAGTACGGAATAAGAGACAGTTTTATAAATTCCGAGAAATCATTTTATTTAAGTCAACATCACTGTAAAGTCGCGATGCTTTGTTTCATTATTAAAACCCAGACATTTCAAATGTTCATTAAAACCACGAAAGTTATTTGTTCTGCAGACTAAAATAAACACGTTTTTTCTCAGAATTGATAAAATGTCACCTATACCGTTCAGGTTTTTACCCATTCATTTCTTGTTTTGTTGAACTCTTGTGTAATTTTAAAACGCAAAATCCTTGTTTTCCCACCATGATAATAAATCCCCTGCTTATCGAGTTTAAATTGCCAGAAGAAAAACACATTACTTTGTGTTTAAATCTTTATTTACTTAACGTACACAAATATTTAAAAACGTTCAAGGGAGAAGTACAATCTATACAAGTTTGCTTAGTAGAATATCTACCCGAATTATTAAGTGAATTAATGATTACCTTGAAAGTGAAAGATAAATTCACTTCAAAACACTCCTCCGAGTTTCTTCCTTCACATTGTGTTTACATTAATTACGCACAGATTCTATACCGGCAAAGAAAATTTCCAAAGCAAAGTCTTTTTTCTAGTTCATTTCCATTTAAAGAACAAAATTAAGAAAGTAGTTGATTATCGCACCTTTCACGGCTCAACCTTATAACTTCGTTCAGTTCTGTAGCGCTGTTTCGTGTTTCCCTATGATCGCAGCGTCTAAATGTCGGTAAACAAATGAAACTGCAGCACTGGATCTGAGGCAACTCACTCGCCGACGGAACCGAGCAAAAAACTCCGTCGCCTCCGTCGACGTCTCCCTTCTTAGGTCAATTTATTAGTGATTCCGGGCGCGTCAACTGCTAAGATTAGTCCCGTAAGTGTGGTTCATGTTTTATCGCGGGAGACGGCGGTGATCTCCCGCTGCATGGTGAGAGCTGGCGTCGACCTGGGCGTCGGCTAGGGGTTTTCCCCCAACCAGGTATCGCTCACGAGCGGGGTACCGCCCCAGCCGGGACAAGCTCTAAGCTCCCGATCGGTCTCCCGCCATGTGGCTGTGTAGTGCGTGTAAGTGTAAGTCTGTGTAAGTAAGGGGTGAGGAACGGACAAGGAAGGCAAAAGAAGATCGCTCGCGTCCGTTGCCAGTTTGTTAGGGTAACGCTCCGTAATTCGCCCGGTATTGATCGGTGAAGCCACAGAAATCTACCGATCAGAGCAGCCGGCCGCTAGAAGCCTCCCCCAGACAGCGACTGACTTCGACCTAGCTGAAAGCTCGAATCCCGCCACCGTCGGGACTCGAGCCTAGGACCTCCCGGTCAGAGGCACTGTAGTGACGTGAACCACCTCTCCCGGTCCCCCCACCGCTGGGGGGGAGGGCGCTGGAAGGGTCTTCGAGGACGCGCGCGCGCGCGTCCGCGCCTCCAGCTGCCATTGGCCGGCCGCCGCCGACCCTCTCGCCCGCTCGCGCCCGCGCCCTCGCCCTCGCCCTCGCCCACCCCGTGCGCGCGCCCGCGCGGCAGCCGGCGAGGAGGCGTCGTCGGCGAGCCCAGCGCGGGAGCAGCGCAGCGCAACGCGACGCGAGGCGAGCCCAGCCGAGCCGAGCCGGGCAGGGCAGGGCGGCGCAGCGCTTGGCGGAGGACGCAGCCACAACCCCCCCATGGGCCAGAGCGACTCGAGCTTCAGCGTGCTGGTGACGCTGTGGAGAGTGGCCCGGCGGGCGGCGCCCCCGCCAGCGGCGCCTCGCCTTCGCCTGGCATGGGCGCCGCGCTAGACCTGCTCAGGTACGACGCCCGACACATCTTCTTTTTCTTCTTTTTCTTCTTCTTCTTCTTCTTCTTCTTCTTCTTCTTCTTCTTCTTCTTCTTCTTCTTCTTCTTCTTCGTCTTTTAATGTTAAGAGTAACTAACGTAGAAAACTTAGAATTTTCAAGCAGAACTTGTAAACAGATTTTTTGTTGATCTGCTCAGGTACGACGCCGACCTTTTCTGCCCTGCATCAAAGCTACACTTTTTTTCTTTTTGTGTGTGGGGGGGGGGGGATATTAACAAACTATATCTAACAAACTAGCAATTTTCACACAAGTTGTTAACCGAGGTTTTGTAAACCTGATCAGGTATGACGCTGCTTGACGACGGCACAAATACATTCTTGTTTTTTGGTTGAATATTAAGTCTAAAAAATTTAGAATTTTTAGCCGAGGACGCTAAGGATGAAGGGCCGTGGCTGCCTTTGCTCGTGTCGCGGGTTTGAATCCCGTTCAGAGCTTGGATGATTGTGTGTGTCCGTTCGTATCTTTTGCTACCTTTACCTCAAAGTTTTAAAATGATGTTAAATTACAGTGGTCTCTACAAGACTATAGCAGTTGAAAAGCAACCTTAAAGAAGTAAAAAAAAAATATCTTAGAATTTTCAAGCAGAATTAGTTACCAGGAATTTTTGTAGGCTTCCTCAATTGCGACGCCGTTCACCTGCGCAACAACAGTCATCTTGTTTTTGATTGAATACTAAGTCCAATGAACTTTGAATTTTCAGATAGAACTCGTTAATTCAGAAAGTGTATAACTGCAATGCAACTCCGCTTGCGTTGGAGAAAACTCTAATTTTGTTTGAATCGTACCAGCCTTGATTTTTCATACAAAACTAGTTAACTGAGTTTTTGCAGACGTAATCAGGTGCGATTCTGCACGCTTGCACAAAAAGTCGGGTTTGTTTTAAATTTATTGCAAATTTGATCGTACTTTGATTTTTAGCACGGGAGAACTGATTGCGCCAGATTTGTATGTACGTAGAACTCCTAGGTACGTCTTTGCTCATTTTTGCGAAAACTCTAATTTTGTCTTTTGGAAAATCTAAGTTAAACACACTTAGATTTTTAATACGGAGTTAGACGACTATCGCCCGGTTCGACACTGCTCACTTACACGACTCCTGTCATGACCTTTTTTATATTTAATGTTAAGTCCAACATACTTCGACATTTGACATGAGAAAAATGGGCAGCTCCGTTATTGTAGACGGACGTCCTCAGATACAACTCTACTCGGCTTCGTAAAATCTTTAATTTTGTCTTTTGAAATGAAAACCAGTCGATATTTTTATTTTTAAGATTTAATAGAACATGTTAGCTCATAATTTGTTGATTTACCTGCACAGATCTGATTCCGTTTGGGATTTTGTGAGGATTTCTTTAATTTTCTTTTTGAACCGAATTCAAAGGGGGATATATTTTGATTCCGAAGTAGTGGGAACGAATTGACAGGTGACACGCACCTGCAGAGGCGTGACTGCGCTCGACTTCGTTGCACCCAACAAGTCGGATTTTCAGGACACAAGAGTATCAGTTAATTGGATTTTTTATTCCACTCGGGTCCAACTTAGCTCTCGGATTGGCGACACGTTCAATAGTGTTATTTTATAAATTAAATGCAAGAGAATCGGTTAGCTCCTACCTCGCAGATTTATAGTTTTAGCATTATTATTATTATTATTATTATTATTATTATTATTATTATTATTATTATTATTATTATTATTATTATTATTATTATTACTATTAATTCTGCCACGCCCTTTTCTGCATTTTAATTTTTGTTGCAAAATTAATTTTTATACAGTTTTTGGAGATTACCAAATCAATATTGTTCCACTCAGAGTGAGTATACATATTACTTTTACGTCGCTCCTGTGGGTCCAGAAAGTTTTTAACAAAACACAATTACTATTCATTTTTCGAATTGAAACGTGAATATATTCTGACAAAAATGTTAATCATCAAACCGCTTACATCGTACAAGTTTCGCAATGTAAACCCTCAGTTTTATACATTGAACATTTTAGTGCTTTTCGTTTTCTTTTTCAGGGCTAATGTTCAACTGTGTACAAATATTCACTCTTAGATTCTAGTAGGATGTTTAACTGAGAGTTCTTTGTTAGTGCGTTGTAACTGAAATCTGAATCTTGAACTGAGTTATTTGTAACCACCTTCCCTTTGACGTTGCATTAGATCTGCTTTGGTAGAATTTTTTGCGTCACTTTATACAAATGTATTTTTTAGGACTCTGAACAAGTGAAACGGAGTTTTTGTAAATATGTATTTCTGGCTTAAAAATTCATGTTCTGGCTCAGATGATCATAAAATGGCTAAATTCTACAGGCTTGTCTTACGTTTTAAGTCAAGTTCTACATTCCCTAGAAAGTATGGTACTTACGAAATATGACATTAACTAGTTCTGCAAACTGTAGATCTCGCGTCAAAAAAATCTTTATACATGCGTACTTTTTAATGACTTGAATGAACTTCACCGCAGATTCTAAGAAAATCTAACAATGATTCTGGTTGTGAATGTGCTACAAAGGATTTTACAGACAGACGAAATGCCGAACGGTCGCGATAACAGGACTCCGGTGAAATAACGTAAGTCAGAAGATGATCAACTACCACAGATGACGCGTCTAAATTCTCTCAAGAACACGACGAGTTGGAAACAAATAATTTTATCGAAATTTCAGATACCTTTTTGAATAACGCATTAACCTTTTTTCAGTATTATAGCGGCCATCTTTACCACAGTCAGTAGCAATTGGAAAAAGTAGAGAAATAGTTGTTATATTTTATTTTTTGCTGATTGATATTAACATTTTCATTCATTAGTCACAAGAACAAGATATTTATCAAAGGGGAACATATTTGGTGAAATCAAAAGTTCATTGGGAGTAAGAGTTTCGTAAATAAAGAAGCGCTGTAAAATGTAAATCCCGGAAACACAAAGAAACTCTACAAAGTGTTTCAAGGGACACTAACAGATAATTTTCTTGAACATTTCTTTTAATACTTTTCATACTTTTCATTTCTTATTTCTAAAACATATTGTTTGCCAAATATAATTTTTAAGTTCCGAAATAAGAGATCTACTTTTAAAATGAGTTTTGCTATTACAAAACAATTAATTATCCAATGACGATTTAGGTATTTTGCCTTGAAAAAAGTTATCTCCAAATAATATCAAGTATCACTATGACTAATAGATCAATGGCATTAAAGGAGATACCAATTGGCGTTAAATTGTTTAGTGTATTTATAAAAAAATAAAATATCAGATAGGAATATAATTTACTTAGGTGGACGAAGCTTGAAACAAGGGATAGTAAAATGGAAGAAATAGAAAAATGTAGAGTACAAATTAAATGGAAATAAAAAATATTAAACTTTGCTAATAATATTAAAAACATTTAATTAAAATAAAAAAAATAATTAAAATTTAATAACGAGTGTCATTTCTTCGAAAATCCAAGCTTCAACATCCATCTTTAATCATAGAAAGTGAAAATTCCTGCGATATCACGCTCATTAATGGATTCTTCGCACAGAAGATATTTAATTATCCCTTTTTACGTTGCTTAATACCACCAGACATTCAGAAAATGCATTAAAAAAATAACATACTGTACGTTCAGCCCACAATCAAACTAATGTCGTGATGTTATTTGGAGAGTTTAAAATGGACATGTATTTAAATTTGATTGCTCTCAAAATATCTATACTTGAAATCATATTCTGCGGCATTTCGGGACAAGCGCGTAATAAAGGCAAACTAATGGTAATATCCACCAAAAACTATGATAAGTAATTAAGGTTGTCAGATGGCTATTGAATAATACTACCCAATTGTAATTTGCTTTTATGGTTGCAAAAGAACCCTCTCTAATTCGTCAGGCAGTTGTACTTAACACATTCCATTTATGTCCCTGCAACACGTTCTTATTCTTGTATTTTTCAGACTCCAGGGCAGGCTGGGAGAGTATGTTTCACCCTGAATTTGGTCTTTTAAATTCGTGATTTTTGTTTCACTTAGACTTTTTGAAGGAATTATGCGTTCGTGCTTAAGTTTCAGCTTTTATTCTTTCTACGTTCTCGTATTCTTAAGTTTTCTTTAAAATATATCATTTTTTTTCTTTAGTTTCTGTTCGAATAGAACAAAGTACATTTATAAAAATGGCGGAGGTGCGTTTCTTAGCAAAAGTTAGTTTTTGGACCTCTTGAAAAACATCATTATTGAAAATAGAAACTATTGTATTAATAAAATCCTTTTTTCAAAAATAGATATTTAAATAATGTCATATTCAAAATACAAAAAAAGAGTACTTTTAAGTTATTTTAGTTAAATAAAGAAAAATGTACCCAAGATTTTTCAAAATAAGCTTCATTTTCGTTTTGCTTAAATAGAGCAAAATTCGATTATTACGTTATGAATCCGATTTTGATTAAACTAGCATACAATATACCCCACCCTTTGCTATAACTCTACCATGTCTAGCCTCTTCCCTAAACTTAAATTTCCATTTTAAGCTCATAATATATATTTTTCTTGAAGACCCTCTTATACTCCGCCACTTGTTTTGTACTTGTTCTGTCTCCTTATATTTGTACTGACTGAACGTATTTTAACAGTACAATAAACCCTTGTGAATATAAACTGCTATTATTTAACTATATTAGCGAACAGATAGATACACCCATCCAATTCAATCGGAAAGAATATCAAGCAATTTATTTAATTTCACATAGTTGCAGATTCTAAACGTTTCTGAACAGGTGGGGTAGAATCTAGAAGTGCCGAACTAGCAAAAGTGTAATAGAATATCCAAGATCTCATCCTGTACATTACGGTGTGAGGCACGTTTATTAAAGCCTCCAGTCCCAATATTCCAGGTTTTAAGGCTTTAGACTGCTTCGTTTTCGAGTTACATAAAAATACAGAGTTCAACTACGCTGAACGAGTGTTGCATTTGACATGACTATTTAGATCATTATTTAGATTATTAGTTTTATTTCAACATATAATTCATGTTTTTAAGTTAAAGTGCAATTAATCACGTCTCTGTGAAATTCTGTTTCTTTAGTGACCTCATTTATAAAGATTGGTTGCATGTGAGAGCCGTAAAACGCATCTATACTACTGAAATAATTTATGTGTGGATCCTCTGGTGAAGCAGAAATTGCGAAAGTTGCCTTTTTCTGATCCTGGGATACTCTTTAAATACTGAAGCTACAGATTTATTTCTTAATTCTACCTAAACCTCAATATTAGATATTGAAATAATTTAATTTTAAAATATTTTTGACGTAATTTTTAATTTTTTGAGAGTTTAATTTTGTTTTCTAATATGTTCTACACAGTCAATATTGAAGTTAATGTATTTCTTTTTTCACGCATTATTTGCATTTCTCAATATTAGATCTTGGCGGCATACTGTGTACCCCTTTTCAACATATTAGTAGTTTTGTGTAATATTTAGTAATCAACTACGGGTTTTCCAGTGATGACTGAAATGTTAGTAGGATTGAAGTTTCACCATTACTGTATGTAGCCATTACAAATAATACGAGAAAATATATTATCTTGAAGCACCAATAGTTTCAATTTTTTTAAAGGAAAGGGTGGAGAAATGAAAACTTGCATGATTTAGAATTTTAAGATCAAACAATATATTGGTCGATTTATTCAATTATGTATTGATCGATTTATTTAACAAAGCAAGACTGATATATGTCTTGCGCATTTTTAAGATATCTCTTCACCAACTGGGGTAGATAATTTTAATTCCTACGCCTAATATACTTCATTAATTTAATCTAACTACGATTTATGTTACTGTGGTGTTCTGCGCTAATAAAATGTAGTATCGATAAATTTTTCTTAGGTGTGCTGTGCTTTCTAGACGTTAGTGAGTTTAATTTTTTACGAGGAACAGCTATAAATGACAATATATGCGACCCTCAGTAGTACAGCTATACTGACATGTTTCTTCACTAAGACCGAATTGTCTAGAAATAAATGCGCCCATGTGTACGCCCTCAGAGGTTCCGCTTAATTACTGCGAAATGTTTTATTTTATTCTCCTTTCTTGAGATGAGGTCACGTTTAAAATAAAATTTACTACTTATCACATATTTATCACAAGAAAATTCAAATTTTAGTGAATATTTAAAAGAATAATTATTTTTCTAGCAATTATTGTCTCTAATTTAACAATTATTACTTCCATTTTAATGGAGAAAGCAATATCACACTTTATTATTGTTTGTCTTTGTTCAATTCACAATATGCAGCCGAATCTCTCAAAGCGTTGCAGATGAAACCATTAATTATTTTACCTACTTCATTTGGTAGGTGCTATAATAACGCAGACGATTCTTTTGTTGCTCTACTACATTCGCTCATAATCCTCTCCCATCGCTTCCCCGGTAGAATGATAAAGGGCCAATGTTTGAAGCTGTTCTTTTCCGAAGGTGAGGAGACATATTCGACAACAGTTTTTCCTTGTAACGACCTCAGAAAGATATACGAGGTTTAATTTCCGTTTCACAGCAAAACGCCATTTCAGGTGTAGGGATTAATGGCACAAGAAAGGAGAAACGAAAAGGCGAAAAGGGCACGTTCTAAACACACATGTACTAACGGACATGTATTACATTGTTAAGTTTTCGGAATCACGATGACAAAAATCGTATTTCAAAAGTGTGTCAACACCACTTTATGTCAGTATTTCTCTTTCTTGTAAAATGTTCAGAACAGAACATCATGATATTTTAATAGGTTCCAGTTTACAGCGACTAAAAGACAGAGTGTAATGAAAATACTGTCAATCTGCACTTTTTCAAAAATAATTACTAGAAATTTTGTAACAATGTATTTAATTTGTGTTCCACGAGCGTTTATTGCGTTTACTTCCATATTCTGTGTTCACCTCTTGTAAGCCGAACGTCCGAAAATAAAGAGGTTCATGCAATACATTTCTACAGGTACTTTGAAGTAATCAGCAGAAATTTAAAATTATTTTGCCGATTTACTTTAATTGAGGAGCCTTTTACCTAGATTTCTGTCGCCAGAAATGTTCTGATACACTCATAGTAGCGAGTGGTATTTGCCACAGTAAAATATGATCTAGAAAATTATTAATACACTACGTCTGAGAGATAGTTTCATTTTGAATATGTTCTTAAAGTTCTACGCAAATTGTTGAATGAAATTTATGTAAATAATTTCATGTGCATGAATGTAATGATGTAAAGTAGTAAGGCGTGTTACATCTTTCACGTATGACGACATGAGAGTCCCTTTATAATAATTTAATATATAAAAATTAATGTTTGTTTTTATTTTATGCGCTGCTGTTCCATTCACCCGATTGCGATAAAACTTCAACTTCTTGAATGATCTTGGCTGTCCGGGTGACTTTCGTCAACTCGTCGTCACCTTCTCGCTTACACTTGGGCGAAGAATATAGTACAATGGGAATTTGCTTATGTCTGCCGCACATAGACGCGCGTTGATGACGTTATGCTTTTACGCTGCCCCAAGCGCCGCTGAACAGAATCTCTACCCAACTGCCGCCCCTTAAACGCGTCTTCTCTGCACCAAATATCTCCAAGACTGTGTCATAAATGAATGCATGTCCAAACGTGAAGAAGAACGTTTTAACAATAGGATACTTGACAACTATGTCCAAACCAGGACGTAGAACAATCCTATACTCGCGAGAAGGTCTTCCATCTATTAAAATGTTTGCAGAGCGTAGTGTAAAACGTGATTAACAATTACGTGACCTGTAGTGAGTAATACATTGTAATAGCGAAGCATTGCTGGATCCACTAGTAGGTTAATAAAAATAATAATTAAAAAATAATACAAAAACTATAAAAATAAACAAAAAATAATAAAATAATAAAAAATAATATAATAATAAAAATAATAATATCTACGTTTATAAAAATGTTATCTTCTTGTATCAAGTTTCAGAGACAAATACACTTATTCATTTATGCTGTTTTTCAGTGGTCATTAACAGAAAATGCAAGTTTTATGCCCACAGAGGAGAGTGCTTTTACGTCTCGTGACGTGACATGGGGCTTAATAATTATTATTACCGAGATATTTCCAAAAAGAAACTACTTACAGCAACGTTCTATAAGGATCACAATGACAGACAATTTATTCTACAATCAGATAGCTATCACGTTATTTCATATACATATGAATTGAAACGACATAGTCCGAAGTTACTTTTGGTGCCAACCAATACATAAGAGAAGTAATGATTGACATGAGTAAATATTGTTCTAAATTTTTCGAATTTTTGAAAATAACCGAAATGCTTTCGCAGTTAGTACAATTATGAAATATTATGACTAATTTATCCAGAAACGTTTATTTAAGTTACGTTGTAGTAAATAAAAAATTCAAAAGAATTAATGCACTTATGATATCCCAAAAATTCTATATGCTAATTTCAGCACTAGAATTTAAAGCAATTAGTAATGTATTTAAAAATATACACGGTGTATACACACAAGCCCACAAATCCCTTTAATGGATTTGTAATAAAAGCGATTGTATGCGTTATGAATGAACGACTGTCACCAATGCAGAGGCATTGTGTTTATTTGACCTTGTACTAATTCGCATTTCACATGAACAATCAGGAGTTTTCATAATTCTTTTATAATCCGTAGATATAACGTCCGTGTTTTCTCCATATTTTAAACTAATTTATTACTTTCGTGTTACGACAGTCTAACCCTGCTTTAAACTCCTTTTTTCCATTTGTAGATATTACCTTAAGCATCTAAAACTAATAAAGTGATAGTAAGGGGAGGCGCATTAAAGGAAATATGATTTATTTACTTAGTGGCAATCTATTGTAACAAAATGATGTTATAACTGTCCGTTTTAATAAAATTGAAATTTTTATACATTCAAATTCGTTACTCTATTGTGAAAGTAGTAGTACTATAGTAAAATCATTAACACGCAGATATTACATTGAACTATTATACCATGGCCTATCAATCCTATTATATTAATTCACTTGAGCGTCGCTTTGGGGCATTTGATGTTTTGTAGCGCGTCTGTGATTCCGGAAAAAAGTTTTGGGATGAAGCATTTCTCTTCCATAAATCCATGATTTTTTTTTCGCGAGGAACGAGTGTTAGTGTGAACCGACAAAACCCAGGCATAGCCCCAGGGAATTAGCGCATTGCTCCGCAAAGGCAAGAGATTTTGCCCAACAAACCATTGCAATGTAGTTAAATGCGACGAGTAGAATTGATGTCGAGGTTTGTTCAATGATGCGACAAAATTTCAATTTATTTTTTAATCCACCGATATTCCGTCTTCCTTCCTAACCTTCCGTTCGTTACCGATCAAAATATCATAAAATACTCGAATACATCAATATTTTTTTGTTTTATTTCTCTAGACGTTTCCTAACTAAACAAAATATACCAGAAAATTAATTTTCCTGGTAATATTTTGAATGTACCACTTTTATGTAAAATTATTGTTTTGATTTTAGAGAGTTTTAACTATTTTTTCTTCTGCATTAAAATCGTATTCAGCTTCAGATATACTCTGGATTAATTAACATACACAGACTACTTAAATTCCTGTAATAAATATTTAAATTTATCTTTCATAATTTGATATATCGCCAAAGAAAGCAATTTAGCAAAATGAATTTGAAGACAATGTTTCTGGAGGAGCTTTTCCATTTTGTACATTTCAAGATTTGTTACACGCCCCTTTCTTTGAATAATAATTTGAAAAAAGGGATTGAAACATTGGATATGTTCTTGCGAGAACAAGTTATCGCCACTGTTGATTCAAATGTGTACCAAAAATATGTAAGAATGTAATTGCAGAAAACTAGTGGTGCTACAACAGCGTTCGACATTTATTTGTAACTATTGCAATTTTTGAAAATTCAGAGTTCAAAGAAAATCGGTAAGTGTATGTATAGGGAAGAGGAGGGGTTAGGACAAGGAAGAGAAAAACGCGAGCATTCTCTGGTAATTTTTTTAGGGTACTTCTCTTGCGCTCGCCTGGTTTTGATCGACGAAACCAACGAAAATCTGAGTAGCCGGCCGCAAGAATTCTGTTCCAGACAGCAAATAAATTCGACCTAGCTATCAGCTAGTGTCTAAAATTCGCCACTGTCTGTACTCGAACACCGTGATCCTCCCGGCCGTAGTCACTGCATAAACAACGGTAAAGTTGGCTCTGAGCTACGTCCGGCGGACTACTTGAAATTATCGAACGTATTCAAAATAATTAATTTTCGAATTATCGATTTTAGAAACATCAGTTTCTATAGCCTCTAGTACATTGAAACAGTGATCGAAACTTGTTCTTACTAACGATCTGAAGATTTGAGTCATGGAATAAGAAGGGATTCGTCTTGTTACAAATGAGAAAACTGACCTAAATTCATATAAATCTTCTCTTGGACCGTTTTTTTCCTAGCAAAATTTCCACTGACCATTCAAGTTTCGCGTTGCCTTTTAGCTGATGATATATGGAAGTCCAACGGCATATACCCACCACTAGGGGTCGATATGGAAAAATTGGATTTAGAAGTTCAATATTATATTAGAAACTGCTCTTAGATGGTGTTTAAGCCATTTATATTGGTAAGTATCTTCTATCGTCCGTTGTCAATTCAATATATTTATTAATGAACGAATATACAGAGTTCATCATATATATTTTCAGACATAATATTTCACTTAAATGTTAATTTTATTACTATATCTAACTACAAATGAATAGGAAACTCAAAGAGCACCTATGGGATTAATCTTGGGGTATATGGGACCTATGGGATCAGTTTTGAAAATATGCTGAGGAAAGCATCTAATAGGAATCTATTTTTTATTCTAGTTGGGAGCTGGTGGCTAGGTCGTAATGGATGGCTTGAGTTATTGTGTTTATTTTGGAGAAGAAACTGTTAGATAAGAGAGCAATATGGTGAACTATAGGGGGGTAAATTCAATTCTTTGTGCAGTTGAAAGTTCGAGAGGAACCAGGGTGCAAGAGTGGCAAGTCCGAGGAAATGATTTCGGATGATCTGTAATCCTCGCAGCCTGTCCGCGACTGCAACGTGGTCGTCTGCAGGGTCGCGTCCTCGCGGTGTGATTGGACGAATCCCAGAGGGTAGGAGTAATAAGGCCAGGCGGCGAGGGAAGGGGCGAATGCAGCCTTGCAGTGCACTAGTTGCTTCCGGCGGCGCCCGAAAGGTTCTGGCTTCGAACGCGGTAGCACACCTGGAAGGCGGACAAGCAGGTAGACCACAACTTGTTGAAGAAGAACTTAATTATGACAGAGCTACTTGACACATTTCAGAGATCATTTTGGACAGAGTGAAGGAGGAACATGAACATCTGTGTAATTGGCGGTTCCGGTACTGGCTACTAATGAGAAAACTCGTTTCTGGCTAATGTTAATATTTTGTGTAATGTTCAACACAAATTCTATAATGCTTAGCGAAAATAATTCATGAAATGAAGGAAGTATGAATGAAAAATAATATATCTGCTAAAAACGGAGTGCAGGGAAAAATAATGTGTTTTAATTCACGTCGAATTAGCGATATATTTATGCGTGTATTTCATTGGATATGAAAATGTGACGTTTTATTCTTACGATTCACAGAGCGTCAGCTTGAAATACTTGGCAGAATGGTGGGATGATAGAATTTCGGTTTATATTACAATAATAATGCCGCTCGGAAAGACATTTTTAAAATTTGTTTTGTCTTGGTACTAGATTACATCTGGACAAAGTTTAGTGTAGACAATGGTATGAATTCAATACAAAAAAATCTGCTATGGTGAAAAACATAATTTGGGTGGTGCAAAGTCTTTAGGAGTTTTGTATGAATTGTTCAGTGTTCATTTCACTAAAATTGAATACGAAAGGTAATTGTACCTGAGTTAATTCGTGCTGCTTCATATTACAGAGTTAGTGTGGCACGAATTCTAGGGGATAACTTGCGGTTTATAAATTATTTTTCTTATTGATTTCGAATGATCGAATATCTAAAGTGTGTCACTGCTTCAACTAGAGAAAATCGTGTCGCCTTTGTGGTAAGACCAAGAAGAAACGCCCGTCCGTGGACATCAATAACGCTTAAGCCATACGTACGATTTTTTCCAAATTGGATATTCTCCGGTCGATCTGGCTTCACGAGAGGCGTCGCGATTTTGAAAAACTTTCTTCAAAATTTATGAATACTTTACGTGAAACCCCTTCCTTCCCATTCTTTCTTACATGAAGCCCCCGATCTTCTTCAAAACAGCTAAAAATGTTTTCTTTAAATTTCTTGTAAGAATAGAGTAAAATATACTTATAAAGGTAGCATAGGTCAGATTTTCACGGTTAACACTGAATTTTCGAAAATTTTGAAATTTTTCAGTCGTCTTCCTACAACTACGAAACTGAATATAAAGATTTTTTCAAATAAAATTTGTTCTCCATAGTGAGTCCTTTCATTAAGATCAAAGGACTTACGCAAATGTAATTTAAAACATTTTTTTAAACTTAACAATTACAATAAATGAAATTTTTGAAAGATCTCTCACGCCATTAATATGAACATTTGCAGCAATTTGTAAACACTATTGTATTTTTGTGAGTAAATGTGCTTTAAATAACTCCAAATGAAGTTTTTCAGGAACTCAAAAATTTTCTGTGAAAAAGAGCTTCACATTTAGAATTTACACGCTGTGTTCTTTAAAACGGCTCCAAATTTTTCAAAGAAATTGCCATTTAGGACGAGGTTTTACTGTTATTTAACATTTTTAAAATAATATTTCCGTGCTATTAGGAAACCGAAAAGTTAAGAAAATTTCAAAAAAATGTGCCTGGGCGAACGATAGTTGGCAGTTGGCAAAAGTATGTGGTAGGTCCGAAAAGAGAGCAAAACCAAAGGAAATAGAAAACTAATACTGGAAAGTTATTCCATTCTGTAGCACCACTAGTTCCTGAATTAAAACAAGAAATTTAAAGAAAAAACCGGTGTATAAAAAATGTTTGGAAGAGAAGTATGTAGTGTATGTGTGTAAAATATGTGAAGAAAATGTGGTATTGAAAGTATCGTTAAAAAAATCAAAAATTCAAATTAAAAAGGTCTTTTTGTATTTGCAAATCCTTAAGTTGAGACAGATCGATCGAAGAATTGTGAAAAGTATAAGGTGTGCGATTTAGTCCCTAGTTTTGTTCGCACGCTTAAAATATTACTACATTATTCAACATTTTCATATCTTTGCACTCTAATGTCATAATTTATCTGTAATAATAGTGGTACTATTGGTATATTATACCACTGAAGTGAAAGGAAAAATCATTTAAAGGAAAATTGACGAAAGTTTCCGCTGAACAAATATAATAATAAAACATATACGACGAAATGTATAAACTCCGCCTTTGGAAGTCTGTTAAAACTGTGACGAGAGCCTTCTGCGAGGGCAACACACTTCTATTTTTTCTTCGGCGCAGCTTCGGAACAAGAGTCGAACCGGTTCTGTGGCCTTGACGATACCACGTTGCTTCTTTCCTACATTAGTTGCTCGGTCAAGCAACCAACCATCTAGAAATGAAAAGATAATATTTCCTGGATAATATTTCCTATCACAATAATATTTTCCAAATTAAAAAAGAATTCGAGAAAATTTATGTTGATTCAATAATATGATTTTTAAAGTGATAAAATAAAGTCAAACTACCACGATGTACTCATGAGTAAAATATAAGCATAAACTCTAACTTACGAAACGTCACTTTATCTTACGGCAAATGAATCTGATTAACGCTGGTCGATATTCCGATAAAAAGCAATACTTCAAATTCAGAAATAAAACATTATTTTATATAAAATATATTCTTTTCAGTTTTGATTTATTTCTGAAGTTCAATCTCGAAATTTAAATAAATAATATTTCCACATTATTTTGACAATATTACGAGAGAAGTAATGTGCATCTATTAAGTGTCAGCTCTATGTAATGCAAATGTAAATGTAATTCTTTAATTTCAGAATCTGAATGACCAATAATTGTCAAGGAACAGAAGAATGATATATGATTTTGTGATATAAAATACATTTCTCATTGAAGTCAATTTTATTTTTTCTTATCATAGCAATAAAAATAAATTAATTTCCTTCCTTATTGAAAACATTTAAGATAAAAAAGATCATCATTGAAATCAATAAAAGGGACCAAGAAACAATGTTAGAATGAATAGAAAAACAACTGCAATATTACACCCTTTCCGGAATTGGACTTTTTAAAGACAGACATTTTAAAAATTTCATTAAGATGTCATTTTAAAAAAATTACTAACTAATGTAAATAAATATTTAAAAAAATTGTTTTCCATTTTTAAATGTATTTATTTTTTAAATAACGCACCGTAACTTAATACAACGGTCTACGAAGTTACTTCGGATAATGCATTAATATTACTACATCACAATTGCAATAATTTATTTCAAAATCATTAAAGTAACTTATGGGATGGTTTAGGTTTATGATGAAATTTTTTGAAGATGAGGACAAAATAAATCATTTTTTTAACTAATGTAGGATTACACACCATATCTAGACGGTTGTCAGAAACATACGAATTTATAACACTTTTTCGTTTGCAAACATTCCTTTCATTTCAGGCTTCCAGGCTAATAATGGCCTGGAAGATTAATACACTATTTTTTTTCTAGGGATTTTATCCGGTAACCCTTTACATCCCGGTGGGGCGCATATTCAACCGTACACGAGACATCAATACACTTGCGGGTTCCTCTGATCTAGGGTCAGCAGAACGCGAGGCCCTCCGAGACAACACACACATGTGAGGCAAAGGGGCTAACAACCATCGCCAAGGTGGGCTCGAACCCGCGACCCTTCGCACCAAAGCGCTGAGTTGGTGCACGCTCTTAGCAACCTCGACCAGGGAGGTCGACATCAACACACTATTAACAGTTTTCCACCACTTTAGCCGCTTGTTGACTTGAAATCGAGATTTTAATATCGTCATCCTGCCGGAGCACTTAAGATGCCCTCGATCTCTCGACATCTTGTCTTTCTCCGTAGGTTACTCCAGATTCCTCGTGGCTGCGTAGCCTTATAGAGCACCCGCCTGAAGGCTCGCGGTCGCCCGGTGCAAGCAAGGGGGTTATGAAAAATTTAGCGCCGTTTAACGACTCCGGCGGCGACTTCATCCATCATTCCCTGCGCTCGGCGACAGGGACGAGGTGTTTTGCTGGAGAGAGCAGAGAGACGGGCAGGGCAATGGCGAGGGCGTGAGCTCGAGGAGGAAGATGGCTAGAAGAAGGTTTTAATTTTTGTGCATCCTGAGAGCTGTCTTAGTGCCCCCCAAATAAGTACGAACAATAGAGTTTTCAGCACCATGTTATAAGAGTAATAATAGTATACACATACATTTTAAATAAAAAATTTGGACCCATTTCCGAGAAAATTTTGAAAATGTCGAATTATATTTATTGTTATCCGTTTCAAAATTGTGAAATCTGAAGTTGAGCCACAAAAATAGAAGAAAATTCATTTTAGAAAATATCCTGTGTGCCATTTAAGACGCCAATATTTTTAGCACACGATATACAGACGAATAGAAATGCATACAGACAAATTTTGAAATAACACTCTTTCCATCTCACAGACACATGTATTCTCGTCAAAATCTTGAGATAGTTTCGTCGAGTCGTCGAAGTCTCGTTGTTGCAACATTACTTAACTTTATCTACATTACGTAGCAACTTTGTAAAGGTCCGTTTTGTAGTTCGAATAATCACCATTTTACTGAATTTGGGTGAATTACTTGTTGATCGTGAAAAGCAAAATAATGTTGGTTCAAGGCTCCTTGTGGCTCCATTTCTGCTCTGAACGAAGGCGACGGATGGAGAGAAGAGGGAAGCAGAGCAAAGACGTTTGCCGAGGTTCACATACTGAGCGTAACTCATCGCATGGACCTAAAATATTCCACTCCCCTTCCAATCAGTGAAACAGAAGAAAACGTATGATTTGTAGTATGAACTACATTTGTCACAGAAATGAATTTCCATTTTTTGTTTCTACGGCAATAAAAATAAATTAAGTATCATTTTAAATCATTAAAGTAATTCAAAGATTAGAAAAAATAATATGCAAATAATAATAAAGATAATAATAATAGTAATAATAACAATAATAAATTCGAAAGCGGCTTGTGGAAACATTCGACGTTGCACATTAATCTTCATTCAATAGAAAATGATATTATAGAAAATACTTATAAGTGCATATAAAGTACAGAACCATCCACGAACAAGGTGGTTTGCTTTAATAAAACGTATTTTTAATGAAGAGGAAAAGCTTTTGAGAGTATATTTAGTGTTAATACAAATCAAAGTGGTTACTGCACATTACAGCTTTAGAATGTTCTGTCTCTCCTTTTAATGCGTGCCCTCACTCACTTGCCATCTCTCTCCCCTTATCTCTCTCTCTGTCTCTCTCTCTGTCTGTCTGTCTGTCTGTCTCTCTCTCTCTCTCTCTCACACACACACACACACACACACACACACACATATAATGACTATTGCTGTGAGGTGAACGGAAGCTCTACAATGATCAGAGACTTCATATCAACCTCTCAGGTTCTGTTTCTTAATACCATTTATACATATTTTAAAATAATTACACATTACTGAATTACGAATTCTAAACACTTAACGCGGCGACAACATTCTGTTAAGCATGATGCATCAAGAGATCTGTCGAAGACCATTGTTCTGCAACACAATCACATACGCGTCGAAGAGCATTGTGACCGCAATTGCAGAGAGACTAATGGACAATTATTGGTATACTATTGACCTATGAGTATATCGAGGGAAGTGCAGAATATAACAGGGAAAACCGGGGACCGTGAAAATCAGTTGCGGCCCAATTTATCCGCCGCAAAATCCATACGGACTGACGAAGCTTCGAATTTGCCGTGGCCGAAGGCGGAAGTGAATAGTGACAGCAACAGAAAAGTCCAGAACCCAGAATATTCGTCGTCGAAACTAAACTCACCAGTCGAACGAAATTAAACTTACCTAAACTTTCAAAGTTAATCGCATCCAAAGCTTATTAGCCCCGATATAATCTCTGAATACTCTCAGTCACAACCGACAGGATTAGAAACGAGTCCACGGGAAGGGTGAGGGTGGGTGGGTGGGTGGTATTTGTTGAGGAGCATGTGATACTCCCTTTTCGGCAACCATCCTTTACATTTGATGTGATCATTTTCCCCTGAATTCTGATGTTTATACTATTTTTGAATTCTTTTATAATTAGAACCGACACTTTTAGATATTGAATTAAGTTAATTATAATATTCTATAATACATACTATTTAAGTTATTTTAAAATTGGTTATCATCGTCAACTTAAAGTCTCAAACTGTTTCGGCTTAAATTTTTTCTTTCAATCTCTTCTTCGACCTTTCCAATTATTGTCTTCCAGCATTGGCATATTGGCTATTCTAAATTCTGGCATCCTCTTAAGATGGTCTAGAATCTACAGTCAAGAACATCTAGCCAGAAGTCATCTTGATTATTGAAGCAACGTCGGATAGTGTCTAGAAAACTATGCATGTTACATTATGCGATTGATAAATAACAACTAAACATATGTGCTGTTTAATTTAAATTATTATTGTTTCAGAAAATTTGTCCTGAATTAGCTCCTCGCAGTTGAGTGCGCTTATAGAAAAAACAGGAGCTGCACGTTTACGTTGTAGGCGTCGGGCGCCTTTTGACGAAAAAAGTGGTGTCGCATGTTATGCATTGCACGCTTTAGTAGGGAAAATTATTACTCTACAGCAATCTCGCAAATAAACCGTTCAGGAGAAAACACGCTCAAGATTGGTTTTGAGATTGATTCATGGTATTTATGAATCCCCACTAACATCTACTTTCTGTGTGGAAATTCATCTCAGCGTATTCATTTCTTGCACTTCTTATTTTACGATTCAATAAGGAGTCCTTTATGGATTCGGAAATGGTTATAACATTGGAAAGCAATTTCAAAACTTATCCAATTTCTTTTACGCTGTTACTAGATAATGCTGAAATATTCTTACAGTTGTTGAGAATAAAACACACACTAAACCCAGAATGAACATTAACAAGTTTATCTCATTTTATATATTTATTTCTGTTGAGAACCAACATTTGAGGACGTTGAAGTCCACAAATGGTGATCAAGTGGAAAATGGTAGCCATAATGACGATGAGGTGAATGATGGGGAAATGGTGGTTAAGTCCGAAAGTTAAGTTCGAAAAAAATCAGGGAAGTCGAGAAAATATCAGCGAGCTCATTTTGCCATCACAAATTTCACACGAATTGGCCAAGGATCCATCTTGGGGCCTCAGCACTGCAAGGCGTATGCATTATGCATTATGCTCTCAGGCATAGAAAGTGAGATTGAGGACTTCCTTTTCAAAGTCAGGTGGACTACCTCAGACTACGCCCAAAGGAATCGAGACATCTCTCGAAGGAAGCTGATGTTGCCGGTCATGATACTAGTTGACGTAACATGTAATAAAATATAAACTGCGTTCTGAGTTTAATTTGTTTCAACGACATTATTTAAGAATGCAGTTTGATAATCGTAATTTTACAGAGTTCGTAAATGTTTTAGAAGTGCATGCGACGGATAATTATCAGATTATAATTAAATCAATATAAAATTATAACTAAATTGAGATTAAGATCAGAAAAAGGTAAACGGGTAGAGTTTTAGAGAGAAGGTAACCGGAACCTCGAGGGCAACTAGTGCCCACGTGCTTCGACAGCGGTGCACGTTGCCTCCCCCCCCCCACGCGGTGCAGAGGCGTGTTTCCTCGGTCGCGTGGATCAGCGACCGGCGGCCGTGAGCGCACGCGCGGGAGAGGCGAGCGGGATCGGAGGCCGTCCCTCAGCGTCCACGGCCCTTCCTTCGGTCGCCGGCGCGGGAATCGCGGTCGCCTCCTCCCACCTCCCTCTGTCCGCCGCCTCCGCCGCCGCGCGCCTCCCACTCCCGTTCCCGCTCCGCGCCTGGCCGCGTCGGCGTTGGCGTCGGCGTCGGCGTGATCTCCGCGCGGCGCGGGCAGTTGGCGTCCGAACGCACCCACGTGGAGTCGCCCGGAGCACAGCCCTGCGCGCGGCACGCGGCGGAGCACATGGCACGCAAAGGAGACGCGGAGAAGGCGCGAGGTAGGCCAGCGGCCGCGCGGCGTGGCGGCGGCGACGACCACGACTGACGAGCGACTGACGAGCGACTGACGAGCGACTGACGAGCGACTGACGAGCGACTGACGAGCGACTGACGAGCGACTGACGAGCGACTGACGAGCGACTGACGAGCGACTGACGAGCGACTGACGAGCGACTGACGAGCGACTGACGAGCGACGACGAGCGACGACGAGCGACTGACGAGCGACGACGAGCGACTGATGCCATTCGACGACACCGTTGGCCAACAGTGACAGCGACTCATTGGCCTTCACAGACCAAAGAATGACAAGCGAATTGTTTCCATTCAGAAGAGAGTGGACCATCAACGGACCCCTGGGGAACACCGCAGCGGGCTAAACGCGTTTCATTAATGAAGTACTGTTTATTATTGAAAACAAATCAAGTGATAAATTTGAACTTTAATGTCAAAGAACTATTCTCGGAATATTCTTCGTATGAACTGCACATGTACCAAATTTGAGGCCGGTTAGTTGTTGGGAGAGTGAGAGGCAGATTCAAATTGATTCAGGTGCTACAAACACGGACGCATTCCACCAATGGTTAAATGCTACTCTAGTTCTAAATTCATTTCATTTACTAACGGAAAGAGAAGAGTTTCGTTTAAAAAACAAATTTTATAACCTCGAATATACGCTTTTCACATATATTAATTTCACAAAAATGAGTCACGAAAGTGAAATGTTAGAAGATACTAAACATGTACAGTGAACTATTAGAAGGTACTAAACATGTACAGTGATGGTATTCACAAAATATCCATTGACAAATACATCTCATACTTTTTTATTATAGTTGAACTATTGAATGCTATTAAATTAACAAGTTTTCACTAATCTATCTTTATTATTGTATATTCTCTGATGTACGAGTATTAGTTTGGTATCAGCCTGGTATGAAGTATAAAAATGTGCTACAAATGAGAAGGGCACTAGCACAACTCTTGATGACATTCGGATTAGAAAAAAAGGTGTATCTGTTTCTTTAAAAAAATTGTACTTGGACATTCTTAGAAAATACAGAATTTAGATACAAATAAACACTCATTGTCAACATTTACGTTTGCGTATAAGTCACTTATTGTACATACTAAATACCAGAGTAATTACTCGAAAGAAAACTTCTTGATGCTTTTTCTTTTTTTTTAAATTGATTGATATATCAACGTGATGAAAAGAAAGAGCATTATCGCAACAATCAAGTTGTACGAAAGTTATCCAAGTTATCAAAAACGTTGTTTGAAGTAGTCCTAGAGAAAACCATTGAAATCTATTTAACACGCCGTACCGTTTTAGAAACAACTAGATTTACGTCCTGAACGTACTCGTTCGTAAGCACTCACATCTTCAGAGACTCCGAAAGATATTCAGATAACTGCAGTGAAAACTGCCGGAACCACAAGTTCCAAATTGTTAATTTTCTCTCTTACTTAACCACGATTCTTAATCTTGTATGTATAAAGAGATAAATTATATAAAATTTATTACCCCACTTCACGATTCCTGTTTAGTAGAATTCCGATGCAAAAGGAATAGCACTTTGTTGTTTTAAATTCCCGAAGATTTTGCCGAGGTAAAACGAACGTAAGACATTATGATTCAACAAAATGTGTACACCAGTCATTAGTTTCTTTGCCATCACAAGTGTTTTATTTATTGAAAACAAAATAATTTTTATCTGCTGTGACTCTAATCGACCTGAAAAGCTGAATAAATTTGATGAAAGTAAACAATTTTATTTTTAGAAATTCCTTTGTTTCCTGAGTTGATGTTGGAAAGTGCGCAACATCATTGCTAGCTATGAGACATTCTGGGAAATAGTAAAACGATACTGAGAGAATTGGTTGTAAATGAATTACGAGAAAACAATGCGGATGAGAATGCTAGAAAACCATAACAAATGTACCCCATCACAATATTATAGATGAATCTACAAACGTCTAAAACATTAACTTAAGGATCTTAAACAATTAAAAACAGAAAATCTTACCTGAAAACAATTTTCTATATAATGTTAATAATAATAATAATAATAATAATAATAATAATAATAATAAAAATAAATGGAAAAATTATGGACTTTAATGGCCAATTTAGACTTAACGAGTTGTTAGCAAGAGAGAAGAAAAGTAGAAAGATTAAAAAAAAAACACACTGTGTGACTAGCGAATACTTGGGAGGAACGTTTAGAGTTAACGACGAACAGAATGAAACATGAATCTGAAGTAAGTGATTTGATATTAAAATGTTGTGGGGGTAGGAAATGAGCAGGTTGACATACCAACAACTGTAGGCAATCGCAGATAACCAATTATTTTAGACAAAGGAAGTGTTGAAAAGGACTCACGTGTTGGCGAAATGTGAAGGTAGTATCGTATACCACACCCAGTAGAGTTAAGTCGAAGGTCGTTGCTAACGTTTGACCAAAATTCATTCATTGGTAGATTATATGTACTTCATATTTCATACTTATGACAGCGACAAGAATGCGAACATGTCTGAGCGAGAGTGGAGTAACTGAGGAAAGTTGCTTAGTTAACATAATACCGGGGAACTGAAGTATGACGCGTGAACTAAATAGAGAAAGCAAACAACGAGACAACGAAGTCAAATTGCTTAAAAGAAAAAAAATTCTCAGGGGCTGTTTTGCAACTTATTCTCTCACAACAAGACTCGTAAACTAATTGTAGACGATAATAAACAATTGCGCATGGCTTCAGGGATACTCATGGGTGCCATACATGTTTCCACATTGTAGAAATAAAGAATGACAAGTATTTGATGGCCAATTTATATATAAAAAATTAAGACTTAAGAATGGTGTGGTCGCTATTAAAACGCCCTTGTTTCACACTTTTAAAAATGTTATTTGTCAACAAAATTGCTCTTATCTGGAAATGCACTGACCCTGGAAACTCTTCAAAATTAGATTTTGATGGTAGTGTGAAGGCAATGATCAGAAAACAGTCCGATTTCCTATATTTTTCCTTTTATTGTATCTGAAACTCCATATTTACGAACTCCTATTTACTATTGTAGGAATTTCAGTTTCCAAAGTGTGAGGGCGTGCCCGATAGGGTGCAGGCCATCTCACATTCCGTGTTACAAAAGAAAATTCTATTAATGAACTATAGACAAAGAGCATTTAGGAATTGAAATATGTGATTGTATCAAAAATGAAGGAATTAATGTTCGCAGATTTAATTTGCTGCCCCTCTTGGTAAAGTTTCTGCTTAAAAATTTATAGTACCAATTAAGTTTTATTGTATTCCAAATTTCATTCCGGATTAATAATTACATCTACCTAGGTAGAAACTGTACAGTGATGTTTCTGATTTGACGTCAAAGGACAATTTTTCATTGTAATAAAATTTCACAAATTTATCATATTTCTTTCGAGCTGAAAACATGTCTTAGTGAAGTCCTGTGGGGCATTGAACCGTTACGATAATTTAGCGGTGATTCCAGCAGGCCAAACGGCATATTTCGCGGTCATTCAACAAGCGCTCGTGATATCACTTACGATCACTTTCCGGCAGTCACCATTCCGGAGTGCATTGTCGCGGCGCGGGGCGGCGCGGCGGCGGCGCGTGACAGCAACGCGTGATGCGTCGGGCGCACGGGCGCATTAGGCAGCGGCGGCGGCGGCGGCGGCGGCGGCGGCGGCGCGGTCGAGGTCACGGGTCGGCGGCCGCGGCCGATTCGCCGCCTCCCACCCACTCGTCCATCCACCCGCCCATTCGCAGCGAGTGGAGTGTGGAGGCCGGTGCCACTGCCGCTGCCCGCCCGCGCGCCGGGGCCAGCTCCCTCGCGCCAGGGCTGAGGCCTCGGCGACACGGAGCCAAACTCCTAGCCGGTTGTTTGTTGCCGATGACACCCATGCCGGTACCGATGATCAGGAGAGGTGTCGCAGGGCATCAACTGATGCCACTGCGGTACCTCTGACCGGGAAGACCTAGGGTTCCTCTCCCGACGGAGGCAGGATTCTCGACACTAGCCTCACTGCTATGCCAACTGCTCTTTTCGGTAGTTTTCCATGTTTTTTTTTCGATTAACACCAGGCGAATGCCGAAACACCATATCCACTTACATTCGCTACACAACCAGACATGCCGGGAGAACGGTCGGGAACTTAGAGCTTGACGCGGCTGGGGCGGTATCACGCTGGCGGAAGGTACCTGACTGAGAAAACCTCTATTTGCCAATGCGCAGGTCGGCTCCGGATCGCACCACCCAGCGGGAGAAGATCACTTCACCTCAAGCGATAACACCACTACACTTACGGGACTAACGATTTTAGCAGTTGACTTGCCCGGAATCACTAATCAATCAACCAATGCCAATGGGTGGATGGTGTGGGGAATGCAGCTAAAAACCCCTCCCGTCTGAAAGAATCCGGTTTACCCCAAAAGGATTGAGATTAAAGGGGTCGGAGACTCACTGATTTGTTCACTCTGCGAGACAATTTGTCTCTGGACTCCGAGGATCTAATGATATTGGGTTGAAGTCCACACCAAGCCTGGTAACTTAGATCTTGTCAGATCACCCATAACAGTGGCAGGGCTACTCCCCCTCCCCAGTTGGGGAGCGATGGGGAGTCCTATCAGCTGCATTAGGCGCATTGCAGACATCAACTCCGAAGGGCAGCTACTTGGTTGTCTGGGAGACGCCGCATCCTAGGCACAGGTACCAACGTTTCGGTCGCCAATCCGCGACCTTCCTCAGGGCACAATGCATAGGACGCGGCGTCTCCCGGACAGTGAAGTAACTGCTGACTCCGGCCGGGGAAGTCCACGGTCGCAGCTCCTGAGGATGCTTGTTCCCTAAGGAGGAATGGGGAAGAGACGCAAGCCGCATGCGCCTAGTTTGGGGGAGGGAGGGAGAACTGGCCTTTGCTGAAGCCTAGGAACATCTCATTAAGCTAACTTGCAGGGGTGCGTCGCGTCGTTGATTTATTGTTAGTGATTCCCGGCACGTCAACCACTAAGGTAATTATTCCCTATGTATAGTTTATATATTTGCTCGGGTGGTGGAGATATTTCCCACTCTGTATAGCGAGATCCGGCGCCGACCTACGCGTCGCCTAGCGGGGTTTCCCTCAACCAGGTATGTCCCACCAGTGAGACACGGCCCTAGCCGGGACAAGCTCTAAGCGCCTGATTGGTCTCCGGTACGTGTAGTAGTGTAGTGCATGTTAGTGTAAGTGTGTGTAAAGGGTGAGGATAGGACAAGGAGGGGGTAGGAAAGATCGCGCGCGGTCCTTGGCCCGTTTGTTAGGATACTGATCTGATATTTGCCTGGTATTGATCGGAGAAACCACAGAAAACTACCGATCTGAGGTCCTCCAGACTTCTCCTCCAGACAGCGACTGAATTCGAGGTATCTGACATGCTAATGTCGAAAATCCTGTCATAGTCGGGACCCTTACCTAGGACCTCCCGGTCAGAGGGACAACAGTGACTTCAGCTGATGCCCTGAGCCATCTCTCCCGGTTGCACACACGTGCACGGGGGCCCTTGCAAAGGAGGCCTGGCGCCGTTTCCGGCAAATTGCCGTCGCCGACGCATGCGGCGCCAAGTAAAAGCACAGAGCGGCGGGCGCACGAGCTGCCCGGCTCTGGGCACTGAGCTTCAAATTTCTTCCTTTCCGCGTTCTGACCGCAGCGTGTCAAAGGGTTTCCACAGTCTCCCTGCTTCTCATTGCACTGATATCTGTCATCTCGTTTTCATCAGTATAATCAGCATCACTACCTACGTTCACACACTTTGGGGGAAGCACATAATGTGGTCCGCAAAACGGCGCTGATTTTCACCTCTGGGCAGAAATCACAGGTCTTTATGTCAAGCATTGACAACACACACAATATAACATAAAGTGACAGAACAACCAGAGTGTCTCCCTAAATCTAAGGAGATCGGGTTATAAAAATCAATTATTTCCACGTGGAATTAGCATGATCACGGTTGATTTCCTTTCTTCGCTCGGTCAAACATTTCTCTTTATTTCTTTCATCCCGTGCCCATCAACATCATTACCTATGAGGGAAGTATGGATACCTAGCTTCAAATCCTGTTCATCTCGTGGAGAACTGAAAGAGGTGAGGGAATTTCCTCACTTTCCCTGACTCACATTTCGTCCGCGTTCATTCAATAAAAGGCAATCCAGTGATTCCATCGCACTTCCTTCTGTCATACATGGGATAAACGTCAAGTTGTAGAGAAACTGGCGCACTGACTACCTGTCAACACCGGACTTCAAATCTCGGTTATCCCACGCAGAACTGAAGCTGGCTCGCTGGTAAGTTTGTCAACTTGCTCCATCTCGCATTATTCCGTCATCGTTCATCCAATTATCAACATGATCACCATCACTAACATACCAATAAGTATCTACATTATTACTCATGGGGTGAACTATCATATCGGTTCTAGGATTCCATCAGGGTTTAGAACCTCATTAATCCTGTGTAGAAATATAGTGGGAGATGCGGCTGATTGGTTTTCCTGCTTCATTTGGCGTTCATCCAAAGTTTCTAATAAAGGCCGTTTTACACATCTTAGAACTTGATTGAATCTGCAGAACTTACGTCAAGTTGACACTTTCCGACTAATTTCTGATGATAGACAATTACTTCCATCAATAAGCATGTTCAACTGACAATAGGCAATAAACAAAAACTTCAGTGAAATAGCGTTCGATTTTCGTACTTCTATAATTAACTCAACACATTTATTTCAATAATAATAATTTTTATACATGAATAATCTTCTGGGAGTCTGCAACTTTATATGGCAATTTACACATCTGGAAGAATCAATATAACTCTAAAGAATGTTAACCTCCTTCTGTTCTTCCAAAATACTGAAGATAATCCTGCGCAGTTACCTCAGTCATGGAATTATCATATTATGAAAGAAATAGTAAATGGCGTTATTTGTTCTGCTGAATATTAGAGTCCAAAATCGTCTAAACATTTCACTTACGTAAAAATGCAGAAGAGTGCTTCTCTAGAAATAAACTGTATTTTTCTACAGGACGCAAGCTGTGTATCAGTGTTAATCAAAGTGTACTACTATAATAAAACAGGCGTTTCAAACTTTTATTCTGCATAATTCAAACGCGGGGTTCGAACCACGGCCTATGTTCCGAGGTCGAGGTTCGAACCCATGTGGAATTTGTAGTGGACAAAACGCATTCGCGTCAGGTGTTCAAGGATACTTCCGCTTCCGTTGCCTGTCATTCTACCATTCATTCCATCTTCATGGGCATTACTAATCTGGACACCTGTTTATTGTCCATGTGCATTGTGCCCGTTACATCTACAGATGTGGGGAGACTCACGAAGTGCGCTGATTGGTTGCAACACGTGAGGACCGACCGGGATCCCTGAGAGTCAAGTAAGCGGTTCATAATACATATACATTTTCAATATATTTGGAATGCAGCCAATTCATTGTGTAATGATCGTCGTTTACTTTCAAAAAGGAAGACTAACGATTGTTACTAGAAACCTACTACATCACGAAGCAAAATTCAAGTTTTGGACAACAGGAACTTTATATATGACCATTCATAATGAGTACTATAACTGATGACCCATGTGCCGATGGCGTACTTTTCTGCATGAGTTTGTTTCAAACCCTATTGAGTTAGTCTGAAATTAGATGCAAAATTCTTGGCAAGGGAACGTTAGCATGTGTTCAGGAAATGAAATCCTAACTGGTGCGGATATTCGTTTTCAGAAATGTAACTATGTCGTAGGATGTCATTCCCTTGGATCAGTATTTCTTTAAATTATCTGTTGAAGCTCATGCTCCGTACATTTTACCAGGGGATTTTGGGGCCCCAGAAATGTACGCTGCGACTCGTGGATTGATACTCCTTCAGGAAGTACAGCCTTCCTTCTATTATCAGGATTAACCCCTGAACGCGATCTCCTATAGGTCTCTGATTTTCAGCCTAAGAACCTGCGTAGGGCTCTTTCCGAGCTATACACATCCTCCTCTGTGTCAATCATCCCGGAGTCCACACAAATCCCTAGTCAATTTCCCCTGAGGGGGAGTCAATGTCACGGCGAGCTCGAGCGCAACAGGAGTTATCACAATTCCGGGAAAGCAGTCGGAGTTTAGAGCTTGTCCCGGCAGGGACGGGGCCCCGCTGAGAGAAAGACTTAAAGGGGAAAACCATTCGCGTGAGGGCCGTTGCCGGATGTAACGTTCCAGCAGGGTGGACCTCAAGTCTCCTATCGGTATATAATATACACTAGAATTACGGGGACAATAAGTAGGTGACGCCCCTGAAAACTAAAAATACTCACTCAATGAGCAAATCTGGCAGTCCTGAGATCCCCGCCCGTCACTTTTGTTTGGCCCTAACGAGGGTATCACCGAAAACTCGGTAAACGGGTGGACGTTTCGAATTTTCTATGAGAGCTAAGCAGAGCTAGAACTTTAGGAACTGGCTGTTCTGCTTGGACCTGAATGAGTGTAGAGTCAGGCTGTTTGATCATATTCCCATCAATCCCTGGAGGATACCAAAGAATTTGATCATATTCCCATCAATCCTTGGAGGATACCAAAGAAGTTTATCATATTCCCATCAATCCCTGGAGGATACCAAAGAAGTTGATCATATCCCCACCAATCCCTGGAGGATACCAAAGAAGTTGATCAATCACCGATCAACTCGCCGCGACAGATATTTCCTTCACACTCAACCTCTGCGCACTACCTACTTGGGCCGAGTGATGGTTTGATTCCCCCATCCCTATACAACCCATCCTCCATAATCTCGAATGTCTACATATACTATGCGCAAAAATGCCTAGCTCCTCGTGTATTATTTAATTTTAAAGGATTCAACTTGTATCTTCGAAGGATTTGAATTTCCCCAGAAACTGGGACGAAATATAATTTAATATATTTTAACTTAGTTATGAGAGCAGAAATTGTCCTTTAAACACGAAAAAAATCCATAATATTATTATGTTAATATCATATATGTATTTTTATCTTAAGATGTGGTTTTTACATTAAAACTGCACCCACATTTTATCCATTCTGCTGAATTTAATTCTCAGAACAAAAGAAAAAGTTTCATTTTCATCACATTACATTAGGAACGGTCCTCCGTTGGAAAGTTTTTCGAGCCCAAAGTATTGAAAGTTGATCATTTTCAAAATTAATGTAACTAACTGAACAATTATTATTAACCAACACTTTTAATATGTTCTGCTGCAGAACAAATTGAAAGTAATGAAACCGCCGTTAATTTGGGGCGCAAGTGAACAGTATTAAATTTTACAAAATTAGAAATCAATTCACAGCAGTGCGTAGTAAAGAAAATGAATTTGACATTTTGTTGCACTGAAAGGTCGCAATCAACACCGTCCACGTCAGCGAATTCCATTCATTCGATTTTATTGAATGACGTAATTGAATAACTTCATATATTTTGTGCTAACAGATGAATTCTCAGTTACGTGCGTAGTGGAATATTTCGGAATTTTCAAATTGTATTTTTAAGGATATGAAGCACGGAATTTTATTAGATATCTATTTTGAGATATATTAAACTACTTTCAAAGGAAGCTAAGCAAAGAAAAATGAAATAAAAAACAAGAACAATAAGTCAAATGATATCTCTTTTGTCATTTAACTCTTAATTATTGTTATTAAGACTAGGGTTAGGATTAATCTACAATTGAGAATAGACTATTTCTCTAAAACATTTCAGTACTTAGATAATTTTTACATATTAGCAATCAGTATAATTAAATCACGTGTGACACATAACTTACATAAAGCAGTTACGTAGGCGCCTAGCCCACTTTTAGTACACAAATATTTAATCGATTAACTAGTATACTGCTCCGGAAAAAATGAAAGGTTTTTTCTTTTAAAAGATTTGTAACATTTTTGTTCAGCAGATATAAACTCAAGTAATGCAATGCGTAAATGTTAAACATCATTTAGACGTCACTTGGGCGTTATTAAACGCCTTCTATTCAGGAAAATTAGTAAGTAATTTATGCATTCAGGAAAAGTAAGTAATTTGTTATGAGAATATGCTTGTCAGTCATAATATATTTAGAAACAAAATGTTACCTAGAACATTTCCATTTTCGATACACAACCGATATGGTAAAATGGAAAACTAATATTTATTATAGTAAAATTAATTTCAAAGCGATTCGTACTTGTAAGTGATTATCTCATATGTTCCCACTATAAATAGTTCAATAGATAAAATTTAATAGCTTGCTCTAAAGAAATTTCACTTTTTCATTTCTGAATAAACTTCCACAGAAGGGCGGAGGGTATTAATTGCAAGGTTGATTGAAAAGGTCATGATTTTCAATTCGAGTGAATAATGTGAAATAAATATGAACTCTTCTCATTCTTGGTCGGTCAGAAACTATATCGTGTGTCACAAGGCTACTCAGCTCCCAGAACGTGTTGCTTTCTCAGTGTCAGATTTCTTCTTAATCCGTGCTTGTAGTACTCGTATGCTTGGCCAGTCATCACTCCTTCCCATCAAGGAAATTAGGTTGTGCACTCTTTTAGTATGGAAGATATAAACCTCCACTAGCTCCAGTAACACTCCAGGGGTCATTATTTGCTGAGAATGTGATGACTTTGCAAATATAAGGAAATAAAAAAAGAGGAAAGACATGTTTATCGTTGCAGTGTCATAATATTTACTTTTTCTGGCATGTGCTCTCCAGTGATTTCGGTATTCCTGCACTTCTTATAACTCTTTGTAACATCCGCAAAGACCAATGGGACAGGAAAATAGCCTGTTCACAGCATTGCGCCAAACGTTTTCTTATTTTTCGTGTATAGTGTAGCATTATATTATATTGTATAGTATTGAACTATAGATAAAGCAATTTCTCCTCGATTAATGTGCAATTATATACAAATGACCTCGAATCTACGTCTATTACATTTTGTTAATAAAATATTGTCATCCGATTTCTAGCGCTTGTCAGGTAGCTGTTGGTAAAACAACGTAAACCCTCTTTTGGTACTCAACAGAGGATCCTATAAATGCAGATTGAAAAAAAATTGCTGGTATTCAATTCCCAGTGGTCTAGTTAGATTTACAGGTAGGTTCTTGGATCCATGAGACAATTATCACATCACAACAGTTAGTAAAATGCACTTTTCGCATAAAAACAAATAAGCTAACAAAAACTCGCAAAATTCAATTACCAGAACATTCACATGGCATATATATTTTATTTTTTTATTGAATATCATGTTCAACTATCTTAGTCTGACGAATCAGGCGGTCGATATTTTCATGTCGATAATTTTTAATTGTGCTATGCAAGTTCATATTAAAACAAAACTTCAAAAAACAATTAAGTTGCGGTCACTTCTTCCCTCAGAAGAAGAGAGTTACATGAAAAACTATCGATAGAAGTGCTTCATTTTAAGAAGTCGTTTTTCATTACATTAGTAGATATAGTCGACAATATAATGAATCAAGTTCTAAGGACGTTAAGTAGGTGGCTTAAAATCCCCCAACTCATTTTTTCTTGAATGTCTCCACAATATTCTGGAAAGATACGTCTTGAAATACACCCAATTAATTGTTGTCGAGGGCAATCCAATGTCAATCCGTAGATCGCTTTGAAACTCTCCCTAAAATGCGTTTTAGGTGCTTAACCCTCGTGCTCAATACGTTTTTTCGATAATTCATTACAACATTAAATTCAATTGTCGTCAGGCAGATGATTGAATCTTAACGATTGGGGTGAAAATGTCGGAAAAAGAACATAGCGTTTCATCAATGTTCTCGTAGGTTTATTTAAAGCATTAAAATCATGTTTTTTTATTCTCCAAGTCTTCCGGAATGCCCTAAAGGGATCCGGCTAAGAATTGCGCCAATAGATTAGGCTTGTCGAGAGCAACCAAATGGGCTATTAATATTTTCCTTAGGAGAACCCAAAACGCGTTTTATTTGTTTAAAACAATAAGTTTTCAGGGAAATTCCTTAGAATCTTCTAGATGAATTTGCAAAAGAATTATCAGTTCCCCACCAGGTGACCGAGATGTGTCGAAAGGCACTTTTTATCAATTGGTGGACAGGAAGCGGTCTAACAAGTGACCGAGGACAGACGCGAGCTACTCGACTACTATACGAGGTCGTATATTGCGATTTTCACAACTCTGCCCCTGACAGGTATTAGCTGTTGACAGTTTCATCCAATCGGGAGCTTGAACGTCACCATAATGACGTCACTATGGTGACGTTCAAGCTCCCGATCGGAGGAAACCGTCAACAGCTGATATCTGCCAGGGGCAGAATTGCATAAATCGCAGTATAAATTATGGTACAGCTTTGGAAAACGGAACTGTGTAGCAATCAACATTACAAATCGTAAGTCATTTACATTACAAACGCTTATATTTTAAACTTGACTTTCAAGAGGAAAGATTTTTGCAAAGAGAAGCAACTACTTTCAGCTCATGACTTTAAATTTCAACATTCGCTAAGCAAGATAATCGCCAACAACAAAAACAAAGCTATGTACAACCTCAAGTTTTATCTCTGCAAGCAACGCCAACGTTCGTCGCGATTATATTCAAAACACGCCAGGTGGCGGCTACCGCCTCCGGTGTGAACGCGAGGTTACGTGGCGAGCAGTGCACCACGCGCCGGACGCCGCTTCCAGCTCTCCACATCCAACGCGATTTCTCCGCAACTTTCTTGCTCGCGCCGCTGCCCCCCCCGTCGCCCCCGTCATCCCCCTCGCACCCGTCGCCGTCACCGTACTGTTGCCCAGGCCGAGAAATAGCGGACAAAAAAATATTTTTGCAGTGAAAATTAATTTTCAACCACACCTACAGATTCTTTCAACATCGACTCAGAAATAACAAATTCGAACTGTTTCACTTAAGCATAATGAGGATAGTTCAGAGTAGATAAGGAAGTTGCAAGATGTCCTGGTTGGACGTATTAGAACTTTACCATCTTGCACAAAATAGCCAGACATTTGGTGGAGATGTCGGCAACCTTCAGTAACGGAGACGGCACTTCAATGATACCTAGAGATTCTCAGACCCTGAGGGCCTAAGTACGAGTCCCGACGGTACAGGATTTTCGTTACCAGCTAAGGGTCTAATCGAGGCTGAGAGTCATACGGGACGACTCATCTGATTTGCGTTTTGGTGGTTTCATCCTAGCGTTCAAGAAGATGCCAAAGTAGACTTACATAAAACATCGGATCGCGTACCACATGAGCGAATTTCATTTCAAATAATCCCGGTTAAAAGGACATTGTAAGGCCCATAGTAGGTGGGCTTTGCATACGAACATTTTGCAAACATATTTTCTAGTCTTTTGGGTGTTATGATAAGTTCCATATCGTAAATAAGTGTACTTCTTTATTGGTCAAGAAACGTGAAGTAATGTTGCTCTAAAAGATTTTACCTAAAATAATTATTTGCAATAAATATAAAATTATCAAAAATGTTGCAAGAAATATTATCAGAAAGTAATAAGTAACGAGAAATGTAAGTTTATTATAAACTATTTCCGAAAAAAGTGGAACTGAAAATCGTATGAATTTGTGACCGTGTCGGCGTCTTAATACTTTACCACGCTTGCGGGCTTTAAATGTAGTGGCGGAGTTAAGAAAGGATAGCCTGGAACGTGAAGAGCTTGATATTTTTCTGTTTTTAAACACTAAAAATCATGTAATATCAATTTAGAAAAAAATATTAAATTTGACCGTTTGTAAGTCGTTCAAACAACCGTGCCTCGCTGATTTCAACACCACCTCTCCACTACCACAGGTGCCACCGCCGCCAAGTTGTGTAACCGGTGCACACGGATAGTGGGATGCTGCGTGGTGTTGGAATCGCGTGCTGGCACCACATCTGCGCTCCGTCTGGTGCATCATTGCTCACGTGTTTAATCTTTCCCTCTCTCCGTTGGGAGAGTGGTCGCTGCCAGAGGTCTTCGCGTTTTTGCTTTTCGACAAAACTTATAATCGCTCAGCCTCGCGGCTAGAAAAGTTCTTTGTCGAATGCCATCACTGACAACAATATTCTTTCGCGGAATCTCTGTCAAGGCCAGGAGTACGTTTAATAGCATTGGAAATCACAAAGAATTTGTTATAAAAGCAGTGTTTTACAAACATATTGTTCTAAAAAAATTTAAAAAAACAGAAAGTGTAAATGAAAATTAGCTAGTGTTTCAGGGGTTTTACCACTACCTATTTTAATATTCGTCTCGCGGTACTCAGTACACACAATGCTGGTTGTAATATTTTTAAATTCTAGTACAGTTGTAACAATAATGGTAACTGTGGGAGTTCTCACACAGTATCTGTCACCGACTCCGCGTACCTGCTTACTATACTAGTAATTTCCTTGTGCGGCATCGTTTTTGTTAACTTTCAGCAACACTTAGTAAATAGCTCTCTTGATAAAATCATTACTAATGACTAATTACTTAACTTACTAATGATACATTTCCTGCATTGTCCTTCCTCTCTGTGGATGAAAAGACACCTCTGTTGGTCTTTTCATCTACATAAACAAACCTACTTTAAATGCAGGTTCCTGTTACTTGGTATTTAGGGATTACTTTACTTTTAGAATTGTTATTTTTAATTTTCCTGACAAAAAAAACTTCAATCAAAAATCGCTTTGAAACACATGCATTCATGTCCCGTAATATTCTCTTACCCTTGCTCACTTGCAATTTATTTCTTCAGTAATAGCCTCTACTAACTGCTTTCCAGCTTCCATTGTGTTCGCTGGTTTTTGTGGAATGTCTGTGACTGCAACCGTTGCTGCACAATAAGTGCCGAGCACGATACGTTAAATAGCAGCGTAAATTGATAACTTTCGAAAAAACGCATTTTATGAATGCAACTTTGAAGACAGGGCTCGCATTAGCAGTACAAGAAGGCTTAAGTTGCATCAAATTAAAACATCGTCAGTACGCATAACAGATTACGTAAGATGAGAAAACCAGTTGATTCTGTTCAGAAACTTAACTAGATACAGGCTCTGAAATTTACATATAGGTCTTTTATATAATTTTATAAACTTTTATTATAAAGGATAGTATTCCTTTAGTAAAATATCCAAATTCGTTATCAAATTAATATTGCTATACACATCACGCTGGAATTCAGAGAAATTACTGATTAAAAATTTTGAGGACCTTATTAAACGCCAATTAATGCCTTGCATTAAGGTAAGAAATACTTATCACATTGCTGTTTCCAAAGAATTGTTCATCTGAGATATGTTATACAAAGAAATTAGTTCATAGATCAATTTGGTAAATATTCACCGAATGCGTACGAAAACTTCCTTTAAACATATTTTCCATTTTTTTTATGTCGTCACTAGACCAACCGTTCCAAACTGTATAGTTTATACTGTACAATTTAGAAAGTTTAGTGTATTATATATTAGTGTCGTATATCCTACAAAATCTTTCTGACTACAAAATCCTACAACTATGAAGTAGCTGATAATAGATTTCGAAATGTGTGTTTGAATTATAAAATTTCATTCAAATTCAAGCTTAGAAATTGATATATTGTTGTGCGTCTCCGATAGTGTGTTTTGAAAAGACAAATCCCTCAAATCAGTATAATGTTCATGAGGTCAATGAATGACACTTTGGGCACATTCACAAGTAAGTTCTGCGGGATTTAGAAAGGGATAGGATTATAACAATTAATTCTGGAAGTCAAATCATATTTTTTTTAAGCTTTTGAGTGTTCCACAGGCGCAACAGGCGGGCTATTCATAACCAGATTGATTAATGAGGTGGCAATGAGAGTAGGAATACGGTAGAAAGTGTGCACGTGGAGGGCTGGAAACGGGAAGTAGAAGCGCCTTGGACTACAACGACTCGGAAGCACGTGAAGCGCGAATTGGGGCTGTGGGGAAATGCGAGTCTGACCACAAGGTGGGTCTCTTTTTAGTGTCACGAAGAGCGACTTTCGCCGGCGATGAAAACATAAGGCACGTGGAAGGCTGGCGACCCCAACATTCGCTTACTCACAACGCTGTTCTCCTTGGCCTTGCGTTCTGCCCTCAGCGTCTTGGGTTACTCGCCTTCGCCGAGACACGCGAAATGCGATCAATGCCATTCTGCCGTGGTTATTTACCGTAGTAATTCCCTTTGACTTGTACCGGTCTAGGTGGCTCTGGGCATTGATTGATATCACTACAGTGCTTCTGTCCGGGGCGACAGTAGGATTTCTTACTATAGCTAGGTTGAATTTAGTCACTGCCGGGAGGAGAATTCTAGTGGCCGGCTGTTCTAATCAGTAGTTTTCCATGGTATGTCCGAATAACATCAGGGGAATGCCGGAGCAGTACCGTAACAAACGAGCCATAGACCGTGTGCGATATTTCCTTCTCATTCCTGGTCCCATCCTGACCCCTTACTTACACTTACCTCACACTTACATGCACTGCAATAACACACATGCTAGGAGACCTTCGTGAGCTTTGTACCTGTCCCGGCTGGGGCGATACCTCGTCGAAGAAAAATCCCGCAAGCCTACGTGCATGTCGTCACCGGATCTCGCTAACCAGTGGAGGAAGATCACGGTCACCACATACGATAAAAAATACACTACACTTAAGGGACATCTAACAGCCGTTGACGAGCCCGGTACTACCAATCAATCAATCAACCCTTTGACATGCTAAGTATCGGAAGTTGTAAAAGTTTAAAATTGAAATGTTATTGCCTACAAAATCTTATTGAACAGCTAACTCGATATAATGCACATTGGAGCTTAGGTTATTCGAATCGGAAAAAGAGAACATTTGTATCATTCAATTTTCCGTCGTTACTTGTTAAAAATCAAATGCATCTTAGTAGTCCATCTACAAGTAATCAATATTGTAATTGCTCTTTTGTGAAATATCCTTCATTATTATCTAGTTCCGTATCCTACCTCACATGCACGGAGACGAAAATACTTCGTTCTTCTAATACCATGTGTTACCGCATACCATTAAATAAAAGTTTTAACGGGGGTGGGTCAGACCTCCTGTACGGTAAAACCTCTCTGGTTTACCCTACATTGGAATATTTGAAAATTAGAAAATTGCCCAGAAGCAAATGTGATAAAAGTCCAGAATATAAGTAGACAGAGTAATGATAATAGAGACATGATAATCAACAGTTTGTTTTTGCAAAATTACGTTCTGATTGATGTTCTAATTTTAACCATAATAATCTTCGAATTAATTCAAAAGTATTATTTGCCAAAAATATATTCGCAGTGAAAGAAAATGAGAGGGTTTGTTGTTGGTGATTAAAATTGAAGTTTTATAGTGTGATTCAATTTCGAACTCTTAAAGTGCTTCAGCAAGTGTACTCAATATTTAGTTGTACATTAATGATAACTTACCATGACATAAAGTAAAATTATAACTGATTTCAGAATATACAAAAAATAGTTTTGTTGATAATCTTTTATTTGTTGCATTCTTCCCATTACTTTCTTGAGCTTAAAGCTTAAAGATTAAAATCTCTCTTTCCTTAGTTCGTAGGGCCCAACTTCCTGGTGTTAACAAGAAACATGTAACGATATACTTCTTGGAGAGTGATTCTTTTGCAGCGAGTGTAGATATCTGCATCCCCTCCATGCTGTCGCGAGGCAATCCTTTTTCGAGACCTGCACCTCCTCCCTCACCTCTCACCCAGTGAGTCACCCTACGCTTGCGCCCAGCGAGTGGGGCGACCGCGTCCACCCAAGATTAATGGGCCCTATCCTTCCCACCGGAACACAAAAATGCCTTTAAGGCTAAAGGGAAATTGTATTATGCCATCCAAGTTTTTTTTAAATAAAAAATTATCGTGGAACTTGCTCTTTTTGTATGTTCAGAAGTTCGTTATAAAAATGGGGGAGGAGGGATTTGAGACAGCAATCTGTTCTCATTTTTTTTCCTTAGGAAATAATATTTGACAATAAATCCAATTACGAATTACCAAGAGAAGTACTATCAAACATAATTACGGACAAACACTACAGCTCAGAAAATATTAGGATATTTTGTATTAAAAATGTTAATGGTCATATAGTAGAAGTAACCAGTGTCTTGTAAAGGCGTGAACAAGAATAAAGAAACTAATAAAATAACATAAAATTAAAATAAATCAGCATTTGGCAAAATTTCCCCTTAATCAGTTCATTACCTTTGAGTAAAAAGCTCAAGAAAAATTAAGATTCTTTACCCCGTGTTTAACTCTATTATTCAAAACTACCAATCTCAGTACACTTTACTCAAAAAAGAGAAATAGATATTCTTGTTGCGAGGAAGTACGTTTGCCTTCAAATTTTGATGCAATTTCCTGCTACGCCATGCAAAAACTGTTTTGTTAATATTACCAGCTTGTCGCAGCGGTGTTGCTTGTTTCGTTGTACTTTACGTTAGTATCATCCGTATCACCCTAGTTACCCTATACTTTTCTGATAAGTTACCCTAGAAATTGACGGCACAATTGCAGAACTTGAGGTCATAATTGGCAAGAGGCAACTGCGCTCACATGACACGTTTTGCATGGAAGTACCATTTTACCACTTCAGGTGTTCTATTTCAAAACTTGCACCTCTTAGTATATCGTACGAGTGTGTCCTTTCAAGTGCAGGATCTTATGCAAAGTGTGTGGTTGGTTGGTCGTTAGAGATTTCAGGCGCGTCAACCACTAGAGTCGTTATTTCCGTAAATGTAGTACACGTTTTACTCGGGAAACGAAGTGTGTAGTCTTTCTTTAGGTTAAGTGATTTGATTAGATTTTACATATTGATCCTTGTTGACATATTTTACGCTTTTATGGTGGCACACTCAGAGACTAATTATCGAAAAACTGATTCTTCAGGTCAATGAAATGAAAATTAATGAAAAACCATTGCAGCATAGACCGTGCAAGATGTTGAGTAACTTTTAAAAGCAAATTTATTTTCAGTAAATTTGTGCAAATTTTACAACTATGCAAGGAACACGAAAGCTTATTAAAAACTTCCAGTAGATAAGACATCCATAAAAAGTAGGAAATAAATGGATCAGGATTGCCGGCCGACCTAAACGGCCGAGATGGCCGGAGCGTGGGCCGGCTCAGCGCCTCGCTCAGGAGGGTCACGGGTTCGAGTTCCGCCGTGAGCATGGCCCTTTGTTTCTTGTCTTTCACGTATGTGTTGTCGCGGAAGACTTTGCGAGTCTGCTGACCACAGACCGAGGAGCCCGCAAGGGTGTCTAGTGTAAACAGTTAATATGTATCCCCGTGAGGGACGAAGTGGGTACACCGCGTGAATAGCCGAAATCATCGTCCTCTGAAAGCTGGAAAAAGGCTCCGGAAGAAAAAATTTGTAAGGGTTCTCCAGTTCATGTAACAAAGCCACTCCTATTGAACATATTTGTAGATAAGATACCTCATCACATTACGTGATCAGTTACTTATCTAATTTTATGCACAGAAATGAACAAAAACTAATTGATAATGATTTCTTCCAAATGATTTTAAAAGAACAATTTCATTATTCAAATAAGGCTTAAGAATTAGTTTGGGTTTGATTCCCTATACATTTTGATTTGTTTTGGAGTAATAAACTTTTAAATTGCTAGGCTACAATATTAGTTTTGTCAAATATTAAAATTAATTTCAACTAGAGGTGCTAAACAGCACGTACTTTTTCGCCTTTAGTAATGGTTACATAATACTATTTATATCACAATTTCTATCCGAATTAACACATCTCAGTCATCAGTTTTTGTATAACGCATTTGCAATCGTAGATCATTTGGTGCGAAATAGTTTAAAGCAATAGAATGCTTATTTAAAACTTTAAAAGAAAATATATTTCTGGCATTGAATTCATTGAATAAGGTATGCAGTATACTCGTATTCACGAACATATATGATGATTTTTTAGCCTTACAATATTCTATTGCGGGACCTAGATGTCAATTGTCCACTATATTCCCCAGCCCATCAAGATCAAGTCATCAAATTTTGTAAAATTATTGGTATTATCTTAGAAATGTAAATATTTATTAATGCACTAATTTTGGAATATAATGTATGTGAATTGTATACCTAAACACATGTAGTTTATGAACTAAGTATTGTATTTAATGTAGTCGCTAATGACCGTGTTGTTGATGCGACAAACGAAAAAAAGAATTCTTCGTAAGCAGAACGCAAGAAAGTAAAATAATTAAAAGTTATCAGCAAGAGATAGCAAGATAGCATCCAACTGCGTAAATGGGGAGCGGGCGACTGAAGGCTAGCAATCTTTATTATATATTTATTTCAAATAGGTTTTAAATCATTTCTAAAAGTTTAATTTGTAAACGTATAACAAAAGCTCCAATGTAAGAAACGAACAAAGAAATATGAAATAATGCACACATTCTAACTTACGTAGCATCCAACTGCCTCAAAACGCTTCTAAAATTACTATCACGAAACACAGGATTTTCGGAGCGGGCGACTAAGTTTTATGCCAAATTACTCCAAAAATACTCATATTTTTCAAAAAAGTCAACATGACCTCATTTAAAGATTTGTTTTTGACGAACACATTTCATTTTAAAAATATGTATTCTCGTATTGTAGCTGTAGAATTAATCAAAAAAATTGAATTACTTCAATTATCGAAGAATAAGGGTTTTCAACCAAACATGAGACCTGCACCACTTTCTTAAGCGTTCTTAAGATTACCCATCAACAAAATTTCATTAAAAACGATGTAGCCGTTTTTGAGAAAAAAAATGTCTAAGTAAAATTAAACATTGTCCATGTTTCTCACAAAATTACGCGAAAATTACTTAAAGCTTCGAAAAAGTGTATATGAGCCTTCTTCAAAATCTGTCTTTAAGGAACAGATTTCAATAAGGAAAAATCTATCTCTTTATTTTTTTAGTTGTGGGAAGTTTTCTCGATTTTCAAAAAATCAGAGTTTTCAACGAAAGTGAGACCTAAACCGTTCTTTTAAACGTCTTTTAAAGTGTTCTAGTACAAAATTGTATTAAAAACTAGGAACTTTTTTTTTTAATTGAAAATGTCCCAGGGGCTTCAAGTAAAGTACCCCCCAAAATTAAAATATCGATTTCAAATTCAAGACCCCGCGACATCAAATAGATCGATCGGAGAATATATATTTTGGAGAAAGTCCGCTGAAAGGGTTAGCCGCTAGCGTTGTTCACGGACGGACGGACGGACGGACGGACGGACGGACGGACGGAAGGACGGACGGACGGACGGACGGACGGACGGAAGGACGGACGGACGATTTTACCGTGAATTGGCTTTTCGCTATCAACGATTCACAGAACATGAATTCTGGCTACACCGTGTGTTAGAGGATTTATTTTTTTTCTTGAATTTAGCAACTGGATTTATCCACGTTTTCGTTACTAGAGCCCTGTAAGATGAGTTTTTACGTCGGAAATTCGCGCTTTTTTTGCGTAGCATTACATAACATTCTCTCTAACGTGATAACGAAAAAGTAAAAATATTTTTTTACAAAATTCAGTAGAAAATAAAATACGAATAAAGCCTCGTTTTATTATAGTTTTGTTTTGTCGCACTCATATACTTAATGAATGTTTTGCCTATTGCTCCTTCCATTTCAGTCCGTGTTTCATTGAATGAACTTTCTGACCTTGATGTCAACTCCTTTTAGTGAGCAATTTAGTGCCAAATTCGTGTATTCCTCCTCCTTTTCCTCTCCCCATTCGTGATGACGAGAAAATTTTTAATCTTTGTCGGAGTGGTAATGCCAACATGTGAAAGAAGTTTCGTTTAATCATCATGACTCAGAATTTTGTGATGTTTTTGTCTGGTAGTAAAAAGACGCAAAATTCTTGTGGTATTTGATGCACTCCTCCAATTTGATTAAAACCTATTTATTATGATGATTATTATAGCCCTGAGATATCATTTTTATTAATTTATTTGAATCTCTTGTTTCCATAGCTCCTTAACATTATTATTTATGAAGAGTTTCGCAGATCAGCAACCTTCACTTGCCCTTCCTTTAACCTTAGAGCAATGTTTACAATATTGCTAAATGCAGCACATAGACGTTTAGTGTTAATCTTCCCTGCTTTCGATAAATTAAAATGTAATATTTAATTACAAAAGTATGTGTAGTACAATAACAAAATCTATTATTCCTTTTCTCAAAAAATATGCTTACAATTAACTGAACTGGACTGACCAAATCCATTTCTCTGTTTTTACAAACCGTAGCTCAGATTGTTTAATGTACCATCCGTCTATAGCCCAATCATAAATTGTACGTTTTTATTTACAGATTATTGCTTGCATCTTCGCTATCTTCTTTACTTGCTTTTCATTAGCGAATTGTGACATTAGGTACGAGTATATGACTGAAAGCACTGCATATGCATAATTTCAAAATCTTGTCATGTGTGATTTTTGTTCAGCAGTAGTGCAGCACAACTGTTTCTGAAGTTGTCTTGATAATTCAGATTAATCCGAGTTGCAGAAGTTCCACAAACGAAAGAAAAAAGCTCTGTATTATTGTTACATTATTGTATTACTTAGGGGTTCCGGATGATCACTCCTCCAAAGAGGCGACCTCCAGCACCTTAAAAGCAAACTTTTGTTTGAAAGAAGAGGCTCCTGTGTATCTTTATCATATGTTTCCTTGTTTTCTCTTGCGCCTCTGCAAGGATCAATATCAATGAATATCAATAATATTCTCTAGATACGATCTGTATGTTGGTGAACATCCTTTTTCCTCTTTGATCGTCATTGATTATAATGACAATGATTAATTTTAATGAGAATCTTCTCCATTTGTTAGTGATTACTTCTATTAAAAACATTTATGAAATCACGTTAGAAGAACGGATTAAATAGATATTTTATGTTGTCAATTTCAATAAATATCTCGGTAATTTTAGTTCTTGACATATTTGCTAGGTTTTTTTTTGTAACTGATGGGACTATACGGGAAAACACAGAGATGGCCTGTACTTTGCGGTTGTGCTTGCGGTTATGGTGTACGTGTGGTTTGTGAGTGGCAAGTGTAGTGTACCAATCTGTAGAGGATCATAACCTAAGTCCTCTGCCAAATATGAGAATTAACTCTCCACTGCTATCACCTCTTCATCTTTCATAATAACATATTCTGCGTCCATAATTGGATCCCTTCATTACTTTTCGAAGATATTTCCTTTCCACTTCCTTCCATTCTTTCTATTTCTGTAAGTCTGCCCCGCTATCGGCTCATGATAAGGAAACCGAGATAAGTAGACCACAGTTGACATAATGTTCCTGAAAAACAAAACAACTAGTTTCGTATTTACCACTTTCTCCTAGTTCCCTCAATAAGGTGATTATTCGCAAATTTTGTGAGTCATATGTGCATGGCCTCCATTTTGAACACCACTGTTATTAATCAATTTTCGGATATCGTCGGACGTCTAAAATTTATTCGCCCACTGGAAAGGGCAAAAGCGTTCACTTGGCGTCTTCAGGGGCCGCGAATATAAACCTCACTTTATTACTGTATCACCTGCCCCTAGTGGTAAGATAATTCGAGAAATGTGGTGCTCAGTGAACTGTAACAATTTGAAAAAGTATTCATTTTACAAGCAGACGAGACTGTCAACCCACAATACTAGGGACGGGGATACACTATTTTAGGTGTTTCGTATGACACATTTCTGTATTATTGGATACTCATGTACCCTCTCGTTACAGAATTCCTGGTAAAAAATCTTTCATAAATAACTCCCTTTTCAATGCAGATGAGTGCGATTCTTTCACTACATTTTAAAAGTGATCACGAAGAGTGAGCAATGATGAGATGTGAGTACTAGTTGAGATGGGATATGTGATATAGCATACCGCCCCAGAATGGTTTCGTGAAAACACTCGTGGGTAACGCGTGGATTTCATCTCCACGGCCCTAAACGGTTCTGCAAACGCAATTGCAACGGTAAAAGTTACGTAGGAAAATAAAATAATATATACATTTACTTATGAGTGCTCTCATTATTAGTTTTTTGAATCGTTCTTCTTCTCAGTATAAAAAAACGATTTTTTTTCGGTGGGTTTCCAATTCTACCTTCCTCATTCCCTAGATATGATAGAATATTCCCGTTCTAAAGCAAAAGTTGGACGCACATTATATCCCGGGAGATGGCCAACCTTCATGTCGTCTTTCAGAGTTACATCCTCCAAGTATCTCCTTCAGCGGGGCATTACCCTGTAAGAGTGTGCATATGTGTTTACAATGAAACTGTGTTTGTAAGTGGAGAGTACACAAGAACGAGGAAAGGAGATCGCGCGCGGTCCACGACCCTTGTTAAGGAACTACTCCGGCATTCGTCTAGTAATGATAGGAGAAACCACGGAAAATTACCGATCAGATCAGCGGACAGCTACATTTCCCCTCTAGTCGGCGTTTGAATCCTACGACGCTAGTGCCAATAATGCGTCACTGACGGGACTCGAACCCTACCTAAATTTATTGTGCCCGGTTTACCGTAGTATATTTCCAACATCACCGACGCGTTTTATTTTTGGCACCCATTCTGGAGGCCGTGTAGCGCAAAAACCGTTCGCGTGGGCGTCCTGACGCGGCGCGGCGCGGGCGAGCGAGCGATGGCGCGTGTGGGCGGGGAGGCGGGCGGGCGGGCGGGCGTCGGTCAGCGCGTGACAAAAGGCGGGCGCGCGCGAGGGCGCAGGTGGCGGTGACGCGCGCATTGTGGCGCGCGCGCGCTCAAGGGCCCTCCTCGCGTCCACCCGCGCAGCGCCCCTGACAGCGACGCCCACGCGCCCACCCAGCGACGCGCCGCCGCGCCCCGCCCGCGCCAACGCGAGCGCAGGTCTTGGGAACGTGTTTCTTCATGGATTAGCCGCGCAAGTTTTCTTCAGCCCTCGCTTCGCGAGTTGAGAGAGGAGTGCGGGTGTTAGGTTGTTTTACATCAAATATCAAATTTGTAGTTTGTTTTTCGATGCAAAATAGTTTCTACTACACAGGAGCGAACATTTCTGGTTATCAGATTTTGTCTACAACGCTCGTTGATAACATTTATTCTTAATTCAACTGATGTTGACAAAGGAATAGATATTCCGGAGCTCAAGAAAGCTGCGCGAGTAATACATGCATCTGATATTTAGGCTCTAAACTGGGGGTTCCCAACGGTATCGGTATCGACTTCCTGTGAATGAAAATCGATCGATAAAATTTTGAAGGGAGTCAACGATGATTACTGGATCGATTGGGAGTGTGTAGGTGAAATTGAAGCTGCGACTGATAGGTATTATCAAGATCCTAATTTTTACAAAAATATTAATGAACAATGGTTACAAAGAAATTAATGAATATAATTGTTTTATATGTTAAGTAACACATCAAATAATAATAATAATAATAATAATAATAATAATAATAATAATATACTACTAATTCGCTTATTATCTTTCGTATCAGTCTGCCATCCTTAGGATGTATGCTGGTGAAAACGGTGCACCCCACTGGTCCCCGCAAGTAAGGAGGATAACAATACATTATCGCTCATAATAAGGAGACCTGAGACTGGATATCGGCAAAAAATAAAACAAATCAAATGTACTGGCATCTGGTACTTACGCTCTAAACCAGGGGTAATACTCCCTGAAATAGGCTCTGGGGAAATGTTAGGTCTGATGAAATGATACGTCCGAAAGTTAGTAATATTTGCACAAAAATGAAGTTTAGAATCTCAGCTACTCAGAAGGGGAAGAGTCTTCGATTATTGAAAATCTAGATAATTACCAAAATATTGATGTAAGTAACTGTTACCTTGAAGACATTTGTTTAATTCTCGGTTATGATTATTTATTTTGTGTAGAGAATAATGGAATGGATCGATGGGACAAACGATTATCTTAAAAGGGGTCGAAAAAAGAAAAGGTTTGGAATTTTCTCTAAACTCTCCTAAACGCCATAAATGGCCCCAGGCTCCGATCTCGGTGATATGAAGTATTTCAACTCTGCGACAATCATTTTATAAAATATCCAAATTTAGATGACTAATAAGGCCCTTAAAAGTTGAAAACAGGCTATATTTTTTTTGGTAAGTTAATATGAAAGTACATTCATTTTATTTAGCTTTATTTATACTTTTACATTCATTTTATTTAGCTTGAAAGTGTTATTAAAATCATGAAAGTGCAATATTATAAAGAATACAGATTTCAGATTGAAGTATGAAATTTAAATGCAGAAATTATATTTCTATATAAACACTTGCGACTAAATCGTGCATGTTTTAATGAAATTAATTAACTGAATTATTCATCGCAAATTTAGTCTCATTTTCTGTCCAAGAACAATTTGAAGTTCCTTCTTCACACTTCATAATAGGTGAACATAACAGGTGAACACGCAACACACATTACCTTGTAACACGCTTTACTTTCGTGCATAAACCGGAAACAATGCGTCCTAGACTCAAAACCAGAGTTTCGTGTAAGTTATGTTTCTTATTCCTTTAGCTACAAATCGGAACCTTTTTAAACGTTCTTCTACACCTTTGTACCCAACTCTGTAGCACGGGTTGTCAGAAATCTTCGATGTTCGGTTCCAGTATAGAGCTATTTTAACACTTAAACATGTGATTTAATAAGTGCGCAATATTGGGGAGTGGCCACCTGGTTAACATATTATTTTTCTAGCCCCATATTTATTGCGCTGATAAACCCGAACGCTACGCTCTGCCCACGGGATTGGCTACGCCACGGCAGCGCGCGCAACCTTCGCCGCCAATGGAAATCGGCGTAGCGTGTATGCTGAGCAGAAACAAAAAAATATTACATTATGAAACGATGATGTAATGATGAGTGTGATATTACGACTCGAGATGACTATGATATTACGGAACTAGCAAGTATCTTAAACTTCACACGAGTGTATTAATATCCATTATATCGAGTTTCTTCAAACGAGTGTATTAATATCCATTATATCGAACTTTTTCTACGACTTACAGTACCTTTTTTTTAAGTTTAACTTTTGCATTGAATCATTTTGCGACAGTTGATAAGCAGGATTCAGCCGGGGCCACCTAGCGGGCATATACCGCACACTGCCGCAGGTGGCAGCGTTTACTTATAAATTCACATTTATTGCGTTGACAGAGCCACTCACATACGAAAGCAACCCCAACCGCTGCGAACGAACCTGCGTTAGCGATGGAACTCCAGGTTGAACATGAAACGGGGTCTTGAAAGGATGAGTTTCTTTAAAATCGATGGTTATGTGCGATTTTCGATTATGACAGTGGTGGAAATGTAGGCGGGATTCGAGTCGATGTCAGTGAAGTGATAATGTGAGCTTTTTCACTCAGAAATCCATCACGTGTGTGTGTGCGTGTGCGTGTGTGTGTGTGTGTGTGTGAGGGGAATAATCTTGCAGTTGCTCGTAGTATCAGAGGTAAAGCGAGGGACTGTTCCAGCATTCACTCCATCGATCAAGGGAAATTGGGTGAAAAATTCCAGGAAACAAAAGGTCATAGATCCAGATCTACTTTACAATATTTTTCTCATTCATATTTTTTTATGTAAAAGATAATAAAAATCATGGTACCAGATTACCAAATATTATAATAAGTATCATAATACTTTTCTTAATTTTTGTTGCATTTTGAAAATATCTAATATCACATCTAAATACATAAACTTAATCGTGCGTCTGAAAATACTTTACTTAAGAAATGGTGGACAAAAATCATCTAAATGAGTTGTTTTAAGTATTGTAATAATCATAAGGTTGCACTCAACTAGCCCCACGTTGGGACCAGCAAAATGTAATAATCATAAGACTGCTCGGGGGAGGGCGCCAGGTTCAGCTCCTGAAATATAACTGGATGGAAGAGTTGGGAGGTCAATGAATCAGCACAGAGTCATTTGTGAAAAATAATAATTTATTCCTGGCACCAAAAGCTGCCAGGGAACTTATATGTCGCAATGGGCGACGCAATTTTCAATTAAATTTACTTTGTGGACTGATTGTCCTAATTACTAGTTGCTAATTCTTTTACAGTTAACACATCATGCATACTTTTTGATGAAGCGTGCTATTCATCACTTGAAGTTTGCAGGGCCTGAGCGCGGCCACTTATAATTTCTCGTCGTTACGGTCGTTCGGCGAGACGGATTCGTCTCATAGTTCTTTCACCAGTGGTTGTGCTGTCCTCACGGGCAGGCCAGGGTGGCGGCCACGGGCGGAGGCGTAGGCCGTCCCAAGTGCGGGCCGGGGCGGCGGCCTCGGGCGGAGGCGTCGGCTGTACCAGGTCGTTGAACTTCAGCGGCGCGTCTCTCTGTAGGTCGCCAAATCGAACAGGCTCAGCGGGTTGAATGGCCACGGGCGTTGATGTAACGCGGTGAGCAGTCACTGGGCTCGGCGCGTGAGGCGGCAAAGGCTACTGGGCCGATGCGGAAACAGCGCGGGATCAAGTAGTCTTCCGCCCGAATTTTCTCCGCGACAAGTCCGCAGTCTTGTCCTAATTATTCCGATTCTGGGAAAGTCTTTCCCAAACTCGCGTCCCGATCGTAAGTAACTGAAGTAGTTGAAGTGACTGACGTGACCGAAGTCTCTCAGAAGTAAGTGAAGTAAGCTTGAGAAGTCCTCTCAAGTGCTCTAGTGCTCAAGTCCCCCCGTGCTCTCGTCTCCCAGTCTAGTCTCTCAAAAATACTTAAGTGCCTTAGTTCTAAAAATCTTTAAGTGTCTGTCTAGATTTCTACTGTGCATCACGTTTTATGAGAAATTCCCTTTCCCCTTCCCCAAAATGTTCCTAGCTCTGGGTTATCCCTTCCCCCCTGGTGAAGCTTCCCATTGGCTAAGGGTGGCTGCGTCGCAAAATTTTGATTAGCCAATCATGTGGCAACTTTTCCGTATCTTTCCGTCGATGTTCTCAGTCTAATACTGGATTCTTTCTCTCGCTCGCTCCTCCCTTTTGTTAGTTGCTCCGGGAGCTGATCGCAGCTGTGTAGACACGTGCGCGCGAAGAAAGCGCATTTCACGGATTCCCGACGGCCGACAGGGGCTAATCGACTGCCTTACTGTAATGGCCCGTGCAGGGATTCGGGTGCCTACCCAGGCGTGTGCCGAGGCGCGTGGCAGAACGAATGTGAGAGGTTAGCATTGTTCGAAAAAGGTTCTCGCTTACGACATGTCGTAAATGCGTCGTCTTCTTCGCCTAATTGACACCCGGCCCAACCCATCGGAGCCCGAATTCCTCGATCGCGCGGCTGAAGGAAGGGCGCGAGGGTGGCGCTTTGTTCGGCGGGAGGGCCGGCGAAGGGCAGCAAGTATTTTTATGGGGGGCTAATAAACATTCCGCCTCTGAAGACAGGGGGGGGCTGGGTGCGTTCGGGGCTGGCCCGATGCGCGGTCGGGGGGTGGGCGGCATGACGAAAGAACCCTCCGCGGCGGTAGACGCGTCCCGTTGACCCACTTATTTCTGTGCCGCGGCGCGAGCTATTCCCAGCTGCAGGAATTATCGGTTTGTTATTGGCGACGCCATAATAAAATTATATTTAATTAATCGGTGACGCCACAGTATGCATATAAGGTGATGAATCTAATAACATAGTTCAATTAATATTATGAATTTATAAAAAATATTATGTTATCTATTTATTATAAATCTATCAATAAATACAATATTTGAAACACGCGATAAATGTACTTCCTAAGTATTATGAATAATACAAACTATTTCATACAGTTTGGGAGAATTCATTCTCTTAAAAGAAATATTTAACGATACACGTTTGGTGATTGACAATGCTTCTAACAAGGGTATGAATAATACTAAATTGACGAAATAAAATTAGTTTTCATTCTTTTAAATGAAAGTTTGAGATTATTAAATTGGGCATCCATGCAATACAGATCGTTGCAAAAAATTATCATCTAATACGAGTATGATCGAAACCATCGTAACCTCTTGTTTTGTATCCTTGTTTATCAAGGTACAAAGCTTTTCATTATAAGCATCTAGTATAAGCTTTACCATTATCCTGGAGCTACAATTTATTGGAAAAGGTCCGAGGGGATATTGGAAAAATATGCGAAAGTTCTGAACACATTGATAGAAGTTATTTAAGCCTTTATTTACAAAAGACAATTATGAATGCAAAATAATGGAGGAAAAGGATCCGCATGAATGCCTTAGCGATGACTAAATGCAGAAACCTCTCTCACAACTGCAAATCTGCAGAATGAGGTGCATGTCTCTCAAGGCCGTAATCTTGGTAATAACTAGTTTCAACACGCGGCACGTTTGTTGTAGTTTGTGGGGAATAGATGATTACTCTTCTGGTGGTCATTTATTGATCGAACTAAAAATAGTGGTGTTACAGAATAGCACATGCTTTCTCGTACTATTCAGTTTCCTATGTTGTTCGACGTCTAAAACCCTATCAAGATCTATCGCAGTACATACCACTACTCTTGGAGGTGGTGAATAGCACGTTGACACACGCCGAACGTTGCATAAACCTACGTCCGCCCTGTACCTTATTTATGGCATTCCTTACATCATTTTGCTGCTTCCACCATCGTTTCGCTAAACGGTTGGGGAACATTAATTTTGGAAAAAAATTCTTCGAATAGTTTATGCGATAGTGTTGTTCACGGAGAGAGGGACGGAAGGACAGAACGGAACAGAAAGAGACGCATGAACACACAGACACATATGGACGGACGTTTTAGATTTTTTTTTTTTTTTTCGGCGTTTCACCCGTTCCGATGTTTCTCACGTTTCAACTGTTTTAGTGGTAAAAGAATTTAATACGCAAGGAAACAATATTTGCACATTCCAATAATGTCTGTAATTGAATTGAATTTAATGAAAAAAAGTGCCACCAATTGATAGTATCGTATTCGAAAGGAGTTTTCCTAATAAGCCCGAGTGGGCGGGATTTCGTGAATACGTTTCGAATTCTGCGTCTCAGGAGGTGAATATAACTCGACAGAAGTGCAGGAAATCCAAAAAGACAATGACTGCTACGAAATGTTTGTCAGATGCTGATCAACTCTAAGAGCTCTATGAAACATAAGCTAGCACATTCTGCTTCTCCAATATCCGTTCATGCTTGGTTCCGAGTTTGCAATTTTCGGGAAGCCCAAGGGTGCCTAAGTTTGGATACGTTGTTTTGTTGCATAGAAAGACGATTCCAGGAACATTTATTTGCAAGATCTTAAATGAAGAATTCAGTTTCGACATGTGAATATATAAAAATGTAACAAAATACGTAAGAAATAGTCTGTGGTAAAAGGGAAAGTATGTAAAAATATGTAATTACTCCAAAATTATGTAAAAAATATGTGATATAAAAATTGTTTTGATTTATTCAGAATACGAGACCAAGTCAAAATTACATAACTTTCTCTGTACTACGTATATTACTCCGTATATACGTACATAGAAGAGAAAGTAAATATTGAACACGGTTATCTTGAACCTGTGAAAATCTCTCTTTACATGAAAATACGTTTCCTAGTTATACGATTTACGTTAAGCCACTTTGGAAATGCGGTTCATGTTATTAGTAACAATCAGCTGTTTTCTACTTGGGATAAATGTGAAGGGGGACAACTTGATACCAATTCAGCTCACATACGATTGACACTACTTTGAGACAGTACAGCACGTGCGAAGACACTCAAATGTACGATCATTGTAATTGCAAATGGTGAGGTTCTGACATCAGCACCTTGATTATAAAAAGCCTAATTCTCGAGAGAAGGGAGTAGAATCTCTTATATCATTGGTCTACCGTGATTTTGCTACTCGAAACAATTAAGTGTACCAACCCTAATTAGATTGTGCTGATTTCAGATCTGAAATTATTGTTTTTCTTCTATCACGTCACAATTTTAAGATAATGGCGTATTTTATCCGTTTAATTTCATCGTCGAATGATAACGAGATCAAGTATTAAAGTAATTGTGTTTTTGATGATATTGTTAGTTGTTTTATCAGTTATTCGTCGAGGACTCTTTCTTCCCCTTGTGGATTTTCACTGCAGCGCGTGCTTTTGCGTGATTTCAAGAAGTAATAGAAGTGACATTTTGTAAGCTGTGCGATGTCCCTTGTAAAACTGAATTGTAAATTAGTTAATTTACTATTTACATACGTCATATTATAAAAGATTTAATGTACCCACATGTCAAAATGCAATTGATTCCAAAAAAAATTATATTTGAAGCTTATTGCTCTCGTTCATTATTTTGTCCATTTAATTACAGAATTTAATGAATCATTGTCTGGGAAATGATTTCGCTATTGGGCAAAACGATGTAAAGCACAATACCCTACTTGAACCGCAGAAGATTTTTCTTCCATCCCTGTAAATTAAATGTACACTCATGAAAACCTTTGTAATGGCAATGATTCATGATGGAAAAGATTTTAGATTTCTGAAAGAGAAGTTTGGGAGAATGAAAAATGATGCAAAATTAAAGGCACCATTTTTGGGGTCAGAAATATCACAGTTGATATGCCACTTCATATAGAACAAAACTTAAAAGCTTGAACACATTTGTACTGGTGACAAGTTTTTTGGGAAATTATCGAGCAGATAATTATGCAGAACTTGTACATAACATTACTAGAGCATATCAGAATCTGGATTGTCACATGCTTTTAAAATTACCTTTTTTTCGTTGCCATCTTGAGTTTTCCCGCCAAATCTTCGCGGTGTCTGTAGTGAGTGTGGCGAGAGGTTCCATCTGGATATTAATAATGGAATCCAGGTTCCAAGGACATTGTGGTGCTAGCATGATAGAAGATTTCTGCTGGTTTCTTCAAACATCAACCGCAAGACAAGATAAACAAAATAGCAAATATCTCAAGAGCTTTTAAAAGAGCTTGAAGTGCTTGTGTATATACTGCACATAAATGTATATCATTTTTAAAGTTTTAAAAATGTAAATTAACATTAAAATTTTCAAAAAAAGTTTAATTTATGTGTGGCCCTACTCTACCAGTATAGTATATCAATAAGAATTAGACTTTCTTTTCCAACGCTATAATTAAAAAAACTATGAGGTGCTGGAATAAATCTGACTACAGATATGGAAACAGACATCGATTTCAGAATGATATAATAAGTGAATTTTCCTCAGTAGCACACAAAAAGGTGTATTTTTGTAGTCCAGTGTAATTGTTCTTGAATCTCTTGACCTCGTCGCATTGCCGAGGTCAGTTAGTAGCAGAGAATTAAAAATGTCTCTTATAAGATCAGACCAAAATATCTCGTATAGCCCCCCTCCCCACATTAAAACATTTATTATTGATCGACTTAGCAGTCTCACAACAGTTTTCAATAATGTGCATAACTTTCTACACTTCCTTTTATACTTCAAAACAAATAAAATAAAACGTTATTACACATCGAAATATGGTTATGAATTCAAACTCAAACGCAAGAAACCACGAGACAATATTCCGTAAAATCTTTAAAATGTTATCATGCTTTGAGAAATCATCTATCTGTACACATATTTTGTACATTCGGTAGTTTTTAGTTTTTATCTGTTTTATGTTCTGTGTCTTATATTTCCTCTCGATTTTTGGAACATGTCTTTAATCACACGTATTTTGAAAATACTTTTACCATAAATTTGTGAAAATTCACGTGAGTTTTGTGTATTCCAATTCCAGGCTCGACTTGATTTTTTAACATCTTGTTTTGCGTGCAATATGTATGCGAAACCTTGTTTTACACCTCATTTTTCGTCTTTCGTGAATGAATAAATTTTCTTCTGAAATTATTTTTTGATTTTTCTAAATAACTAAGGATTACTTGTGATCACTTCATACAAATCCGAAAAGTGGTTCGAGACGTAATAATAGATACCAAACATGTGAAACAGTGATGAGAAGTACACTTCTTTACATGTTCTACTAGTATATAACGTTCACCTGAGTTTGTGGTGAACACAGTGAGCTCTTGGCAGGTTTTTTCGGTGTTTCCCGAGTTACCCATATTTCTAAATTCATCATTGAAGCAAGTTTGTTCAAATATCCCGAGTTAGCAAAAATTGGATATAGTGCCCTTTAGTTCTTAGGTTAAGCTATGGAATTTAGTGTTTTTAAACTACCGTTTTATAAAGGTCAGGAAACGCCGGAATTTCGAGCTGTATGAAGAAATGCCTACAATGATCGCGTTGGCGAGTCTTAATCACAGTGGAATCACTCCCAGTTAACACAATTTCGAGTGTTCCCAAACGACACCGCCCGGGGGGGCGGCCCTCGCACTGACCGAACGAGTCTGGATGAAGTTGTCGCAGTCGCGGTTCGTTCTCTCAGACAGCTCGCGGTTCTTTTCACGATGTGTCGCGTCGCGTCGCGTTGCGGCTTCCCTCTTGACCTCCTTCCGCGGTCCCGCGCGGGCGGAGGCGGCGTCAGACAGAGCAGGCGACCGGCCTGGCGATCTGCTGCGCCGCGACAAAAAGTGAGATAACGCAGTAGGCGCGTGGGTGATGTCATGGCTGGGTCGGCAGAGGCCGGACGCAGGAGCTGGCGAGCACGTGGTAGTGCTACATAGTAAGGATGCGATGTCGATGTTTTCAAAATATCTATATTTTTGTAGAAACATACCGTAAAAGTTAAAATATGAAATATAACTGATGGTAACAAGTTAATTCTTGTGTTCAAACCAAAAGAACGCCATTTGTTCTACGTTCATGGACCAAATTCTTTTGCCCTTCCGCATTCTTTCCGCTTGCCCTTCCGCTCTTGCATTTCCGCTTTCTTCATATTCAATTCGAACATTCAAAAGTGGTCAACAATGCGCTATGTGCGTAGGGTATGCCCTTTCTTGTCGTACTCTGTTATTCGGCGAATTCATAAACACGAACACTATCAAATTAAATTTTGTTGCACATGAATTTAATGTTAGAGGTTACCAAACCAGCTTAAAAAAATCGATGTTGAAAAACATCGATGGTTTTTAGTCAATATATTATTAATATACATGTTTTAATGTTGAACATTGATGTTGATTATCGATGTCGCATCTCTCCTACACAGAAGGGGCTTTCGTGCAGAGATTAAATCAATTTGGTGGAATTCCATTGGAATTGTCTGGACGCCAATTGAATTTTACGTGGAGAGATTCAAGTTGAATCCCACGACATGAAACCACAAACTTTACTTCATTTGCCACTCTTCAGATTTTCAACGTACTTCAATTTTTTGCGATCTAGTGACCTTACGTGTACTAAACTAATGCAAAAATCAAAGATGCGATAAACATCTTTTATGTAAACAAACCTTCCATTTACTCTTATAATGATTTTAAAACGTATTGAGGAAGCACTTTTATGCACTGATTTTAGTAAAGGAGTAGCTTTTCAAACCTTCTGCCACTTTAGACAGGGTGTATTGGGTGCATTTAATTCAGTTTCGGTAAAATTGAACAAAAGCAAAGTTACATTTTATAGATAATGAGTTTGAGAAATTTTCTAAAAACTTCAGTGTCTGCTATTAAAAAAATTAAAAAATTGTAGTGTTTGATATTCTTATTACAGAATTATGCTCACTGACCGCCATTTGTGTTGATACAATATCTTGCAACAGAAAATTAGAAATATTAATTAATCCCATAATAGTTCAGTAGTAAGAGTTATTTTCAGTTCGGTAGAAAAATTAAAATAAACAGCTGTTTTTTCTTTATATTATTCACTTCTTGCCCTTCATGTTAATATTTGATTGTTGATATTGTTATAACTATTCCATTCTTTAAATATAATTTTTTTCTTTTTAGTTGCTGCAAAAATCCACTGATCACGGTGTCAATTGTCGGTATTGCTAGCTTTGGTTCAGGTTTTGAATGTATTTAATTTATTAAGCCATACACAATTTTTTCATGGTTTCATTACCTATCACACTCATCCTAATATGAACTACCGCTAAATTTCTGCTATATCCACCGAATATAAAATAGTTCAAACTCGTTCCGTTGGGTGTAAATAATTGCATACATCATTCTGAGCGAAATAGAGATTACTGTCTTATGAAGGAAAGTAAGAAGCTATCTCTTTATTCCAAATGAATTTAAGAAAGTAAAAAAACAACAACAGCAACAAAAATTTACTCAGGCGTTTTCTGATGTGCAGCTCTTTTCGTGTGAGTACTGACATGACAGTAGTCTGTCATTGCTTTATACTACACATCGTGAAACGTCAAATGCCATTATTTACTTCCGAACGTTTCAATTCTAGTGAAATGAAGTGCGCGCGCTCAGCAGACCCCGTGCTGCTTTTGCTTCTTGGCTCCATCGGCCTTGGCTCCCTCCCAGGCGCGCCGCACGAAGCGCTATTAAACGCGAAAGAACTTCATGGCGTGGTGACGCGGCACATACACGCTTCATCGACGAATGCAGACGCCGAGAGAAGCGCTGCACGGCTGAAGATTGCCAGCTATTATATTATTCAACGCTTCTTCACACAGGCGATGCGCACGCTGAAACATGCAGGGGAGGGGCAACTTCACATCTGCTCCCCCTTTTCCTTTCAACGTTTGCATTTGCAGGCAACACACTTTGGTAGTAAATAAATCGAACTTACGGAATGGAAAATGAAATTACAACTTAAGAAATACAATTAACAAATAAAATTGATTTTTGTTAAACCGTTAATGCAAATGACAAATATCTTGAAGAGCCTATTCCAAATGTGAAATAATTTCCCATATTTGCCCAAAGGGCAAAATCAGGGATTGAACATATTTAAGAAAATAAAACGTTTTATTACTTAAGACAACGGGGCCCCTCTCACAATTTTCAAAGGGGCGAAGCCCCTCCTCTTTTTGTGCATACGCCAATGCTTCATTTATTTACTGATTAGTGATTCTGGACGCGTCAAATGCAAAGGTCATTAGTCCCGTAAGGGTGCTGCATGTTTATTCCCCAGGTAATCAAGATTCTGGTTGAGATATTAACTTTATATTTTACTGAATATAGACTGGCATCATGTTTGAATACGAATAAGTCTTCGACTTTTGATTCTGGAACATACTTTTTGAAGACGTGATGGAGGTCAAGTTAGGTATTGCGATGTTCACATATCATGGAAGACGATTTTGTAATAGTTAAGGGCAGAAGTTTTAATTACCCAGATCTTATTCTATTTGGCTATTTGTTCTCTGAGGCAAATTCTCTTATTGGTATTTAACGAATTAAAAGTGTTTGTTGTTCGATGTAGCATGCTGGCTTTTAAATTTATTCACAAAGAACCTTCTTCCACTTGTTCTGCATTGAACATTTTATTGATATAAAATATACACATTTTATTAAAATATTTAAAATTTTTAGAAACCTTAATTTGCGAGTACATTTCATGTTTGGTAATAATAAATACAGTTGTAGTGGATTTGGATACATCTTACATATAATCATCAGAAAGATGTTTATTTGGATGAAAGGAATTTTATTCTTTCTTGTTATGTAATGAAGTTTTCAGGCATTAGCGTAGTGTGTATCCAAAAACTAATATGTAAAAGTTTATTTGAAATTTATAAGACGTTGTTACACGTTTTCACAGTAGTGAAATTACAACTATGTTCTTCAGCGTTCTGCAAGCACTTGTTCAGTGGTGAATGGTTTTTCTGCTTGTACATCTGTGCGACTTTTTGTCTGTATTTCTCTTTTCCTTTTAGAAACGTAACACATGCAATATTTGTAAACTAGATGTCTTCTCTACATACATTTAAGTTAGCCGCTCTGACAGTTGGTAAGCACTCGTTGAAAGGCGTATCTAATTACCTTGTAAACATACTTGAAACGTTTTTAAAATGTATCTTTCTTTCCGAGAAACTCTGCGTTCTTTTGTAAATGTTATTTTGACTCTTACACCTTACAGGCGACACTTTTTGGAAAAGTTGTAAAAGTAATATTTTTCTAGTGGCATTCACTTCAAAAGGTGGAATTTATTTCGTTATTTGTTTAAGACATCTTTCAGAAAAAAATAAAAAAAAAATATATCTGACAGTTTCTTCTGATTTTGATACAATCTTATATACACATGTAATAATTAATTGGCACGTTATTCCGATATTCATTTTTATTTCCAACATTTTTACTCTTCTACAAAAAACAAAATGTTTGACTGAATCTAATGGACATTTTCCCTTCTCTCTTTCAAATATTTAGGATGCACCTTTCAATAGATCTCCCTTTCATCTTGCTTTCGAATACTGCAAATTTTCAGGCCAGTGTGATTAGAAGAAGAAGAAGAAGAAGAAGAAGAAGAAGAAGAAGAAGAAGAAGAAGAAGAAGAAGAAGAAGAAGAAGAAGAAGAAACAAAGCATTTCTGATCCGGCGGCATTGTCACAAGCCTTTTCACCTCTTCCGAGCCTCTACGAAAGCGACTTGAATTGGCGGAAGCAAAAACGGGCGCGCAACAGGCCCCCGGAGGATGCCACGGCGCAGGCGGGGCAGCTGGAGTCAAAGGTCCCGGAGCAGCGCGCTCACGGTGCGGCGGTGCGGCCGGCTGGCCTTGAACCAGATCCCATGCGGCCGACTGCTCCGCCGCCGGCCGAGCACCCAGCAATGGTACAGAGGAGTTACTCGAAGGCGGAAACAAATTAACGTCGTGAAGAGCGATGGAATCGCAAAAGAGAGGGGTGAACCCATTCCATTCACAAATGAGGTAGCTGTAACTGAAGGTATAGATGAATTGAAATAACCTGCAGTTACATCAGTAGCCGAGCAGTAGCTGTCAAAGCGGTCCCATCTTGTAGTTATCTCTGTTCATCATATCCCAATATTGCTACATGCCGTTCCGAGCCTTAGCTCGACAACCGCGAATTCGGAGACTGCCGGAGTTTCGAGGTAATGGGGTACGAACGCTGTGAATACGGGGGATCATCTCGTCGTCTGACCCTAAGGATGAGACGAGGGGCGGGGGAGAGAAGGAAATCGCGAGCGGTACATAGCCCTATGTATACGAACTCCGCAATTCTGCACCGCACAGAAACCGGCCAGTCAGCCGTCGGGGTGAGACGTCCGTTGCGACGAGCACAGATGTGTGACGCGGTGTCTGTTATTCACGACGATGACATTTCTTCGAAGAGAAATGAGAAAAGCGTCGTGGATCTGAAGTAGCTAAAGAAATAGCTCACTGGCGGTAAGAATGCTCAGAGGCTTATGAACATCTGCCTTACGATAGAAAGCATTTCCACATTACCAAGTTGAAATGTTCTTGGAGGGCGAGTACGTATGGATATGGTTCAACGTGTGACACTAGACGTCAAGCGCGCGAACGTGTGGACGAAATTATGAAACGGTAAGAGATACCCCGTTACAATGCTAAGCGCAACATTTTTCCAGTTTACTCAGGTGATTGCTTCGGTACGACCTTTCCCTTTCACAGCACTTAACGGCCGAAGACTGTGTATAGAAGGCTTACTACATAAACAGACATTGTTGTAAGGTGGCAATCAGGATATCCCACAGATCGTATCAAATAACTAAACAATATTTGTAAACTGTGGCTGTCTTCTCTTAATGCATACACGTTAGCTTCTGAGACAGCTGGCCGGAAATCGCTAAATGATATACGTAATTACCTAACAATTCAGAGGTCCGAATAATATGTTGACCACTCGAGATAATTATTTTTTCAGTCTGTCTCGACTAAAACTTACTTGGTGTCGTAACCACGTATGGTGCCATCGACGGGATTCACACATCGACAGAGCTCGAGGCTTCAGTTGTAGACTAGCAACTACAAACACACACCCCGGCTACGAAGTTGTCACAGTGAAATATTATTGCTCTTGCACATTGCAAAATAAACACATTTCGGTATCAGGTATAACAGTGGAGATCAAGCTATATACAAAATGTCCCAGAATCAACGTTACAAACTTCCAGGGAATGTAGATGGATCGAAAATTACCACTTTTATCAAGTAACATAAAAATTGCATATAACGTTTATAAGCATATATGAATTGAAATGTGCCCCTCATTGTTAGGGAACTCCGAATGCACAGATGTTCGGCAAGTTCATTAAACACATTGTCGGAGTCAGAAGAAGACTTGCCGAACACCTGTGGAAAAAAACAGCAGAAAATTAGGGGGAAATTTCACATGTGCACAAAGTTATTGTTTTCGATCCCTATAAAGGCTCTGGAAGTTTGTAAAATTAATTGTGAGACACCTATATTCATTTGTAAGAGAAATGTTATCAATCCTATTGAAGAACACCAAGGTATCTTGACGTCAAGATTTGTGAACAAAAAATATTTTTCAGGAGAATTGTCATTTGTTTAAAAAATAAATTGTAACATTTATGAAGGGAATAGGAATGTTCATTAAGTTATCTTGACTACGGGACATTTCAGATGAAATAATCGAAGACCCTGCCCAAAAACTTTTAGCTAAGCGAACTTCATTGTGAATTTTTTGAGATACACCGTCCTGATTGGGCCTTTTTGTATGTATAGTTAAACACTTGATTCTAATTCACGGGTGGAAACCATATTCATGGAAACCATATAATAGAAACCACATTCTCCTACGAAACCCCGTACGAAACAAAAACTATTAGTCCAACCCCTGTGAAGCGTCCTAAATCTTAGCCTTGTCGTTATTCCTTCCCAATTCTGGCCGCTGGGCAGTGACGCAGGAGCGCGTGGTAGGAGGCGCGTACGCGGAGATGCTACCTGGCGGTCCTCTTGAAACTGTCGACGAGACGTGACATGACATACTACTAATGGAGGATTATTCCTAATAAGCGCAGTAAATTAATGGAGGATTACTGAAAGCCCTCAACGCCCCCCAAAGGGCTTCAAGACAACACATTTTTAAAAAGTTAAAAAAGCAAACTTTGACTCCCTTGTTGCTATTATAGGCAGCCACATCTGGTGCGGCGTCGCAAACATGCATCGTTTATTACGTTTCAAAACCTCCCGCCCCTTCCGTTCTGTTCAATAATCGATACTTCCTCATTCAAATCGAAGGACACCTCTCGACATGATATTCAACTTCATGCTTAGTTTTCACTCTTCGTTTGTTGACTTACGTCATATAGCAATTTGACAGCGAAGTGAACGTGCTGATGTAACCTATGGGACAGGGAGATGTGACGATTTGTTATTGTGCATCATAAAAGTTGCCAAATCTTTCTGAATAAAAACATGAATACTTTCTCCGGGGACTAAACAACTTGGACAATTGCTACATCTGCTACTAAACAAGCATCAGATATGGAGGCTATGCAGTAGAATATGTCTTAAGTAGAAAATACATAATTCATGTTATCTTCCAAGTGACTAGGTTTTAATGGAACCATATTTTCTTCTGTAAATCCTTGGTCATCTTGCGCAGCGAATTGCACCTAGCCTAACCTTTAAGCTAGATAGTAGAAGGGCGAGGAATGAGGATCTTATGCACGCGAAACAAAGGCCACTCGCTGGACCTTGACGAGCAGCAGCGAGAGACAGCAAGCCCTTCACTACCCGTTTAAGCGCTGGGCCATGAGCCGAACTCACAACAAACACGAATGCACCGCATAGAAAATGCAGCATGCAGAAAATAGTGCCATTGCCAGTTACTGAGCGCAGTCGAGGGAGGGGGCTTAGTACTTCCTAGATACTTGACTTCAATTGTGGATTGCCTTTGGTTTCCACACATGATGGTAGAGGTGTCCGCAAGGGAAGAATGCCCGCGTTGAATGGTTACTGTAAGTAGGATCATAGTTCAAATTGACACGCAATTCCACTCAACTACACGTTTGTTGAAAGAAAATTTTACCCCATTTGCAATCTTCTTTCATCATCCAACCATTTATTCTTTATTCAACACAACCCATTCTTTCATTATACATTAATTTACTATAATCCATTCATTCATCCATTTATTCTTCATTCATTCCTTCATCACCGCTCAGCCATTTATCCTCCATTCCTTCATTCATCATCATTCGGCCATTTATCCTTCATTCATTCGTCATCATTCAGCCATTTATTCTTCATACATTCATTTGCCATCATTCATTCAATCATTTATTTATCCTTCATCATTCAGCCATTTGTTCTTCTTCCATTCATCATTCAGCTATTTATTACGCTTTCATTCATCATTCAGACTTCTATTTTCATTCACTAGTCATTCGTCGATTTTTGCTGGATTCCCGCCATGTTCGAGTCGCCGCTCGCGCAACGGAGGCCGCAAGGAAACGGGGCAGCGTGGTTTGCGACCTCGAATTCCGGGAGGGCGTAATTGCCTCGCTCATCTCGATCGCACGGGCACTCCACGATGCGCCCAGTGAGGGGGTTGCAAATGTCCAAGGTCTCTTGCATTGTATTTGCAAAACAATATTCCAACGCAGGGGCGGATCCAGAGGCGAAGTTTAGGAGGAGAAATTGAAAATGTTTTGTTCGAATATGTGATATTGCAGATTTTATAAAATATCGTAGACTACACTCAACTTATGCTGCGATACGATTTCATTCGTTTTAATGATTATTCAAAGATATGTTTGCTTGAAAGTTCCGTGACAAGTTAAAACTATTAATAGTTACTGAAAAAGTTTAGGGGGAAAGTTGCCTCATTTTTCCTCCCCGTGGATCTGCTCCTGCAAAGCGAGTAGCGTTCAAATTTGTTGAAACATCTCTAAACAAGCTTTTTGCATTACGGAAGAGCTATAAAGGATTTTCATTGTTCTGTTTCTTTAAGAGTTATAAATCGTAGTTCTTTTGCAGATGCATCTGTAAATGCATTAAAAGTTGAAGAAAATTTAGTCCAATATGAGGTACACATTTTGATCCATAGGATTAATATATTTCCGGTAGTGCGATCTTCTCATTGGAGCTCAGGAAAGCTCATGTGGAAAGGGTGCAATGTAGGGGGTTGGGGAGTAATTACGTACTTAAAAAAAGATATATTTACTGATAACAGCAGATTACAGAACGAGTATTTTTTACAATACACCTTTTCAAACGTCCAACTCTACATGGTGAAATAAAATGGTGTATAATGTTGAACTCTCTAAATAAATTATTACATCTAAATGTAATTACAACAATTATTCAATCTAATATTATGTCCAAATTTATTCGTAAGGCTCATGAAGTTCGATAAGATATTGTCTATTGTTAATGACTTCCAATGGTGAAATATACGGGCTTAAGCCACTTTACTTTAAACTAAGGAAGACAACGCAAATACCTCACTCATCACTGAGTGCTTTTATTGCGAACGACGAGTTGTTATAATCAGTTTTCTGCAACGACCCGGTGAAATGTGATCTTTATTACGGCTTTGTTGTTGTTGTTCTTGTTGTTGTTGCTGCTGCTGCTGATGTTGCTGTTGCTGCTTATGATGATACAGTAGAATGTAGTACAACTATTTTTCCATTCAAGTTTAATTGTTTTGTAATGGTTTTGTTTAGGTAGCATTTTCTATAAACATCTGTGTCAACAGAATAACACGATCATTGACTAACTTCCTTGGCACTTCTGTTATAGACACAATCCCAACTTTGAAAATTTAATAAAAGATACAAGCATTATTAATGCCGTTTAACACTGATGTGTTCGCTCTCTAACATGTAGCAATTCCCCACATATGCAAGTCGATTTTATCGCTTCAGGCTCACAAAAACATTACTGACCTACTTCTCTATAACGGATGCTCTCGTAATGAGAAGACGGGTCATATTACTCATGGAACCATCTCAGGAAATCTTTTTGAGAACTTCCATTCAAAACTTAGTATTTATGTGTATATCATAATACACTATTTTAGGCGGGTTAAATAAATAAAAGTGTATCTTTTCTTCGTTTTTAAGGCTATATGGCCAATGTATTTTTATAGCCCCTACACATGTAAATTATTGAATACGTGTCACAATATAGCCGCCTGCGTGTTTAAATAAAATCAGGTTCTGAGATTCTCCTTCGTAAGCTTCACTACTGGTCAAGATCAGGTTCAAGGATGAATTGAACCGTTATGTGAAAAAACGACTTTAGATTCCAGCGTAAGCATTTGGCAACGGGTTCACATTTTTCACGAACACGAGAAAGTGAATGTCAACATTACGGTTTCTCATATTATAACATGTATGTAATGTGAGTATTGAAGTTTGCATCTTGGACGCAGAAACAAGAGAAAAAGTCAAAATTGACTTTAGTGATAGATGTTTCTGGGCTCGTCAACTGTTACAGTCATTAGTCTCGTTTGTGCAATGTGGCTGGATGGTGAGATCAGGCGCAGACTTTTACATCCGCTTGCAGGAGATATCCCCCTCTACATATCTCCCCCCAGCGGGGTAGCGCCACAGCTGGGGCAAGGTCTTCGATCCTGAAGGTGTGGTAGTGTAGTAAATATCTCTGAGTAAATGAAGAGAATAGAACTAGGAAGTGGATAGAAAGATCTGCGTCAGGTGCGTGGTCGTTTGTTAGAGTACTGCTCCGGCATTCGATTTCATGCTGTTGATCGGATAAACCACAGAAAACTAACGAACAGAGTAGCCAGTTAGAATTCTCCTCCAGACAGCGACTGAATTCGACTTAGCTGTACGTACAGCTGTTATAAAACACCATTTCACCATCAGGACTCGAACCCTAGGACCTGCGGATCAGAATCGCTGGAGAATCAACAGCAATGCTGGTTCTGAGATAAACTCAGCCGGTGAAGTCAAAATAATTTCAAGAAAAATATGTAGTTCATTAAAGCAAGTAGTTTCTGGCGCGCAAAAAGAGAAATATTAAATTTAGTGAACAAAAATGGAAGATGGATCGAGATTATCATAAAAATATAAAGGATGGAGATGGGAGGCAGAACCTAAAACTTTTGAAAAGAATTGTCATTTTTATCAATTTATTAATTTTAGTATAATAAATTAATTTTTCGTTATTTAGTTTCTAATTATGTGTAAACAATGACGCAGTAGAGACATTTGTGCTTAGTAGGTAAGAAAGACACAGAAATGAAGCCTTCAATTGAGTCATTTAAACCGATCTATCTAAATGCAAGCTTAAATAAACGTCTGGAGAGAGAAAAAGTCCGTTTTATTACTGCAAGAGTGTCTATATCGCATCTCAGGGGTTATATTGTCTACTGACCCATATAAAAAGCGGTGTCAGTGGATAAAAGTTTGCGAGTCGTCACGGTGCAAATTTCAACAACCGCGTTCATGAATGTAATACAGAGCGTATCGTATCGACCATCGTGTAGAAGCACTACATAATTCTCTACTTTAGTGGTAAATGGATTTGATTTCGTAAAAAAAAAACATACAAACTATGTGCCAGTAGGGGAGAAGTATAATAAGAATACAAAGGGGATAGGGGAATATTATTGTATAATTAATAATAATAATAATAATAATAATAATAATAATAATAATAATAATAATAATAATAATAATAATAATAATAATAATGCCGATTCCATGGCCGAGTTCGCTAAGGCAGTAGTGCAGTGGCGGTCTCGGTTCAAAAGATCACGGGTTCGAGTCCCGCCTCGGGCATGGTAGTGTTGTGTGTATATTTCGTCATTTATCATCTTCATCATCATTTCATCCCATCCCCAGGGCTAACAACCCTGGGGCATAAAAGTGGAATCAGCATTAAAATAATGATTCCCGCTGTAGAAAAGTAATGTGCACCTACCCCGATAATCAAGACTGAAAACGGATGAGATTCACGTATCTCATTGCCCCATGATGGCCGATTCGCGAAACAAAAAATAAATAAATAACAATAATAATAATTTATTTCTTTGTGTCGGGGCAATAATGAGGAGTAATGGGGAAGAGGTTGAAAAAAATGTAATGGTGAGTAAGAAATACTGTACTGGGGAAAAGGTTATATACCGCTATTTGTAACTTAGGACCGCTTTAGTTCAGGCCAGCTATTGAAATACGTAGCGTTGCTATGCAAGAGACGAAGTGCATTTCTCTTAATCGAAGAATATTGAACAGAGAATTTTGTTAAACATGTGTAAGGAATAAAGTTGAATTGAAGAATTAAATTTATATTCACGTATTCTACTTCTCCCAATTTTCCCCCCTTTTATTTTTCACCTAAGATTTTCCTGGGAACTTGTTACCGATATGTTGGTTCTAAGTTTAAGTTGACTGGCAAGTTCATTGCCAATTTTTGTTCCAAAGGTAGATTTGACCTGCATGACAAGACTTCCTACGTAACGTACTTCAAAACTGGAAGGCCTCGATTCGATACCACACAGTTGAGTTAAATCTGCAAATGCTTGGGATAGGATTCACGCAGTCAAGTTAAGTACATTATTGACAAAAAAGCATTGTAATGTAAAAATAAATTGAATAAAATGCCAAATTGAGATATTCAAAAGTAATAAAACGGTTTTGGTCAGAAAGGAATTAAAACTCATGATTGTCATGAATTTGCTACTGTTTGCTTCCCCAATTCAAAGATTCAGGTGCAGTAGTTGCAAAGTAACATCAATGAACGAGTTTGTCTCATGTTGCTTCAAGGCATTGGAAGCCTAAAAATCACACTTCTGATCGCGTACAATCACTAGGCCGCCACCAGTCCGGCACGACTGGCTTTGGACTGCGAGTGGTATCGCAACTGCTCAGCCGGCGACCATAAACAGCCGGCCTGCGCCCGCAGCGGCCGCCTCCGGCGCCCCAGTTGGTCCATGAATGACGGCGCCAGCGTTCGCGCGTCCGCGCCTTCTCTTACGACTACGCGCGTGTCAGCGTGGCGGCGCCCCCGCGACCGGGTCATTCAGATAGCGGCGCCCCGCCCCCTCGACCCCTCCAACCCACCCCACCCCACCCCCACCGCCGCCACCGCCAACCCCCGCGCGGCCCGCGCTATTACGGGCGCCTCTTGAGAGCTCCGCTAACACAATTAGGGGGGGCGCACCTACGGCCCGTATTGAGTTAGCAGTGACGTCACGCCGTCCATCCGTCAAAGAGGCCACATCCGCCGCCACTCCGCCCGGCCCCTCCCCCCCCCCGCACGCGCCCGCCCCCGCGCTCGCGCGCGCCCGCCGGGGAAATGGGGTCTCTCATGTAATTAGCGAGCGAGGAAGCGCGGCGCTGCGGGCGGGCCCCCCTGCAGTCCCTCCCCCCTCCCTTGTGCCGCCCCCCTCGCGGCCCCCCACCCCCCGTTCCACAGGCCCCGAGCGCGTGTTGTTTTTGGCGCCGGCCGCTTCCAGGCGATGCAAACAAGGTGGAAATGGACTCCGTCCCCCCTCCACCCCACACCCCCCCGCGTAGCGCGGCGCGACGCGACGCAAGGTGCGGCCGCTTTGAAGGCGCGCGCGAGCGCTCGTAATTGAGGAAGAGTTCTGATAGCCGGAAGAGATCCCGGGAAGTTGCGCGTTGCTGGACGGTAACTATTAATGAGAGGTAGATGGACGGGACACGACTGTAATTTAACGGGATGCTAAGTGCGTTATGAAGATGTCGTAAAAGTAATTGATGAAAGTGAAAGAGGTTACGCAGTGCATCAGAAAAAGTCAGACATTGTTTGTTTTTGTTTTTTTTGGTTCTTCTTTCGTCCTATGTAATGCGAAATACAGTTTCTACTATGGTGTACCGCCATGAGCATTATAAGACATTTTTACGTGAAACCTTCGAATGTTAACTATCCTAACATAAATGAATCATATGTATAAATATACAAATGAACCGTATATATGTAAAAAAATAAGAATATGCCGAGCTGTATACTCTATTACAAGTGATTTTGTTCATTTATTTATTTAATTTTGTCCAGGCACACTTTTTTATGAATGTTTAATATTTCATATCGTCAAATAATTTTAACACAATATGAAATAATTAAATTAAAATATATTGTACTTTTAATAAATTTATGACAAGCATAATAATGATAAATTTCCTACTTGGAGTAAATTAAAATTAACATTCTAATTTACTCGGACAGCCGAGACCGACGGAATGACCGAGATACCAGCCCAAGTAGGACAAACATGGCCCATATAGCATTTCATTTCGCAACATTACTCGCAAACGACACAAAAATAATAGGAGCGGTCGGCATTAGCGTCTACACATTCAGGGATTTTAATACAACATATTTTATGAAAATTATAATTATTTCATGATAATTAAATATTTCAGAGGCATCAAATTTGCAATTTATTTAATTTATTTCTCAGTATCAAAATTACTTCCATTACGCAATTGTGGTTTACGTATAGACTGTGGAGATTAATGTAAATTATCATTTTTCCCATATCGATCAGGTTTTTGTCCAGTTTCCCTGATCCATTGAGCAAATGCTGAGATGGCCCCTTGTTCTGCTTGTAGACGTGAATGTAGCTTCACTATGTGCACGTTTTGTTGAACTCTCCTTTTGCTTGCAATGGTAAGAGTAGAGGTAAGGGCGAGTTGTAATTTTGGTAGCAATGCAGAAAAATCATTCTTGCAATTCGTGTACCGATGCAAATAAGTTTTCTATAACTCAGAAACGAAAATGACTATTTTTCAAATATTGCTAATCTTGCGATTTTAAAAATTTATTTTTATTTATTTATGTTAAGCTTTTACTCATCTTTCAACTATTTTAGTTAAAATGACATGAAGGGATTCTGGAACTCAAGAAAACGTGCGCAGATAATATTCTCGCCCCCCCGTCACAAACAGTTTTTACTGTTTTTTGACTAAATAAATCTAAATCTAAATCTAAATTTTTACGCATTCCCTATTGCATCCTTAACGTCGAAATTGTCAACTTCCCTTCCCTGTAGCCGCCGGTTCCGATATTATATTCCGCTTTGTGTTGTCTTTTTTTTACTCTTTCAAATTAATTCACAGCGAATATTCGTAACCAAGTATTATGTGAAGACAGAATAGTATTGATCCATTTGACTGATAATACATTTGAACTTGATTAATAATATTGTGATTCTCTGAGTTAATTTGAACGGGATATTTATTTGAATTCACGCTGGGCACTGGCGTTGATTTAGCAACGTTGTTATCTCTCAGTTGTCCAAGTGTCCACCTGAGCCGTCTTCACTACGCAGCTTTTACCGAATAATCTCCAGATGCCTTCCCTTTTTCCAATAGCACCTTCACGCCCCGAGGGTTAGATAATATTCTGATGGAGATCGAATTGGCGAAAAAAAGGAAAACGCGTTACATTTCCGTCTTCCTCCTTGCTCCCACGATCCGCGCCTCGGGAGTTCCAAAGGGCTTCCCAGAGATTAAAACAGCTTCCGAAGAAACGGACGGCGCGTGTGAGGCATGTGTTTTCTCAAGGGGGAGGGGGGAGGGCTTCCATGGGTGAGGCTCGGACGCGCATTTGCAGATTGCACTGCGTTCCCAGCTGACTACGTACGGCCAATGGTGTGTCGCTTTTGGGCGTTTTTCCCAAGAGGAAGAGAAATGGGCAAACAAGGGAATTTTCGATATCGGAGAGGGAGCTGAGAGGGGGAGGTTAGGAACTGATGTCTTACAAAGAAAAGAAGTAGTCATCTCATCAACGTTTTGATTATAAAGAATGTATGATAAAGAAGCATTCTCTTTTGTTTATTGTAATACCAGTTACTAAGCCTTACTGCAGGAATTAATGAATAATTTTTATGTATTCGTGATTACGATTACATTAAGGCGGCTCCACACATTCGGCATTCGCAGAGTAGCGAACGACTGCTCGCCCGATCCCGAGCGACTGCTCATGGGCTCGGCGAATGTTCGCTTCCTTTGAGGTGTGGTGCGGTGCCAAAGAGCACCGAATGTTTGTCGCTCGGCAAACAAGCAACCCATCCACACTACTCGGGATTTGGCGAACAGTCGCTCGATACTCGCCGAATAACGAGTGTGTGGAGCCGCCTTTATATAAATGAGGACGGAGCAGATATGAAATGAGAGTTAAGAGAAACGGAGGAACTCGGAGAAACCCTGCCAAGAACCCTCTCGTCCTCAAATTCCACATGGGTCGATCGGGATTTGAACAACAGTAGGCGAGCGGGCTTACCACTACGCTACAGGTAACCGTCTGTGACACAGGATAAAACGAACGTTCACTATTCGAACAGTATTAAAGTATTACATAAATCCAACAACATTATGTAAGAATGAAAGGAACTGTCGCCCCACACCAAACGTTGCGTAAAAAATTTCAACATCCGTCCCTTCAAAGTAGCCACTTTTTTGCTGTTAATTGTCCTTAAAATTAGGGTTTCTGGGTCTAGACCAGTAAATCCTTTTTACCGTACTAGAATGGGAAACTACGCAAATAAAACACTGTTCAAGACCTTAAGACAACTAACGATCTCTGGATACAATGAAGGTGGGCATAATGCTAATGGGACTAACATCGTTTACATTTTGTCCACAACCCATGTTGCATGAACGTCGACAAAAATAAACCTTTTTGTTCTCGTTTTATTACAATACAGAAAGTGATAGTTTAAGATGTAAGAGTACGAAAACAGATACACCTCCACTCAGATGAAGTTACCAACTTCGAACCCTCTATGGTCCGCCATGGTTGGTAACACTTCGCCTAAAAAAATCATATTTCGGTATTGATGTGTATATCACTATTACTACTCATAGAAGTGGGAATATCGTCTTATAGTAATTCATTAGTAATCGAGTAACCTGCGTGCGTGAGTGGGTCCGTCTGTCCGTCCGTGTCCGATCCACCAATCAAGACAACACTTCCAATAGAAAAGTGACAAGTGCGAAATCGTCATTTTTCAGCTAAAAGCTGATAAGAGGTTACCAAGAGGTACTGCTACTATTCTGAAGTTCATTTTGAATTAGTTCAATTACTTTCCGCTAGAAGGCGAATATTTGGTACAATCTATAATGAGTATTACAGAACTACGAAACTTAAAATTGCAATTTCTGAGAAATCAGAAATTCGTAATTGTGTCACTTTTCTATTGGAGGTGCGAAATGCGGTGTCTCATTCGCCGCATTTCGTCTTCCGGGGGGATATTAGTATTTTTTTTCGATACATCCAGAAGATTCGAAGTGTCTCTATGAAACTTTTTTTTAAGCAACGAAGACGCGATTTTATGTGATTGGTCTTTCCGGGCAAGGCAATTGCTATAATCATTAGTCTCGTTAGTAGAGTGAATGTATTATCTGGGGATTTCCTTCTCCAGATATTTTCCCCCAGCGGTGAAACCTGAGTGACCGAAAACTTAGCTCTAAGCCCGACCGTCCATTGTCATGTGTAGGAGAATGTGTGTCAGGGGAGAGAGTAGGACAAGGAAATGGAAGGAAAGATCACGCGCGGTCCATGGACCATTTGTTAGGGTACTGTTCCGGTATTCGTTCGGTATTGATCGAAGAAACCATGGAGAGCTGCCGATTAGAGAATCCTGCCACTAGAATTTATCTCCACAGAGCGGCTGAATTCGACCTAAATTTCCAGCTAGCGTCGAAAATCCACGTCGTGACTCGAACCTTAGGACCTCCCAGTAGCGTCGCTGTAGTGATAGCTAGCTCTGAGCTTATCTCATCTGGTGCACTTTAGGTGCCTTCCAGTTCCTAGTGAATTACTCATTCAATTCCACTTATTACAAATCCATTGGTAGAATTCTTAGCCAGTTCTCTCAAAGATATTTTGGAAGGATTCTAGAAAAACACGTTTTTAATTGTTTAAATTTACCTACGAGCCCATTAGTGCAATTCTGAATTACGTTGCAATAGCCATTAGTACGTAAAAGTTTCGACTTGATTCTACCGATGGACGATAATTAAACCTAATTTTCAAATGAAAGAAAACTTTAAATGCAAAAACTATACCTTTTCATGTAACTTAATATACCCTAAAATGGATGAGTCGGAGAACTGAAACACGTGTAAGTTTAAAATTAATTTTTATGACGAACGTTCAAAGCACAAACAAAACTTTTTCATACAAAAATACCTACCAGTGGCGTCACACTAAGCTGGTAATAACTTATTGTTTTCATATTAAACGCTGCAGTCAGAAACATGTTTTTGAAGGAATGCGTTTACGATGTGCACTTCGTCATTTTTGTCGTGAAAATTATAACGCATTCCTTTCCGGAATGTTTAATTCTTTTATTTACAATTTTGTTCATGATTGACCAATCTTCTGGAATTTAATTAAACTCAGATATTCTTTAAATCACATACATACAATCCTCGAAATACTGATAAAAACTGAAACAATTCTGAACGTGTTTACTCAAAATAGTATGCAGGTATCCACTCAAAATGTCAGATTATCCAAATTTCTAATCTCATTTGAAGGAGTTAGTGCAAGAATGTTTTTGAATGTTCTTGTTGGCTTTAGCACTTATTACTTTCTTCACATACTCGCATTAAAATTATTAATACCTCTACCATCATTGTCCACTTTATTCTCTGTATAAAGTAATCCACATATTCGAATTAAACAAAATGTATTTTTAGAAAATTATCCCAATATCATTATGTCATAAATCCAATATACAAAATAAATAAAAATATATTTACTTTTACAATTCACTCGAGAATGCCTTCCCTTTATGACGTCAAGAGAGCTCTAGAAATCTATAAACACAATACTACTGATACGATTACACAATACTTTATTATCGAACGTAATATATTAAGAATATACTAATTGCATAGGAACTTATATCATAGCTACTGAACGCTGTCCGTTGATATTCCGACAGATTTTATAAAGTATTATTTACTTCTTAATGTATATGATTGGAGTCTGCAAAAATGCCTTGTGAAATGTAACAGAATATTTTATTTCTATTGTTACATTCTTAAGCATAATGAAAACATGCATAAGGACTATCTGACTGGCTAAGATATGATTTGAGAAAGTCACGAGTTCATTTGTGCTTTCATTTCACTGTAAATCGTGTCGATCTATATTTCAACGAATGAGGAAATAAGAGTCAGTGTGGAAAATAACTCTCTGAACTAAATAGATTTGAATGGAACTTTTTACATCAGATTAACCGCCCAGACATATTTACACATTATAATTACTTATGCACCATCACTTAAATAACTCAAGTTAACGCTGGAATTAATGGACTCTAGGTCATCGCATTTTTGCAAAAATTAATTATATCGTCTACTATTTATCTGTTAAAAAATAAACACATTAGATGTGGGTATTTGAGATGTTAGTATGCTCATCTACTCGACACTGAATACTCCAAAGAGGAATTTTCTTATATTTGTGCAAATATATTAGCTTAATAATAAAGGATGACCAATTCATTTCTGTTGCTCTAGTCAATCAATTTAATAAAAATCAAAATGAATTATAACGGAGTATTTATGGTTGCGTAGTTGTTGCGGAGTCTTTATATTCACTTTTACATTTAACTTGTAACACTACACAAATAACTGAGAATGCAAAATTTTATCAGAAGTTCTTAACAATCCAATTCGTTCTGCTCGTTTTCGTTGTTTTTTTTTTCTTCAAAACTAATATTACTTTGTAACTGTTTCTCTCAAGACAATAAAAATTCATCTGAAGAGAATATCTTCTAATAATTTTTCAAGTTCAGTACAATCCCCATTTGATATATAGTTCAATTGCCTCAAAACTGTCAGACTGCTGTTCTGTGTCACACGTGTCCGTTACATCGGGGGAATCGACGGTAGAACTGTGTCGTGAGGGAATAGCGTTCAGGAAGTGCTGTTGGGAAAGAGGGGAGGGAGGTGAGAGACACCTGTCAAAGAGATCCCCCGCCCTCTTCCCCTACTGTCACTCGACTGCACCGACTGACGGGCATTGCCTTGCAGTGGAGAGGGTGAGAGATGGCGCATTTCTGAATCCCAAACACGTTCCTCGTCTCACGAGTTCCATATTAGTTCGCAGACAGATCGATAACAAAATATTGACGCCGCAATGCGCGATCTCCAAATCAGTCACGGTATATTATTTTAATGAAATTCTTTTGTGTTTTCATGTCATGTTCATATTTTGGGTCAAGTTATATTCCTTTATGTCACTCCAGTGTTAGAGTCAAAGACTCGGAATAAGTGGAGAGCGTGTATCTCGGACAACAGTCAGTCACATTTACAATAGCAGTGCTTTGAATGTTATTTCAAAAGGGATTTTAATAATTATACCATTCGGCTCAACTCACTGAAATATGCACTTGTCAATTAGATTTATGTTGGTGGTAATATCCGTAATAGGTGAATGAGTACGAAGGAGACAATATTCGATATAATAGGTCGTTGCTAATGTTGTGAAGCGTGAGATATTGGAAGTCATAATATATGATAACATATATGATAATATATGGTAAAATTCGCGTTGTCTCCTGCAGATATTCATACCAATACCATCCTACAGTGACATTATTGTGGACGATTTAGAGGGCCCCATTTAATGTAACTGTACTGATAGGAGTGCACGCTGATTGTTAAACTAACGGCAATAAAGGTTTTATTTAGAAACTCTTTCCAAACCTAATTGAGATTATAAGCAATTCTGCTGAACTAAAGATTTCGCAACAGCAGTAAGAAAACTTATTTTGAGAGGAGACACGTCAAACCGCGCCGGCGCGAGCTACTTACGAGCTGGAGAGCCCGGCGGTCCTACGGCCACGGGCAACTTCCCCTGACTCCGCTCTCACTTCCCCTTAAACTCCAGAATAAGGTTTACATGCGCAAGCTGGGGCGGCGCGGAGCGGTGAATAGAGGCTTCATACGAAAATAGGTTTGCCCTATTTTACTATTAAATAACGGAGAATTGTATTGTCTTTATATTCTTCATTACTTATTACTAGGGAGTGGAGTTTTATTCCCTAAAGTATCTTGCATTATGCTTTTAAAAATATGCATTTATGACCTGTAAATTATGAAATATACCCTTTAATATATCATTAACATTAACAATATTTCATTTCCTCTATATAGCGTTCTTAATAAAATTCAGAAGGAGCATGCTTGGAATGAAAAGATATATTCTTATGCAAACATAATATAATCTACCACTCTTTGCGGATAAATAATTGTAATAAATATTTACCTTAGTGAAGTACATTGTATGTCTTGTATTTCTTCTGACTAGTTTAAAAGTATGTTATCAAGAAATAAACATAATAATATTTGCACAAGAATTTTATCATCTACAGAAAAACAACGCAAACTTTGACAAGCTCTTTCGAAGGCTTTCGAAACCTCACAAATAAATATATCCTATGAACAATTTTACAGATAAAACTATTTTAACGAAATATCCAAAGTATGTGCGTATAATTTCACGAATATGCATCAACAGGAAAAATCGACCAAAAATGCACTTACATATTAATCTAAACATCATCATATTCTAACCAAATGTCAAGAAATTTCACTTTGCTATGCACTGATATAACGGACAAAAAATTCAATATCATAGAAATGTGCTCATTATTTATTACTATTTGATATTTATTTTTTACTACTTTCTCCCTTCTATAAACATCTCTCATAATAAAAACATGTAAACACACATTAACATCATCTCTTCATATTCATTAGTACACAGTAACGCCATCTCTCGCAACTGAGCCCTGACTCTCCACTTTATCATAACAGTTATGTTATCTTGTACCTACACAACGCAACTTGTACAGTTTGATTTTGAGTTCAAATAAAACCATGAAACGAATCGAATGGTGCAATGTTTTTCTATATTTTTAGCTTTTCAATAACAATTGAGAATACAACAACAACTTTGCTATGTGACCGGAATACAACTATGTTTGAATGGTGTATTCTTTCTTTGTGTTTGTTTTGTGTCGTGTTATTAATTTAGTTATTTGTTAAATTTTGCAAAAATGTGAAATAAAACACCTTTTTTAACTTAACAATTCTCGCTTACTGGCGTACAGCGCTTTTAACAGACATGACGTCTGTTAAACCTTCTAACCTGAACATGTTTTTATAACACTTCTAAGTAAGTAGGATAACAAAATCAAGATACTTTTGATGCAAAGTTTTTTAATTTTGCAATCAATTGAGAATTTGAAATCGGACCGATATATTATTTCATTTTAATGGTCGATTTATTTGCCTTAAAATGAAAACAATAATTAATATAATAAAATTTGTGACAATACTGTCAAGTAACTTTTTCCAAAGACTGCCGTGAGCCAGGTATCCAGTGACGTACCGCCATTTCGTAACATTTGTACAACTCTTTCTTTTAAATCTCGCGCCAATATGTCTGGACGCAGTGCTCGCGAGTTCTAGTAAGCTTGTTACGATGTCTGCGACCTTGACGTGCGTACTATAGAGTGTGTGAAAAATAGTCATTCCCTAAAATAATGAATTATTCCCTACTATAATGAATTAATACATATTCCTATTCTACTCCTACGCCTGATCAACAAAATTATAATCCTTCTATTAAGGGGACGGGTCGTTTCAATGAGCTGTACTTAATGGTTTGCGTCAATAATCTTTCTGCCAAGGAACTACGATTGGCTTGCGGGTTGCATTCGAAAAGTAGGAGCTAAAAAATTACAATTACAAGAATACTTAATGTCTTTTAGTTTATATTAAACTCACAGATTCATACAGAACCGTGAACAGGTCTACTTAGTAATTAAATTTCTACGATTTCTCAACGTATCACTTTTCCTAATTTTCTCGTTCAACGCAATAGTTCAATTTAGACACTCGTGCTGAAATCATAATTTACGAAAAATAAATTTCGTCCTCTTCAATTATCTAAAAAAAATGAATTAAAATCGTATTTGATAATCAATTCTCTACACATGTTTATTAAATTTTTGATAACTATTGAAATAAAAATGTGAGTGAGTAGTCAATGTAAGATTATACTGCAACCTAAAGTACTTCATTACGTCATTTATATTTATACACATAGTAGTGGAAGTAATCCAACAATACCAGTAATTTATTGATACAACTATTTATTGGATAGGAAAATATATGGCTTGTATATACAATGTGAAATTGAAGTAAATAATTTTTACCTTTGCCGCGACCCTTACCTCTTCCCCGCTCCGCTTTGCTTTGCTCCATTCCACGCAGCTCCGCGAGATCCCAACTTCGTCCAGCTCCGTGTCTCCGCGCGCCGCTCATTTCAATTCTGCCCCGCTCCGCTCTAACCTGCTCCCCCCATTCGCATTGCTCCGCCCCGCCCGTTGGCTTCGATTTCGCCCCGCTCCGCTCTATTCTGCTCCATCCCGTTGGCCTTACTCCGTCCTATTCACCCTTCTCCACTCTACTCCTTTCCGCCCTATTCGCATTGATGCAGCCCGTCCCGCTCTAACCCGCTCCACCCCACTCACATTGATCCGCCCCGCCCGCTCGCTTCTATTTCGCCCCGCTCCACTCTATCCCGCCTCGCCCCGCTCTAGCTCTCTCCATTCCATTCGCCCTGCTCCGGCTCGATCGCCTGCCCCGCTCCGCTCTTCCCCACTCCACCCTATTCGCCTTTCTCCGTCCCTTGCCGCTTTCCTTTACTCTGCTTCTCCTCATTTACCGCGCTCCGCTCTAACCTGGTCCACCCCCAATCGTCTTGCTCCGCCCCGCTCCCCTCTACCCCCTCCACCTCATTAGACTTGTTCCACCCCGCTCCGCTCTACCCTACTCCGCTCCGCTCCAGCCCATTCGCCTTGCACCGTTCCGGTCTTCCCACCATGTCTCGCCCTCTCATCCATACTCGCCTTGCCCCTGTCCGTTTCCTCCCGTTTCCCATTGCACCTTGTCCCATCTAACTCGCTCAAAATAAAAATGCAAAATTGGAGGGCAATCACTATAGAGGTGGCCGAAGTTTTTGTGGTACATATGCACATACACACACATAATCATACTTTCACTTTTATATAATAACCATGTACTTTCTTTTACTGTGGTATTATTTGCGTCTTTGTCGACTAGGCCACGCAGAACGTCTGCTAACGGACTTTATGGCAATGCGCGTGCGTGGGCGTGTTGCAGGGCGTCGCGACGGGGCCTCGGGGTCCGCTGAGGAGCTGCAGATGGCGCCCGACGGCGCCAAAGCGCGCTCCCCCACGCCGGCGGGGGCGGCGGTGCGCGGCGCGGGCGGCGGCGGCGGCGGCGGCGGCAGGGGCGATGTCGAGGAGCGCGAAACCTGGGGCAAGAAGGTCGACTTCCTGCTCTCCGTCATCGGCTTCGCCGTCGACCTCGCCAACGTGTGGCGCTTCCCCTACCTATGCTACAAGAACGGCGGCGGTGAGTACTGCGCGCTCGGCTAGGCGTGTGTGTCATTAGCTGCTCTGAACCAATTCACCGGGTAACCCATGGTGTTGATGACCCTTCCAACGCAGGGAACGTGGTTCAATACCTTGTCGATCCGGGGGATTTTGCCGGGGACGAAGCAGTTTTTTTCCAGAGGGCTCTGTCGTTTCTTCTGCCTCTCATTACAATCCATCATCACTTTCCATATCTTGTATTAAGCATAACCATGACATAATTCATTCCAGGTGTGACCATAACGATTAAGCACTGGAACCCAGGTACTTCAGAGCGGGTAAATAGAAATATTTTCCACAACAGAATAATTGTGGAAAATAGATTGAAGGTTGATTTTATTGGAGCGGATTATTTCTATGTACTCACGCACATGGATTTCCGTAAGATTTCTGCGGTTACCACGGAGATTATTCAGGAACTTCAGTTTAGCATCAACCGGTAGAGTCGGCATAACAACGTAGTCGGCGCATTGAAAAGAAAGTTGAACATTTGCAACATTTAAAAATTCTGAGCTTCTAATGACAATCAGAATATTTCCATTCGAGAAAAAATATGAAGAAAAAAATTGGTGATATTTTTTAAAACAAATTGAAAATGTCGAGGTTTCAAGTACACAACGCCCAAAATAATCGCATCACTTTCAAATTGAAGGGGCCGCGATATCACGCAAACAGATCGTGGAGTACCATATCTTGTCAACAGTTTAGCGACTACATTTGCTCACGGACGTTTTTGCCGTAAACCAATTTTTCGGTATCAAAGTCCCACAAAACATGGATTCTGACTACCCAGCGTATTAGAGAAAATAATTTACTACATTTAGGAGGAAGAAGTACGTACTTTGTAGATATCAAGAATCTACAAAACGAAATATTATGTCAAAAAATAGCCGTTTTTCGCTGCAGCGTTGCATAACTTTTTTCTATATACGTAGTAGTAAGTAAAAAAGAACTTTTACTATTTTTACCGATTGGGAAGGTACGAAGACAGTTAATGAACTATATTGATGTAAGTTTTAAAAATTCAATATCGAGGTTTGATTTAAGTTACTTTATTTATCGTCAACAGCCAGTAAAAAAACGTGAGTAACTTATAAAGGAAAAGCATAACAAGGACACACTTTCTTAAGCTCCAGAATCCCCACCTAGTCATTTTCATTTAATAAATAAGAAAAAAGAGTGAATGTTTCAAGAAGCAATCATGATACAATGAAGATTGTATAGAAATAAAATTCCTGTCACAGTAGATAATGGTGAGAAATATTACTACATTATCACTTTAACGAGTGTTCGTCTTCTACAACCTACAATTATTATTTGGCTTATAATTTGTTCAATCGGAAAATCATTGTTTCTTTAGAAACTTTTAATTTTCAACAATAGTTTGCATTGTTGATTCATAATACTTGTTTATTACTAAAACTTCATTACAAAATTATGTTGACGTAAAAAATAATTATCCAACACTTATACCCCCTTTAAACGCCTCATAACTGACGAACAATGAACACTGTGCAATACAAACTGAAGAGAAGAAATGAGTCATAAATAATAGGACGGTATTTCGCAATCAACTAATTTGTTTGCGTCGAAGATCATTTCAACACTGTAGAGGACATAACCTACCGTAAAAGGAAACAAGAGTGTATTTAGATTATGGACAATGCACTATGTCGTGATGTAATGACACGATAATGTTAATTACAAGACATTATTTCGAATATTTATTGCTGCAATTCTCTTTCAACGATTTTCCACATATGGGAACATGTTTGAACGTTTTCTTCAGTGAAACATGGTCGCTGGAATATCCTGCATCCAAAGTGCCTGCTGACGAATCTGAGCTGCGCCTTCGTCTTACTTTCGGCTTATTTAGTTTCCCTCCCGAGGCTATAATAAAGCAACGTAATTGCAATGGAAATTGGAAAATCCAGTTACACGGTATTAATTTAGCTTTTCCATATAGATCAGTTAAAATTGATTTCTCAATTTCCGAGATTATTAGGGGTAGCCGGTGCTCTGATGCCTTAACAGTGATGAAACACAAACTTCGCACGGTTAACTTACTGAACTGGAAAACAGAAAACGAAACCGTGAGAATTTGGCAATACTTTTAAAACCAATGGAGATCTAAGTAGGATACACCTGAACATAATTGTTCAAATTTAATCAGTGCCGCACTTTATAATTGCACAAACTCAGTTATGATGAAATCGTATGAAAGGTTATTTGGTAATAAATTTCATGAGCTTTTCCGATTTTGCAGTTGAATATTACAAGATTATGTAATTAAATGGTTACTAGTATCGACAAAATGATGCAACGCATGTCACCGACGAGACGTCCGCGAAAGTTCTTTTCCCAGGAACTGAATATTGCAAGAAGTCTGGGGTCCCGAGAAAGGGATGGGTGCAGCAACAAAGGTGAAGCCGCAACGAGCTGATAGGAGAAAGGTTATGGCTGAAAGAAGAAGGTGAAGAAGCCTAGTTTCGATAAATTGTATAAAAATTTTCTTCTATCCGTCTTCATACCACACTTGCAAAATTTGGTCAGTATGAAGAATTGATGAACGAATTTAAGCGTATGATGGATGACAAATATTTACAAATTCAAAGGGGTAAAAAGAAATATAACTTGTCTTGTACGCACTTCACACTACCAATAAAAATTGGCACGATCCCATTTTGGATTTCCGATCGTAGCAAAAATATTGTTGTAGCCTTCTTTTAAAATCGTCTCAGTTTCTGTAGCGGTTGACGAAGAAAAGTTTAGGCAGGCGGAGTTAACTAGTTACGGTGGAGAGTTCGTCATGTCCGCAATATGTCGATCTTACCCCGAAGAGTGAGAATAAATTAGGCCTAGTCAGGGGGAACACCACTAGCCAGGAAACGTCGGACAATCAACCCAAAATGCCGAATACATATACACAACAATGGCAATAAACGAAATTAATCAAAATGAATTTGACTATGAGAAATCAGAAATATTTTTCGGCTTTGAAAATGCCGATTTTCACTCTGGTTTTCTCTCTTCAATCTGTTCCCAGCAATAATTTATCATGAGCGGAAAAATAAGATTAGGGAAATGAAAAATCATAAGGAAACACCAGCCAACAAATAATCGATAATATTAAACAAAAAGGTCATTAAAATGCAAAAAGATACAGAACTAAGGGGGGCTTCGTCACATACTTTCTCGCAATTGTTCTAACTTCTTCGCTATATAATAATACCATATAAACCTGCAAACGTGTTTTCAACCAGCAATTTTTCCCCCGCAAGATGGAGGATTTGAACGTGCGAAAAATAAGGGCAGTGGGATTGGAAGATATGGGGGAGAACAGAGTGCAGAGCAGCAGTATTTCAATACCTGAACTTTATTTCATCACACCCCTTATTTGTAAGATGTCAGAAATTGCATTTGAAAAATAAGGTATATACATTGCAATAAATATTTTGAAGCATATATCATATCGTTCGAGATTATTAAAAGCTAATGTTTGAACCTTGTAAATTGGACAGAAACAAAAAAATTAATTTCGTCCGTGTTGTCATATAAATACATTTTGCTGTTTATTTTTCCTCCCTATTCAATGGGTTAGGGATACAGATATTGGAATCACCTCAACAAAACCATCTCGAATTTTTGGTTGTCAAGTTAGAGTTTAAGGTTTTTTTGAGCGATAACTCGTACATACGGCAGAATTAAGGACTGTTACTGCTATATCAAAGATAGTTAAAATTGGAGCATGCAAAGAGGAAATTCATGCAGTTTTGACCACGAAAATCGGGATGTCTGTATTGAAATAAATTTATCTATATCAAGATGGAAAGATTGGTCATGCATAACTGTCAGATTAAAAGATTTTAAGCTGAAAAACGTCAAGATGAATATTTAGTTGTGCTGCTCCGAAGATTATTAGGTATTTGAATTTTGGGGGGAACTGAACATAAAGCACCACTGACATTTTCAAACTTTTCAGTAAAATATCTCAATTTTTTTGTGAAAGTTTTTGCTTGAATAGAAGGAAGTGAAATTATTAGTTTAGTTATTAAATATTAAAGGTTTTTGTTTAGATAGAAGTTCGATCATTCTACTCAACGAAATTTCTTGATTTTTGCTTTAAATGAAAGGTAAAGGGCTCGCTTGCTGCTGCTATCCAGTCTTATATTATAAACTCTAATTATTTAGCACGTACGCTGTTCAAAAGCAACAAATAAATTATAAATAAATTAAATATATCAACAAAAAGTGTTTATGAACACTATTCTGCAATACCGTAGGATAGTATTCATGCAGTATTCATGGGTAGGATAGTATTCATACAGTAGGATAGTATACATGTAATGATAGTTTTCATGCAGCTTCATGTAGCAACCAGTGGTATCAAAAAAGTTGCTGTTCCATAACACAACACGTAAAAAGCATACATATAATAGCGGCTACCTCTTCCTTTAAAACTTGTTGTCGCGTCACAGCTGTGAGGTAAGCAGTAACACACCGAGTTCAATAATTCAGTTGATACGCCCAGTATGAGAACACCATGAAGAATTTTCATTTGTTGAAACTTGAAACTCTTTCATTGGTTTTGGACACATTTCGAGTTCCTAACGAAATTATACAATCATAATCTCTCTCATGCTCGAAGGCTGCATAGTCTCCTTCCAGCTACGGCGCGCATTGTATATGAATAGTACCAATTAAATTATTCATTGATAAGTGATGTTGGACGCGTCAACTGCTAAGGTCATTAAGTGTCAACTGCTAAGTCCTGTAAGTGTAGTACATGTTTTTATCGCGGGAGGTCCCAGTGATTTTGTCCGTTGGATGACGAGTTCCGACGCCGACCTGCACGTCGGCTAGTGGGGTTTTACACAATCAGCGGGGCACATTCCCAGCCGGGTCAAACTTTACGTTTCCCAACTGGTCACCCGACATGTGTGGTAGTACAGTGCGTGTATGCGTGTGGATGTGTATATGTATGTATGTGTGTGTGTAAGTAAGAGTGAGGATAAGACAAGGAAGAGGAATGAAAGTTCTCGCACAGTCCGTTGCCCGGTTTTAGAATACTATTCTGGCATTCGTCTGGTGTTGATCGAAGAAACCACGAACAACTACCGATCAGAGCGGCCGGCCGCTAGAATTCTCCAGAGAGCGGCTGAATTCGACCTAGCTAATGTAATTAGTGTCGAAAATCCTTCCACCGTCAGGATTCGGACCCCAGGACGGAGGCACTGCAGTGACATGAATTCACGTCATTAGCCACCTGAAGCCGGTACAATGAAACGAGGATGAGAGCAGATGTAAGTACTCGACTGTGGGGATGTGCCCCCTCCCTGCCGCCAGTGGGTAATTTTGTCGGCTTTTTGCGCGTTTCCGAGCAGCGCGCAGCGGGCGAAGGCGGAGGCGGAGGTGGAGGTGGAGCGTCCCCATTGGCACCGCGCGCCGCAGGGCCACGTCACGCCCCGCACGGGCCGCGCCGCGCGCCTCTTTCCGGCCGCCCGCCCGCGCAGAATGCCGCCAGCCATGCGGAATGACACGCCGCGTGCCGGCTCTGCCTGGCGCGCCAGCCGCGCCGCCGTTTCCGCACTTGCATCACACACTCGTGCGGCCTACCTCGCAGGGGGGCCTACCACGCAGGGAGGCCTACCACGCAGGGGGGCCTACCACGCAGGGAGGCCTACCACGCAGGGGGGCCTACCACGCAGGGAGGCCTACCACGCAGGGAGACCTACCACGCAGGGGGCCTACTACGCAGGGGGCCTACCACGCAGGGAGGCCTACCACGCAGGGGGGCCTACCACGCAGGGGGGCCTACCACGCAGGGGGGCCTACCACGCAGGGGGGCCTACCACGCAGGGGGGCATACCACGCAGGGGGGCCTACCACGCAGTGGGGGCTACCACGCAGTGGGGGCTACCACGCAGTGGGGGCTACCACGCAGTGGGGGCTACCACGCAGTGGGGGCTACCTTGCATTCGGCTGGAGACGCTTTAGAAGCCGTCTATGAGCGGATTTCTATTACCTTCACGGTTCATCTGTTTGATTTCATAAGTAAAAATACATAATTGAAAAATATCTTTCTTTCAGCTTTATTATAATGACATTTCGACATCGTACGCGTAAATTTCAAATAATCAATCAATCTGTCAATCCTTATTTTACGTGAGGAAGCTGAGGCCATTGGGCCTGCTCTTCCCTCTGACACCACAAATTTCGCTACGTTCCTTTCGCCTTCTAGCCGAGAAAGAAGGTACAAGCGCGTGAGACGAAACAGGCGATTTGAATTTAGCTCAGAGGCTTCTTTCAGGCTTGAGAATCTTTTACATGAAGTAAATCTATAACACGGGGCAACCGGTTCTACTTCCCCTCCGAAGGAAGGCCTAAAAGGATTTTTCCGCCTTTAAAATACCACGGAATCGATCGGGTTTAAACCTGAAAATTTGGGTACAGCAGTGCGGTACGCAAACCGTTACACCACCGAAGACGTGTAATATTTCTTTTTAAAAAAAAAAGTTAGTAGTAAATTATTGCATAACATTTTGTATCCAATCATCAGGTTTTCAGAAGGTGACGAATCAATTTTTCAGCAGGTAATATGGAGTTTCACCTGCTTCACTGCACATAAAACCCCGGGACGGTTTTAGCCCGCCCAGATGTCTCTGACTTTGCATGCAAAGCGCCGTAAATCAGAGTAAAAAGAAAGAGTTAATTTTTTCATAACCTTTTGAATTGATGTTTTGTGGATATTTTCTTCAATACGTACTTTGGCTATCATGTAAATGTTTTCTTTAGATATGTTAATAATATATACTATCGAGCGACCACTTGGACAAAAAACCGAAGAACTTCGGCACCACGGATTGAAAAATCTCTGAAATTATAAGTTCCTCTAGCGGAAATACTGCCTGATAACGAAATAGTAATTTCAACATTTATGAAAATTTACGAGAATTAACCATATTACTTGATATTTATAAACATAGTTGATGGTGTATATAACTGAGAAGTGGTGGTGACAAATTCTGGACATAGTGCATGTCGAAATGCTTAAACAAAGGTCTCATTTTCTTAATTAAACTTCTACCATATATTGACTGAACTTCGTAAATCGATCCAACAGAATTAAAAGCGCCAAAGACGTACAAATTCACGAAAACATCTTGTCTGACGAATTGCCCTAACTTCTTTATTGTCACCGAACTCGTAACTTCTTTCTCGCGGAAGTTAGTGAAAGCGAGTAAAAAACATGTTTTTAAATTTTCAATATTTGAATTCAAAAGTGAAAATAATGAAGTCTTAAAATACCGTAGTGTTTTACTTTCCTCCAAATATATGTACATTAAACCTCGCGGCTTTATATCTGTACAATGAATCAATACCTTATTAATTTTCTTTAAAAATATAATTTTGAAATAATTTTGGGAAAAAGGTATTAAAAAGCAAACGTGAAATATTAAATTATGTTGTACAAGTATCGAATGAAGTATTCTCTTATATGGAAAACAGGATGACTGAAGTGTGATTGAGGGCTCGGCCTATTTTCCGGGCCTCGTCGTATGTCTTCTCGAAAGGATGTCCGCCCGTTCTAGTTCGCGCTGAGCACATCATCGTATCGCTTGTGTGTCGATACTTCTGAAGTCGGGAGACTTTCGGCGTGCGTGGGTGGCACTCCATCGGCAGCCGGCGCCGCCGCAGGGCTCGCGGGCGGATGACGAGGGGGCGGCGCGGGCGGGGCGGGGGGAGGGGCAGAGAGCGCAGGGGTAAAGCGGGGCGGGGCGGGGACCGTGGCTCATCAGCGGGGTAATCACCGCGTAACGCGATCCGGGTGCCGCAAGTTCAATATGCGCGCCATCAGGCGACAATCTTCTGGCCGGCGGCCGTGTAACGCAGTTAGCACTGCCCGCCCGCCTGCTCCCCTCCGCCTCGTCGCGCCGCGCCGCGCCGCGCCGCGCTCCACCGCGCCCTCCTGGCTGCCGAACGGCCGCGGAGCTGGCACAGGCGGGCGAGGGGGCGCCAATAGAGGGACCTGTTACGGCAGGGAAGGTGCGGGGAGGTAAGAAGCGGGAAAGGGAGGTGCGGGGAGGGAAGGAACAGGACGGGCAGGAACGAGCAGAGCCAGGCCGGGTGATTCTGGGAGAGGCAGAGGAGAACGCGCTAAACGCATCATGATGTGCGAGATGTGAGTGTTAGGCAGGTTGGAAGGGTGGAGGGTGGTGGTGGAATTGGGGCACAATGGTTGGATCGGGGTGGGGTTTGTAGAAGTGGGGCAATGCTTAAGAGGCGGGAGAGTGGTAAAGAAGCGAGGCAGAGCTGTAGAAGCGGGGCAATGGTATACAAGCGCGGCAATGGCACAGAAGCGGGGCAATGGTATAGAAGCGGAGCAATGGTATAATAAGCGGAGGAATGTGTAGAAGCGGAGGAAAGCGTAGAAGCGGAGGAATGCCTGGAAGCGGGGCAGTGCGTGGAAGCGGGGCAGTGCGTAGAAGCGGGGCAGTGCGTAGAAGCGGGGCAGTGCGTAGAAGCGGGGCAGTGCGTAGAAGCGGGGCAGTGCGTAGAAGCGAGCCAGTGCTGTATCAGCGTCGCGGAGTAGTAGAGGCTGGTAGGTTCGGAGCGGGTCGAGCAGTTGGGGTGCAGGTCGCGGAAGGGGATGATGTGAGGCAGTGACGCGTGGCGAGGATTGAAGGAAGGGACTGAAAGGCAGGCGGGTGGGGCAGGGAGAGCCAGAATCAGCGAGGGCGGAGATAATTACCAGGGATGCTCCTACAGCCGTTAATTCAATAGAAACTACGCAGGCAATCGCAGACGCATACCTCACATTCCTCTCTTGCTCAACGAACAAGAGAGAAATGAATGTTAACTGTCAATTCAAGCTGCCGAAGTTGATCATTGCCAAAATGAAAACTAACAGAAAATAAATTTATATTTTGAAGAAGAATTAGGAAGTGAGTTCAAAATGTATGCACAATAGAAACTACTGAACATTATATTGTGGTTTGTTTATTACTGCAGATTAATGATCAAATGAGACGAAGTAAATATTAATACTAAGTATTTTGTTTACGATTTCTATTAGGATGTCGTTAATATGATCTGTGTATCAAATGGTCTTCATTGTTGTTTGAAGTCCTTACTTCCAGAGAACAGAGTAAGAAATTTTTGCAGAATGATAAAAAGTTACACGCTAACGCAACGACGAAAATAATTTTCACAAACTTTTCGCAGTTGGGACAATGTATGTTGCGTAGGTGATGGAAAATGCAGTCCCGTCAAAATTTAGAATGAAGTGAGTTTTACTTCATAATTGTAATTCGAATGCATCAATTGCAATTGCTTATTCAGTACATTTTAAGGAAAGTTTCAAAAATATGAAATTGTGGATCGTGAGTATTGGTCAGTATAGTATCCCTTGTTATAGCTCCAAAGTATCGACCATTTAGTTTATCTGTTTCAAGAATAAAAGATTGATATTAAGAAAAAAATAATTACGTAATATTTTACAATACTGTACTATTACTGTTTTAAGGAAAGCTACACTTCATTGAAAATTTATTTTCTTCAATTTTTTCCGCCATTTTGAGAGCTGTCACAATTTTACAATCAATTCAAATTTTATAGCAGACGCATTAATTCGTGACTGTAGGTGGATACTTTTCCGGGAACACTCAAAATGAGACATCTAAAAGAGCGATGAGAAATGAATGGTATTTTTCATTATTGTTTTCTTACTTTTGTACTCAATGCTCATTGTGGAACTCAGATTTTCTAAATTAAATTCAAATAGTACCATTCCTGTCTTAATTGTTAGTGTATACTTTTTGGTTTGAAATGCTTCAATTCAAAAATATTGCTTTAAGTGTCTGTTCACTTCCACGGAAATGAGTCATCAGTGTTGAATTGCGAGTTCTAAGCAAGATAAAAGACACCTGTCGTTTTTTATATGTAGTACAACATACTGTAAGCTGACCACACATTCAAGGTTGCGACATTAGAATTATTGTATGATATCGTACGGTTTTCAAGCGGAATATTTTCGTTTTTTTTTCTGGATAAATCGCAGAACTGTGGCAGAGCAGCTTCATTAAGGTGATGAACGCTATTGTTCTTTTATTTCAGGCAGCACCATGGATGTTAACTCTGCAGCATGTGCTCGCGAAGGACTCCCAATTCTAAAGACAAATCTTATGCAGAACACACTAAAAAGAAATGTATCATTATCGAAAAGTAGAATTACTTAAAAGCACTAACTTCATCATATTCCTCAAAATCATTCTTTGTTTAAAAATGTACTTTGGGAAGGAACGTGTTATTTCGACTTTCACATGTCTATTTAACATTTCCCCTTATATAATTTTCAAATGACAACATAATCTGAACATAATAGTTAAGATGGCCACGGTGCATGCCGACTAAATACGTCGGTCCGAAGGATCTCAACTTCAATACCCCCATGGGCGTGAATATTTGAGTGTGCTGGGTTGCAAAGGACTTCGCGATATGTTTACCTGAGATCTGAAGACCCTGAAGTACGTTCTGTCTAGTGAAGTGTTTAATTAACATCCTTTTGGGTGAAATTGGATTCAATAGTAAAAATACCGAAGAGAAAGTTAATAAACAATGAAAAGCTGGTTTTGTTCACGCTTGTTAAGGCTTCAATGCATGTGAGGGTTATTAAATAATTAAGATAAAAATAATATTTTATTTCTAAAAATGTATTATATTTTTGTTTACAGTCCAGCACGTATTTTGTTTTTATTGTTATACAACGCCCTAGAGGATATTTCCAGCGGACAACTCGCCAGCGATGGTATGTTGCCGAGACGTTTCCTTGAAGGGCAGAGAAGTTGAGCAGCACTCTCATGTCACACGTTTCGCAACAGAAAGCTACTTCCGGTCCTCAATTATTACTGGTGCTCTTGGTCAAAGAAAGACAGCCAAGGCATGATGTCCCGCATATCAGACCAAATTCAGAACCAGAACATTCTATATTTTTTGTATGTAATTTACTTGCAGTAAAATTGGAGGCGAAAATAAAATTAACTTCTTATGATCATTTTGTTTTAGAATTAAACGAGTATAATAGAACTTACTTTAAGCTCTGGGTTTTGGATACCATTCTTTTTGTTTTATCGAAAAAAAGCAATTCGATAATACTCAGTTGACTATCCAGTTTATTTATTTCAGGGCGGAAAATATGTTTACTTACTACATCATTTTCCATTCAGCGTGCCACTTTCCAGAAGTTCGATAGTTATCGGAATATTTGCAAAACGTAAACTTAAGACAATATCAACAATCCAACAGCTGAAATACACTTACCATGTACGAATTAATTTTCTAGATATTAAGTTTGTCAATAATTTGCTAAAGATCTGTTTCAACTTTACATTGTCACGGTTGAAAGAAGAAAACTCCAGATAATACTCTGAAAAGTGCAAATAAATTTATTTTAGAAACAGTACGCTATTCCTTCCTTTTTGGAGCTTGTTAATTTTTCGTGCTGTTGTGTCACTATTTTTAACATTTACTAATATCCTGCTAAGAGAAAATAATTGTCTTAAATTACTGCAATTTTAAAATAAGCCATCCTAAATTTTTATAAAATATATATTCACCCTTTGAAATACGTATTCAAATTTTTAAAATATGCATTAGCTTTTCTACTGTAAGAAGACTATTTTTGATTTTTAGAAAGGATTCACCGAGATGAATATTTGGGTTCGGCCGATGCACAAAATCTGCTTTGAAATGAAAATTAATTGATGTATGTAAAATGGCTACAAAATCTGCTTTAATTTCATTGTATGTGCTAAACACCAAAATGTATGTATGACTTCGACAGCAGAATTAAATATTTTTGTGAAGAAGAATAACCATTCTGTGAATTTCATTTTTTCTGTGTGCATTGCATCAATCACTATGGTTCAACATTCAACCAATTCAGGGCATTTCGAACAAGAAAAAAATTCCTATTTCGTCTTACCATCTACTTCATGAACAATACTCACAAATACACTTTCTTACTCGTCTTGAATCGTCAAAAATGTTGGTCAAAATGAATCGGAATTTAAATATCTAGCAACAAGTACTCGGAGATCGCATAAGGAATTTTGCAGCGAAGATTACATAACGACGTTTTTGTGAGAACGTGGTTTCAATAAATGTTATAAATATATAAAAAGATATACCCTGGTTGGGATTCGAACCAGAGCGTTGCGAGTAACACACTCCCTTGAAAATCGTAGCGCTAACCTAGTGTAAAACAAAATTGAACAAGTTGAACTCGCAATTTTCAAAATTCCAGCTGAACAAGTAGAACTTACAATTCTCAAAATTCCAGAAATTTTTAACGTTAGACACACGTCATAATATTAAGCGAACATTACATGTTGGGCTCACATTTTCTGGCACGTTTCACTGTTCAAAAAACTATTTCATAGCTTTAGACTTCTAGTAGTATATGATATAGTTCAAAACTACACAAAAATAAAAAAGGAAGAAATTGTGAATAAAACAGATCAAATTACTACGATTAAAAGCGAGGAAAAAAGTTACGAGACGACACGGTCAATAAAGATGGAATACACATTGAATAAAATACGCTCGGAGAATAGGTCAAGTGAATTGGTTCGAAAACACCAGACAACTCCATCGCGGAGAGCAACCGACAAGGAAGACCATTGGCAAGGTGGAGGTGTGCAGATCCAGAAGTGAGAAGCCAAGCGCACCAAATTGGTGGGAGCCAAGCCAGTGGGCAAATTGGGGAAATTGAAGGTGCGGGCACGAGGGAAGGGGTCGGAGCGGAATTGAAGCGGGGCCGGAGGCGGGAACACGGAAGGAAATGCCGAGAGGGAAAGGCAGGGACGGAATACGGACGTGTGTAGGCACGGGGCAGGAACGGGGATGGGAACGGAGAATGAGAGGCAACGGAGGAGATGGGAACTGAGAATGAGAGGCAACGGAGGAGAGGGGACGGAGAATGAGAGAAAGAGGGGACAGAGACCGAGGGGAACAGAGACCGAGGGGGACAGAGACCGAAGGGACAGAGGCGGAGGGGAACAGAGACGGACGGGGGCAGAGACTGAGGGGGACAGAGACGGAGGGGGACAGAGACGACGACGACGACGACAATGACGACGACGACAATGACGACGATGACGACGACGATGACGACGACGACAATAACGACGACAATGATGATGACGATGATGATGATGACGATGATGATGATGACGATGATGATGATGACGATGATGACGATGACGACGACGATGATGATGACGATGACGATGACGACGATGACGAGGCCAGAGGCGGAGGCAGGGACGAAGTCGCGAGAGGACGCGAGGTGGCGGAGGCGTGTGGTGTAGGGCTGGAGAGCGCGTGTGGCGAGGCGAGGCCGCGCCGGTGGCGGTGCCGGCGATCGGGCTGTCGGGCGCAGCGCCCGCGCGGACGCCCGCGGCGGTGGCGACGGCGGCGCCAGATAATTAGGCCCTTCCGGGCGGCGGCGGCGGCGGCTGGGGCGCGGAGCGATCGGCGCCGAGGGCGGCGGCGGCGGCGGCGGCGGCGGCCCCGGGCGAGGGCGGGGCGGGCGCGCACGCGGGCGGGCGGAAACTTGGCGAGGACAGAGCAAAGGGGCGGGCGCCGCGCCGCCGCGAAGGGCGCGGAAGGAGGGCCAGCGGCAGAGCAGTGTGCAGGCGGCCCAGCAGGGAGCTCTGGAGCTGGGCGGCCGAAAGACTGCGGACGCTGAGGCGGCGCGAAAGGTGGCGAGGAAATCGACGGCGTCCGTGCACATAGGAATTAAAGACGCCGGAAAATTCTGAAGAGGCAAAATGATGAAATAGTAATGTATTAAAATGGGCGTCAAAAAAAGGTTACGAAGAAATGTTTCTTATCTTCTATTTCTAGAATAATAATTTAATATTGAAATACGACCGATTTTAATATTTTTTATTATATTGCAACGTATCAACCCTTTGCGTTTGATTTTCGACAGGTGCATGCAATACAATGATTAATATGAAATAAAAACCACTTTAATGAAATAGTGATATTTTTTAATGAGACACTACTGTAAACAAATTAGAAATTCTTTTATAAACATTGTAATAACAATATAATCAAACAATTGCCTTTTGAAAATCTATAAATAAAATATTTTATAATAAATATTTATTACAATTAAACAATCTGATACGCTGTAACATAAGTAAACAAGTTCCATGATAATCATTTGAAAGAGTTTGCAATAATGAACACAAAGGTTAAAATAAAATAGGATACAAATATATACTTGACAAAGGAAGACTATTTGTAATAATAATAACTATCTTGACTGGCAGACGAAAAATTTAGGTTTGGGATATACAGAGACACAAAGAAACCCAACACCATGTGATTAAAATCAGGAGAAACAAAAAAGGGGAATGGAAGCGAACTAGAGAATGAAAATGTAGAAGGAACGTGAATAAGTACATTACAAACATCGATGAGTGAACTCAGTGAAAAAGCGAGAGAAATGTTATATTGGAGTATGATATAGCAAAAAAACCAAGTCCGACGTTTTCCGAAGTCACTTGATTTTGTAGTAATTAAGAAAAAGAAATGGAAGCACAATGATCAATCCATCGGAGTGATGACCCCAGACTAAAACATACTGTACCAAAATGGTGATCAATACATACGAAATTAAAGCAACATTAAACTTCAAAAGGGAAATGAAGATTCTGTAGGATATTAAGAAAAAAAAGAAGAAAGAAATAGCATCCGAAAAGAAGCATGGACTCTCGAACGCTGCAGAGCATTCTGAGGCGGAATGAAAACAGCACAGCGGCGGCGGTGGCAGCGGCAGAGACGAGTACCTCGGGAGGATATGGGTGCCGAGGCATGAGTATGGCGGGGGCGACAAGACCCACAGGGGTGTCGTGGCTGACGGGGACGAAAGCGACGCCAGCAATGGGGTGACAACAGGGAGACGCGGGCGACAGGAGGACGGCGCGGTGACGGGCACAGGACGACAGGAGGACGACGGAGATGCTGCAGTCAGAGCAGACGCCTGGTGGATACGAGAGCGGCAGGGGAGATGGCGTAGGCTTCGAGGATGAGAACGACGACAGGGGCAACGGGAACGACGAGGGGGGGCGATAAAGTTGACGTGGGCGGCAGAGGTGACGGGGACGACAGGAATGACGTGACAACCCAGGGCTTGTGAGCAACAGCAGGGGAGCGGCAGCGGCGAAGACGACGGCAGGGGCCGTGGAGGGGCGGAAACGATAGATGCGGGGGCGGGGGCGGGGCCGTCGCGGCGTTCCCCTTTGAGCGCCGCGCCGCATCGACGCCTCGCGGCGCCGCTTCGCCCCTTTGCCTCTCGCCCCCGCCCCCACCGCCGCCGCCGCCCTTCCGCCCTCGGCCGCGCCATTGTGCCCGGCGTCGCACTTGGGCCGGGCGCGCCCTCCGAGAAGGCGGAAAATTTCGCTCGAGTGCAACGACTCGCCGAGTTGCCCAGAAATGAGCGCCTCGTCTCAATTTTTTTTTCTCTAGAAAGTGTAATCGTGAGAAAGAAAGCTGCTACATTTGTTTATAGTACGTCGTTGTACAGCCAATGTGTATCGCGATATTTATACCAGTCAAAACCTGTCGAAAAGTTTACCAAAAATGAAATTCCAAAAAGTGTACAAATTTTAAATAATCAACCTTAAATGTGTCAATCACTGTTATTTTATTAACGAACTTGGCAAAAGGACAATAAGCATAAATATATAAAGCTTGTATTGTTTCTTCAATGAATCCCGTTTTTAATTATAATTCATGACGTATTTATTGTCCAAAATACTTTTTCGCCCTTTGCCAAAACGTTTCAAATGTGCAAGATTGTAAACGAGGTTAATACCAAATGTTGAAAACCAAACTTCCATGTAGGAAGAAAGCATTTTTTCCATTTCGTTTTGGGATTTCAGTAATATTTGAATCGAAATATTAAAGTTCAATAACTATTTCTTTACTTGTTTAATACGTTTATGTTAATTAGATATTTTTGATGTGTTACTTAAACATTATTCCTTTTATACGTGTGTTCGACCCCAGACACACTAATTGTTAGATTTCAACTGTCATATTGTAAACTCGAATTAGGCCCTACGTTTTAATCTGAAACACTTTTGCCAACGGTTATATTTTCCATCGCAATAACATGCCTACAGCAATATATACTTGAATTTTTTTTCAAAAAACAATAAAATATAGGTAAATGAACAAAATTGAAAGCACGTAGACGAAAAGATAATATTTTTCTGTATGTTTTTACAATCGTTTGGTTTGCTACACTTCGAATCAGTTGATAAACCGATGATTATAAATAAATGTTCTTTACGTCCTTATACAAAAATTACTCCAGATTTGGAGATATAACTAGGCTAAACCGTATATCCATATTAATTGTGTTGTCATCTTTGATATCTCTGCTATCAATAAATGGTCTAAATAGTATTAAGTGATGTAGGAGTGTATTCCTTTCAGGACAGAGGAAATATTTTGTTGAAGGCACAATGACGTTACGATTAGCGTTAGAGATTCCATGAATTATCACATATGGTATAAAGAAAGTATAGAGTAAGATCTTCTATAAAGAAGATTCAAAATTTATCTACCCCATCCATAATAATTGCGAAGTTCATTTGAAAATAAGTTATCCGCTTTTGTCGCGTAGGCGAAACCGATGGTACTCTTGCCAAAATATTGATATCCAGCACTGTTTCAAATATTTTGTTCTCAAAAAATGTATAATACTTTATAGAATCCCATAATACTTCAAAACGTTTCATATACTAAGGAGAAGTTGTTAAGAAGTGAGGAGCTCCTCTTTCATTATCCAACACATATTTCTATTAACTAAAAATCGGAAATTCATGAGTCAACAGCGCGCATGAAGCACGTGACCTAACAAACAAATATTTCTGTGGGTGAAAAGAAAATATAACTTGTATATTCCGAGAAAAGAGATCCTAAAAGAGAGAGAGAGACGTTTGAGGACTTGCACGGCATAAAAGCAGTTGCACCCATTATGATTTAAAGCACGCGTAATTGTATCTTCGTAGTTTCCAATACATTGTGCAAAGAAAAACGGACAAAGTATTTAACAATACTATTGATGTATTGATTATGTATAACTGACTTTCGAAAAAAAACAAAGTAAAAATAAAGATAAAAAAACAACTTTTGTCCCAGAACTAATAATGGCGAAGCTGTCGATAGCTCCTAATTAAGAAAATAAGCAATGATAGCTCCTTTTACAAACATATTTTACAATCAACCAAAGTTTGACATGGCAAACACTTTCCCGTGCCACCCGAATACATTTCTCCGAAACCAAAACACAAATTTTGTAATTTCAAACCAACTCATCAGCACCCGTAGCATTTGTGCCCCACTGCAACGTCCGGGGAAAGGGGTAGGCATCCCGCACCACACTGCGCTCGCTGCAATCGACACCACTTTCAAGTCGCACTTCCAGACAGATATTGATGGTATGTGCAAGTGACGCCTGAGATAATATTGATATTCTCTCCGGTGGCGTATCGGGGCTCCACGAGTGGCCGCCATCGACCCGGCCGCCGCCGCCGCCGCCGCCGCCGCCCTCGCCGCGCGCGCCCATCAATCAGTTGACCCCGCGAGCAGTGACACGGCTTGTTTAAAAGCCCGCGCGCCACCCGCCCGGCCGCCCCCTCCCGAGCGGCTGCGGTCGGACGCAACAGGGCGGGGCACGAGGAGGCGGAACGGCCTGCTGGAAGGCGGCGCAAACACAAAGGGGGCAGAAAGTCGCCGGAGAAATGCAATCGGCGCTGTGGACTCGTACGTATTCAGAAGAAAGGGCGGAAGGGCGTGAGACGTGGCCGAGGGTGACAGAGTGTGGAAAAAGGGTGGAGTGTGTCGACGATAGAGTCGCCGCATTCTAAATGGGAAAAGTTGCTAGAAACAATTCTTAAATTTACTGGGAGATATGGCTCAGGACACCAACTGTTGTCACTGCAGTCCCTCTGACCGGGAGTTCCTAGGTTCGAGTCCTGACGGTGGCAGGATTTTCGACACGGGCTTGTCAGCTAGGTCGAATTCGGTCGCTGTTGGAGGAGAAATGTATCGGCCGGCTGCTCTGATAAGTAGTTTTCCGTGGTTTCTCAGATGAACACCAGGAGTGTGTCGGGTACCGGGTACTAACAAACGGACCACGGGCCGCGCGAAATATTTCCCGCCTCTTTGTGCTATGGTGTGTGTGTGTGTGTATCCCTTACACACACACACACACACATTCTCACATTTTCTACACTATCACACATGCCGAGAGACCGGCCGGGAGCGTAGGGCTTGTTCCGGCTGGGGCAGCGCTTCGCTGGTGGCAGATACCCAATTGGGGAAAATCCCGCTAACCAACGGTAGGTCGGCACTGGATCTCTCCATACAGCGGGGTGAGGCCACCGCCACCTCGAGAGAGAGAGAGAGAGAGAGAGAGAGAGAGAAAGAAGGAAAGAGAGAGGAGAGAGAAAGAAAGAGAAAAAGAGAGAAAGAAAGAGAGAGAGAAAAGAGAGAAATAGAGAGAGAAACTACACTTAAGGGACTATTGATGTATTAGTTGACGTGCCCTAAATCACTAACAGTTAATGGGGAAATTAAGATAATTAATTTATCTGGCAGAGCTGCTGTCACTATTACAGTGTTAATTGCTTTATACCTTTTATGTGCATGGGCTTACGAGGACAATGACATTCTCCGCACTCGCTCTTGATTATTTTAGAGCTAGTCAAATGCAATACTTAATTCGGCAAGTCACTGGAGAACAGGTAAAACGAGATAAACAGAAAACACCACGATATGTATTAATATCTTCATCACCAATTCAAATTCGAATGGCTGTAATTTAGATCATCAAAATTCGTCGATGCACACAGAGCGGCAACAAACTTACAGCTAACATGATTGGCGCCGGTTTTGGCAAGAGGTAGAATATGTGTGAACGTATGGTTTCGAAAACTCTCATACGTCGCAAAGGTGAAACAGATGTAGACAAGAGAAGGAACAAACTTTGATTGACTCATGACCGCTCACACGCAGCGCAGCCAGTCCGAGGCATTCACTCAATGCAAAAGTATAGCGCATGACGCCAGCAGACAGAACCGAACTGCTACAAGGTGACACCGAGACAAAGTTTCAGAAAGTCGGTAGAGAAATGCGGCTGGTAGAGAACACGGCAAGGGCAGAAATGAGTATAAAGCACGATTGTATAATCGCCTCTTCGAAAAAGTAAAAAGTTGCAAGAAAATCACCTCAAAAATCAATATTGAGCCTTGTATTGATCGAGAAAACCAGGAAAAACTACCTGATTCTACGAAATTTGTGCCCTTACACAGTTTTAAACGGAATATGAAGAAGTAGTTTACTCCTGAGATATCTTTTAGATCTATATTGTTCAGAGACACATTAAAAGAACTAATTAATGACTTTCCATCAATTCAAGAAACACGCAGCACAATAAGTAGTAACCTGAGTAAGTGTTTCAACTTTTTTGCTTGAAAACCTACATTTATCTAAACGAAATCTTGCAAAACATATACAGACCTAAACATTTTTAGGTTTCAAAGGTTCGGGGCTTAATCACTAACTGTTCATGGCATAATTAACTATGTAAAAAATAATGGGTGGGATGATAAAGAGTCGCAAAATACGGTGACCAGACAGTCTCTTTTGATAACATCCTCTTCGAAGTGAGGAATAGGTCTAGCGTGAAGAAGGGATTTCGGGTGTCCGAGTTCGGATGTAGACCACCTCTTTGTGTATCCATTTCGTGTCCTGCGCAGAACGTGTTCTTCAAAGCGTTTCCTACTCAACTGAGTGAAATCGTGCGAACAAATTTCTGGGAAGGAAGTTGGGCCTATTGTTTCACTGATCTGTGAATAATATTCCTCTGGTGCCACACACACTGTACAACTCTACGCTTCACTTCTTTTTTTTCTTTAGATGTCGTTTCAATCCAAGAGCTTGTTATCTTGCTCGTTTTGAAGAGAGAGAAACTGTTCACAAGTATATAATATATTTCACAAACATGTTAACCATTCCATCCATTAGTTTTCTAATGTCCTTTACGCGAATACATAAGCGTTATAGAGTATGAGCATATCATCCTCAAACTTTTTTAAAAGTAAAATGCATATACAAATACTTTTAATAGAATTCCTTCAAGAATAATTTGTCTGATATTTCTGTGGTTAATCATAAATTTGTGAAGGGGAATTAGTTAAATTTATTTTTTCTCTGCCAAGGAAGTGGTGATGATAGTGACATGGTGCATGGAAGTGACATGGTAGTCTTTATATTTACGTTTTGCGTAGATGATTGGTTTTCTGGTTGAACTCATAATGAATGGCTTCGAAAAAAAATACATAAACAATCGCGATCCAAATCCGTGAAACTTCACTAATGATAAATAATATACAATTTAAAATATAACATGTAATACAATATAAAATAACATAATCTATACATACGATAAATATAATATAATATGATATCCACCTCTCTCAGTGTTCGAACTTGACCTTCTCACTGAGGGACGCCGGGTTGGCTGTCAGTGAACGGAGATCAGCCAATAAATATCACCTAGTGACCAAGCTACCATGTCTAAACCAAAACCAATAGCTTTCTTCTTATCCTACCAATTATAAAGGATAGTGTCTGACACTAAATTTAAAACTTCTGATTACAATCATTAATGATAATAATAAATTATATAAATACATGGATCAGGTAAAAAGGTGTGGCCAGTTCTTTGAGTTTGTGGGTTAATGCCATGTGCCAGAACTGGTCGAATACTTGGGCAACCTCTACAAAGATTCAACTTCTATAAAGAACCTTTTTCAAGATAGAACCTTCTCGGTCACGGTGAGTAATCACGGATCAAATCCTAAAACTGTACATTACAATGTATAATGTGAACTGAACTTGTAAAATCTGAAAATGGTCATAATGGAAAATAAAAAAAACATAAATTATTTAATAATAATTTGTATTCATTAATGATTGTGATGATAACCAATCATCAATGCTAATTCACGTCAAATGTTGGGTTCCTCACTTTCTTTGGTTCTGAAACATCCCCTGCCCGTTATTGTTTAATTTCTTTTGGTTTCTTTTTAAATACGCGAATTGAATACTTACACTCGTAACAGATTAAGTTAATATTTCGATTTTAAGTGATAGTCATTCTATAATCCTTTCGCCTAACAGTGCAGTGCACCTGTGTTTAACTTGAACGAAAGATGTTACCTGTAAATACGCTGAACATATGGTAATGCTTAAATTAACAAAAATTATTAATTTCACGCCATAGTACAGTATCGTTCATTAATTATATACAATGTTTGTTTAAACCAAACGAGCGTGAATAAAAATACGAAACTATACTTACGAACTCCTTTATTAAATTGTTATTGTTTTTATTATAATTGTTGCGTCTACAGTTTTTCATTATTATTATTATTATTATTATTATTATTATTATTATTATTATTATTATGTTAGAATGACCTGAATAAGAACAAGTTTCAGGTGACAACAGGCTGTGAATTTAAGTATATTCTAAATTTCTTTTCTTCAGCTTCTTATTGCCTGGAATCAATTTTTCAGCCCCTTTCCTAATTATTCACTTACTCCCTTAAGAGACCCCTCCACACACACCTAGCTTTTCATTTTCTTTCACAAAATTCTCCACCACACTTGTCTGTTTAAACCCACAGAGGGCTTTTCTATCGTGATAACTCTATGCATACTAACAAACACCTATAGTCACAATTTATTCTTTAATCTGACATTATTGTGTTTAATTTTAATGAAATCATCTAAGGTGAGTCTCGTTTACTTTATCTCGGTACCGACCACATCAGAATATTATTTATTTCTTTGAATATGACTAAATATTTAAGAACCTACATTAATATGAGCCTCAAGAGGAGGTCAAACAATCCTCGAAAACTAATTTAGACTTTTGTGTCCCTACATCAAGAAATTTTACAGTATTATCTTTCCATGTCCACCTAATATACGTCCAAACGCCCACAAGAAATTACATTCAAGACAGTTGGGGGCAACTATACATTTAAATCAAACTTTCTTCTTTCTTTTGTCTTATAATTCGCATTTCGCCTTTGTCTCTCATGGAAAAAACATGACAAATGGGCGAAGTGGCTCATAACAGTGCCTTATAATTCCGCATTCAACCATAACATTAAAGCAAACTTTGACTCATTAGACATCACTTGTGATCAACTATGACAATATCTCCAATTTCATTGAAGAGTGGCTTGTGACTGTGTGTGACGCAACTCCTCGGTTATTTAAAGATAAGAGGACCAAATAATATCTCACATTGAATCTAATATGATTTCTTCGAAAGTTACGTGAATATTATCATGATAATTTCTAATCCGATAATCTTCACATGTACTATCTTCGTTTAATTTCGAAATCCTCTTCGATTAGCAGGAATGTGCATACAATAGAAAGCGAATATTTGAAGAATTGTCTGAAGGTAACAAGCTGAAATTTCTGCGGTGATTCGTTCAAAATAAACACTGTTAATTTAAACCACACTGGACATTATATGAAAACCAAGATTTTTGGATGACAAAATAATTTCTATCTCACAAGGATATTCAATCACACAATCTTTGTCAATTATTTTAAGCGAATCGCTAGAAGGGATTCTAAGGATTTAGTCGCTGTGCTTAGAACGAGCGAGAAAATACACTGACAGCAAAATTTTAATTTTCTTCTATAAGGTTCTAGTTTTGTTATCAAGGACTTGTTTTGCATGTGAATACAAACTACAGAATTGGACGAACGTCTTCTTAGCTCAGAGAAGGAAATCTCCAACTTCCTGTTTCCTTTGGTGATTTCACTTTGCGCGCCATGAGAGTATATCTCACCATTTTCTTTTAAGTGCACCATAAAATGCTAACAATTGGGTTTACCAGCAATGAATGCACATGAACTAAATAGATCGTTGCATTCTATGCATTCTATTCTAACAAAAATTCCCGTCCATTGTGTTCTAATTCATCCATTTTGTTGCACTAAAACTTGTAAGTGAATTGAATTAGTTTCATATTCACCCTCGGTTTCATGTTCCTTAAACGTTTAGTATTTCCGAGCCTTTTTCCCACTACTGTGATACAAAACTGTGCCAGAGTCTTCGTCACACTTCAAGAGTACAAAATAACTGAACATTAGATGTGAAATTTTACATTGTCCTCACTCAGCTGTATAAAACCGGAAACAATGACTCAATATCATTTGTATGATGCAATTAGAGACTATCATATTCCTTTCATAAAAATTGTGATCTTATTACATTTTTGCATACATCTTTCCATCGTTTTTACAATAATCCACCTTTTTCAAGTTATATTAAAAGCTATTTTTCTAGTAGGAATGAAAGTTGCGTAGTAATATTAATCCAAATTTTAAGTAAAATATAAAGATATGAAATATAAAGAAGTAAAATATAAAGATGCAGGACAGGCAGCCAAAAACCATAAAATATTGTGAGGCAATATTAGATTAATATGCTCTACATAACTCAGGAAGGTAAAACGGCTGTAATACATTTATAATCATGCGCTAGAAAGAAAACAGATTCACAAGAATCACTGGCTTCTGAAATATTGCAACAAGATAAGTATAAAGCTAGTGCTTGCTTTTAAGTTACAGTATGTTTCCTGTATTCTTATCTCTTCCGTTGTTACAGAAGAGAATCCAAGGCCATTTCATACGGGCTGTAAATAAATTCGAATTCAGGAATGTGGAGTTTCAGTGGGTATTTTTATTGAAAAATCATTGGAACCAAAAACTGGAATAATCAACAACCTCGAGCTAGAATGCAATCTTACCATATTTGTTTTTAAAATTAATGACTTGGCATCTTTCATACATTCCTTTCGAAGAAGTGATAATAATAGGCAAATCTTCAATGCGGATAGCTAACTTGTAATGAAATTAATGTAAGAAGTATTGTATTATTGATAATTTTTAGATTCAAAAGAGAGAGAAATAACGAGCGAAAGAAACGAGAGAAAGAAACGAGAGAAAGAACAAGAGAAAGAACGAGCGAAATAACTAGAGAAAGAACGAGCGAAAGAACGAGCGAAAGAACGAGAGAAAGAACGAAAGAAAGAACGAAAGTAAGTACGAAAGAAAGAACGAAAGAAAGAACGAAAGAAAGAACGAAAGTAAGAACGAAAGTAAGAACGAAAGTAAGAACGAAAGTAAAAACGAAAGTAAGAACGAAAGTAAGAACGAGAGAAAGAACGAAACAAACAAAGAGAGCGCTATACAATAACATACTATCATTATTTGCAACTTTTACAATTTTCGAAAATCAGAGAGTTCAACGAAAATGGATCCTGCTCAATTTTTAAGCGTCCTTCAATCTATCCATGAAAAAAAAATGGAAAACATTTGTAGCAGTTTAAGAAAAAGTTAAACAGTTTGTTTTTCTATAAAATGCATTAACTTTAAGAAGAAATTCACCACAAAACTACTCTTTTTCAAAACATGGGAACACAAGAAAAATATCTCTAATATCAATAATGTACATTTTCAAAGCTATTTTTTGGTATATTTCGAAAATAGAGTTCGTCAAAATTGGATCCTCAACCAATTTATTTTATCCTTTAACATACGAAGATAATTTTTTTCAATTGGAGCCGAGACACAGGCACGGGCACAGAGAGAAACTGACAGACACGTTTTGTCGTCAATCGATTTTTCGGTATCAAGGACCCACAAAACATGGATTCTGCCTACACAATATGTTAGAGGAAGTAATTTACTACTTATAGGAACACGATTTATCAGCTTTTTCGTTACCTGGGTCCGGCAATAAGAGTTTTTTTGTTGAAAATTCGCAGTTTTTCGGTGGACGATGATAAAACTTTATCTTCTTACGAAGCAAGACAAGAAAGTAACGAGAGAGACACCACAGTTTTAATGACACACAAATGGAGGCATATTTCAGCAGTCAACATGAAAATGTTTTGAATACAATGGAATTTCGTAACACCCAAAAAACTTACTTTTTACTTACTTACTTTATTAGTCGCATACCAATGATGGTCGACAAACCAATAATCATATACTCACAAAAAAATGAAATTGAAATATTAAAGAAGGGAGAGAACACTGTTCATGTCTCTAAGAGTTCAAAGCAATGGACAATCCCGGCATACGCCTCCAGTAATTGGCCCGCTTATTTTGAAAGCGACGTTTCTCCTAGTAGCTTTCTAGTTTTACTTGTCAATATATTCTTACCACGCTACTCCCCCGTGCTACCAAATATTGTGTCCAAATAATCGCGGTTCCCGTACGTTAAAGGGTATTCCAAAACTGTGGAATCCTATCTTGAACTGTAAGACTGAATATGAATATTTTCCCTTCCAGAACAAGCGTGTTTCGTGGCTACGTGTCACTTTAAAGACCTTCAGTTACGCAAGCCAGAAATCCCTATTATGTTTATCCTTCGAGGCCCATCTTTTTTTGAATTCGCCAGTGAAGGGGCTCCGTTGTGAAGAGGAACAAGGCCCGCTGCGGGCCTGCGCTTACCTGGAGCGCCGTGGAGCGCAGGCGCGAGTCGTAGCCGCCCGGCGAAGGAACTGAGCGCGTTCGGGCTAGCGACGTGTCGCAGGCGTTTTGCGTCAGGCCCCGAGTTGCGGCGCGTGACCAACGCGAATACGCCACGCGAATCGACGGCCTGCTGCCAGCGCCGCCCCCCCTCCCACCCCACCCGCGCAGCCGACGCGGGGCCCCGTGCACCACGACCACCGACCTCTGAACAACTTTCGTTTTGATATGATAACGAATTAGTAATATTAGCATTATTATTAGTAGTAGTATTATTATTAGTATTATTAATATTATTATTTTTATCAATATTATTATTATTATCATTATCATTATTATTATCATTATTATCATTATTATTATTATTATTATTATTATTATTAGCCCGTTAATCCCTATTAGGGCAAGGGCCTCTTGCACAAGGCAACGAATTACGTATTAGTAAATAATGATCAGTTATTGATGATTAAAAAAATGTAGATGAATCCACGTATAAATATTGATAACTGCAATTAATAATACCGTACAAAATTTGTAATTGCGTACGTAAATTGTCGCTGGCTCTATTCGTAGTAAGGCGCGTTTTATTATAATAATACTATTATGATATGTAGTAAAGATAATAGTGTCAATTAAATATTTGTGATAAATAATCCATGCTATGTGATTATTGTCATTTAACAAGTACCTATTCGCTTTTAAGTTTAGAACAACGGTTTTCACACCACCTACCGTAACGGGTATCCACAAATTCATTAAATGACTGCAGTCTGTCAAGAGTTTCATTTTCAAATTGACTAGCCTCAATTTTAATATTCAGAAATGTAGGCTTTTTCTGTAATTTTGAATTTCATATCAAATTACAAAATTTAATCACTTTTCAATCATATAAAAGCACCTCTTTTTATTTCTGCGAAAACAAATCTATTAATCAAGAAAATGTTATTACTAAAGTAATAACATTTTAAAAATTGTTTCATGTATTCCGAATTATATGTAATATATGTAAGAATTTAGTGTGGCAAACATATTGAGCATATTCTTGGCATCCTTTCTCTAGTTTCTTGAAATAATACTCCAAACACGGAACATTCATATCTGACGCCATTTTTTAAAAATATTTTATGGCGTTCGAATGGGGCACCTTTATTCCAGAGTGGTGTAGCACTACTTTTGAAAATTTATGAGTTAATGTTAGTAACGAATTAATACGGAAAACCACTTTTGGGAAAGTGATGAAACTCCTAGTTCACCAAGCAGCCGCACAGATAACAGCACAATATTATGTAGCCAGTCCTGGAGACTATCAGTTGACAACCAAATTGGCGTATCTGGGGAGTTACCCCATTATTCCAGTAACTGTTGTGGTATCGTAATTGTACATGCGTTTTTTGTCTGTTTATTCCGTATCACGTAGTTTGTTTAAAGTTACTGAGTATGTTTTTTTCGGAGTGAATTTAATATACGGTTTTATGTTTCATATATAACTCGTCTTAAACGTGATTTCTGTATAATTAATATAAAAGCGGTTTGTCGGTTTCTTACTATTTATTTCCATCAGTTTTCCGATGTTTCCATCCGAATTTCAAATTTCCATCAGTACACTTTCTCGATTTGGAAAGATCGTAGTATTTACGAAACTAATATCCGGAATTACGTATAAAAGAATCAACGCCACCAACAGACTTATCTTTGGTAAAAGTCTTTGAAACGCAATTTATACGTTTAGAACTTATGTTAGCATGCATTATCAAAGTTGCTAGGCTAAATAGTGTTGGAAGCAAATCGGGGCTCACAGGAATTCACAGTGTATATTTAATCGAACATAAATAGTAATGCACGTCATGTGCTGCGTGGCACGTGTACTGCGGAAAATAAAAACTGGAAGATGACATTATTTACAATGAAACAAGTGTTCAGTAAAGTCAACTTTAAAAGGTCATGCTATGAATATTTTTTGCGAAGTGGAAATGCCTTTATTCCTACCTACTGACTCGGATTTTGGCTCATTCTAATTGAATAGAAAGAGACGTCATACTATTCTCGTTCTGATGCGACACGTCAAAATGTATAGAGAATTAAATATGTAATGCTACAGAATGCCTCAGATTTTCTCGAACTAGTTAGTTTCCTTATCTCTTTAGTCTGAGCAATCTTTTCAGTTTTGCCCCATCCTCATCTCAGCTGCCGTCTACAGGCCACTAAAAGCCATTTTAACATTTTCCCTCGATCCCTAATAGGCCCAGACTGAAGAGGTTAAAAACTAAATAGTACGATAAAGTCTGTGCCATTCTGTAACACCACTAGTTTGAAATATGTTTTCCCAAATGCATTCTAAGTTCTCCAAGAGATGGATGCAATAATTTAAGTATCTTAATAAGTATTGTTAATATTTACAAAGAAACTGTAAAAAATGTTTTTTGCATTTGCTCAGAAACTCCGTGTTCCCTGTCTTTCCGAAACTGTTTTCTTACAGGTAAAAAGTGTGTCCATCGCTGTCGTTATAGCTTTCCAGCCTCTAGTAGGACATCGAAATCAATTTAAATACAATGATACTTATTGTTCAAATTATTAAGTATTTTCATTGCTTTCTTGCATTGATTTCGTGGCTTACGTGCGATCATCTCTTTCTGTATTGGATTTAAACACAAATAAATTCTTTGTTAATAACAAAGAAATATGTTATATAAAAATGTCCGCACAGCGAAATAAAATTAATAAAATGTTTTGGTAGTATTCTACAATGAATTTCATGTATTGGTTAATGAATGAAGATAATCAGAAGGTGATCAAATACGCTCATTGCATGGACTCGCACGTATTTTATTAAAATATAAATTCGGTCGTTGATTCATTGTGTTTAAATTATTACTTTGCCGCATTTGAAGGTTCATAGAAATGTTTATTTTTGGGGGTCAGTGCTTTTGACCTTCCTTTTTACATATCTGTGAAACACCTCACTTTTGCGGATCAACAACAGGATACATACTACGGATGAGCATACATTGTTCCCAAAGGGAAGCGACAGACACTGTGCCTGTGTCGATTACTAATAATTCAATTTATTTCGCAAATATAATTGAATTAATCTGTTTTTATACTGCCTTTCGATATATTTTAATAGAAAATAAATGATGAATTATCAAAAGGAGAGGAATCAAATAAAGTTACTTTAATGAATTAAAGCCCAAATTTACCTTCTAATACATATGGTGGGTTCAACGATAAATCTGAATTTCATAGCTTTCTTATTATTATAATTTATTGACCAATGAATTAATTCAAGGATATTCAAGGATTGCAAGAAAGTTACACGAATAAGTATAATTATTTTGAAAACGCGAAGTTTCTTTATACTTATAGACATAGTGACGCGCTATGACGTACTTTCCGAATGTCGGAAAACCGGAAAGGTGAGGATTACGTAGCGTCTGAGAAAATATAAAATATAAAACGCTTTTTTCCCATAGTTTCTTTACAAATATTAACATCTCTTATAACATTGTATTCCTTTCTTCAAGAACTTAAGAAAGCTGCTGGAAAAATGTATAATTTCATTTAAAAAAAATCAAAGTTGTGTTAATGTCTCCAAAAGTGAAAATGTTACCAAAATGAAAACAAAATAATATTCAAAGATTCTTGACCCGTTGTAATTATGTCTAGGGGTTCTTGAGTTTGAGCCAAGAGAATAATACAGTACAACAACTTGTTCTATATTATTTTATTGACCCAAACGCAAGACCAGTCAGTTGTGCACACTAAACCAAAAGCTAGCGTTAACAAATTACTGATCTTTAATGACGCTATGAATTCTCCTTAGCAGATCATTTTAGCTGACTTATCATAACCATAAAACAGTTTTTATGATGCACTAGTCATTTTTGAAATCAAATAACATTGTTTTGAATAAGTCAATTTTTTCTCAAAATGACACACAATTAATCCACATTTTCTGTATCACGATTGTGCGATATAGTGGCTTAAATGTTAAAAGAACTTAAGATAAAACCCGAGTGTGACACTATGATTACGCAAAAGACGAAGCAATTGACCGAATTATTCATTCATGTTTCACATACTAGGCTCACATGGTATATTATCCGTTAGTGTATATTTTAACTCTGCGAAATTGGAAAACAATGCGCATACAAGATTCAAGATAAAATTACTTAATAATGGAAATGTCGGCAGTTGTAATACTATGTTAACTACATCCAACGTTTGTAACCACGATACGTGTCTGGGAATCAAACACGTTTCTGTTGGGTACGCATTAGAGACTGAAGGGCTTAGACGAACAATAGCCACTGTTCTACGCGCTGCTATACCTTTTGAGCTGGCAAGAGCTTTTGTGCACACTGTGGTCGCGGGAGAGGGATTAATGTAAACATGAGGACAGACAGCGCGTACACATGATGTCAATCAGGACAGCATTATCACTCGAGTCAAGATTTTGGAGAAAATTTCATTGGACGTTAAGATGCTTTTTAGTTTTGATTTTTTGTATTTTTCATATCATAGACGAGTTATTATAATTACAGCCGAATGCGTTTTGGATTTGTACTCGGTGGAACTCGGTGGAACTCGGACCTGTTTGACTCTGTTCTCACATCCTGTGACTCTACAACAATCTACAAATTTGCAGACATTAATAATTCCAAGATGGTCGAAGAACATGCTATAATAATAATAATAATAATAATAATAATAATAATAATAATAATAATAATAAATTACACCAACAGGGCGAAATAAGTTGATGTAGCAACATTTATAAAATTTAATCGTTAACAAAAAAGTTGCTTTGTCTCTCGAACGTTTTGGAAATTCTGAATGTAGTCCAATCGATAGGTACATTTTATCTGGAAAAAGGTCATAAAACTTTTTCTTTTAATATGTTATATGTACCTAGGCACTGGTTAAAACCCCAAGTATTTGACCTCCTATACCCTGTGCTAACTCCAGGAGGTCCGAAGAACCGGTATCTTTTCTGAGTTGTTTCGGTTTTTCTCTATAACTTTTTAACCTTAAGTTCTGTAAAAAATTATTCAATTCAGTTTTTAAGAGGATAACATTTCCTTCAACTTTTGTATGAAATATTTTTTAAATCAGTTACCAAGCCAGCTACATCTTTAAAAAACGGTATTTGTCATTTCTCCAAAATTTGTACGAAAATATTCAAGGTTGTGATATAATTAACCTATGTATATAATTACTAGTAATATTATTATTTACTTCATTGTTGGTGAAAACATGACCTCACAAATGTACAGATTGTGAAAAATATTAATATACTGATATATACCCAGATATCTCGATGGTATTATTAGTGTAAAAAAATGTAGTATAGTGACTCAATCGAAGTATTAGAACCCGAGAACGAAAATAAAATAGTAGTGTCTATTATTTACAAAAATAACATTGAGTAGCCATATTAAAAACAATCGAAAAAGTTGGCAGTTGGCAAGAGGGTCAAGATTTGAGCATAAAGCAATTGGTAGCCGACGCGAGCACATCGTAAAAAAATCATCTGATCGCCGACGCGAGCACATGCAAAGGTAGATAGATCATTTATAATGAATGACCTTAGTCTTCAGCAGGAATGTCCTCCCGAGACCTTAATAATAGTTAGTTATGTAAATATTGTAAGCTACTTAACATTGAACTTCGCATACTAACGTGAACGAGACGTCGACATCAAGATAGAAGATTTTGATGGAAGAGGGGGTTATTCGTGGAACTGGACTTTAACAACGCGGGCTATGAAGAGAACATCCCTTCGTAAATTTGGTGCACCACAAAAGATGACATCGTAGAAAACATTCCAACAATACTTTTTTGCAAGACGGTGACAGATAATAATCCTTCACTAAAGTAAATGCCTTTTAATTAACGTAATTAATTTAATTAAAGTTCAATTCAGTGGCATGCCAGGTAAATTATTTATTTAATGTTATAAATAAATAAGCATAAAGAATCAATAAATGCAATTGGGTTATGAAGACAAGAAGGCTGATTTGTCTTTAACATATAAACTCCGCTGAGAAATCATTTAGGAAACATCTTAATGGAAAGAATAGATTTTTCAGCCTTACCTTCTCCTTACAGGACGGGGCGTCGGCCCATGTAAGTTATCTAAATATAGAAAACTAGGAAGTCGGGCATAACATAATAATGAGTTCCAAAGTTTACATTATTAAAATCTTGATGATTTAAAATCGTTTCGATACCAAACAAGATTATGTTTGTGTATGATAGTGTTTTCGTGGTCCACCTTAACTGTTTAACGTGGAAACAATACTATTTCAAAAAAACTTGATATACATTATTCCTTGGGAATTGCAATTGGAAAACTAATACTGTAGGTGTAAGACATCCCTAGAAGGGTAGGTGGAAAGGGAGTTACATTTGTAAACAAATCATTATGCAAACCGCAATGCACATACCGCGTGTAATGTGCACCGAGTGGGCACAGTAGCATTGCAGGCTACGCTATAAATAAATACATCCAATTATAAATGGAATGCCTACTTTTGTAATTTTTTTCTAAACGTAACACTAACCGAGCTAAGCGAGTTCGCCTTGACATCAATACTTCCAAGATCGCTCTTTCGCTGTCATATTTGAAGAACATGAACGACAAAAATAACAAATGTTTCTTTTAACATTGTTCATTTGGTGTAACCCTAGTATGTAATTATAAAGTAAGCAAAGCTTGGTATTTGAAATTATACTGTATCAAATATTCGTAATTAATGGAACTGATGTCTGCGCGTACCATGAGCCGCACCAAGGAGGGAAAAGAGGGTCATGGTATTTCTTCAAAATATGCAGAATTAAAATAAGAATATTTTAGTTGGAACTCCCATAATTCTTAAGATTCTGTCACGTTCACCTGTGTTCGAGGTTTCCTCTTGCCTGGTGCACGAACATCTACTTGCGTTACTCATTGGCTGGAAACGTAATTCAAAGGTGTCCTCGGTCCCCGTCCCAAAATACTGGCCGAACTGCAATCGCGCTACGCCTTCTCAGGTAGCCTCCAGTGAAAGGGGATTAACTGGGAAGTGGACTCACTGCCACATCCCCATAGTGGAATGCTCTCTGCTATATTTTTGCGAAAGGTGGCTTTTTAATCTCCCGCTCCCAATATAAAATTATTTAAAATGAGAAAAAATTTTAGACAGTTATACGAAATATTTACGAATGCTTTTTGCATTTAAATGTTATTTTCATAGAAGCAATGTATATTCAGAGAATTTGTCTTAAAATAATATACTGATATTTTTTCATATTGGGCCAATTATTATACAAGTGCATTTTAACAATTGAAAGTGATTTGTAGTTTGCGATGTTTAACACATTGCATAACCATTATTCATTCACCCCATAACAAAGCTCTATCTAGTAATTCAAACAGATTTTTTTTCGTATCTCTCTTTGAATTATAATACTACATAAATTTGGGCAATGAATTTAAATATGAAATCGTAAGTTTCCTATCTTGAAAAACTGCATTTTATGGATTATACTGAGAGAAAACTGTTGTAAACAAAGAAAAAAATATTTGAAATTGTGTAATCAAAATGATCTTCCATATTGAACACTGTTCTTCAGAAATGTTTATATTTAAAAAATATAATCTATTGATGACATTCGAGCAATTGCGGATGAGAATAAAAAAAGGAGACAGAGGAAATAAAAAAGTTGACAGCTAATATTCGGACATGCTTTTCTGCGCACGGGAATTTTGTAACTATCAAGCCTTTTCATTTTTATGTTAGGCACCCATATTATTACTGCGCTTCAGGGTCTCGCTAGGGAGATTTCCTTTATTTTTATTCATTTATGGAAGTAAAAGTGATAAATAAACATAGAAGAATTGACATTCAAGTTTGACAGATTTATGGTAATGAAAAAGAGTATTCAGATTTATCCACATTAATTAAAAAAACAATAAATGACGGTTATATATATATATATATATATATATATATATATATATATATATATATATATATATTTTCTCTTTAGTTTTTTTGGGAAGAAGTTTAAACAAAGGTCGTCAATGAATTGACAAATCAATTCAAGATTTACGACCAAGGCGAACATCTTTAAGACCTGTCGTTTAATGTTATGGCTTAGTGATTTAAAGCTACAAAACGCCAGCTAAAGAACTTCTCCCACTAAAAAAAACTAATTAAGAGATTATGGAGGCCAGGTTTTAAAACGGCAGTCGGAGTAATCTGCGATGGAGGTAGGGAGAGCGGAAGCTCCTGATTAGGGAGATGTGACGTAAGTGGCTGTACCACCTGCGTGCTGGATGAAAAGCTGAAGGCGACCACAATTGTCTTACTCCCCTTTCAAACATACTATCTGAAGATTAATAGTAGTCTTTATTGAATCACGCCTTGAACAACGTATTGCAATATTTATCACAAAATATAATAATGAATTGTTGTAAATGCGTAAATGCATCAAATATTAGGAGTCTGGAGCAATGTCTATCTTTACAGTCTTTACATACCCCCCCCCCGACTTTTGTTCACTTCTAAGTACACTGTGGTTATTTAGAAGAAATAAGATTTCCTTTTCATCTTCGCTCTCAAATCCGACGTTAAAAATACATTTATACGTTTCAATTGTAGAGTCCACAGGTTTTCAACCTTTTTGCTACCGTGACTCTCTCCAGATAAATTTTCCACACGCTTCCTCTCATGAAAATTATATTGTTAATAAAAATAACTAAATATTTCTTTCCTGAAAGTAAAGCCATGATATACACTTTATTGTTATAAACTTACAGCGTACAAAATAATAAATGCAAGTGATTTGCCCTGTTCGCTCTTGTAAATAATGAATTTTATTAATGTTTGTCAAAGTAAGGAAAACTATAATAAAGAACATATTGTCAGTTGCGAAAAATTAGAGGGATTTTGGGCTTTTTTAGTGTCTTACAGTTCATAGCCACGAAATCAAAGATTTTATTTTCCAGTAAATTTAAGGTGTACCGCAAGAGTCAATTTGTGAACGATCTCAAGGAAAATGAAAGACTTACAGTATTTGGATATTTCGTTTAATCTTTCTATGTTTCGTTTACGTAATGGTAATAATTAAAGTAACGTATGGAACTCGAGAATAACTTCATATTCTTCATTCGTACGAATTAGTCCTATTGCTCGAACAGTTGTCTCGCGGACTAAACTTCTCTCGTAATTACAATTTTATTTTATTTTATTTTCTCGACTATAAATTTCTATTAATAAATTTTTTCGAGAATTGTTTTGGAAACGAAACGATATTTTTTTTGTTTTAAATAAAATAATGCTTTCTGAATGTTAATGGTGCCACGGATTTTGCAAATGCAACTTTTTGAGATATTGGGTTGTGGTTCTGGAGGAAAGAAAATGCCATTTATTGATTGACTCAAAACTGCTCAACTTCACACTTGTGGCTCCGGTAATTAGATATGGAACTCGAGAGAAAAAGAGAAAGCGTTTCGAAGTGCTTCGAGAGCTATGGAATTGATTAGGAACATTTTGGACATTTTCAAATTTTGTTTATGATCCCTTGGTAAATTTCATCAACATTTGAGACAATATAAGTTATTCGAACATATATTTTGTTGTAACACCTAACCAGGAGCTAGCTTTACGACTATTCCGCGCCATCTGTTGTGATTGGAAGGAACTGCCAGTTGGTGTGCATGGCGCGCCATTTGAATAGTGATGGCCGCAGCGCCCAAAATTATCTTTCACATGAAATGTTTGTCATTCATACACTGCACAGGGCTGACTTCGCGTTCCGGAGGCCCGGGCTCAATCCCCGTGCCGGCCATCCCTACTGGGTTTTTTCGTGGTTTCCCTCGGTCATTCAGGCGAAATGCTGGGATGATTCTACGAGGCGACGACAACAAAACCGGCGTCGCGCCGAATTCGTTAAAGATGTGAAATCACGAAGGTGAAGCGAATTCGAGACATCGCGGGTTCCTGGTTGGGTGACGGACTTGGAACACCGGGATCTAACAGAGTCGAGGCCATTTGCGCTTTACGGGACTTAAAATGGCGAAATACAAATACACTGTACAGTTCACGAAAATAATTATTTAGTAAGAAAAAAATCATTCGGATCATAGCTACAGATCAATTTGTCGAATATCACCAAAGAAATTGCTTTTAATACAATCATTTTAGAATAACAAAGGAACGCTAAATGTCTGCTTCTCATAAAAATTGCAATTTGAAGTTTTAATATTTTGCACATAGTCGTTATAAAAACACACTGTCTCAGCGAAAAATATTAGAGGAAGTATTCTTGCATATCTGTAAGTATATATTAAAAATTCCTTACAAAAATACACGTGGAAGTTATTGAACTTTTATTTAATGATTCACGCTCGTTCATAAATAATATGGAATGATTTTCTATTTGTAATGCAAATGCATTAAATCACTTTCTCTATAATAATAAATTGTTTTGTATTAATATTTATAGTGTGAAAAACATTTTTCCCTGGAGTATGAGTTAATATCATACTGAATTGCTGGGCAAGTTCATTTTCGATTAAATGAGTATAAGGGGTACTTTTCCCTAAGAGACATTGTGTTTGTATCTGTTCAATACATTGCGCTGTACATTTACGGTTGAAAAGTGGCTCCAATGCACGTTGCTCTCGCCCATTTGTCCCGCGAATCGCTCATGCTCGCCCGTGTTTTATGATATGCGAGAAATCTAACAGCTGGAAACGACTTGTGTGATGAGCTGTAATATTTATGATTGATGTTGCAAACCCAGAGTGAAATCCTCAAGTGCTCTAGATGGCATTGCGGCCGGTTTCAAAGCAATTCCATAACTTGTTTAAGACCTCTCTGCACATGGAAATCTACCTTAAAGTACTGATATGCTGTGGACGATATCTATTCAAGTTATGACTTTGAAAGTATAATCTAAAACTTTCTGAAACGTTTCCCAAAATAATTTCATGGTATTGGAATAGCAAAAAATTAAAACATTTTTTATCAGGTTATTAAAACAGTTATTTTAATATCACGTTATTACACTTAAGGTGCATAAGACACAGTATTCATTTATATTAAAACGTCCAAAGTCTCAATTTTGTTAAGTAATTAAAATTAAATCTCAACAAGCAGCCAGTACAATGAATATCTGTTGCATCTACTTTTCGGAACTAGGAGTGTACACATAATGAAGTGTTTTGATAATGTTAATACTTACTGTTAATGTTTTGTTATGTTATTAGTAATGTTTGTACATACTGCAAACCACGTTTAAAATGTACTTTCGCAACGTTCCTTAAAGTGAACCTCCCACTTAATGGAAAGTAAATCCACCTTCACTGTTTACCGAAGTCACATTTCACCCTTATTTACTGTAGTATATATAACATATAATACACTAAATGTATTCATTCCATGTTCTAAATACATACTAAACCCGAAAGAACGTATATAAACTTATGAGAAAGTTAATTGTCAAATTATTGCAACTTTCTTCAATAGAAAACGGTTTCATGTGCACTGACCAAGATCCTCTCACACTACCCGCTTTAAAAAGAACTCAACCTACAGATTCCTTAAGTTAAAGACCTCTTTTTTTTCTCGCATTATAGGTGCAATGTTCGCAAAGAAGAATCGAAAGATTAACATTCGTTAAGTTAACTCGACACTTTGAATTAACGAGCGCCGCCGAAGCGATTAGAAGAAATTAAAGAGCAATTTCGTGTTGCGCCTATTATCCGAAGGGGAACCGTCCGTTCTTCCAACGTCGAATCCACGCGGCTCACTGAATGCAGCCACAAGGAGTGCTCAACGAGGAGTGGAGTGGACTGGGGGGTGAGGAGGGGAGAGGTGAGGGAAAGACAAGGGAGGAAAGCGGATGCGGGGACGGCGTGGCAGGTGGAGGGCAGAAATGAAAAGGGAAATATCGAGGAAAGTTGGCTCCGCCCCTACCTTCCGAGCGATTACATCGCGGCGGGCGAGGTGAAATTGGAGGGGGTGCCGCCTGGGGCGCTGTAGGCGTCGCGTCGGGGCCGCCGGCGCGGTGTGGAGTAGCGTGGCGCATGGCGGATCGAGTGAAGCAGATTTTTTTCAGATTTATAATAATTATAATTATAAAAATAATAATAATAATAATAATAATAATTATTATTATTATTATTATTATTAACGTGTCATAATGGGGATCAGGTTTTCGTATCTATCCCTTGGTAAGAAAAGGTTATTAAGCCTTGAATCGATGTATGATGAGGTGATAGGATGATGATGATGATGATGATGATGATGATGATGATAAGTGATCGTGGACTTTTTGAACCAACCCAGAATTCGCCTGTATGACAGAGGGAAACCACGAAAATCCTGATCATGATGGCCGGCCCGAGGATAGAAACCGGGCCTCCCGATTACGAAATTACAGCGCTACACACTTAGCCCCTTCCTCAATAATAATAATAATAATAATAATAATAATAATAAAACTATTATTATTATCATTATCACTATCATTATTATTATTATTATTATTATTATTATTATTATTATTATTATTATTATTTTGTTCCGCGAATCGACCGCAACGCGATACGTGCAACCCACCGGGGCTCAGCCTCCCGGAAAGCTTTGGCAGTCGCTTCCCGATCTTTTCCTGGGGACATGTGGGGTCGGCGTATCTTCTGCTCTAATACAGGTTTTATAATATTCACCTCAAATTTTCAGAACGCGAGTTTCTTACATTACTGGCGTTCTTCGCGGCCTAACTAATGGTTGCCTTGCAACAGACAATAGCTGAGAAAAATAGAATTGCTAGAAAAGACTCCATGCTGCCGACGCAAGTCTCGCTGTATCCGAGGCCTCGATTCCATATCGAGCAGCGTGCGGCAATCGACTTCTGCCGTCTCCCAACCGCTCCGCCCACGCCGAGACGACGCGCGGAAGCAATTTCGCAGCGACGGGCGCGCGCTCCGAGCAGAGGCGGCGAAGGCGGAGGCGGCGGCGGCCAAATCCGCGAGCGGGGGCGGCGGAGAACGTGCCGAATTCCCAGCGCGCCCGCTTTGCTCCGATCACGGCACAATCAGCCCGCCTCGCGACTGAGCCGGACGATGTGCTCCGCCGCCACCTGTTGAAGCCGCGCCACCCCGCCGCAGCTCCCGCCCGCGCCACCCCGCCGTCGCCCCCGCCCCCGCCCCCGCCGCCGCAGCTCCCGCCCGCGTGCGCGTCCCGGCCACGCCACCGCCACCATCCCCGCACCCTCCCACTCCCACTCCCACGCCACGCCACTCCCACGCCACGCCACGCCACGCCACGCCACGCCACGCCACGCCACGCCACGCCACGCCACGCCACGCCACGCCACGCCACGCCACCGCCACCGCCACCGCCACCGCCACCGCCACCGCCACCGCCACCGCCACCGCCACCGCCACCGCCACCGCCACCGCCACCGCCCGCGCCCGCGCCCGCGCCACGGCGCGTACTACGAAGTCGAACGGCATCTCTTCGACTTGCTGATCTCTATAACGTCGTCTCTGCATCGGTAGCCTCCGTGGTGGTAATGCGGGCGGTGAGACAGCGAGACAGGCTGACGATCTTCAAGGATCTGAACGTCTGGTCGAAAGACTGGTCGACTTCCGTACACAGGAAATAGTTGTCTTACGAACTTACAGACATGTCTAGTCAGCATCAAAGCATGTTGCAAAAAGGTGAGGTTCTTAATCTCAATTAATTGTTAATTGTCTGGTTTCTGCGATAATGAAGAGATACTACCTAAAATGAGAACATATTTTAAATCAGAAATTAAGTTAGGTCCGATACGTAGTATATTACCTTTACTCTAGTTTTTTTTTAAACTTAATATGTTAAAATAAAATCTGACTCTACATAAAACAACTAGTGTTCCAACACCATATACTTACTACGCAATGTTATACTACTACGTAACGGCTACACAATATTACGAGTACTACATGTAACAGCAAAAGTGTTTCCAACCAGCAAATATTATTTCTACTCGCCTATATTCGAAGGCTGGTCCATGGAGTTAATCCGCCATGTACCTAACGCTACACCACGCTCAGCCATACTGACTTTTGCCGACGCTTAAAAAATTAACAGTCTTTCCCACTATTTTTAACTTATGCAATTTTCGCAGAGTATCAAACAAAAATGAGCCCCAAGTTATTTTGTAAGATTCCTTTGCTCTATCCATGGAAAACATTTAAAGAAGAAAATTGAAGCCGTTTTTGAGAAAATGTTTTTTTATTGCATTAAATTCAAGCAGAAATTACGCGAAAACTACTCATTTTTTTAAATGTATTTTTTACCTTGTTTAAACATCTTATTATTAATGAAGACTTCAATTACGGCAAAAATCTATATCTTCCATATTGTAATTTTGCAATGTTAACTTTTTGCAAAATTGGAAATACAGTAAAACCCTTCTAATCCGAAATTTCGGATAATCCGAACAAAATTCAGGATGAAGGCAAAAATAAGCAAGATAAATAAAAATTTTTTTGTAGTGTAAAGAAAAGGTTTTATAATTATTCCTCCTTTATAGATCCTCAGAGCGGTATCTATTAGAAGGAATCTATGCAAGTCACCAGCGATCTAATTAATTCAAGACCTGCCATTGAGCAAGAAGTTCATTAAGGAGAAAAGCTTTTAGCTTTCAATATTGTAATTGAGATAACATATTGAAAGAATTTTTAACATTGGCAATTTTCGAAAAATCGGGAATTTAAAAAAAATGGGCCCTGCCCCATTCTCTTAAAGCATTTTTTTTCGAAAATTTAAAAAAGTTGATGTTTTGTGTAAAGTTCTTACCAACCAAAATCAAAATATCCGTTTCAAGCTCGCAGGGCCTCGAGTTTGTAAGGATGGATCAGGGAATATCATTTTTGGAGAAAACCGGCAGACTTTGGCGCTAGTGTTGACCACAGACTTAAGAGCAGACAGATGTTTTATCATTAATCAGTTTCTCAGTATGAAGGACCCACAAAACGTGGATTCTGACTACATGTGCTAAATGAAGTAATTTATTACATACCGCAGAACAAGATTTAACCGAGTTTTCGTTACCAGGGCCCGACAAGTTTTCTGTCGAAAAATCGCTGATATCCGTCGTACGAGTACAATACTACTTACATATTAAGACGAACTCGTAAATTTTCGTCCCGTAGGAAGGATCCTTCGTTTTCGAGTTTTGTCTTTTTTCTTCTCCTACTTTTAATTTTCAAGGAGCGGCTCATTTGCAGGCGAACCGAAGTTTCGAATTATTCCATCAACCGTCCAGCAATAAATCCGGGCCGATCAGCGGCTGCCGAGTGCAGCCGCGACCCTGGGGGCGAAGCGTCGGGTCGGAGTTCAGCGCTATTTCGCCGGGCCGGCGACCCGTAGCGCCTAATTGGCTTCACAAAAGAGCCGCAACAGCCTTTCGTCGTGCCAATTCCGTTGCGTACACTGGGTCGAAACGCTCGCCTCAGGCGCTCGAACAAATAAAAAGACAGCAAGGATATATACGAAAAAAGAAATAGAAAGAAGAAAATTAAGAAAACCATCGCAGAGTAAAGTGATCGCTGGTTCAGTTTTAAACTTGACGCAACAATAAAATCCGTTCAATAATACTCATAAGAAAAGTTTTTATAAATATAATAATTTTATAAAATTATAACATTTATTAAAATAAAAAAATTATGATCCATATAATTTTATGTCCAAACTTCATTCTGAGTATTATTGGAACAAATGACAACACTCTAACAAGTCTCTACGAATTACTATTTATTGGTCATGAACATCATAAATAATCACTCATTTTTATGCCATTTCATATTTATTGTGTTCCATTTTTAACAAACAATCGTTAGTTCAATAGTTTACCGTCTCAGGCAAAAATGGCAAGCTCACATTTGATATTTCACCTTACTAAGCATCAACTCCATGATATCCACCCGCGAAATTTGCTGAAGATGCCAACGCACTCGTAGGTATCTGATTTTCCTCTTTTGTATTTAGTATTACAAGCCATTTACATATTTGCTCTACTGACCCCAGATGTATTAATCTTACGACCTTTTAAATTAGTGATAGCCGCTATGCCCTATTGATTGTGTGGCTGAACTGTGATACTTTTAATCCTGCTGTTTAAAATAAAATTCCGCTACATGGTAAACACTAGAGGTTATTTGCACGTTTTGTTCCTGCTATTTTATTGCCAATATATTTCAGTTCTTGAAATTTGAAACTGGAACCCACAGCAACCATCTATGATTTTATGCCTTCTAGTTACGTAGTCTCGTTTGCAGATACCTACATTCAAATATTGAGAAATTACAATACATTGCTGCGTCTGACAATTTACTCGCTTTTTAAGTCAAGTCTGTAAGAAAAATTCATTTTTAATTCATTATTAACATACTTTTTTCTTGGTCTTGCTTTGGATAAGAATTCTATATCTTCATATAATACGCTATATGACGATTTTTCGCAATTTGTTAGAAACCATCGACATAAAAACATTCAGTGTGCTAATGCTGGACAGGGAATTACACCCCAGTCCTACATTCAATAGATTTAAGACGAAAAAAATTAGCAAATGATGACTTACAAAAGATATTTTTACAACAATGATTATCATCGGGCATAAATCGGAATCGGCGCGTCCTTGATCTTTAAAACCAGATTTTCGTGTCCTGAGAGGGATGAAATGAAACCTTCTTCGACATTCTATTACAATTTTTGGGATTTATTTATTTTCGATGCATACAGTTCTCAGCATGAGTGACCAGAAAAATTCAGGAACTCGAAATCTATCAAAATTACATTGAAGGCAAAAGTAGCGGTCCTATTTTGCGCGAAATATAACGCACAGCTGTTTGAAGTTGGGTATCACTAAAACCACCATGTACTTTTTTATTGACATGTTCTGAAAAAACATTCAAACCTACTAAATATAAACTTCTCATATAATCCGTTTTAAAAATTCAACCCGAAGGAATTACAAACAAGACCTTATAGGTAATAGATCCAAAGAAATATTGGCACGAAGAAAAATGTAATTCATAAAATAATTTGATTGTTAGAAGAAGTAATCTTTTAAGTAGAGAAATATGGGTAATAAAAAGTAACAGCAAGCATTTCTCAAAAGGCTGCATAATGCAATAAATTCACCATGGTAGTTTAGTCAGAAATACAGTGAACTTATTTTAACACGCCACAAAAATCAATTTAGAAAAACAAATAAGGGACGAGTAAATAAGAATAGAACTGATGAAGGAAGATGAATATTAAGGAAATACCATATAATAGTAATAACACACAGATCATTATAGTAAATATCCAGAAGTGTAATAAGAGGTTGACTCAAGAGTAAAGTCAGTCATCAAAGTAGCTGTATCAGGCGTCGGGAGACCGCACATGAACAATAATGTTTCTCGCATTCCCACAAACGCAGACAACTTGGGACCCCCCCCCCCCCCGACCCAGACGCGGCTCTTCTCAACTTCTGCTCGCGGGAGGCCGGGAGAGGGTGGGGGCGTCCTCGCCGCATTGTCCTCGCGCCCTCCGCGCCGCCGCGCGCCGCCGCCCTCGAGCCACCCTGTAATTGGCGCCCTTTGACTCTGTGGGGGCGGGGTGGCCACCTCCACGCTGCACCCTCACCGCCCCGTCCTCGTCCTCGTCCGCGTTCCGTCACCGCCACCGTCCCAACCCCGGCCGCTCTAAAAGCTTTCGCCCTCTTATTCTTATTGTTATTGGATTTCCCTGTGTCGCCGCTCGAAATGAATTTCGAATGAGCGCGTAAAAAGGAGAGCCATTCTTAAGTGCTCACTTAACCGAATCGCGAGCGCGGCGGCGACTCGTGCGATACGCCACCGACCCCTCGCCCTCCCCCCTCCCCCACCCGTCTCACCCGACGGACTCGATCCTGCCCCGTCACGTTGAGCGGAGTCTCGGCACTGGACCAAGTCACAGCCGCCGCCGCCGCCGCCGCCATGGAGAAGCCCGTGTGGCTACTGGCGGAAACGAACGCTGCTTTATATCCTTTACCGGAATAGTCACCGACCCACAAGATTGTGGATAGTGGACTTTCATGTTACCATGAGGGTTACCTCATAATCCATAAGCTACGAGGCAATTGCCTTCCCTTTCCTCTACCAATCCTCGCCCCTTTCTTACGTATAAACACTTACATGCACTACACTCGCACACATGTCGGGAGACCAGACGGGAACTTAGTTTGTTGCGGCTGGGGCGGTGCCCTGCTGGTCGGAGATACCTGGTTGAGAGAAACCGTAAGTCGACGTACAGGCCGGCGCTGAATCTCGCCTTCCAGCATCTCCACCATTTTCAAAATTTTCTCGTAAATGATTTCAATTTTTGTCTCAAAGATCGCGAAGTCCGCTTATAAAAATGGGGTAGGTCCTATTTTCTTGTGTTCTCTGAATTTTCGAAAATTGCAATCATTTTTTTCGACTACTTCCTACAACCATAAAATATTATTTTCTTTATAAAATCTTGTCTTTGAAATTTGATTATTTTACGATGCAAAATGCCTTGCAAATATGAGTAGTTTTTGCAAAATTTTGCGCGAAATAAAGACATATATTCAAAGAAAGATTTTCTCTAAAATATTTCAATTTTTATTCATTTTATTGTCGGGCACTGGTAAGTTCTCTCCAAAATATGACTCACGTTCATATTTCATCAAACTCTCTGAAATTCAGAGACGATATTATGAAACTGTATGCCTTCAGTACAGTTCCTATATCCCTGAAGTTTTAAAGTTACAAACGTTCATATTTATTTTCAAACCTGTCCTACACCTTCAATATTAAAACAATGCATTTCTTTCTCATTAAAATGTATAGCTCATTTTAAATTTAGAAATGCTTGCAGTTTTTTTTGAAGAGTATTTGTTAAATAATAAATTTAAGAAAAGTGAAAATTTATGTATTTCGGGCACTTTTAGTAGCTTGGTTAGTGAGTGTACATTAATGTTCATAATCCAAAAATGTTCAAGATACTCGAACCACGCGGTTTGATGAAATATTGTTCTTACGTCTGTATCAATTTTCCTAATAACTTCCCAATCGTAATTCAAGCTCCCCACGTCTGATGAATATAGCTGTAGTCTATTCTTCAGGGACGTCACTCGTCAAGAGATTCAAACTTCTCCAATTTTATGCATTGTCTTTGAGACAAAATATTTAGAAACTCATAAATCTATACATTTCTACAACTTGCTTTTAGAACCTGCGATAATACGAAACAGATAAAATAATGACTCAGAAGAAAACTTACTTTATCTACTCTGATTATAAAGTATCTGTCGGAAGGTCAACGCACTATTCTACTTTTTCTTTGATGGTAGGGAAAGCCGTATCCTACCTGATATAAATATGTCAATGATGAACGATACCACTTCCGTTCTGAGAATGAGGAACATTGTAGCAATCTGATAAAGGTTAGCATTCGTACTTCGAAATGAATACGTGCAAAATGGAACCTATTCATAGGACATGAGTTATTAAACTCCATTAAGCTTCAATGACAATTTCTTACTAATCATCTACGTATTTAAAGCCATTTCAGTAATAAATTGAAAATTCTATTTCTGTAATATGATACAAAATAACCGGTGTATTTACAAAAAGCACGTAAAATATGTTAATTCGAATGTAAAAAGTGTTTAGACCGTATTGGATTCTCCATTGAGTTGTTTTAATTATTACTTTTTAATTGTACCCTTTAAATGTCACATACTTCCATTTAAACATTTTATTTAATCCTTTTTCTTTTCCTTCCAATTCTAGTGTAAGGAGTATTGGAATCATCTGAAACAATTAACTCTAATTTAGAAAATTCCGTATTTATGGTTCTTTTAAACCGGCACTTGGTACACGTGTCTTATTTAAGGTATATTAATGCTTTTTCAAAGATGCTTAAGATAAGTGAAAGTAGCGAGGAGATACATGCAATTTTGTCCCCGAAAATGGGGTTGTCTCTATGGATGGATGACGGTTGAAGGGATACTTGATGGATGGAAGTGTGCATCACACATAACTCTGTTGCATTACAAGCTTTTGAGCTTAACATCAGGAATAAGATCTAATTGTGCCGTTCCGGGAATCATTAAGATACTTCAATTCTTGGGGTATTTTATAATAAGGCCTGTAAGATTGTAAAACATTTCTGAAAAACTACTGCAACCTTTTTCTTTCTTTTTTTGGAATCCAATAGAAGAAAGTGCATACATACATGTTACTTAATTACGATATTCATTAACACTACTGAAATTTTGAAAATGACAAAGAACTTTCTAACCTGTATTTCACCTCGGATGTTAAAGCCAGGGATTTATTTCTCAATGCATCTTATTTCTCAATTTTAAATTTGTAAATGAAGGCCTGCACTTTTAAATAATGTAAGTAGGTTTTTAGTAATAACACTAAGGAGGAAAAGTGTTGGTATGGCACGCATTCCCTCTAATTTTTGTTTCTATTCAGTCCACCATTCCAGTTCCATTTAGACCGAAGCAATTCGAGAAACGAACGCTGAGATTTGGTCTTCTGACGAATTCGGTTGCGGAATGCGCCACAAATTCGCAGAGGGATCGCAACCCATGTAGCAAATTTCCTGCTTGCGACCGGGATCATTCCCTTGGCCTCCTAGCTGTTCTCTGCTCGAGGACGGGACGTTGCCTTATACTCGTCATTACCGACGTCGGTTTGCAGAAAGAATGACTGATAAAAAAAACGTGGTGGATAGAAGTAAATCTCCATTATGTACACTAAGAAAATTTCAGAACACGCAAAAAAAAAACAAAAAACAATTATATCTATGTCTGCCCTGACCCCAAAGCTAACTTGCTTCTAGACCCTCAAAGATGATGAATAAATACAAATATCCACAGGCATTTTATATCGTTACGGATCGAAAGCGCTAACTCTTCAGAGAGTTGTGGCCGCCAAGGTTAATCTCGGGTGCTGACCCTGGGGCTAGATGAGGGTTGAAAGAGGGAATACGTGTCTTATGGTAAAATCAATCTGTTCTACGTAAGACAATTTAAGTTAATGGCGGTGACTGCCTAATCAAGAAGCTGTTTCACCAGCTTTCACCGCATTCAAATGTCAAAATATCAATTGCGAGGGAATATCGATGTTGAAAACTGTAGCCATCCCTACCTTTTGATCGTGAATCCTTCGTTAACTACTTGCCTTCTCTGTATTCGGCATTCCGCGAACAACCCCACCTGCTCTCGCTGCGCCTGTGGCTTTCGTCTTCGGATTTTGATTGACTTAATGATATTTCCGGGCACGACAACTGCTATGGTCATTAGTTCCATTAATGTAGTGAATGCTTTACCCCGGGCAGCGGTGGTGATTCCTCTCACGCTGAATAGTGAGATCCGGCGCTGACCTACACTCCAGAAAAGGGGATTTCAGCTCTAGGTATCTCCCTTTAGCTTGGCATCACCCCAGTTAGGATAAGCTCAAAAATATGTTCTCCCGACATGAGTGGTAGTGCATGCAAGTGTATGGGGATGTATGGGAATGGGATAGGTCAAGCAAGACGAAAGAAATATCGTACGCGGACAATGGCTCGTTTGTTAGGGTATTGTTCCGGCATTTGCTAGATATTGGAGAAACGAGGGAAAACTGTCCATCAACGCAACTGGCCTCTTAATTCCTCCACTACACCGGCCGAATTCGACCTAGCTATCTAGCTAATGCCGAAAATCGTTGGAACTCGTACCTTGTGGGGTCTCTCAGGGTCACTGCAGAGATGGCAGCACTGCTGGCTCTAGGCTAACTCAGCAGACGCTTTCGTCTTCAACTGCGTCCCGCGCAGGCTTTCCGGACCCCCTCCTCTCCATCCCCCCACCCCCACCCGAACTCCGCCTTCGAAGCAGCCTTTTGTCGCCCGCTGCTCGCTGTGCCGGAAGGCCTGCCACTCGCGCTCACAGACCTTCCAGTGCTTTCACAGCCCTTTTGTGCGGCAGACAGCAGATCAAGCTCTTTGCTCTCCTGGGTTGTTCGCTCACCATCTCTCTCTTCGAACCATCGAGAGCTCCTCTTCCTCGATTTACACTTATGTCAATCGATTATGCTATCAGAGGTTCGAAATCGTTATAGATGACCAAGCAACTAGGAATGTTGGCAATGATTTAAAAAATTACTAATATTTTAACTACGTGCCTTCTAGGTGTAATTTGTACTTAGAGGCCGTCCATAAATTACGTAACGTAAATTTGGAGTATTTTGAATACCCCCTCTTCCCCCTGTAACGCACCCCTAACGCGCTATTGAACTCCCTCTAAATAATTACTTAATATTTGTGACACCCCCTTATAAATGCAAGAAGTGAAAATACATTACAGCTCGGTAAAATAATTGTATTAATCTTTTGTGTTGAGTATTAAAATTTATGATAATTAAAGTCGGAATTAGTTTTCGATGCTGACTGCACCTCACAATAAGATTGAGGGAAAATTCTGAGTGAAGAAAGAACGCACAGGAGAAACAATTTCTGATCAGAGCCATGCTCACGCCGCCGTTTTGGATGGTGCAAGGGCGAGAATCATGGCATCAATTTAATATTCTACAAAACACTACAGATCAGTTTAGAACACTTTCTTCGTAATCTAACAGATTCAATAAAAAATTAATGAATATATATTTCCATTTATTGCAACAACTTTATATAACTTTTAAATATGTATGTTTTAAAACAAATTAATTATATAATATTTTAATGTTTTGGTACAAGACTAAAAAAAGTATTTCAAAAACCGCTAAAAACTGTAAACAAAATATCAATGTTACGTAAAACTAAGCTAATACCCCCTGCCCCTATGTAACGCAGCGTAACGCTGCCTCAAACCCCCTTCCACCTCTATAGCATTATGTAATTAACCTCTTACCTAGATTTTAAGGAACATTGTCTGCATTTCATTAACAATTGTCTTAAAAATGTAATGCTTAATAAAAGATGTTTAAAAATTATAAAAATAAAATATTCAAAATTTATAAAATAAAAAAATGATGTAAACGACAGAATGCTTTCTTTTTACTTTCCTCCTTTTGTTCGATCTCTTCCATCATTCAGAGAGATTTGAGGAAACTACACCACTAAACCATACATTCTAATATGACTTGTGCTCGCTGAAACAAAACAAGTGGATGTCGAATTTTAAACAATGTTATATAAGGTTACATCGCAACTTGGTTTACGCAACCTACGAAGGAGTCATGATTGGAATCATTCAATTAAATTTTTCGTATTATTATAACAAGTAAACGGGAGGTAAGATATAGTTACAGTATATCTATTGCACAAACTAACTGGAGCTGCCTACTACCGAAAACTGCATAATCATGCTCAAGAAAGAGAGAAATTTAACAAAAAAGTTAAATCTTTTTCAATTCTGTATTACTCGTATTTTAATTTTTAACACATGAGAGTTTAATTGTTAATTAAAATCAATTCTTAATGCGGATCGGATATGATCTGCGGGCCCCTATTGAGAAGATCAGTCCGGTGATATTACAAGTTAAATAGATACTCAAACGTTTGTTGTTTTTTCGTTCCTTAAAAATGATTGACTCCATCCAAGTCCACTTTTCAATTTATCTGGAATTTGAATATATTTTAATTTACTCGTATACATATACTCGTATGTCCGTCTGTCAATCACGGTCAGACCTCTTCCGATATACCATTTGATACAAGTGAGTGCCAATCGACGTGTCATTCGGTCTATAAGTGGGGAACCGACCATTTTCCCCCAGATCCATCCAGAATGTTGTAATTTTTTTAATGGGACAGTGATTTTAGAGTTACCAGGTAGGTACAGAGGTCATCAATACGACATTCGATTCCACACAACTAGATTGGCACTTTGGTGAGCCGAAAAATCGATTGGAACTGATATTCTGGAAGAATTCTAGAAGAAATGTGTATTTAGTGTGTTTATAGTCACCTATTGAGGTTAAACGCTTCGAATTACCAGTCTGCGTTTCCTGCATCACGTGATTTGTCCTGCAATGTCCTGCAAGGTCCTGCAATGTTTAACCTGTGCACCACAAGCACACGCCGAGTTAGAGATTACTACCATTAGATGGAGTTCATTTGTAATGCCACGCTACCATTGTCACAAATCGGCACACGATTTACAATGGAGATGGGCTTCGATAACAGTTGGCTCGTAATAACAGAGAGACAATACAGCAAATAAGAGATTAGCTGTTAAGGAGACATCCGTTCTTCCGAAGGGCTGTGATGAAATACCCGATGTTGATAATTATGGCGAGTGTGCGATTGTTTCAGGTGCTTTCCTGGTACCGTATTGCATCATGCTGTTCGTGGGCGGCATCCCGCTGTTCTACATGGAACTGGCGCTGGGGCAGTTCCACCGCAAGGGCGCCATCACTTGCTGGGGCCGCATTGTCCCTCTCTTCAAAGGTGAGCGACTGCTCGAAGCGCCGAGAAGCGTCTTCGATTGATCGATTGATCGACTGATTGATTGATTGAGAGTTATTACTGGCACGTCATCTACTAAGGTTATTAGTCCAGTAAGTGTAGTGCATGCTCTGCTCGGGAGGTGGCTACACAATAAAGTTCCCCCAAACCATAGAAGTGTTTTATCTAGGTTTCAGAGAATCTTGTTCACAGCATCATTTGGAAATAAAATCAAAATCATTCATCAAACACAAATTCAATAACGACTTCATTAACCGAGATGTTAAAGATAATGAAGTTTCAAATAACCAAGATGAGTTATTCTCGCACAGCTTCTGCAAGAGGTAGTAAGTACAAGGACTTTTCTATATACTATCTTATTGAATTCCTTATTTTCAGTTATATTACTGTAATAATATTGCTTCCTTCGTTATTTTCGAGGTTTATTTCAAATGCACTAGCAAAACCTAAACATACTAAATCTGAAAATCATATGAATTTACTAAATGTTCAAACATCGAATCTCGTTCTCTATTAACCAAGGTTCCTGAAATCCAGTATCATCGTCAAACCATCGCAACCTACAACTGACTGTCTGTTGTAGTTACAAAGTCCAACACCGCATAAAGCTGTTTTCGAAGGCAGCGTACTTCGCTCTCCCGTCGTAACCGCGACGCGTCCTGGAAAGCGTTGAACATGAGAGGTACAGTAGGGGACGAATCTGCCCGAGTCAGTCTGAAGAGGGAAGCAAAGATTTGCGGAAACGGATGAGGGAACCTCAGTTCAGGAGCGGGAACTGCCACCTCACTGACACAGAAGGGGCACAAATCCTCCCGCACATGCTAAAAGGGATTCGCTAGGCAGAAACTGTCTCTATGATCTTCGCTATTATAGTTGTCTCCCATTTCCTAAACACTAAGAGCAATTGTAAAGTAGATTGAGGTAAGAAGATGCTGACGAATTCGTAAAACAGCCAAAACGATCGATTTGAGTCCAACCAAATTTATGAAGACTGGGATTTTATTATGAATCCCACAAGTTTGCAGACAATTGGATATACGACGATAGAGGACCACGGATATTATCATTTCAAATGAAATTATGGAATATTACTTTTTCATATTAATTATTAAAAATATTTAATATTATATAATTTATTATATTTTATAATTTAATATCATATAATTTATTATATTTTATAATTTAACATTCTTTTTCAATTTTAAATATTATTTTTATTTAATTCCAAAACATCTTAACAGATTACTTGATTATTTGAATTAGTAATTGAATATATTAGTCATTAGGTATTGATTGCTTCTAATTTTACTTTAGAGATGACTCATAATAAACGTGGTGGTAAGAATAGTGGCGGCATAAAGAGTTCATAAACTAATGACCAGAGGGGAGCGAAATGTTGAGACGGACGTAAAACGAATTTGTTTTTGTAACACACGCTCTACTTGCGTATTTCGCGCGCTGATTTTTCTTCAAAGTATTCCCATTGCCACAGCTTCAGTTATCATTACATAAAATTATGACTAAAGCATGTCTCTTTCCGTTTGATATGAAATGAATAAGCCACCTCTTACTCGAAGTAAAGTTAGCAACAACTCTTTAATTGAAAGCAGCAATTTAAAAATCTTTGCAAAATATTTTTAATGTCTCTTCTGCAATTGTACTCTTGTTTAACACGAAAGTTTTGATTATTTTCGTATTTACATCGTATCCTACAAAATGAGGCCTTTGTGATCGTCTCTTACCTTTTGGAACTTTAGCCCTTCGTAGAACGGGAAATTAAGCGCCACTTCGTAGAAAGGGTTGTCACAAAACAGCAAATCTCTAAAGGTAGGTCAAATTATAGTGAAAATTTGAAATTTTATGTAGTTTAATATCACATGTCTTCGTTAATAAACGCTTAACAATATTGAAAAACCTAAGCACAGTAGATCGCAGTTCGACGTTGGTTTCAAGTATGAAGCAATTTTCACTTTTAAAATAAAGAGAGGAAAATTTGCCTAGATTCAAACTGTAATAATAACAACAACAATAATAATAATAATAATAATTAATAATAATAATAATAATAATAATAATAATAATAATAATAATAATAATAATAATAATAATAATAATAATAATAATAATAATAATAATAATAATAATAATAATAATAATAATAATAATAATAATAATAATAATAATAATAATAATAATAATAATAATAATAATAATAATAATAATAATAATTCAGCAAACGTCACAGCAAAAACTTGCAGCAGAAGTCAAAGCACTTAGGCATCTGCAAAACATTCATATTGTTCCTCTGGTCATTTCGTACACAGAGCTTATACCAAATAATATCCATAAAAATCTGGAACTTATTCCAATTCCAAAATACATGTTCAAAATTATACAAAAATCTGTCATCTTAAACACATGCAGGATAATACGAAAATGCCTAAATTACAACGAAACATGAATTGACCTGTGTCTTTGTTATTAACCCGACACGCATTACAAAAATATGATGAATACCGAGAAAAAACAATGTATAATAATAATAATAGTCGTAATAATAATAGTAACAGTAATAATAAAAATCAATATCTTCCTAACGAACGATTATGTAACGCATAGTCGTCTTCTCATTCCTCATCAGTTAGCTGAACGGCAATCTCCTGAATTATTTGCACTCGAGAACTAGATATCTTTCTCTCCGAACCATCCCTTCAGATTTTCTCGTCCCCGAGCAGTCGATGTAGTTCGAATCTGTTATCTTTAAAATCTCGGGCGGGGGCGGCGGAGTGTCTTACAAAAGAACATAAATTACGGCCTCCCGAGGTGCGCCTTACGTCTAAGCTCATGAAATTGAAAGCGGCGGTGGCCGCCGCGCCGCCCCGGCGCAGGTGGGGGCTCGGCGCGCAGTCGTCCTGAGTTCCTGGGCGGTAAGCGCTTTAGCGACCGCGAGGCCAATTACGGCGGGCCGCCACCGCAGTCATTCGCTTCTTCGCCCACCCCCGGCTCCTGACCGGCAGCCTCCCCCGCCCAAAGCCATTCCTCTACCCACGTCGCAGCCTCTCGCGTCCCCTCCGCTTTCTTTGCTCCGGCGCCGCCGTCTGACTCTTCCATCCAGCTCGGGCCAATCCTTGGCTCGGCTTCTCGCTGACGGACTCAACAGTCGGAGGCGAGTCGATCCTACCCATGACACGTTCCTAGGTTCTCATGGCACGCACCCATGCCTAGTTCCTACCCATGGCACGTCTGTTCCCAATCTGTCCGTTTTCATTGCCTTTGTTTCTGCATTCCCTTCGCCGAGGAGTTTTTTTGGCATCCTCAACTATAGAAGATTTCCCTTTTCAGCAGACCCGTTCCTTTTCATGATGCAGGTATTTCCATGACCTCACCTCTATTACCGTCGTTGTCGATTTATCTCCCGTAACCGCTGTCACCTCCGACGGTTGCTCCTACCAATCCGTAACCCATCCACCATCGCAACCGCGCTTTCTAACATTCTACTCCCATTTCAGTCTGCCCTTTCTCTGTCACTGCAGCCGTATGCTTGCTACCTGACCGGCCTCCCAAGACTCCACCGGGCGCCCACCGTCGTATCTCGCTTATCCCCGCTCTTCTCCGCTGCGACCGACCCCAACACCACCTGCCCGGCGCGCGCTCCTCCTCCGCGTAATCCTTGCCCCTTCCCCGCCCCCTTCCCCGCCCCCGCGCCCCCCGCGCAGCGCCGGAAGTGCAGCCCGGCCGGAAACGCGCTCCATTTCCCGGCGTGCCCCGTCCTGCGCCCGGCGCGCGCGGCGGGGCGCCGCACGAGGGCTCTTTTCCCGTGGAAAACGCCCTCGCGCCGCCCCGCCCACTCCGCCCCGCTCCTTAAGCCCCGCGCGCCTCGAGAGCGCCTAACCCCGGGGCGGAGGCGCCGCGCGCACGGCGGGCCACACGCGGACGACGCGGGCAGAAATATCGACGTACCAAGCGGAGGGCGGGTATTGGAAGAAGTAGCATTGTAGGCAACTGCAAACGAGGAAGGGAAGAGATTAGGAAGTAGGGATCCGTTGTAGTACATAGTAGACAATAGGAACCATTGTAGACGGTTGTCATTGTCAACATTGTCACGATTGTCAACCATTAGGGATGTCCGAAGAAGCAGATGAGAATGTAGGGTAAGAAAGTGATATTTAATTTGTCGTTTAAGGCAATGCTGGAGAGACAATTCAGTGGTGAGAAATGAGAGAAAATTAGTCGAAATCTATGAATTTCAAGAGATTTAATTTAAGTAAACCAAAATATAGAAATATTTATAAACACAGGTTAGAGAAGAATGCTAATATTAAACTGATTAGCTTATTGAAATAGAGAAAAGTGAGAAGCAAACCTAAAATTGAGAAGTTACAAATAACATAATTGCGCGTCTTCGCAGATACAAATAATTTAAAGACGAACGAAATTATCTAGTTGCAAGTCGGAAGGGGAAGTTGAAAAAATGGAACGATGTACACAGAGCATTTCTAATGACACAATGGCTCTGATACTTCTGCCAACACAACCATTATGGTTCTAAGGACGTAAGTCATCGAATCAGATAAGCCAGGTCTCACCATCGCAAAACGGCCGGTAAAGCTTACCTTTCCCGTCGAGTCGTTCGTTGTTTTACTGGAAAGAGTTCATCAAACATTGTAGAATTCATAAATGAATTACATGATCGTGTACCACATCTCTTAAGAAAACCAAGAGTGACCACGAGAAAGAGAAGCATTTTTATAAATTAAGCGAAAAGCAAGTATATAATGTAGTAGCATCAAAGCCCAAAGAGTTATCCAAAAAATTCAAAACCTTGATGCCACGAATGAAAAAAGAAAATGCGTAAAAATACCACTTATATTGCTTAATATAAGTCACACAATGTAAATAATCTGTAGAACCCACTCAAAATTCTAATACAAGTAATTACTGTAATAATTTGCATACCAATAACACTAATTACCAATTACCTGAGTACACCAATTACACCTTCAATAGAATAGATCTTATATCTGTTTCTAAAAATAACGTATGTGACCAACATGTGATGGATACATTGGGGCCTGCCGTACGTGATCGATTTAAACGAAACATTCTACGGAAAGTAAAAAAGAAGTGAAACGATTTCGCATTCACTGCCACGGCGAAGTTGAAGCGAACACGTTAGTCCTGAAACGCAAAAAAGAAACTATAATACTGGGTCCTCAAGGGGAAGCATGAGGCGAAGAGGTTGTGGCGGGGGAGGGAGGGGGAGGGTTGAAGTCTTATCAATATTCCGCGCCGCGTGGCTGGTAATGGCTCCAAGGGCTGCCGCGGGCTCCGTCCGCGAGGTTCCTCCGACGCACACGAGCGCCTTAGAACGGCGACGCTATCCCCTTCTCCCTTCACATACCCCCACGTCGCGGTCGCTGGTCGCTGAGGGGGGCGCCAGTTCCCGCCTGGGCCGTGCGACGGAGTACTCTGTCACAGTCATTATTGATTATGGGTCATGATTAGAGGTCACGCAAAGCGAAGTTGTGCGCAGTGTGCAAAATCGTCCTCCTCAACCGGACGACTGCGGTGCGACACTCTGGCGCCTGCAGACCCAACCCATGGACGGGCGAAACCGACATCAACAGGATGCTCGTGGTGGGCCATCCCTTGGGATCATCATCATCATGACGTTCCTCCTTTGCACACGGCACGTGGGCCTCGCCCATGTTTGCGCACGGCTCAGCTGTCACGTGGCCCGAGTCCATATAATAGACTGACACCCCTCCAGGGCTCTCTTAAGCTCTGCGGCTCTGAAGCTCTTGGGCTGCTAAGTTTTTGCTCACTGCTCTGCTCGTCTCCTCTGTTGGGACGAACGGCTCGGTTTGTGCGACCTGCACACGCCGCCTTCTAGTGACGAACGGTCACTCCCTTCAGATGTATTCAACACAACGGTAAAGTGGAGAACGACCCATTGGTCATTTGTATTTAAACATGTAAAGCCTTATACCTCATTAACCATGTGCACATGTATTAGCTATAGATAATAAACTAGGTTAAGGAAAACAGCGTAAGTGTGTGTTTCGCCTATACACCAAGCCCTGAGGAAACTTCCTGTAGGGTGTAAGTATTCCCGATCCCTCTCAGCGTGTTGCTCTCCTATAGAACGTCCCATAGCTATGCCACCCCTGTCATATCACGACAACTCATTTCTAAAAACGCCTACTGCTGTTGCTGCTGCTGCTGCTTCCGTAATCATTGCTGCCTCTGGCAACGTAGTCGCCTGCTTCATCGCTTCATTTACCCAACTCTTTGTCCTCCTCCTCCATTTCTTCTTCGCCTCCGTCTCAACTCCTTCTCTTTCCTCGCCATTATCCTTCTACATTCCTTCTTCTCTTACTCTTCTCCATTTCATCTTCTTCTTCTTCCCCTCCCGCTCTCCATTTCTTCTTCTTTCCCTCCTCTTCTTTATTTCTTCTTCCTCCATCGTTTCCTATTCGTCGTCCCACTTCTTCCTCCTCCCCCTCCCCCTCTTCTTCCTCCTCCCCCTCTTCTTCCTCCTTCCCCCTCCCCCTCTTCTTCCTCCTTCCCCCTCCCCCTCTTCTTCCTCCTTCCCCCTCCCCCTCTTCTTCCTCCTTCCCCCTCCCCCTCTTCTTCCTCCTCCCCCTCCCCCTCTTCTTCATCCCTAACCCTCTCCATTTCCTCATCTTTATACCTCACTACTTCGTCGTCATTTCACCCTTTTTCCTTTCCTCTCCTTTCCCCTTCTTCCTATCATGTTCTTCCTTTTCTACTTTTTATTCTTCGTCCTCATTTTTTTCTCAGCACACTTATTGCAACCAATCCATTCGTTGTGACCGCCACCACATCTCCTGTGATTTCTTCTCTTCAGTTTGTTATAGCTTATTCGTGCACACCCTCCTCACCTCATTCAACCTTATTCCTTGCTTTTTTTAAGGCAGATTTAAGGGCGGATTAAGGGCAGATTTAAGGGCAGATTTAATTAATTTTTACATTAAGCACTCTCCCTTTCCTTTAGCAACAGACACCTCACGCTCAATCCGAAAAGAATGCTTTTGCGAGAGCGGGAACACAAACAAAGAACTTTTCAAGCTCTTCATTTACCGCATTCATCCACCTTCATTTGTTTAATCAGCAAACCATCCCACAAAAGGTTTATTTCATTAACGTCAGTCTTTTAGGCGCTTAATGTTGTCGTTTTTGTCAGTACAGTAAAATATTATTAAATTTTGCAGAATATCAGAGAATTCAAATTTCTAGGGCTCTTAGATGGGCTCAAATATTTATGCACCAAGAACGTAAGGGTTCTAATGATCGAATGGTGACAAAAAGCCAGATCCTTTAGCTCCGATCCTCTCAATCCAGGTACGTTATGCAGTGTATATCGAACTCCTTATAGAAGGTGATAACAAGCAATATTGTATCAGTGAAAAATAAACAAATACTCTCACCAATAAACACATGGTGTGAAATTTCATGAACCCGAGTTCCACTTAGTGGGTTTACCACTGATCAGCAACTTAGTTTACGCTAGAGTTCGCCAGGTACACGAATCTCCCCGACTACGCCAAAATGTGACCCGTCGAACACTCGTGCATAAGTAGTTGCCTAACATTCAGGGGCAAATAACGCATGTGTAGCTCAGTTATTTGAAAAATTTCATTCATGTTCATTGCTAAAACGTTATCATTTTCGGCTCATCTACGTGCTCTTGTAATATTATTCTGAGACACCTGAATTGTACGTTTCAACTACAACTGTGTGTGTGTGTGTGTGTTTTCAGTACAAAGAAATTCAATACCGATTTTTTAAGTTCAAAAACCACGAAAAAAATGTAATTTCTTCTGCTGGTATTGAAATAGTAATCCACGTCGGCCTCTTTAGCATTATTTATTTGTTAAGGCTATTTTAATGTGCAATACGTAACGAGGCCTCCCTGTACAATTTGATCTCGCAATGTGTGCTTGCACAGGGATCAGCTACGCAGTAGCGCTAATCATAATCTGATCTTGATCTACTAGTGAGGTCGTGATGCCATTGAAATAATACTGCCAACTTGCATATCCTTCACCATTGTTTATGAATTTGTTTGCAAGGTCGGTAAAGAGAGCATACATTAGCAGTCTCTCGTTGCAGGCCTACAATTCGTGACGTCGGTGTTGTGTGTATTTGCACAGGGATCGGCTACGCAGTGGTGCTGATCGCCTTCTACGTGGACTTCTACTACAACGTCATCATCGCGTGGGCGTTGCGCTACTTCTTCGCCTCCTTCACCTCCTCGCTGCCCTGGACGTCGTGCGGAAACCTTTGGAACACGCCGCAGTGCAGAGACGTGAGTGCCACAGCAGACTTGTTCGCGCAGCATGCAGTTCCTAGCTCTCCGGTAGACCTCATGTCTTAGGCAGGGTTGCCGACGTCATGTCTTAGGCAGTGTTGTCGACGTCATGTCTTAGTGTTGCCGACGTCATGTCTTAGTGTTGCCGACGTCATGTCTTAGTGTTGCCGACGTCATGTCTTAGGCAGTGTTCCACACGTCATATCTTCGGCAGTGTTGCACACGTCATATCTTAGGCAGTGTTGCCAACGTCATGTCTTAGGCAGTGTTGCCGAACGTCATGCTATGACGTTCTTGATGGTGAATGGCTCATCATTCACCACGCAATCATTTGTACAGGTGATGGGTGAATTGGTGATGGTACAGTTCGAGTGATGGAGCTGTGGAGAAATTAAAGACGGAAACGGAAGAACCCCGAGAAAACACGACTCGAATCCAAATTCTACATAGATCGATCGGCATTTGAAACCAAATACCGAGTGTGTGAAACGTTTTTTATCGACAATTTTCCCATGGCAAACGCATGTTCTCGAGTTTCTATTCCTAAAAAATACATAAAAAATTATTTTCAAAACTTTTATTGATGATTTAAAAATAGAATTGTCCCTATTTATTAGTAATTTCCCTTTCTCACTCATTGTTTTAAAGTCCTGTAGGGGGTCGGCGAAACCCAATCAAAAACTAAAGGTGTGGTACAAGTGTGCATTTCTCGTATTATTAGTAAAGATTATGTAATATTATTATAGTACTTCTCTTACTAATCAGTTAGCAGTTCAGCCATCACCCGAAAATGCAAATGATGTAGCTCATAATTACGCAATTATTACAGAGTACAGAATTATTTTTTGGAAGAAATGATACATGAAATGATTTACAGATCTAATATTGAAACATAGATTGCATTAAGAAACAATTCAATATTAAAGGTGCAAGACAGTTTTGACAAAAAATTAAACATTGTCATCAAAACACAAAATTACTAACACTTTCAATATTAAAATATATACATAAAATATTACAGCTATTTTATATTGAGAAATAGCATAATAAAGCTAGTGATGCTACAAAAGTACGTTGTTTCTTCTACGAGGTGTGGCTAGAAAAAAACCGAACTGATGCTATAAAAAAATTTATTTTCCATTATTTACAATTTGATGTTGTCTCCTTCAATGTACTCTCCTTCTCGGTCTATACACCGCTCCATACGAATTTTCCACTGTTCATAGCAATGCTGCAGATAATTTTCGGTAAGTCCATACATTACTTCCGTCGCTTTTTCTTTTACTGCTTCAACACTCTCAAATCTAGTTCCTTTCAAAGCTGACTTGACTTTAGGGAAAAGAAAAAAATCGCAGGGGGCCAAATCAGATGAGTAGGGTGGATGGTCTAAGATGGGAATGTTGTGATTGGCTAAAAACGTCTTCACTGACAACGCATTGTGAGCTGGGGCATTGTCTTGGTGCAGGATCCATGTCTTTCTTTTTCACAAATCGTTCCGTTTTCTCCGTACTCGCTCACGTAGGGTAGTCAGGACGCTAATGTAGTAATTCACTGTTTGTCCCTCTGGTACCCAATCAATGTGTACAATCCCTTTGACATAAAAAAAAAACAATCATCATTGCCTTGAATTTCGATTTTGACATTCGTGCTTTTTTTGTCGTGGAGAATCAGAAGATTTCCTATGCATCGATTGGCGTTTGGTTTCGGGATCGTAAGTAAAAAACCATGATTCATCACAAGTAATAACATTTTGTAAAAAGGTGGGATCTCTTTCAATGTTTTCTAGGATGTCAGAACAAATCATTCTTCGGCGTTCCTTCTGTTCAATTGTGAGACACTTTGGAACCATTTTTGCACACACTTTGTTCATGTTGAAACTTTCATGAAGAATCTGCCGAACACTTTCCTTGTCAATTCCTGTCAACTCAGACATTGCTCTGATTGTTAAACGGCGATCTTCTCGAACAAGTTTACCGATTTTTTCAATGTTTGCATCAGTTTTTGCTGACAATGGTCTGCCAGTGCGAGCGTCATCACTTGTGTCTTCGCGGCCATCTTTAAATCGTTTAAACCACTCAAACACTTGTGTTCGCGATAAACAATCATCGCCGTAAACTTGTTGCAACATTACAAACGTTTCACTTGCAGATTTTCCAAGTTTGAAAAGAAATTTGATGTTAACACGCTGTTCTTTCTGTATACTCAACATTTTTCCGACGCACAGACAAAACGTCAACTACTTAGAACAGACGCCACGGGCAGACTGAGTGCAGGAGGCAGATGAAACTCGAGCAGTAGGCGGAGCAAGAGTCACGTGACAGGAAAGGCAACTTTCAGCCTTATTGCATTCGTTTTATTGTTTCACCTGTGCTAGTTCGGTTTTTTTCTAGCCGCATGTATATCTTGTAATAGTTACGTAATATTATGAATCTGTTTAATATTAAGAAACTGTTTGCATATTTGAGAAAATCTTGTTTAGGTAATTTTTTTTAATTTGGCATTATATCCCTTCAAATTACTCGAAAACTGCTCGTTTTTAAAAAACAATCATTACGAACTTAACGTTCTAATTTTGAACAATAATTTCATAATGAAATTAGTGGAAATGTGCGGCATACCGAAACTTGTGTTATCCCCTCCACTTTATGTTAATGCTCATATTTCGAAAGAAATTCATGAAATCATGTAAAGAAATACAGTTGAAGTAAGTTATGCAGAAAGCATAGAAGTCACAAGAATCAAAATTATAGAAAAATATCTTTGGGAGGTGAGACACATATTAATATCGATTTATTATTTGACAAGAAGTGCTAATAAATTTCACTTCAAGTAGCCAGTACTAAAACCGTGGACACTACAAGTGTCTTCGTCCTAAACGTGTGTGTCCTAAATGTGTATTTTACCCACCAAAAACCTCACTTCCTTCAATGAGTGGATAGCGTGTGAGTTTGTGCATGTAGCGTATGGTGTTTGCGAGCATGTGTGTTTTGCGTAAACGTCTGAGAGCCTCTGCTCCACAGCTCGACGTCGACGCGAACGGGACGGTGAGCGCTGCCGCGATGGACGCGGAAGCCAGCGACAACGGCAGCCACTACACCTCCGCCGCCTCCGAGTACTTCAAGTAAGTGCGATAGCCCGGACTGCGAGCTCCGTTGTCGCTAATCGTCACCCCTCTCGGACAATTTAATGTTTTATTCGCATAAAACATTAAATTGTTCAGGCAGTAAAAATGAAATTTATTCGAAGCACATTAGGATACACAATTTTAGATAAAAAAAAAGAAATAATTATCTAAGGGGAGAACTCGGGATAGAACCAGTGCTCGACAAGCTGGTCAAAAATAACAAGAAATGGTGCGAACATCTAAGAAGAATGCCAAGCAGCAGACTTCCATCTGTGGCAATGCAATATCGACCAAAAGGAAAACGTGACGTTGGAAGACTACGTGCTAAGTGGGCACCGGAACAGGTTGATGAACCTAATCCTTGATTAAAAGAAGAAGAAGAAGAAGAAGAAGAAGAAGAAGAAGAAGATTCGCATAAAATTTATCAGTTCATTCTCTCTTTTATTCCATAATTGTTCTGCTCTAATAGTACCCTTTTTATGGCGACAAAACAATTAATCTGTTACTTCATATTGAAATTAAAAATTGTTAAAAGGGAAAAATTCTTAAAAGAAAATATATCTCTAGAGCAGTCTAATCATGGAATAAACTTTGAATCTAATAAATAAAATATTTTTACACGATTTGTTGTATTCTAAATTTATAATATCTTATCACATTGCTAATCGCCTCAACCTCAAGGATAATAAGCTTTATCACTGAATAGAATTATAATTCCGAAATTGCATTGATATATTATAATAGTTCACTGTCACAAGTAGTATATCGTAAAGTCAAAGGTTTAAACCTGCATAACTCTAGTTATTCCTTTACATCGTAAATGTCTCACAAATGTGCAAAATATTAAACAAATCAATTACAAACACCTAAATTGTTAACAATAGATTTCTTAACTTTTCCTTTTGACATAACTGCATTGTAAATGTCTCAAAACTGTGAAATTTTATAAAAACACTTTGTAAAAGCTGGAAACTGTTTAAGATGTCGCTAATGCCTTGGAAGTTGAATGGACAGTAAATAAATTTTTTGAACTATTAAATGCATATTCTAGAAATTCGGTGAAGGTAAATCCCTTCTTTATCGATATGTTCGCTTTGGCAAAATTGTAATGAGAAGATAGCAAGCACAGGGGCAGAAAAATATTGTGAAATGGTTTTTCTCTCATCCTTGGTAGCATTGTATAGTTAAAAATATGCACAAAATACAAATACCGGTGTAAACTATTTTAATGCATTTTCACATTAGCATCAAATGTTTCAGAAAACTCAAATTGCAAAGTAAAAATGTGAGAAGACGTTCATTAGTGCTGTCCTAAACATTACACTGGAGACTGACGAGTCGTTTGGCGCTGTCTTTGCAGTCGGGCCATCTTGGAGCTGCACGAGAGCGCCGGGCTGCACGACTTGGGCATTGTGAAATGGGACATGGCGCTTTGTCTGCTGGCCGTCTACCTCATCTGCTACTTCAGCCTCTGGAAGGGCATCTCTACGTCAGGCAAAGTGAGCAGTCACACTCAACTATCACCTCCCCCCCTCCTGCGTCGCTCCTTCTCTATCCAGTACCTTTCTCTTCTATTCTGTGTCTCCTTTCCAGTCTCGTTCTCTCTAACACAAAGACTATGCAACAACAATATCTTGCAATATTCTTACTGTTGCAGGCAGTCTTATTGTTTGACGCAGAGTTTTTTTTTTTTTTTTTTTTTTTTTTTTTTTTTTTTTTTTTTTTGGAAAGGCATGGTTAAACCTGCCCAAAAAGTATTTTCCGTAAATTATTTGCTTCAAAATCTCGAACACACGCACCTTATATTCACAGACGGAAATTTTATTAATGGCTTGTGCTTTTGTACATATTAAATACGTGTTCTACATCGAATTTTATCATAACACCGCCAGAAACAATTCTGTAAATTCCCTCTCTCAGCTTGTTCCACGAAATCCGCAAATCCGATTTCCGCAAAAACCTGCATCGGCCGGGAATCGAACCCGGGCCGCCCGCGTGGCAGGCGAGCATTCTACCACTGAACCACCGATGCTGCGCGGAGAAAGCCTGGGTAGCTTTGAATCAAGAGAGGAGGCAAACGCCTTTCACTTCCGTCAGCACTAGAGCAGAGTGGTGTGCTACGAACGCGTCCGTTGCCTCGCTTCGCCCCCACCGCTTTCTCGCGGGCGTATGAACGCGGGGGAAGCAGGGCGCGGAAAAACAAAATGCTACACGTAACGTGCCTCAAGGCGGGTCTACGCATTCGTTTTTCCATGGGTAGCGAGCGCCAGCACGCTGAATCCCAAGCAAAATGAGTTGCTATTTGCTTAGTGGTGATCTTCCGATGCTCGCCCTTCCCCGCGCGTGTCCTTCTTACGGCCGTATCAAAGGAAGGGAACATTCGCTAACACACTCGCTGAAAGGCGAATGCCAAATGTATGGAGCCGTCGTAACATGCAGGAAAATTACAATGATAAAGGCCCCGCACTAACTGATTTTGGAAAAAATACTTATTTTACTACAGTTCTACTTCACTACTACTCTGCTACAGTTCTTCTGCATGGTTTATTTCTTTACATAAACACCAGTTTCGTTCTCGAATGAACTTGATTTATAACCTGTAAGTTTTACCACTAGTTTACGTTACTACAGCGACTCATTAGCTTACGATACTACAGAGATTCCTATTTAAAAACAAGATTTAGTATCAAGATGTCGAGTTCTTTATCAATCCCTATGTAAACCTATATTTCATATATATTTGCTAATGTGCCAGCAGAGATCGCGTTTATGTCAACGAGCAAATAAACGTAACACTTCGCTCGTAACTAGATCTTCACTAGAATCCGGTGTATTTTGTTGAAGTTGTGGCTGAACAAAAAATAAACAGAAATTTCTATAACCTCCTCGTCTCGAAAATCTTTAGAAACAGTTTCGTGTCAGGAAAAACTACCTACATTTTACAATGACATTGGTTTTTTGAATAGAACTGTTGATGCTGACTCCTAATTAATGTGATTCTTATATCGCATAACTGTATTTATTGCATGAAAATGACCCAGTGATGACACGGAAAAACCACAAGGCCGGGAATATTGTTAACATTTTTAAAGCATGAATGAAATAGTTTGTGTACATTTGGTTCCGTTACCCTCTTTATCAGTTTTTTGCACCGTTTTCTGTAACATGTAATTGTTTGGCAGTCCTTAGCTTTCCTACCGTCACATTGTTTCAAGGTTTTTCTAGTCCAAAATACAGCGTTTGGTTCAAATATTTAGTCAGCTTCAAATTGAAAGGATCGCCAGCATTGATTCAATGGCCGCAAACTGTGTCTCAGTCCGTTTGGTTTCCACCAGGTCGTGTGGTTCACGGCGCTGTTCCCCTACGTGGTGCTGCTGATCCTGCTGGTGCGCGGGGTGACTCTGCCTGGCTCCGCAGACGGCATCCGTTACTACCTCAGCCCCAACTTCTCCGCCATCTCGCGGCCTGAGGTAAGGAATTCTCAAGACTTAGGAAATATCTGCGCAAGTTTTCTTCAACTCTGCATTTCCTATCACTTGTTTTTTACCCCCAAATTCATTTAGTTACGACTAAAAGTCGCGTACAACTGGTGTACAAGTGGTGCACTTAATAACAAGAAAATTTCTCTCCAATCTAAAAGAAACTACTTCTATCCGTAAAGCACGTAATTAATCGGTGACAGTCTGGGAACTCCGGATTCTCACGGCGCTGCGGCCCTGGCCGATAGAAATAAAAGGTAATACGACTTGACATGACGTATGACTGACAATGTTCAAAGTACTCCGCGTTCAACGCCAAAAAGCTTTTTGACGTTACGCAAGTAACAAGGAACAGAACTTTCTCTTCAAAGATGAAAATAATAATAATAATAATAATAATAATAATAATAATAATAATAATAATAATAATAAATATATGGATGATATAAAGCATATTACAAAAAGGTCAATTTCTTTCGTGTAACCCATAGTAATATTAATATCACAAGCATAAGGTTAAACGGATCAGTTTCGTAAAGCGACGATCGAACGACATTGTAAAACTCCACATCGCTTTTGACCTGTTACGCAAGTGCTGCATACAATGGCTCCAAAGGTATTTAATTTTTTACTCTAAGATATTGCATTCGAAACCAAAGCTGCACTAAATTCGTACGGCATCACTGTCTAATTCTATACAAAAGCGATTTGGTGCGTCGCATTATCATTCGAATTAATGTTAGTTCGCAGTTCGTTCATAAAAAGAACTTTGGTAGTTTCCATCATATTCTGCAATTCCCCTCCACACCCTCTATTCACTTACGTGACTCCGTGTGATTTCACAAGCTTTTCCCAGGAGATGGTTAGGGGAATGATTTGCGGCGGGAGGGGAATATAAATCCTCTTAGGGTAAGATGAAGTCGAGAAAGAAGACAAACGCCACCAGAGCGCTCTCTTTGCGACATGCAAAGCAACTCAGATGGCCATCACTTTTCGTCGCGCGCCATTATTTTTATTTCCCTCACGTACTCTGCGGGATGTCTCTTTCCAGAGCCTGATGTGTATTAGTGGTGGTACCAGGTCCATTTTGATAGTCATAAGAAGTTGGGGGGGGGGGGTTCACTTTTTCGATATTCTGTTAAATTTGAAGCAGTTTCTGGGAAAATATTATGTACGTTTTTTTTATTTCCACTGCTCTCAAGTGGACTATTAGATAATCGCGCCAAGACAAGTCGCCACACAGCGACCGGTGAGGCGGCCTGCGATTGGCTGGCGGAGAGCCCGTCTTGCTTTCAATTGAATCTGTACGAAATATGCTACCCGGTCAGCTGAGAATATTAGCATGACACGGGTCTCGTAATCCTAATACGTCAATATTGAAATTGTCAATTGCGCCAATTACCCGGTTCTCAACCATTCTGTTACGACATTATTGCCTACATTGCCTTCATATTAAGGAAGTAAATTTAACTTTTCCGTGCGTTCAAAATTCTTTCTTGCCGTTTCTCTTCCGTTTCAAGATCATTTCTGGAGGTCTGAAAGTGACGTGTCGTTATCACTTAGAAGGGGAAAAATCTATTAAATTCCTATATTTTTGTGACTCATTTTACCAAATATTGTAGAACAACCTAATTATTGCCAGCATTTTTCTCAGTTGGTATGTTTTGTAAACGTCGTTAGGGAATATTTTGTAAACGTAATGTTAATGAAGAAAAATTGAAAGAAGTTTGGTGAAATTATTTGTGGTTCACAAGTTTATATTAGGGTATTGGTGAGAAAAGTTTCCATTTTTTTTCTTCAAATTTACAACATATTGTTTTAACATATTTATATTTCGATGTCATAGTTATCTTCAAATAATTCATTTTTCATAAACAACTTGTGTTCAAAGACTTCAAACTTTTGTTATAACTCTTGTGTTCCAGATTACATGAAAGAAATAATTAAAATGTCCTTTCTCATCGAAAATTCATTGCCCCCTTTAAATGTTTATAGCTGTATTTTGTTTATTCACCTTTCTATTTGATGTTAGTTTTATGCATTTGGTCGTATTATAATTAACTAACATGTTTTTGTAAGTACGCTATTTAATTATTATTTGCTAATATTTTTTTCTGTCTCATCTATAAAGTATTTTAATTATTAACTTAATTGCTAATACCCATTATACAAACTGTAACAAAGCTTAAGATGTTTGCTAATCCATTAAATCATACTAATCGCGTAAATAAACTTTTGTAGCTACAACAGTTCATACTTTCTCGCATTATTTGTATCGGCTGCGTAATATTGTTCTACTACCTGAACCTTCAAAAGTGTTTCCCACCTGCAAAAAAAACGTTTTCTTCGCGCCAAGATTTCAACTGACGTCTCGCAAAAAAATGTCTTTCAGGTGTGGGTGGATGCTGCTACCCAGGTATTCTTCTCTCTTGGTCCCGGATTTGGAGTTCTCTTGGCGTACGCTTCATACAACAAGTATCACAACAATGTGTACAAGTAAGTGAATAATAATCAAAAGCTCCATTTTTACACTACATGCGTTATATTGCTATTTTATCCCATCTTATGTGAGTAAATCAGTTTGAATGCCTTTAATGACAAAAGACTACTTAGATGAAAATTGAAAATTAGAGTTTACTAGAAGAGTATATTTTCTGAGACTTTTTTTTAACTTGGCAAATGATCAAAATGAAAGAAAAAATAAACCACACTAAAGTCAACTTAATCGTAAATTTGAAAAATTTTGACTTACAGGTGAACTTGATTTTAATGATATTTTCCTTGTACATGATTTCAGTTTACTGTTGATATTGATTTCTATAGAATGACATTAACTTTTTTAATGAATCTGAAGTAAAGTATGTAAAATATTGCACGTGAAATAAAATCTGAGGTGAATAAACCTAAAGAATAAACACGAAATCGAACATGATCCTGCGGAACATGAAATATAAGACCTACATAGTTGGATGAACGACTGCAAGACATTTGGTAGTGCCTATTGTCTTTATACATCGTTGTCGACTTATTTTCTACATTATGAGAACTGTACAAAGCCTTACTTGAAGGGTATAGCTACCAAATGATATAAATTTGAAATATTCGATTGTGAAGAGTCATGTATTCACGATATGCTTGCTACTTGTAATTGTACGCTAACGGCATTTGATAAGACATTCGGGTGTTTCTTGGCACATACACCAAAAATATCAGATTACTTGAAATATATAACAATACAATTGTTCTCAGCTGTTCAATTTGATAGTGAGAAACAATATTGATAGATTTCCTTTTTTCTTTCATTCGGGGCTTCCGGTTTGTGCGATCTCCTTTCCAGCTGCCTTCTATCAGTAAATACATACCGTGGTTTCACTGTCTCTACCGCTCTCCTGAGGGCTCTTCCGGAAGAGGACCCCCGCCCCCGTATTCCTCGATCATCACACCAAAGGAGCCTTTCGGGGTCGTCCACAAAAGACGTACCGCTATAGAGGGGAAAGGGGTTAAGGCAGCGTTATGCTGAGTTATACTGGCATAAGGGGATTAGTTGATGGATTGTTAGTAATTCCGTGCACGTCCACTACTAGGGTCATTAGTCCCGTAAGTGAAGTGTAAGTTTTTGCTCGGGAGGTGACGGGGATCTTTCCCCTGCTGTGGAGATCCGGCGCCGACCTGCCTTCGCTTGGGGGGTTTCCCCAACCAGGCATCTCCCACCAGTGGGACACCGCCCCAGCAGGGACAAGCTCTAAGCTTCTGACCGGTATCCCGGCATGTGTGGTAGTGTACATGTTAGCGTAAGTGTGTGTAAGGTGTGAGGATACGGCAACGAAGAGGAAGGTAAGATCGCGCGCGGTCCGTGGCCCGTTTGTTACTGTCCGGCATTCTGAAGATGTTGATCAGAGAAACCCCGGTAATCTACCGATAAGAGCAGCCGGCCACTTGAATTATTCTCCAGACAGCGACTGAATTCGACCTAACTGACAAGCTAGTATTGACAAGCTAGTCCCCGTCGGGACTCTAACCTAGGATCAGTTGATGCCGTGCAGTGACATCAGTTTTATGCCCTGAGCCATATCTCCGTGTGTTAGTTTAGTGTTACATGCTATACTAAAACATTAAAATATTAGCAAATTGAGTATAAAAAATATAAATAAATTAGCTCAGGGCGGTTCACGCAATGCTAGCTTTCTGCGAGGCGCTCCGCAATTGCATTTCCAGTCGGGGCATAAAAATAGCTGTAGCTTCCTGAAAAAAATCGTCTCAGTTTCTATAGGTGTATGACGAAAGAAAGCTCAGGTTGGCCAAATAAGTTAGGTACTGTGAGGTACGTCTTGCTTTCACGTCTCTCTCTTATCCCCAAGGGTGGGTAATAAACATAAAAACACGGCCCAGGCCTGGGAACATTTTTAGCTGCGGCAAGTCGAATTAATTCGATCCGAAATTCCATATACATACATAAATAAATTAAAACATCATGCATGTATTGTTACAATAGGAATATGTATTATAAATTTATTGAATTTCTTAGATAACGAGAAAAAATTCAAATCAGTCTAAAATCTAATGAAATTGCTCTTAGCATATTCTCCCCACCCATTCATGACATCGTGATCAGGACTCGTCAGGAATTTTCTCGCCTATGCGTTCTTCCTTCACTCAAAGTTTGACCCAAATCTTATTGTTAAGGTACAGGCCGCGTCGCCTACAGAACACAAACAACATTAATACAAGTTGTTTTTACTGATACATTATTTTTACTTTCTGTTAAATGCCGGCATTTTCGCAAGCTTTACGTAATTATTTAGAAGGGTGGTCCAAGCGCGCGTTTCAGGTGTGTTACTGGGGCAGAGGGAGAGTATTCAAAATACTGGAAATTTGCGTTGGGTATTTTAGGACGGCTCTTTAGATTCACATTGTTTCTGAATACGGGTGTAGCCAAGGAAGTGGTCAGAGGGTAAACTGACGCCCCCCCCCCCTAAATCTTCTAAGTTTAATTAAAATATAGTACCATAAAGTATCTTAAATATTTTTTTTAAATCAACTTTTCTAACATTAACTCCCAACTACCATCTCTTGCTCTAGCATGCAATCAATAGAGTATAGATGGGTGATTCATCATTTTGCCTACGGTAAACACCTGACTCATAACAGGAAGGTAGAAGGAGGTTTCAATTATGCTTATTGAGCATACTGATGATGATTGTGGTTGTTTGGTATACACAGTTTACTTGTGTCACAAAAACAGGAATATAAAAATAAAACCTTCATATTTTTTTCAAAAACTTCACGAAAAAGTTTAAAATTTAAAAAAATAGTTTCCCCAGTAAATTTGAACATTTTTTGTAAGAGTAATATAAAAATAAGTGTTTGATTTTTAAATATTTATGATTCCTTCATTTGGAGAAAATAAAATTTATCTTTATCAATTTTCTACGAACGATTGTTTTGACTATTAGAAAATAATTGTTTTTATTTTAAGTAATTATGTGTTCTTTGCCCAATCGATATAGTTGCTTGTTGTTTTTTTGTCGAAACACACAAGTCGAGGCAAAAATCAATCACGGTTGATTCAGATACAATCATTTCGCTCATGAAAAATACACTATTGAGTGCTACGAACGTAATTTTTCTATTATTATATTATTAATCATCGCTTGTTTTATTTCCTTCATGGTTAACGAAATAAAGAACCATCTCCATCGATCGTCTTTGTACAAAATAGTTATTTTTATATTAATTTCGTGAAATGCATTTTTTAGGCCTTAAATGAAGTTAATATTATTTTGGCGAGACTGATTAATCGATTAAGAAACCAAATACGATTGTGCAAAAACACAGTCAATTTTCTCACGAAATATTAAAAAATTTTCTAGGGTGGTTTTAAAGTTCTTCTATTACGAATTACGATTTATTTCATCTCTACTCTTCATGGTTTATTTAATCGAAGTTAACGATTAACGATTGCATGAAATGAGGTCGTGGTGTGGCGACAAAGTATGGAGAAGCATTATTATCCCATACGAAATCCTATTCTGTGACTGGTACATTGTTGTAATAATTACTGAATTCAAAAAGGATAATAGGTATACATGTCACAGACGTTGCTCAAAACAGTGTTTATTATTCATTGTCCGAAAAATTCAAAGCTGTTTACAAAAAATCTATCGTTAGTTGAAAAATTGGTGTATATCTGAAGAGTTGCGAAGATGACTGAAATTTTTTTTATGAGACCCTTTGGGCCGTTTGGACAGAAACAATGTACGATATTCGGTTGCGAAAGTGAATGAAAGAATGAAATTTAATTTTGTAACTGATGGTGTCCATCTTTCACAACATTTGTGTAGCCGTGGCTTTGTACACCTTCGGCAAAATAATGGAGTCATAGTCATGCAGAAGGAAAAATAAAATTTCGATCAAATGAAACTAAAATACACCAAAAGTGGGATTCCAACATTAAAAAAATATGCTATACATCGAATGATAAAGTAAATAATGCTTAAATAATGGACAGTATGTTAAAACATAAATAACGGATTAGTATTACTTTACGGTCTTCATTGCAAAACCGATACAAATTAAGAATAAGTTGCACATTTGGTTAAAGTAGGGTACACGGTACACCCTTAGAGAAGCGTGGGGTTGGGACGGGGGAGGGGCAGAGGAGAAGGTGTCTCCGTAAGGTCTCCCTCAAATTGCGGTACGCGCTCTAATAGAAACGAATAAAACTTATGGATAGGTCTCAGGACTTCGTATTTTCATGGCTCGCCCTTCATGCCTCCATTCCCGCCGCATTGCAATGCCAATTTACTTTCTAAGGCAAGTTTTCATGCTCCGCTCGCCCGGATCCAAGTCGCGGCGAGTCTCGGGCCATCGGCCCTCGCGTTCACTATAAACATCCTTGAGTCTATCCAACGCATAAATACCCATTCACTTTTATAAGAAAGCACTTTTTAAGAAAGCCTCCAGAATTCTGCGCATTTGCCGCAGGAGCGGTGTCGGTTTAAAAGACTTCCGTTAAGTTGTACTGTATACTAGACTTCAGATGATCATTTATTTTTTTGTTGGACATACAATTTGTGACCTTGTCGCACCTCCTACGGGGACTTTCCAGTGCTCTGTTGGTTTCAATGACCTCGTACAGAGCATCCATAAATAACAAAATATTTCCCTCTAATACCCTTCAAACTATTTCGCATCAAATGGCGAGGTAAGTGATATGAAGGATTTGAAGTAAACCGCATGTCTATTGCAGTACAGTCACAAACTGTCAATTCGATTGGATTTTAAATTCCTTTCTGTACTAAGAAAGAGAACTTCTAAAGAAACTAAACGCAACTTTATTCCAATTATGGCGTTTGAGAATAAACATAACTTTACGTTTATTTTTCATCAACACATTTAAGCCTTTAATATATGCAACAGCAAGTTATCAACGTAATTCCAAGTAACGTAGGGTTATTTTACCATTATGGTTCGAAAAATCAAAGGCAGGGCCGAGTGCCAAGAAAGTAGTTTTGTAGCTCTCGAAGTCTTCAATGCTTAAGAAATTTATGGTAATTAAACATAAAAAAACAATTCACAAATATATACGAAATGAAAAAAAACGTACCTCTGCAATGTTGACTGCACCTTGTCAGAAATGCTCAAAACTCCGTGCAACCAGCCAGTCACTGCACCAGCACCGGAGCTCTACACAATGCAACCGTCACGGTGCTTCGCTTAAATGAAACTAGTTTTGAGAGGACAGAGAGCTACCACCGAAGTCAAAGAGATTAAACATTATTTTTCCTGCGCAAACATTTCCCGGAATTTTAAAACGTGTTTAATTAATTTGTGCTGTATACGGCGAAGTGCAGCGCATGTTGTAACAGCAAATGTTTAAATTTATAACTAAACCTGGCTTCGTAGCATTCAGAACGTAAATAACCTCAATGGGAATACATTATGGAGATTTTTGAAGGTTTCGCATTTGGCTTCGTTCACGTTCCTCTCACTAATGGAAAATTATACACGTTAAGTAAAAACTTACAAACAATTACGACGCTTCTCACTTGAGTTGATGAAGCATTCAAGACATGTATACTTTTGATGACAAAACACGATTATGTTTTTTAGCCATGCGCTTCTCATGCAAATGAGACAAGATAATATGTAATCAAAATTAACAAAACTCTTCTATATAATACTTAACTTCGATTGCAAACATTTTCTATTTTGGTGGTACGTATTTAAATTAAAACTAGTGGAGCTACAACACAAACTTTCTCGTATTATTTGTGACAAACGTAATGTTGAGAGACCGGACGGGAACTTGCTCCGGCTGGGCGGTGCTCTGCTGGTGGGAGATACCTGGTTGGGGAAAATCCCGCTACCCGACATCGGCGCCGGATCTCACCGTTCAGCGGGGAAGTTCATCGTCACCTCCCGAGGAACACATGCACTGCACTTTCGGGACTAATGACCTTAGTAGTTGACGCTCCCGGAATCACTAATCATTCTTTAATACGGCTCCAAATTTTCCAATTAAAATATACTGATAGGGCCAGTTTTTTTAATAATATTTTTAATGTCGTATTTCAATTCATCTATTAGAGATCCGAAAAACTGAAAGAAAGTGAAAAAAATAATTTTAGGGGCCAATTGATGGTAGATGAGAAGAGAGTGAGGCAAAACCGAAAACCTAGCCTAGACAGAAGAGATAGGGAAAATAACCAGTTTTTGAAAAGCCTGTGCCAGTCTCTGTAGCACTGCTAGTTTTAAATGGAAGTATATATATTTTTTCTATCCTCTTTCTAAAGTATACGAAGAGGTGGATGCAATATTGTTATTACGAAAGAAACAGTAGCAACTTTTGGGTTCTACATCTCCTCAAAAGCCTAGTTTTCCGCGCCTTTTTGCAACGGCTTCCCAGGAGGCGATAAGAGTCGGTCGGCTCTCCATTCTCTAGAAAGAAATCGCAATTCACACTTAATGTTCTCATGAAACTATTCTTGTTTGCATTGCATTCTTGCATTGATCTCCTACACATCTGTTTCTGAATTAGATTCAAGAACAACAAGCTAGTTATTTATCATAAACTCGGACCAGGAGAGGTGGCTCAAGGCATCAACTGATGTCATTGCAGTGCCTCTGACCGGGAGGTCCTAGGTTCGAGTCCCGACGATGGGAGGATATTCGACACTAGCTTGTCAGCTATGTCTATTTCAGTCGCTGTGTGAACGAGAGTTCTAACGGCCAGCTGCTCAAATCGGTAGTTTCTGTGTTATCTCCAAACAACACGGGTCACAGGCCGCGCGCGATCTTTCCTTCATCTTCCTTGCCATATCCTCACCCCTAACTTACACACATTTACACTAAAATGCACTACACTATCCACATGCCGAGTTGCGGGTCAGGAGCGTAAAGCTTGTCCTGGTTGGGGCGGTGCCTCGCTTCGATGGATGATTTATGGTTGGGGAAAAGCCTGTTAGCCGACGGTAGATCGGAGCCGGATTTCGCCATCTCGAGGGAAGATCACCGCCACCTCTCGAGAAAAAACATGTACTACCCTTACAAGACTAATGACCTCGGTAGTTGAATCGGGAATCGCTAACAATCAATCATCAATATAATTTCGGGTAGCAAGAGAATAAAATTATATCTCTATTTCACAATGGAATGCATTTTTAGCAAATGAATTAACACAATAAGAAAGCGAAGAAATTCATACATTACTTGGACACGTTACTCGTATGTATTATAATATAAATTTGTTTTTTTAACATGTCGTGAGGGAACCACGGTTTCTCGTGCTTGTTTCCTTTGCGCGAAATACCTATTGTTTTTTATTTAACTAATACTGTGTGAAATGTTACAAAGTGTGCGGAACATCGCGAAGTGTGTATTTGATTGATAGATAGTGATTCCGGGCGTGTCAACTACTAGGGTCATTAGTCCCGCAAGTGTAGTGCATGTTTTCCTGATATAGTGAGCTTCCCTCGCTAGATGGCGAGATGCGGGGCCACCTACCGTCGGATGGCGGGCTTTCCCCAACCAGGTATCTCCGATCAGCGGGACAAACTCTAAGCTCCCGACCTGTCTCCCGGCCTGTGTGTAGGGTAGCACATGTTAGTGTACGTTTGTGTAAGTAAGGGGTGAGGTTAGAACAAGAAAGAGGAAGGAAATATCGCGCGCGGTCCGTGGCCTGTTTGTTAGAGTACTGCTCCGGAAAACTATCGATCAGAGCAGCTTTCCCTAGAATTCTCCTCTAGACCGCGACTAAATTCGACAAGCTAGTTTCGAAAATCCTGCCACCGTCGGGACTCGAACACAAATAGGACCTCCCAGTCAGAGGCACTGCAGTAATCAATCTCACCAGTTGATGACTTGATCCACGTCTTCCGGTACGAAAGTGTGTGCGAAAGATGTTTAGCACGCGTCGCGTTAAAAATCTATATGCAGCGCTTGCGCGCGATGATTCACGTGCTCATCTTTTGACATCCTCACAATCGACCAAATCGGGCGCAAATCATCTATTTCGTGCGCTGGTTTTGTAACTTACTGTTTTAGATAATTTTAGTATTACGTTGCCGCGTTCTTAGGTTCCTCTGATAATTCATCATTTATATTCTACTGAAATAACTGCACTTCTATCCGCATCCACATGTCATTAACATCAGAAAGGGGTGATATTGGACTCTTGCTGTGCACTGTTGACATTCGAGAGCGAGGTCGCTCAGGGAGGGCTAGAAAGATAAAAAAGTGTACAGATGCGCAGGCAAGGCCAGCTCTTTCCACCAAAAACTAAACATTCCGGGGTACTAACACTGCAGTAAACAATAATTTAAAAATAAAATTACTTTCTAGTATATACAAGCGGGCAAAATAATGTCAGTTTTTCTCTTATTATCTCAATTTATTAATCAATAAATACATTATATCGTGGATAAAGAGTACAAATTTTATTCTCTTGCTACCCCAAGAATTAGTTTGCTTTGCTACGAGCCAACACAAACAAATGAACGTGTAAGAAGGAAATCAATACAAGAAAACAATACAAAACAGAACTTACATTAAAAACTTGAAGAGTCGCCTCCGGAAAACCGTCGCGGAAAACGTGTCGTCTGAGGATTTTTTCTACACTTTCTTTCCATATATTAACAATTCTTGTATTCTTGTATTCGTCTCTTCTCGTACTTTGGAATAGAGGTAGTAAAAATGTACAAACATCTATTTCAAATATCAAAATTGTGTCAATATCTCTAAAACTTTAAAATGTTACAAACCAGAAAACGAAATATGTTATCTTCTCACCTACCACAACTTGGAACATCCCCATACCCCTAACCGCTTCCCAGATATCCGCCGTGTCTAACTTAGAGATTCCGCAGTGTTGAAAAGAAGTGAAGCTCTTTGCTCAAATGAAAGCGTAGAATTCCCATCAACCAATCGGAAATATATTGATACGAGTTTTTTCCGTATCCTGGATGGGTTAACACAACTTGCCTGTACATTTGCATTGGAAAACATATGTTCTAATAAGCTCAAAGTGACTTCCATCCATACAACTGCACACCAGTTTCTGGGCATCTAGTAGCGCAATTTCATTGATTCTGAAAAAGTCCTTGAAGTGCTATGCTCCGCGACCTCGCTAAGGTGCCTCATGGCGCAGCTGCACGACATTCAAAGTATTCAAAGTTGTTACACGTATTTAGGAATAGAGAACGGAGAACATTCCGTTAAAATAATAATGCAGCAGATAATCAAGATATAATTGCCTAAGTACATCTTCGTAAATATCTGGCGATTTCCATTCAGGGCGGTTCCGAGGTCGACTCGGCCTCCTTGCCAAGCGAGTACCAGGATCTTTCCTGGGGGTAACGCAGGCCGGTGCGTTGTGCTCGCCACACAATCTCCTTCTTGTGCCGACGGCGACGAATAGGTGAAGCCCTACCTTCACCTCCCCTGTGGGACACATCGACCTGTGTCCAATTGTGCAGGCATACCTTTTACTCGTACATCTTCGTAAATAGAAAGTTTCTTAAAAAGGTGTAAAACAAAAACGTTGTTCAAAACCCTCAGATCATGATGCCGATGTTTTTTTTTCTTCTGGTCTGTGACAATTCGTATATCCCGAATGTGGTGGTGTTACTCCCTGGTAGTTTCAGCGCTGACCTACACTTTGGTTTGAGGGGTTTTCGCCTTCCAAAATCTCCCCGGCGAGGCACCGCCCAGCTGGAACAAGCTCTAAGCTCCCCACTTGATTCCGACATGTGTGACAGAGTAGTGCATCTAAGTGTAAAAGTGCGTGTAAGAGGAAAAGAAGGAAACAAGGATGAGGAAGGAAAGCCCGCGATCCTCATTCTCATCCTTGAGAGAAGAAGACTGGGCAAAGTGTCTCGCGAAGTCGCTGAAACGGGAGATTTATGATATGTCTGAGATTGTGGATATCCTATCGATGATAGGTGTCTTGGATATCCTGTCAATGATAGGTGGATCGTTGAGTGGCCTGAAAAGTTGAGGCAAGATATAATAGTATTATAAAAATAAAATAAGTATATACACTAAAATGTAATTATTGTAGCGTATTTATAAGAAGATTCGTCATCTCTCCGTAAAATCCTCTCTTCATTAGACACCTTATTTATAATCATTGGTAGGTTATGAGAAGCGCAAAATGACTCGAAATGTTCCTGACTTGTTGCGCTCCGGCCGCAGGGACGCGCTGCTGACCAGCGTCATCAACTCGGCCACGAGCTTCGTGGCGGGCTTCGTCATCTTCTCGGTGCTGGGCTACATGGCGCACGCGTCGGGCAAGCCCATCCAGGAGGTGGCGACGGAGGGCCCGGGCCTCGTGTTCATCGTGTACCCGGCCGCCATCGCCACCATGCCCGGCTCCATCTTCTGGGCGCTCATCTTCTTCATGATGCTGCTCACGCTCGGCCTCGACAGCTCGGTGAGTGGCGGCAAAGGAAGTGGCCGAGGAAGGGGGGGGAAGTGCCCCCGAACCAAATCGATCATCGCGATGCTCGTATGAAAGAGAATAAAAAACATAGATACATCAACAAAGGTTTTCGATATCGAAAAAAACATCAATGTTTAAAATGCCGGTGTCTTAAATATGATGAAACATATCGAAGTAAAATGACGTGGTTGTAATGTGAAACATAATTCATCGATGAATATTCTGTCATCTTAATTATCTAATCAATATTCTATGTATTAAATGTTTAAAATTCATTTTAATGATATAACGTAAAAAATGTAAAAATGGTATGATGATTTTTGTATGTTTGTATTAGATTTATAAATTAACAGTAAAATAAAGTTAAACTTCAATCATCGCGATTATTTGAACTCGAGACATCTATTTGGATTATTAATCCAAATATCTTTTTGATCAGAAATACTCGTATTCGGGTAATTGTTTTCCAATCAAGAATGCAGTATTAGTTATAAACGAACGATACAATAGCGAAGAGACCTACATTACAAGAAAGTTTAATCTCAACTTAGTAAAAACTCTTATGCCTCAGCGTCGCTGCGGTTTGTTCTTAAGAAACAATATTTCGTATTTCTAATACAGGTATTTTAAGAGTACGATATTTAAAGCAACATAGACTTCTCCTTGAAGTGATTTCGAGCTCGGAAACCATTCTGCTCAGATCTGAATCTTTCGGGCTAATTTTTCCCTTTTCGCAAAATTGTTTCACACAATCATCCATCAATTCAAATATTTCAGCATTCGGGTGAATGACGTTCGACTATATTTTACACAAATTCTCAAGTCTTATTTCAGAACATGAATGGTCTACGAATAATTGACATAAAAAGGGCGTTATTTGAGTTCGGGATGGTGTAATGCTGTATAAGACTCAACAAGAATATGTATAAGTTTATTTGTTGAATTATTTTTATTTGCTTATAATACCTGACTTTTTATTTGCAGTTTGGAGGTTCAGAAGCTATTATTACAGCCCTGAGTGACGAATTTCCAATCGTCGGAAAAAACAGAGAAATATTTGTGGCTTGCCTTTTCAGTCTGTATTTTCTCGTTGGACTTGCATCATGTACCCAAGTAAGCAAATGATTACTACTCCTAAACAAAACATGTAACTGACACTTTAAACAAAAAATGATAAGAGTTATGGAGACAGAAATAATAATTTATATCACTGGTCTTTATAGGGTGGATTCTACTTTTTCCATTTGTTGGATCGCTATGCAGCCGGGTACTCCATGCTATTTGCGGTTTTGTTTGAGTCAATTGCAGTATCCTGGATATACGGTATATTTTTATCACAATCCTATTTATTTTAGGAACTATTATTAACCACATTTGAAGGAAAATGTTATTAACGGTGTCATTGTTTATATTATTATAACTGCATTTAAAATTTCATTATGTTTTAAATATGTTTTAAGTTACAATTTAATTACAGGTACACAAAGATTTTGTGATGATATCAAGGACATGATTGGTTTTTCGCCTGGTGTCTATTGGAGAGTGTGCTGGAGATTTGTGGCTCCTGCATTCCTTATGGTAATATCATCGATATTTCATAACATTTAGTCTATTTTCAATCGTTGCTAAAAAGGGTCTTAATTGTAATGAAATGCCCAACCATGAACCATCACTAAATAATAGATTTTTTTGTATACCAGAATTATAAATGACCTTTTCTGTTACACGAAATCGTTGATAAAGGGGCATTTTACGGCACGAATGATCACACATTCATTCACGTTCAGCACGATCATCACACGTTCAGTCAATTACAGCAGGAGAATCGTGGGGTGGTAGCAGTAAACGGAACAGCCGACTACCGTTTTCTCGCATAGATATCAAATACCCTACATGGAAGAAAGTTATTTTGTAAAATTAGGTTTGATTCTCTTATAAATTTATAATTCTGTTATACAAAAAAGTATGAAACTCGTTTATAATGTTGCTTTATTGCATTGCAATTTTGAAAACTCGCTCCTAACGTGGCTCTTTTTCAAAAAATGTACAAAATACTCATTCAATAAAGATTAACATTATAAACTAGTTGCATAATAGTAGTTTATCAATTAGTTTATAATGTTAAGCTTTACTGTATGAGTATTTTGTAAAACAGCATTATAAATGTATTAGAGAATTTAAGTTAATTTTAGGAAACAACTTTATTGTGACGTCACGGGCGAAACAAGTGGAGCCACAACAACACATACTTTCTCGCATTATTTCTTGATTTTCAATTTTCGAAAATTTAGCAAGCTCAACAAGAGTTCAAATCAGACCCACGCCATTATTTTAAGAGTCTCTTCTCCTTTGTGTGAAAAAAATTTTAAGAAAAAATATGGAGCGGTTTTTAAGGAAACATTTTTTTTATAAATTGCGTTATTTCTAGCACAAATTACTCGAAAATTCTCGTTTCTTCGAATAATTGTACATGACCTTTTTTAAAGAGCTGTTTTTTACATCAGACTGACTCAGACATAAACCTCTATCATCAATTTTGTAGTTTTGAAATGTTAACTTTTTGCAATTTCAAAAAACGGAGTTTGCTAAAAATGAGACTAGCACCATGCTTTTTTCATACATACGCGAAGAAAATTTAAAGAAAAAATATTTTATAAAAATTTTGAAATTGTCTATTTTTCGCGCAAATGTACACGAAAACTATTCATATTTTTGAAAAATTGAAAATAACTTTGTTTAAAAATCTATCTTCAAAGAACAGATTTCATTCAGGAAAAATTTCCATCTTTAATATTGTACTTGTTGGATGCCCATAAAATGCACTTTTGCTTATGACGCACGATTATATAACTTTCTCTTCTAACGAAGTAAATCCGAGAAAGTAAAAATGCTGGTTAGCTGTTCCGTTTATCGCTACCTCCCCACGATTCTTTCGCTGAGATTGGCTGCATGTGTGATAACACAATTATTTGTGTCATAAAATGTCCTTTTATGAACAATTTCTTGTAACGAAAAAGGTCGTTTATAATGTTGGAATATAAATAAATTGTTTTCATGAAACATTTATGTTCATTTTCAATATATATTTATTAAATTCTTGCCAAAAAATTACAGTTCTAAAATTACTATTGTCCAAGTAGCGTTTCACTACAATGTTATTTTACAAAAGGAGCAAATAAGAAATAAAAATTGATTTTCAAAGACGTTTTCCGGCATGCACCTCTTTGAAGGGTATGTGAGTAAAAAAACGTCCAAATTAAAATCTTTATAATTTTACAATGATTTTGATTTGTTCTTCTTCAGTTTATCATTGTCTATGGACTTATTGGTTACGAACCTCTAACATACGATGAATATGTCTACCCAGCTTGGGCAAATTTAATTGGGTGGCTGATAGCAGGATCCAGTATTATTATGATACCTGGAATGGCTGCTTATAAGTTGTTAACAACTCCTGGAACCTTCATGCAAGTAAGTAACATTCTCTTTTATTCAAGTAAATATATTTTTTAAACACAAGCCAGCACAAAATGTGACTAACATGGTGAATTATCTTTGTAAATTATTGATAAGACCAATTTCACCCTCGCGAAATTAGGAATTACTTTTTACTTTTTCCGTTTACTAATGTAACTTCATAACATTGTAACGTAAAGAAGAACTTAAAAGAAATGACTCAGACCCTCTCAACTAGAAAATGTACTGTCTCTGTCAGAAATATTGTTTTTTCAAGAAACATGTTCATCGGATGATAAGTTAGAAAGGGAACCAAGCCTTGCAAATTCGTTTAATCGCTTAGAAGAAAATGAGCTCAAATTATTTTCACATTACTCGTACGTTTCAATTTACTTCATAATCGTGTTGGGATCACTGTTGTCCAATGTTACTGACATTGCAAGTGTAGGTACCTGCGTCAAGAAATATTATTACAACGAAGAGGCCCGTCTTCACGATGGATTAAAGGCAGATTAAAGGCCCGTCTTCACGATGGAATATGTCCCGGCATTTCGCGTCATTCTCGGTCGTGCCGCTAGATGTCGCATGATCGCGATCGTATGAAGCAATGCTTGCGATCATATGACATCTAGCGGCACCACTGAGAAAGACGCGAACTGCAGTGACGTAATGCTCCTGTGAAGACTGGCCTTGAGAGGCAGCTATATAAAAATCGCACTGTACGAGTAGAACATCACGCTCCGCTGATAACCAAAAGGTCGCTAGAATCTCCAATGATTTCACAAACCAACACCAGTTTTACAGTTAGCCATCATTTAGTAATGAGATCTGCTCCTTTTTGCAGCCACGGCTCGGTACCCACGATTTCGCAGGATAAGACCCTATTTTCACGCCGTGGCTCGAAGATTCCTCCCAGCAATGCCAGTTTTACACTCATTTGGTTATGAGGTCTCAGCCCACTCATTCCCACAAATAGACGATATCTGTTATCAAAACTCTGTGACAGTGGGGTAGTTAGGGGGGCAGGAGGGACTGTGTCACCATTTTAGGGGTCACGCCAATTCGTTTCTTTTTTAGTTATTTACAAAACAAGTAACGCAAAGCACCTAATACAATACGAGATTGGAAATAATAGGATACGAGATTGCTAAATATCGTACAACGTTTCATCCACTTTGTAAAAATGTATTAGATTTAAAACAAAATTTCGTCCCACGACTTCATTTAGTATTCACATTTTTTCTCCTACAAGTGATGACACTGTTCTCAACAAGAAGAACAATTGAAACACACTTGCTGTATGCTTTTCGACATGAGTGAATATAGTTCTGAAGAAATAGAAATAGCTGCAAATTCTGCTATGGAAAGATTGTTACCCAACAAATCAAGAAAGAAATATGAGCGTTAGTATTTAATTTTGAAGGATTGGTGTGAAAAAAAGAAACAATGTTCATTCCATATCGGAAAAAGTTTTGATTGCTTACTTTTCTGACTTGTCAGAGGATAAAACAACTAATGTCTGGACCTACCACTCTATTTGAAAGAGTACAATATCACTTAATGACAATATTGTTATCAGTAAGTTTACTCAGTTATTAGCGTTTATAAAGAGGAAAAGTGAAAAGACAAAGTCCAAAATATTTTCGAAAGAAGAGCGGCAAAGCACGCCATTACTTTACCGCCCTAGTGCCGTAATGAAGTACATTACCACACTAGGACGATAAGATACTTCATTACGAAACTGGTTATAATGGCATAATCTTTGACTTTATCTAACTCAAGGGGGTAAAGATTATTTATTTAAACATTATATTTCAATTATTCTGCATTACTTACATCTTTAATATATTATTATAAATAAATGTCATGTACAAATATACGCGGATTTTTATTCAATAATGTGTAAAATATTCAGTAATAGATATTTTTATATCTAATTTATAGCTGGGGGAACACCACTAGATTTGTTCAGGTGACACCAACTGAAGCGGCGGCGTGTAGGTGTACTGTTACGCGAGAAATGATCGCGTAATTTGAAGTGGTTGAAAAACATCATGTAAAAATATGATTACGTTCTACAAAAACCGAAAGATAATAAGAACGATCTTTAAACGAGTATTTCACTGTATTTAAAGCTTCCATGAATACACGGAAATAATTATTTTCATTTGTAGTAGCATTTCGTATTCACGAAGTAACCTTATTTTTTTGTATCAACAAGGAGGAAACCTTTGGCGGATTGTAAAGTTCTAGATCCTACTGTCTAGAAGAAAAAGGTAGCGATCCTCTCATCAACTACGTACATGATATAGATTATGCATCTTGGAAAACTGATCGAAAAACCCAATCGATATTTTAAAACCAGACGGCTCCTCTATCGATTTAGGGGGGCTTATTCTTGCGCGTTGTTTCAGTTGGTGATACGCTAGTACAAAGTAGTCAAAATTCACCATAACGGTAACAACGAAATACAAATTATTCCAGAGTTATAAATCTCCCATTTGATACGCGTTTTCGAATAAATTATCTAGTTGTATCTGATTATGTTTTAATGTTATTATGTTATGTTGCATCTGATTATTTTTAACATCATCGACTTCATGTCGACTTAATGTCTAATCAATTTTTTTTCAGCGCCTCAAATATTTAACTACGCCATGGCGAGATCATCAAATAGCTGCTATTAATGGAGTCCAAACTGATTCCACTCAAATACGTCTAGCTTCAAGTCCTCAAGCAGATGATGTATGATTTCTCTATTTGCCAAAAGGTGCTCAATTAATGATACTGCAAAATAATTTTAAGTATGGAATAAAATCAAGTATGGAATACAACGTATATTATTTATAAAGTTTATTTTAATATCATAAAAATAATTTTTAAATTATTTATTGTTATAAATGTAATTAAGATAAATAATTTTAATACCGCACCGTTTCTAAGCTTTCAATTACCCACAGAATGTTTCAAATTTAATATGCGAGGTGTGTACGAACTTTTCCATAAATTAGTTTGTAGAAAATATGCGAAAAAATTATTTCTTCCGTATTCAAGTAATAATATTTTCATGAAATAATTGCCAAAGTTATGATATATTGAACAGCACCATTATAGGATATCCGGTATCGGTTATATGGCTCGCTAAATAGAGATGGGTTATGTATAGCTCTAGTCGTGACAGTTTACTTTGAAACAACCTGTAATGGTGCAGTAACTAGTAGATGCGCTATAGCCACACCTAGAAAGTACATGCAAGAATTACAAGTTTCTCAGAGCACCTTGAAAAGAGGTGCTAAAAAATGCAATAACGTAATAAAAGAGTATAATCCATATCGCAATAACTTACTGCACCTTTACAAGCAAACAGTTCCTCAAATTAAGACCACAAATGAACTAATTTCGAAATTTTTGTTATTTTACTCGTGTATTTGTAGACTTCAAGCGCGCGCGTGGGCACACTTAGCAACCTTTCCGTTCCTCAGCAGTTTGCATAGATAGAGACAATCATGAGATAGCATACGTTTAGGTTGGCTCAAAAAAGTTAAAGAAGAACTTTCGCGTCGTTGCCCGCCGGAGATGCAAATAAACTTATTTTACATTATTTTTTAACAAATAACCGTGAAAATGCACTCTATATACAACGTATTATATGCGCACATTGTCTTGAACCCTTTAATACCTACATCAATTTTTTTATTAACATTAATTGAATTACGAATAAATGTTAGTGATGAGTGTTGTTGATAAAACCTAATTTCCAGTAATGTTCGCTCCTATATAATACCAACTATTTTGCAAATATAAACGAGCCACAAATTTGTCATAAAATTCCTGCCGTCGAAATAACAAACCCACCTCTCCTCTTGTATCTAGCGAAGTGAGGGCTCTAGAAAACGTGCGTCGATACCATACAATGCAGACCTCAAATTCGTTTCTAATAATCGCTGTGAATATAACGTTCGGGTCCTCAAGGCCCGCAATACGGGCGGGCCCTGGTTAAAGGGAGCGTATTTTTAGGGGATATTTTTATTATTTAAGATACTACTTGTGTTTCCTATACACTTTTATAAAGCTTTTTATTTTCTCGATGACACCTTTCGTCTTTTTCTACCAAAATGCCTTCAAAAAGACACCCTTTTTTAGTGTACGTACACTTTTCGGGAATCCTAGCACTGATCTGGTTATGCGCAATGCGCTGTTCACTTGTGTGAAAAAGTAGCGTTATAGCGCGCAGACTGTCCAACTTTATTTATACTTGTTACCTATGAGTGCAGCCCGTGTTTACTTGCTTCCTTATTGTGGTTTCGGGCGGATATTGTGAAGGTTATGCCCCTCGTTGTAAATTGACTCCAAAGTTGCGTGATCGGTGAACGAAAGCGAAGAACAAGGGAATGAGACATTCTATTTCGTAGTTAAAATAACAATTGCTTGTTTTATTTCATTGAAGATTTTTTTTGGCGTGTAATGTGTTGGAAATTATATATTTATTATTTAAACATCAAGCTTAAACGGTCTTAATGTTTTAATCGAAGAATTGACAAATGTTTTATGATAATTGCGTAGGCCATAACGCCGTCAAGAAACTTGAACGCGTAACGAAGCATCAATCGGCCTTAAACGTTTGGTTATAAAGGTCATTGCGCTCGTGGATGCGTTGTTTTCGTTTATGCATTGTTCTCGCCTAAGTAAGCCGATTTTTACACGTTCGTTACGATTAGGGAGAATATGTCAATCTTATGTTTCGCACTTTTTACACAAAGCAAAGCGTATGTGCGAAAGCAGAGCTCGAGTTGATATTAGCAAATGAACATCGCACTCTTACTCAAAACCAGATCTGCGCGAGAAACACCCACTTTTCAATTACAAGTATTCGACAGTATATTTGGAATAACCCCAAACTGTTTTCAGATATCCATAATTTTATAGATCAAAGGTGCAACCTGGTACAAATTGTATCAAGTATCAATAAGAAAGGTTGAAAAAAATCCCCAGAAATTGTCAAATAAGAGCGAGGAAATTCCGATCTATGAATTCTATGTGGGCCACATTTCACCCTCAAACAGTCTTCCCTAAAACATTATAAACAAAGATGAAATTCTTTTATTACTTTTTACACTGTAGACCCATTTTGGCTTGTTTTATTTTATTTTTGTCCGAAGCCTCTAGACACTTCAAAACGAAAACTTACTTCGTATATTGGCTGCCATCAGGCAATTGCCAGCTCTGCCTATTATTCAACATTAGTAAATTTGGTAATTATCTACATGAAACAAACACCTTACAGTGAATTTTTAAATCAATACAATGGATTGTAAAATATAATTTTTATGTTTCAAAAAATGTGCATTTGCATATCCACATTGATTGTGATGCTAGCTTTTCTTAGTGCTGCATTGCATCCTCAACCCCATTCCTATCACTTTTGAAACATTCTGTGTGGAAGTTAAAATTGTTGCAATATATTGAATAAATTATTTAAAAGTAAAATACATAAAAGTTGAAATTAGTAATGTAATTGTTTAATATAAAATTTATAATTTTCATGACTTTGCTTTAACAGTGTAATATTGTGGTAAATGTGATTACATGTTTAGATTTGAGATAATTTTGAAGTAAACTTAGTTAATTACAATAAAGAATTCAAAATTTCTTATAATAATTATTTTTAACATTTTCATCAATTCACTTTGGTAAGTTTTTATGTACATTGCTTTCAATATTTATTTTTGTATTATCTAAATATATACCATTACTGTTGATTTATTACAGTCTTTTACAATTTTTAAAATTTCTTGAAACCAACAGCAAGATACAACTTTTGTTTTAAATTTTCACAATTTAAATTTTCATTGGATATCTATGATGAATATAATATGAATTATTCATCGCACATATGAGTGTTTACTGACTGTTTCTAAGAATTCAATTCTCATTTCGTATTTACAACCTATGTTACATGCTGTAAACAACAGCTTCAGAGAATCTAGCACAATCTGATTATGAGTGGTGCGGATAATTTGTTTGCTTCTCCTCCCAAAACCATAAGATGAAAGCAAGAAAACACAGACTGCACCCAATGCTAGCAAAACAGACAATAAGTTTGGGAGCTGACGCTGCATTGATAGTCACATGAACGTTGTATTTCGCTTAATCAAATCTCTGCTCCATTCAAATTCTTGAAGGCTGGAAAGTCACTGATTTCTCTGTTCACTGAACATACATGTATGAATCTACATTATATTCATTATATTTACGTTTCTTGAGAGTCATATACTTACACTACAATTCAATAGCTAAGGAGAAAAGTAATGAACAATTATTATGAATTGATTCATTTTCAAATTTATGTCAAATATGCATAAGCCTCTTTGATACACATATATATGCAAATGGTGAAGCCAAAGAAATTAAAAATAACATTGCTTAACCAAATGTAACAAACAAACTCTATCTCTCACTTCCAAATCCAAGTGTATATTTCCTAAATGAATATCAGAAGTGTTAGAATCAAACAATAGTATTAGTTACAACTATGTATCAATGTTAACATCATCTTTGTATGTACAATTTCCAAATTGGTATCTAGTTATCTGTTACATAATACTGGCATTACTCAGAGGACACTAGTTAGTAACATGCGATATGACTGTAAGTAAATGTTTCTAAGATGACTGAGTGTTCTTTGATTACCATCAATTTCTACAAAGGACTTTTTAGCTATTTTGATATTAACAATGGGAAATTAGGCCATTTTATTTTGGCATAATATTTTTTTTCTACAAAATCTCATGTATTATTACACTATATAGGAAGAATTAATTATATTTACTTGAATATCTACAATCAATGCATTTTTCTAAATCTTTTACTATGAATCTTATGATCTTTTCTTCTTGTTATTAAAATAACTGTTATTGATTATTATATGTAGGCCTAAGATGTGGTTGAAGTACAATATTTTTTTAAATCTTTGATATTTCAGTCATATCAATCATTGTCTTGTCACACTTTCATATTTTTTCTTCCTTTTTCACTTGTATTTCTAGAAATAAAAGAAAATATGATATGCAAGTGTGAAAACTGTATATATCACCAATTAAAATTTTGATCAGAAAACTTCAACAGATTTTTTTTTCTTCAGGTTTTTATAACAACCAATGAGAATTAATATACTCCTGTGGTCAGAATGATCACATGTATTTATGTATTACATTTTTTAAAACAATATCTTGTATTTTTATCACTCAGTCATCACTGACGTGAATATATATCTTGTATATGAAGAAATGATGGGCAGAGAAGACTTGTGTTTTAGTATGTGCTTATAAATATACTGTAAAATTATTGAAATAAGCTTTCATAAACATGTCTAGTATCATTAGCAGAATCATAAAATGTTTGTGAATGAAGATGAGTGAATGATAAATGTGTGTAATCATATAACATATTTTACTCATCTAAAGAAGTAGAAAAACATCAAATAATTTTATAGAACATTAACAATATTATATTTTGCTAGATATGTGCACAATCTCATTTCACAAATATTGTTATAATTCAACATTTCTGTCAAAATAATTTCAAAATCTTTAATTTTTTCTACGAACAAATGTGATACAATTGCACTTCAAAAATTACAACATGGAGTATGTGAATGTTGATGTATTATACACATAAGATAATGGACAACTTGTGTACAGCAAAGTGTTTTAGAATTATCATGAAACTACAAATTACTTTTGTACAGTTTTGTATAAAACTCGAAGGGAACCATTACAGCCATTGGTTGTTTTCGAGAAAATTGTATAGGTATGTACTTATCAAATTGTTTATAATAGTTTTAGTGTTAAATGCTGTTAGGGACTAATAATATTTATGCAATTAAATATAAGAGGAGGGTTTAGGTATTGAGAAACAGATGATATTAACGTCACAAACAAAGAAATTTAGATTTTTAAAATAGATGTTTTAGATTATACATGTGCATATTTAATTGTCAAAAAGAGCAGTAAGATTCATTTATTTAAAATATGAAAATAAATGTGATTACTATAAAGTAGGTGAAGAGGCTTGAAAAAGTGTATACAATTATTAATAATTACCTATTAGAACATGTAATAAATTGTACTACTTTGTGGGGTTAAATAATTCCAGATGTAGTTTATGCAATTTTTTTGCAAAATAATATGACAAATTTTAATGTTAATGTATTGTAGTATATGACTTGTTGATAATTTAAAAAATTATTGATGGCACTAATACTGTAAACCTATCCAAATTTTAAGTAGCATAGTTTCAATTTGCTTAAGTTGATATTCTTAAACACACATTCTTATTTTTTAAACAATTCACTGAGTGCATTTAGAGCATTGTTCCCATTTTTAAGACTTAGTTTGATACATTTTATTTGTATCTTTCACAAACTAAATACTACAATTTGTTTTCTATTTTAATTTAAAATTATATAATATTCATGGATTTCTTACTTTTGAAAATTAAATCCTGAATAAGAGATAAGTTAACTGAAAATGTACAACTTATATTTTAAATGACTATTAGTATTTGTATTTACCTCCTGTATACGCCAAATGCAGTGAATTTTCTTTTAATAAACAGCAATGAGTTCATTGCAGAATTTATTAGTGTTTATCTTACCATCAACAATGTTCTCTATCACCTTTATTATGAAATATTTTCTTTGTGAAAATTTTCTCTGAATATTTTTCTGTGAAAACTGATAGGTATTTAACTTAATAATAATTTGCCATCTCCACTGACCTTCTGTTCAAGAATTTCAGTAATCACTGCAAAGTTTCTCATAGTAAGGTATTTCAAAATTATTTCAATAATAGTACAATTATAAAACTGGAGATTAGTTTCAATCTAATGAAAATGAAAAGATATTAAGATAACTGAAATATTGAGTAAATTATTTTAATACGGCTAAAGCATTTATTTTTATTTGTGCACCATTATTAATCAAACAAAAACAGTCCTTTAACTTTGCTTTTCATAATTAATTCCAGACATATTATTTTTGTCAATAAAAGCATTTTAATTTCTTTGAAACACTGCTTGCTGCTGCCTAAGACTTTAGAATACTTGTAAGAAAAAAAATTGATTCTCATTTCAAGAGAAGACTGCTAAAAAAGAGTGGGAAGAAAAGAACCCGAATTTCCACCCATTTGTGCAACTTTAAGTTTATTTCCAGATTTCCCTGGACAAAGGTACATTTATGTCACATGCTTCATACTGTATATTTCATACCACCATTTCCTAAACTACTTTACCACTTACCTTACCCTTACCACTCTTTTACTAAACTACTACACCCCCAACCAACCTTACTTTTCTTTCACAGACAATCTTCTTACTCCCTTTATTCCCTTATGTCATAACCAACAGATAGGATGATACATATTTTAAAATCTACATTAATAAATTCTTTTAATTGAATGCAATCTTCTATTTTTCATCGAAAGTATTAATAGTTTTATTTATAGAGAAGATCATAATATGAACCCCTACTTTTATTTCGACTTAAAAAAATATGAATTAAATATTTGTTTTTTTTAAAGAAATATGATAACTTCATCTTTAACATTCGTGTAACCTTTATAAAAATATGAACTTTACTAACAGAATGGATTTAAAAAATCAATAATTCAAAAGATGTCATGTTTGAAAAAGTAGTGGTTCTACAGAATGACACAGACTTTCTCGTATAAGTTTTCTATTATCTTTGGTCTGGGCTAGTTATTCGGACTTGCCATATACTGTTGCCAGCTGCCATCCATCACCACCCAAAGTACATTTTTTAAAAATATTTTCTCAATTTTTCGGCTTCCTAACGGTAGAACAGATATATTACTTTAGGAGCAGTAAAGAACAGTAAAACCTCATCATATACTTAGTGAGGCGATAGATGGTAGCTGACAAAAGGCTGGGAGAAGAAAGTAAGTTTGCCCAGACCAACGAAATTAGAAAACTAATTAGTACGAGAAAGTCTGTGCCATTCTGTAGCTCCTATAGTTATTTTCTCGTTTACGTACGTATATACGGAGTAATATACGTAGTATAGAGAATGTTATGTAATGCTGCGGAAAATCAATTTCGAAATTGCAGCGGTAATACACGTTTTGGGATCCTCTGATACTGAAAAAATTGTTTTCGAAACGTCCGTTCGTCCGTCCGTCCGCCCGGTGTATGCGAAGAACACTAGCAGTTAATCTGTGCGAACGATGTTTTCAAAACTGAAAAAAAAACAACCCTGTCGATCTGGGCTTAGTCGAAGCTCTGCGATTTTGAGAAACATACATCAATTTTTGGAGATACTTTACAAAAAGCTTTCGGGAAATTTTCAGAATTTTCTCAAAAACGATTCCATTTGTTTTCTTTAAATTTCTTGTAAAAAGAGAGTGAAATACATGTATAAAGATGGCATATGTCTGATTTTCACTGATAACTGATTTTTTTTTAAAATTGAAAGAGATTGAAAGTTTTTTGTCGTCTTCCTAGAATTACAAGATTTAAAATAGAGATTTTTCTATTAATAAGGGATATTCACAATAACGCTGAACATTACCCCGCGCGTTTTATAATAATTACGAACTTAAGTTCACCAATTGATTACTTTCTCGCACTTACGAAGACGTAAGAGAAATTATTGTAATCGAGCGCCGGAAAACATCGGACTTTCAACACAAAAACTCTTATTGCCGGGCCCTGGTAAGGAAAAAGTGGAAAAATCTAGTTGCTAAATGTAGGAAAAAAAACTCTAACACGTGGTGTAGCTAGAATCCATGTTTTGTGCGTTCTTCATTCCGAAAAATCAATTGACGGCAAAACGTCTGTCTGTTTGTCCGTCCGTCCGTTTGTCTATTCACAACGCTAGTGCATAAACCATTCAGCCGAATTTCTTCAAAATTGATATTCCCAAATCGTTCTGGGTGATGTCGCGTCCCCTGGGATTTGAAATCGATATTTTAAATTTGGGGATACTTTACATGAAGGCCCTGGGACATTTTCAAAAAAGGCTCCAAATTTTTGAATTAAATTTTGTTGTTGGATAGTGCGAATGACGTTTAAGAGAATGGTGCAGGTCTCATTTTCGTTAAGATCCCCGATTTTTCGAAATTTGCAAAAAAATATTTTAAAACTACAAAATTGAAGATAAGAGATTTTTGCCTCAATGTCTGTTGTACTGATTTAGCTCTTTAAAGAAGGCCTTGTACTATTTTTTGTAAACGTTAGTAGTTTTCGCGTAACTTCTGTTTGAAATGAATGAAGGGCGTATTTGACGATAACATTGCGAGAAAGTATGTAATATTGTAGCACCACAAGTTAATGTACGTTATTAGGTCAGCTTAATAAAATTTTGGTTTGCTTAATTATTATTATTTTTATTCTCAAAATACAGAAACAAGTCCATTTTTTATGAATAAATTTGAAGATCCGCGAAGTGAAATGACTAAATATGCCGCCCTTGCCTCCCATGAATTCCGCGCCTCTGCTTACATGCACTACACTACATGGGATGCCGGAACACCGATCGGGAGCTTAGTGCTTCTCCCGGCTGGTGCCCTGCTGGTGGACGGTACCTGGTTGGGGACAACCGGCTAGCCCACGGGAAGGTCAGCGCATATCTCACCATCCAGCGGAGGAAGATTCCAACACTTTTTACTCCAACCTAAATACAATAAAGTCACAACAACCTGGCACAACATACAACAAAGCAGTCCACTACAACCTGGACTTCCCAAATAGAATTAAAAACAGATTCCCTCTTGAAGCCTTCTTAAACATTTTTCCATTAATTCTTCAAAGTAGAGGCTCTTGTAGTTTCTTACGCCACGAGAAATAGTCAGTGATAAGTTTAGTATAAGTTATAATGCAAGTCATCACAACACATGATAAAGTGCTACGTTACTGAACTGGGCAATAATCAAACATTCAATAAATAAATTGATTACAAAATGGAGGAAGATTACCGCCATCTCCCAAGGAAAACATGAACTACACTTACGGGCCTAATGACCTTAGCAGTTGACGCGATCGGAATCACCAATCAATCAATCGTGTATACCAATGTGGATATTGGATACCGGACGATCTGCATACCGATAAGTAATTGCAGCGCCGAAAGATCTTTTCATATTGAAACTCAGATCAAAAATAACCAAACATCGATTAAATGCGCTTACTTTGTTGGCAATCAGAAATTTTATAATCAATGAACTGTGTTATCGACCAATTAGCAAGACACAAGAGATTTTCTTTTTTTATGTAAAATTATTCAATTTATTGTTAAACAGTTGTATAATTATTAAATGAATAAATTCTGTAGAAACTTTTGAAATTTTGTCTTAATTGAAAATTAAGGAATCGAAAAAAGGCGGAGTTCACTCCCCAGGCCGCCACATGTATAAATCCGCCACTGATTAAACCTATTTTCATACTGAAACAAAAGAGTATGCATTGAAACTGTTTTTCTTCCGTTAACCATTAATTTGTTATTACAAAACCAATTTGAAACTTGTGAAATCGTACCATTTATTGTTTCTTTTTTCCAAAGAAGATTCGTGTCATAGGCAAACAGAATCGTTCATCCGTTTTTAATAGACGAGAGCGTATCGTTTACGTATAACAGAAAGAGGATATGACCTAATATCGAACCTTGCGGGACCCCATATTCACTAGGTAAAGAATTGGAAAGATAAGTAAACAATGACTTTTCGTACCAGTACAGAATTTCTAATCTTTGAGATCGATGTTGAAGGTACGAGGTTATCCCATCTAGGGTGATACCATGAATTCCATAAGAAGGCAATTTTGATAGCAAGTTGTTATGGACAATGACGTCACAAGCTTCCGAAAATCTAAAAATATTCCAATGGGTGCTTCATTTTGGTCCATTGATGAAGCAACATCTTTAAGAAAGAGAAAAAATGACAGTTTCCGTAGATTTTAATTATCTAAAACCGTTTTGTGAATCTGAAAAACCTTCGTTTTTCAGCAGAAAAAGTTTCCGTAGGCGTATAGAAAAGCCTCTTTAATATTTATGAGAAGACTGACAAAATGGATATTGGACGGTAATATTGAATTTCATTTTTGTTTCCTTTCTTAACACGTGGCTTAATTTTTACTTGCTTCTATTTCATTATCCTTTAAAACAACAATCTCGACGAAGTACCGAGATGATGTGGTTGTATTTTTGACGATATTCCACATTGCATTTTTTGACATGTATCGCATGTTTCGACAATTCTGAAGGTCTTTGTAACATCCTGGCCAAAAGTAATATTGATGAAAATTGATTAATAAAAAGGGGTTAATTATTTAGCAGGCTCCATAAGGGGCCAAATAAGATCTCATGCTAATAATTATCTCTACACTTCTCTCATGTCTAGCAAAAGGGAGCTGAAAAAACTTGGGACATTTACTGCCAAAGGGGGCCATCTTAGTATTTACTCAAAGGAACAAGGAAAACTGAACAGAAACCCTGATCGAGTTGGTGTCATTGATCTAACAGCTTAATTACTATACTTGTTACTAATGAAAGTAATAATAATAATAATAATAATAATAATAATAATAATAATAATAATAATAATAATAATAATAATAATAATAATAATAATAATAATAATAATAATAATAATATACTACACCCTACAATACTTAAATTCAATTAATACACCTCCAAAAAACCAAAAAGAATTGTCAGTTTGATTCAGATTGTTGAAAAGTTCAGTTTTTCCAGTTCAAGGGCAGGGAAAGGAGTATTGTGCTTAAAAGAATGAAAATATGTCTCATGATAATAATGATACCAGAAGAGAAAGAACTTAAGTTTCAGCTTGAAACGTTAGCTGTGTGGCCAGATGGTAAAGAAGAATGTCCCAGTAGTGGATGCTAATTAACGTTAAACGGGAGAGAAATGTTGAGTCTCGTGTAGGAATTTACAGAAAGAAGAAAGATCGTTCTGAAGAGAAATGGAATGAATTGCTTAATTATTACCTAAAGAGTGAAAGGGAAAGATATCAAATCAACTCGAAATAAAAAGTTATAATTGAAGTATGGAAAGGACAATTGTTAGATTGAAGTGGGATTGTGATCATGAGGATGACAAACTGAATGATATTACCTGCAGAAATTCTCATATACAGAGTCCAGAAACTGTTAAAAATTATTCAAAAATGGGGGGGAAAGGAGTGAGCAAATAATTTTACAGGGATCAGTACAAAAGAGGGTGAGGGTGAGGAGATCACCAATATGAAATTAGCACCGGAAGGTGAAAGATTCATGAATTCTGTTAGTTTTGAGTCTTTGAAAATGGAAAATTGTGATATGGAAATTCCTTCATCAGAGATCGCAGGCAAAGGAACTTTGAAGCTTGCAAGAACACCAGACACTCCTGATCAAAAAAGAAGAGATAGAAATTCTACTGAGAGTAAACCAAGTCATGACAATATGGATTTAGAAACTGCTAGAATTGTAGAGACACAGAGCCTCAAGAAGTTACTGGAACTAAAAATGCATAAGAAAACAAAGCGGGTGATTTCATCAGTTAGTGAAGATAAAACATAGTATGCCCCTTGAATAAGAAAAGCAAGAATCAAAGTTAAGAGTATCTGATAATGTAGAATAAAATACACAGCCTGGAAAACCACAAAAACAGATATTATCTTCTATTGATAGATATAGCTGTTCAGAACGTACAGTGTTTGAGTCAGAAGAAGCAAAGAAATAGGTAAAAGCAAATCAAAAAAGGCTCCAAAGAAAACAAGAGTAAAACTGATTTTGCCAATAAGAAAAAGCAAAGAAAGACAAGAGAAGAAATGTGCAAATAGAATCAACAGTTTAGAAAATGAGTTCTTCTAATGCTGATTATACAAAAAATAAATTGTATAATCTCCAGGATCTGAAGACTTTGCAGAATGAATGTAGGAATCGCATGCATGTGATGATGTTGCAGAATGTTGCTGTGATAATATTACTGTGGAGGAAATTCAGACAATTTTTTTTTATGGGCCGTTTAAGAGAGAATCTCAAACAAATGACATTGTTTTAAATAGAACGTTTTGTGAAAATGAATGCAGAGATTGTGATGATGCACATTCGACAAGGCTGTGCTGAATCATGGTTCTATGTCAGGAGAGAACGAATCCGCCATTTGAACTGTTAAAGAAATAAGAGGCCATCAATAAGTGCAGGACAGGTAGAAAATCTGGAGAGATAGAAGGGTATGTTCTTAGGTGGCATCTGATGAAAGACTTAATAACAATGCAAATTCAATGCGCAAAACATTCAGAGGGAACCTAAAAACTCAAATGTCATAGCTATGATCGGCCAAAAAGAAACATCGATATATGTGAAGGTGATGAGGGTAGTGACAAAAAACATTATTATGATTTTAAGGAATAAGAACATGATAGTTCGGCAACAAGTCTTAACATTCTCATGAACCAAGCAATTTTCTAGTCAATAAGATAATTTGGAATATTATTTTGACTTAATAGTAAGAATTAGTTAAAATTTAAAAAATTCTCAGGCCTCTCCAAAATTGGAGGGTTATCTTATGTTAAGAGTCAACTTATACTCAGGTAAATGGATAAGTGTGAGAATGTTAGTGTACATTTGTAATTGTAAGCATGTACAAAATAATGGTAACTTATTGTTTATTTATACAAGAATCTATGGTAGAATAATGTAATGTCAAAGCTAGCAACTTGTTTAATTTTTTGACATATTAATATTTTCACATTATTATGTTTTGTATGAATAATGTAATATTTAATATGTAATGTAGGCCTATTTGTAACAATCTCACAATTAAAACGCTAAATACATTACTATTGTAAGTGTACATTGTAAAAGTGTGAGAATGTGATGAAAATAATTAAGTATGGTAATTGTACTTACAAAATAATGAGTATTAAAAAAATAATAAAAGAGTTCTTATAAAACTACATACTGCTAGTATCGTGTGTAAATTATCTTCTCACATGCATTTGAACAAATTCTGAAAGAAAGAAATATAATAATTATTATTATATAATCGTACTATAAAGACACTCCAAGAAATTTCCAGCTGTTTTTGACAAAATTTTAGAAAAGTTTGCTTATTGTTTGTAATGCCCAGGCATTTGGAAATGTATCCATTTGGCTAAGCAAATATGAGATCCAATTCAAATGAGAAGAATATCAAAAATGACCTAGGACTTTATGGAAAATACCCCCCAAAATTGAGAGATCACAGGAAGTTAGTGCTAACCCATATGTCTGTAATTTTTGTCAGCCAAAGGAAAAGCAAAGTGTTGGTAAATTCAAACATGTCTTTGCTTCTATATACACATCTTGCTGTTTTTTGCAGTTGCTAATTGTTTATTTTAGTTTATACTGTATTTTTTGACAAACACATTTATACAGTTTTTTGATCATATTTGTTCTTAGATGTTCCAAGATTTTTATTTTAGATTTAGTAAATGAGAGTATCTTCCCCCGGCTACTTCAATTAAAAGATCCATTTCAAATTTGAGGGTATGCAACCTCGAGATTGATGAAACAATATCCGTTTTGGTGAAAATGTATAGAATTTAGGTGTGTACTGAATATGTGTGCAGAGGTTGCTTCACAGGCGAATAGACAGGCAGAGAGACATTTTAAGAAAAAGAAAAACTTCTTCAGTATAAAGGGCCCACAGAACGCAGATTCTGTGGTACCACTTTAAAGGTACAAAAAAGTAATTTACAACATACAGGAACACCAAAAATTCCCTGCAGCATTACATAATGTTCTCTATCTGCACAGTACATACAAAAAATAAAAATTTTCTGCATTACGTGATTTTCAAAGACTTCACATTTCATACTAAAATAGTTTAGTTAGTAAGTTTTTAGATATGCCCAAATTTCTTAGTTACAAAATATTTTGTTTACTTTTAAGGGGAGAGAATTTTCCTCCCTCTCTCCTCCCAAGGACCTCACTGATATTCAGGTTTCAAAATAATCCACAATATTTAATATTTCTACATACAATTCTTGAATTGAATTGAATTGAATTAATGCCTTATTTTACGTGGCGAGACTCAGGCCATTAGGCCTGCTCTTCCGTCTGACCACGTAAATTTTGCTACGCTCCTTTCACCAACTAGCAGAGAAAGGAGGTATTTCTTGGGAGACAAACAGGTGATTTGAATTTAGCTCAGAGGCGTCATTTAGGCTTGAGGATCTTTTACATGCAAGTAAATCTACTAACATGGGACAGCCGGCTTTACTTCCCCTCCAAAGGAAGGCGTACGAAGGATTTTTTCGCCCTGAAAAATCCACGGCTTCGATCGGGTTTGAACCCGCCAACTTGGGTACAACAGTCCGAAACGCTAACCGTTACACCATCGCCGCCGCGGATTCTTCTGGATATTAGAATAAAAAATGAAATGAAAGAATACCATTCTCATTATTTAATGAATGTATCACAATCTATATAAACACACACATTAAATAATACATAAATTCCTCAAAAGGAACTTCATTATATTTATCAAACAAGCAGTCATACAATGAACTTCAAGGCAATGTCTATCAGTAACTACACAACATGATACAAAAAAGTATTTTTATGTACATAACATTTATTACAAGAATATGGCAACATTTGTACAACAAACACTTTCTATAAATATCAAAATCTGTTCGTTTCCAGACTTATATCATTCTCACAAACAACTTAATGTCAATATTATTGACTAAACTTTCATTCCAATTAAGTATTAATTTATCTACACATTACAAATAATATCAATTCAGTTTAGAAAACCTTCTTTAACATAAATTCTTATAAAATCATAAAAGTAACTGTACAGTGCACAGTCATCTAGTTTGTGCAAATAATAAAAACAATATGAAAATTTAAAGCAGTAAATTCACTTCACCAAGAGTTCAAATTTGGTCAAATTTCTACTGAATGAAAAATGTTCATTTATTAAAATCTTTATAAACTTGTACTTTCATTATAAACTTTTTGGTAAATGTCATGTTACCCAGTCTCGTAACAAAACTTCTGCTGAGTAATAGTCAAAACATGGAAAATTTTAGAAAAGCACATTTCCAATAGTTTTTACAACAGTTAACATTTATAGCAAACGTGAATAAATCACACATCAAAATAATTTTGATCAAGACACATTTTTACAGAACAGTCTGTTGTAGGATACATAAGCAAAAATTACATTTTGCCTGATATATATGTATATAAATATATTGAGCAATAGTAAACATGTTTCACAAGAAGAAAATTGCTCAAAAATAAACATTTCACAGTGCTTTTTCTTCTTTAACTACAAAACTCAGCAAAAGAAATGTTTAAAAATGTATTATCATAGTTCTCCACTAGGTAAAATATAATATTCACTTTGGTCAATAGTCTTCAAAAATATGAAGAACATGGTAATACTCAGAGAATTAGTATCAGAGATGATCTTACGCTAAGAGAAAGAATCATCTTCAGTTATAATCAACAGCCATGACTATGGATAAAAACATCATGGCAAAAATTTCAATAGAAAATATGAAAACTGAATCTTTCATGAATATTCATTAGATACAAAACTGCAGAATTGTTTTAATAGCAACTCTGTTCTGAACATGTAAGTAAATAAAAATAATATTTGCCAGAGGTAAATATTTTAGAAGATACAACAGCAGCACCACACAAAAATACACCAACTATGCAGATGGAAAGAACGTAGGTATAATTGGTGCACATTCAGAAAAAAATTCTTTGAAATTACTTCTGAGACTAGCCCAGGTATACTGAACACAGCTCAAAGAAATTAAAGCACACTTTTTGTCAACATTTGACTAGGGACTGTTTCAAAGCATGCCTATAAATAATGATAAAGTGGAGATACATAATATCACAGTTCATTGGATATGCAATCTTTCTAGAGAACTCTACATTCTGCTTCCAGAGTACATAACCTACATTACAAATAACATTCTTTCTTCACCTACATAAACATCCAACATTCAGGATTGGGAAGGAAAACAACCATTTTCTAGAAGTACATTTCCAACAATGATCTTTGCAATTTAGTATATTCTCACATTCTTGTGCAGTAACGTTTGTGAAACATCCAGTGGGAGCCCTGAAAAAAAAAAAATTGATATAAAATAAACTTTTAGAAAAACTGAACAAAAATAGAATCTGAAATTCAAGAATATTTCTTTTAAATAAAGAGGGGCAAGTTAAATAAATAATAAACTAATGGATGAAAAAATGATATTGTGAGAAATATTCAATAAGACATTTAGTTGATCTTGGCAAAACCATTTTCATGCTGAAAATAAACTAATCTAAAATAAAAATAAATTCATTTATTCATAGCTATTTTGAAAATTATTTCAATTTTACATTAATTCCATAGAAAACAGAACATTTATCTAAATTAATAAATACCTTTTACTGACTGACAAAACTAGAATAAATGTTCCATCTGAATTTCAAAATAATTACATTAAATGTTAATGTAGGAAGATTTTTAGTTGTAGTGAGCAGGCACTGCAATTAAATACCTTGCTCCAAACCAAGGAGGCCTATTTGCAATCTTAGGAAACAGTATTTAGAATCTAGTTCTACTAAAAGGAAGTATTCTTGAGATTTTTCTGCAGCATAACAGTGATAGACAAGTTGTTTTGTGTACAGGAAAAATTTTATTCCTTTCCCTTCATTGTGATTCCATGCAAATAAGTATGTAAACTACTCTTACTGCAGGACATGTTAACTTCTTGTCATACACATGACAGAACTCGCCAACAATAAACCCTACCTACTAACCCCTACATAGATGCAGGATTGGATCAATATAAGCACAAGATCCATGAATAGTACATAATGAAATTATGATGTAATGATGAGCATTAGTACAAGAGTGTAATATTACGATATAAACAAGAACTGAGCAAGTATAATAGTACATTTTAATAATGTGTCATAATGTTAATATTTTTTTAATAGTGTCATGAGTGTATTAATACCTATTACAACAAGTTTAATTCGGTACTTTTTCTATGACTTACGGTAACTTTTATAAGTTAAACTTTTATATTGAATCATTTGGTGGTAGTTGACAGGATTTAGCCTAGGCCAACGAGCGGGCAGCTACCCTATCGCACGTGGTTTAGATTCACTAGTCCGCCTGCGAGAGAGTACACAAGTTGCGGCAATAATTGGTCACAATTTTCGCTTTTTCTATTATTTCAGATAGTTACAACTCAACCTATGATTCACTAGACATTTTAAACTAAAGAACTGGCCGGTTTTTAAAGGCAACCACCCAGCTGCAACATATAACACGAAACTACTTGTATTCTGACCTTAACATAAGTCAAATGTTCCCTCTACCACTACCACTGCCCTAGTCAAATAGGATCAAAATGAAATTATGATTCAATTTATTTTAAATAATATTCTACGCAAAACTTACTAATAATTAAAGAAAAGAAAACTGACAAGCATAATATCATATTAAATGCTATTTTAATGTCACAATGGAACAAAACATTTACTAGAACTATTCTCAATGATTAAGTGTCAATACTTGGTTTGTTAACTTCTCTGTGATTGGTTAAGAACCTGTATCATAACGAAATCTGTATCGCAATGAGTATCATTATGCAATGAATTACAGCCATCAACTGACAGCCGACAAGTGATTCCCGAGCTGGGTGTCGTACGAGTACCGTCGCTGGAGATTTTGAATTTTCCTGTGCTTAAATCGCCACGTGGCGATATACATCCGGCGCGCTGAGGAAGAAAACTCAACGCCCCCTGGCGTGGGGCAACCATCCACCCCCACTCTTAGGAGGAGTCACCCGTCGACCGCAGTGCCTTTAACACGTATCAAGGCAACTCTTCAAACTAGCTTTAGAGCAGTTCAGCGGCCGGAAAGAAGTTAAGAAAACTGAGGTGCGGTCTCGGCTAGCGACCCTGGTATCGCCCTAGGATAAAAGGGGACCAATCCACTTCCCCCATACGGGAAAATCCTCCGCAGCATGACCGTGACCAAGCTGGTGGAGCTGAACCCCAGAAAAATCTCTAGGCAGCAACCTCCCTTTGTCCCTCCACAGATCCCACTGCACAATTCTTTGGACCCACTTTCAATCAATGACTCCGTTTCTTCCACCTCAACATCGACTCAAAAAAACCAAAACTACTCCACTTTCACCTCAACATCACCCATACAGGATCAAAACACTACCACAAAAATCCCTCAAAACGCAACTCCTCTCAGACCACCATGCCCCCGACTATGCCACCCAGGAATGGGCAAATCAAAACTGACCTACACTCTGTTTTTAGTATTGACGAAGTGACAAAGGCAAGTGACAAATGCAACAAATTGCAAAATGCAATAAATCTGAACTTCTAATCATACTAAAAACAGTAATGACTCGCACCCAAATATGAGACAGACTTGAGAAAATAAGATCAGACCCACAACTGAATTCATGGTACTTCCTAATTTCGTACTACTTACTTCAACAGAGCGACTAAAGATACACGTGATAAACTTGTACTCAGAGGACTATCACCCAGTTTCCCAGTAGACATCATCAGACAACACATGACCGAATTAAAAACTCACAATATTACTGAAATGCAGCGTCGGGACAATAGGTTATTAATTCCCCTTGGACTACTTACCTTAGAAATCCAGGAAAGCCATCACAGAAATTAGGCAAAAACTAAAATATATTGGACACTACAGAATTCGGACTGACAACTACAAAAAAAAAAAAAAAAAAAAAAATAAAAAAAAAAAAAAAAAAACGCATCCCCAATGCAAAAACTGCTTAAAAGTATTTCCCACCAGGACTTACTGCCGACGCCACATTTTTGGTGCTCTCTGTGCCAGTCCTCATCCACCTGAATCCTGCCCTCTCTCACAAGCAACAAACACCATCAATAAATGGTAAGTGTACAGGATATCATCCTAATTACGACCCCACATGCCATTACATCTCCCAAGCACGCCAAGTAAGACAACAGATCACCAATACCACAACCACTTCCCCCCCATTTCAATACAATCCCCAATCTTTCCCACATCTCAGAACCCCATTACAAACCTATGCTTCCAAGTCAACGGCAGAATCAAAACCACCACCCCAATCCCAATCAACATCATCTTCACATCGTTAAAGAATCTCATCATAAAAGACCTCAAAGAACTCTTTACTTTCCTAAGATAATCCAACTTACCCAAAAGACTTCAAACCAATAAAAGCATCATAGACATATTCAAAGGCCCAGAGGATATCCTCCAGAAACTCTTCCTAGCAGGCATGAAACTCACAGAATAGGCTATTTAAATGGCTCCCTCCTTTCATTTCCATTCCTCATTGAATGCACGTGGCGGTCTTAACCGTCGGGATTCCGTTTGCTACTTCATATCGTAACGACCGCCTCACCCCAATCGGAGACACGGCCATTCTAATGGGAAGAAATATCCCCCACACTGAATTCTAATTTCCCAACACCACTGCCGTAGAATGCTCTGCTGTAATTGTAGACAGTCCCACTAACTGCCTTAATAATCATTTCAGATTACATTAAACCTAATACACCCTTACTTGACTCAGACCTCACTACCCTCCCCAACCTCCCACATCCGTTTATTCTCACTGGCAACCTAAATTCAAAATCCCCTCAGTCGGGAAGCCGGACTTATAATGTACCTGGACGAAGACTCGAGAATTTCTTGAATGCCCATCCATCCAAATCAAAAACTCCTCTGAACCCACTCGCTCCATCCAAGAGCAACCAAATGACATCCTAGACATAACTCTCCATCCACAACTTAAACATTTCTACATCTATACCAAACTTCGATGTCAACTGTTCCGACCACACAACCATGCTATTTATTACAACAGCTACCATCCCTTTCCGCACTCTCCAGCCTCCTCCCAGATCTCAAAGACTGGAAATCCTATTTTCAAACTGTCTCCAAAAAGATTCGCTCCCCTCTTACCGTATCTTCCACATCTGAAATAAAAAATCAATAACCCACCTGACAAAACAAACCAAAAACCACTTCAGAAAAACACAATAACCAAAAACTTACACCCTACTCTCCCTAACGACATCCTTATGGTAATCCGACAAAAATACAGGTACAACGACAATTCTATAAACGCAGACGAGACGATAACTAACGACGATTAAAACTACGAAGACAAATACACAACGTAGTGATTCAACAGGAACGACACAAGCTTGACAACCTAATAGACAACAGCGGCCCGAACCTTATTCACAAAATTATCCCAACAGATAGAGCAGCCCCCACAAACATTTCACCCCTCCTTACCCTAATTTTTTATTCCCAAACTATTACTGACACATTTGCCCGATCCCTGACTATGCACTTCCTTCCTCAAAATCTCTCTATTTCCGACACTGTTCTCCTAAAAAAAAATTAAAATCACACACAGACCTCTCAACTCCCAACATACCTACACAACATCAAACCTTGAAATTAAACAAATAATTCAGACTATCACCAGCAACAAATCTCCAGGACCCGACGGAGTTCTTCCTTCCCAAATAAAACAGCTCCTTAAAAATGCAATAGACCTCTCCACCAAAATTTATAATTCTCGGTTTCCCTTATCCTATTTTCCAACAACTTGGAAAACCGCCCGCGTTACTATGCTCCCGAAACCCAACAAAGATCATTGAATTTCATTCAACCCAAAAAACCTTCTCCCCATCCTTGGCAAAATCCCTGGAAAGGTCATTCTCTTGAGACTCGTCCCATCCTGAATCCTGTTCTGTCCGATCGGTTGGTTTCCGGGAGGGCCGTTCTGCGGCCCTCCAAACCCTAAACCTTGCCATGTCAGTAGCCACCTCACTCCGCCACAAGAGAGAAATTCCTGCCGTTTTACCGACCTTTCTCACACCTATGACACCCCTATGACACCGTTGCACCGTTCCTTGACAACATCCTCTTAATGAAACTCCACCCACACATTCCAACCCATCTGTACATCATCCTACAAAAATACCTCCATCAAAGATTTTTTTATGTGCATCCCCTGTCAAAATCTTCTGCCAAATATCCCATTCACGCCGGCGTCCCACAGGGCGCCGTGCTCTCTCCCATCCTTTTTTCCTTGAATGCGAACATTCCTCATACGTACAGTGTCAAGGTGTTCCTATGCACCGATGATTTTGCTTTCCTCTAATCCTTCCTATCCTTGCCCCGCTCCCTCATTCAACTTCAAAAGTGTCTCAAATCCCTCCACCTCTGGGCCTACGAAAATGCCATCATCATCGTCATCACCATCAACCCGGAAAAATGCCAAGCCATTCTATTTTCTTTTCATAATACCCCCACTTCTGTCCTAGCCCTCCAAATCTCTCAACATCCCATCCACTTGGCTCCCTCAGTTAAATACCTTGGTATTCATTTTTCTTTCAGACTGCTATGGATCTACCACAAAATGCAAGCCATAACAAAATCCTAACGCATCCTACAATCCATCTTTACACACCACTCCCTTCCCACCAACAAAATACTAGGTATCCATCATACTTATATCCGCCCCATCCTTACCTTTGCCCAGCCAACCTGGTTTCACATCTCAGTCTACAATCATCATAAAATCATCTCCACCTTAAACAAGATATAACGACATTCGGTCCCAAGATCACATTACCCACATCCGCACCTGTCTTCACAATTCTTCCCAAAACAAAATTAAAAACTTCCTTTGAGATAGAACCTATAACCATCTTCTCACACCCTACCTCCACATCCTCTAAACTCAGCTCGGAAGTAGAATTAAAAAACATCTTATCAAAATCGTCCAACTCCCACCACCACCCACTTAAGCCAGAAACGTACGACTAACGCCCTACTAGACGCCACACAGACTGATTAAAACAGATTTTTCAGGTATCCCCAACAAAACGAACCACGCAATCGAAGAAACCGTAATATAATAACCCATCTCTCCACTCATAGCCATCAGAAAACAAATCCATCCTCACTCCTGAAACTACAAGCACAATAAAATAACCCACCCACTGAAAAGAAACAACATACCCCTCCCAACTCCCCCAACACCCCAATAAAAGAACCCGTCTTTTACCTAAACAAAACAACCCATGCAATCCCAAATTCCATTCAGTAACCAAATCCCCGTCCTAGTATGGGGGAAGGTTGCCAACAAGAACTTTAGAAGCCAGGCATACACAAACAACAAACGCAATGCAATCAAATGACAGAATTATACAACGGGAGTAGAAAAACTTTATTTTGAAGGGGTAGATTCTGAAATAGAACTATTCAAACATGATTTGGGAAAATCTCTTATCCAATGCTAGGGTGACCTCTACTTGCTGGCAGAACATTTGGAATTTTTAAATATATTTAAACATGCTAATTCCATCATCAATATTACTGATAAAGTTCCCTGGAAAGTCAGGGGAAATCCAAATGGCAAATGATTCTGATCTCAGGTCAGATAGCGGATATATTTATTGATTTTTCAGATTATTTCTCATTTATCCTTGTTTAAGTATCACATCCGAAGAGAATTTAGTGTCAAATATGAAGCAACAATATAAAAATGTAATTTAAAAAGATTCTTCCCCTTTTCTACGCAAACAAAAAGAGATTATATACCACTAAATGAAATTGTGAAAATGAACTTCAAATCTTACCTGACAATATTTGCTGCAATACTTAGTCTGATTGCACAATGAGCAAACAAACAAAGCTGAACGGCGGCAAAGAACACACACAGCATGTGGACCCAGAGGAACAGCAGGTTCTGTAGAAAAATTACGTTTAGTAGAGAGAGTATCTTCACCAAGAATTCTGTTTGAGATACTGTTCAAATCTTGATGTTTTGGATCAGGTGGGTCGGTTTCCTCCACAATCTCTAATTCTGGGAATGATTCAGATGAAGCAGCTACGGAAGCGTTTTTCGAAAGTAAATGCTTTCTAAGCTGTGAAAAATCATTTTGAATATCTGCAGCACAAACATGTCGGTCTGTTAGCACCGTCGGCAGGTTCCTATGTTCTTCAAGGCTACTAACACTAGATGCAGAGTCTGAAACCTGTTGACGCCTGGTCACTGGTTCATTGAACTCTTTGGGCCTCTGACTTCCCACTGACAAGTCAAGAGGAGATTCGTTAATATCTGAATACCTCTCAGTGTTTGAAAGTCGTCTTCTAGTGTTTTGGTCATCAACTGACACCAGAGTTGATCTCTCATTCCTTGAATCACTAGACATGGAAATGGGCACAGCAGATTCTTCACCTCCCACAGATCCATCAACAGTACATTCTGTTGAATGTGGAATTTGTATAGCACCTCTCCCAGAATTTTGTATTTGAGCAATATCTCTATTTGGCAATTCTCTATTAAAAACCATCAAAGAAGTATTCTGTTCATTCCTGTTTTCAAGACTACATGAAGTAGAAGGACCCACATGTGGTAGCACTGCATACTTAGCCATTGGTATTCTCGATTCTTTTATATTTTCTGATGATGCAGTAATTGTCCCTCCAGGTACGACTGCTGTAGCAGTGGTGAGTCGTGACATTGCAGTTCCTACTGCTATAACTGGGGCTGCTGCTGTTACTGTAATAAATGTTTCTGGGCATGTTACATCAACTGCAGACGTACTTGTTCTCGCTGTTATGGAGGCTACACTTGCAGCTGTCACATTTTCTGTTACTGCTGCTTCTGCAGTCAGAGTAGTCTTATTTTCATTTCTGTCAGTACTTGCCACATTGTGTTTCAATTTCAATGTAACTGGTACTTCCACAGTATCAGGAACTATTCCTGATCGTATTGAACTCGTACATGCTGGTCCTGTCCTACTTTCTCGAAATATAGGAGTCTGCTGCTCCACAGAATAATTGGAGGAATGAGAAGGTAAGACTGATGATGCATGAGCAGATACTGTGCTTGACCTTGAGGTCTGTGCCGCTGATAATGTTGTACCGTTTACAGGAGTAAGCTGAAAGGTAACTCTGTGATGTGGAGCAGACTGTTGCACAATATCCTGAAAATAGAAAGACATCGAGATAAGTGTACCTAATTTACACAAATCGTTTTCCAAGTTGAATTTTTACGAAAAAAGGGTTTAAAAGATGTGATAACATTTTCTTCTATTATGATTTGAATCAAATGACAAGGAAGTTGCCCATATGTAATGCTACAATAGGGCATGTGCGGATGAAATAGTATTGAAGTAGAATTATACTGCATTACATAAGGATAAAGGGGTGCTAGTTTAGTGTTACATCAAACCAATATTAATATCTAATCTTTCAATTTGATTCTTTTTTCATTTTAACTTTCTTCTATACATATGTATGTATAGAGGACTATAACTAGAACACAGAAAGTTCAGGGACGCTGAGGAAAATAAATTTCAAGATTTCAAAGGAAATATAGATTTTGGGGTTTACTGACACGGAAAGATATTTTTCTCCAAGCATTCAATCAAGCAGTAGAATGGTCAATGCGGCCGACCGTCACCATGTCTGTCCGTCACAGTCCGTTCGTTTTTCGGCTGTCCGCATGTCCAACAGTTCGTCCGTCGGTCCGTTCGTCGGTCCGTTCGTCGGTCCGTTCGTCGGTCCGTTCGTCGGTCCGTTCGTCCGTCCGTTCGTCCGTCCGTTCGTCCGTCCGTTCGTCCGTCCGTTCGTCGGTCCGTTCGTTCGTCCGTCCGTCCGTCCGTTCGTCGGTCCGTTCGTCGGCCCGTTCGTCGGTCCGTTCGTCGGTCCGTTCGTCGGTCGGTCCGTTCGTCCGTCCGTCAGTCCGTTCGTGATTGCATTCGAGAGATTGTACAAGTTGGCCTTACATTAGGATCATGGGAAAATAATATACAATATTGCCCAGAAAAATAATTTATCAAGGTTTCTGTTTCCTGTTAACCAACTGGCGTTTTCATATTTTTGAGTATCAAAGAAGCGGAATTTCTCCCTTTCCTTTTTTTATTTAAAGATCTGAAGTCAGGAAGTTCTGAAACCGGCCTCTCTAAGGGAATAATTCACTTTGCTCTTTACAAGTACAATTGAACTTTTTTTTCATACCTACATGCATTTTGTGCCATAGCAAAAACCCTTACCTTTATACAGGGCAAGTCAGTTTACAAATAGAACATGCACTCAAGAATAACACGCACAGATCACATACATCCACCGTTATTTCAAGTAACACCATACCCCGCAAGCGGCTCTTGCCAGTGTCGTATGCGAAGCTCTTCAGGGTCACCCTGGGCAGTGAGCTTCGGTTGCTGCGCTTACCAGCGTGATCCATGCAAGCACATGGGGCTTCAAAAAGTCAAGAGCGCATGCGCGAACTTCCTCTCGCATTTCGACAGAGAACATGGCGCGCCTACGACCTCCGAGACGGACTCTTTGTCGCAACAGCGTTTATGCCAAATGCAGGGCCGCGCGCCTACGCGGGCCAGTGTACGCGTACTTCGCAGAATTCGAACAACCAAGCCGAGTTCTCGTCTGTGGCGAGAGAACTGATTACTCAGTGTAATAATTGCATTAAACTGTCTTGTCTCCAGGGTAAGCGCGGCATACCTAGCTTACCTGGAATGCAAGCCACTGTATTAAAGACACTATAACAGGTCTGCGCAACGCCTGCTCCCGCGGGTGGTCTGCGCTTACGAGCCGACCGTCTGCGCAGGAAAGAGCCGAAAGCGCAAGCAGTAGGAGAGTGAAAGCTTTGGGGAGGGAAGAAGACTGACGATGCACGACGCGGCGCATAGATTGAATGCCGGGGCGCCTAATGCTGCAAATCATTTTCTCACTTATTTAAATGGTTGATGTCCCATACTTTAAGCAACGGTCGGTCGCGTCGGTCCGTCTCTCGGTGTGCCCGATGGTCTGTCGCTCTGCACACATTTTGCTCTACCTGCCCGCACGATGTTTCTCTCTAGTAAAGCTTTAAGACACTTAGCAGGTCTCAATTATAGTTAACTATTGGCCTTGAAATCCCAACATAATACTTCTGGCCACCTCATAATTCAACACCAATGTTTTTAACAATTGCCTGAAAGGTGGTCAAAGTCGAGGTCAAGCTTTAGATCAGTTTCGGGCAGGGATGCAACATTTTCACTACTTTAAGAAATTCCACAACAAACTAAATGCTTTGTAGGGTTGAAAGTAAAGTATATAAATTAGAATTGTAGGAAATAAATTGCATGTTTGTTTGGTAATTTTTCACTCGCCCACAAACTACTAACACCATGTCCCTACAATACGACTTAAGTAGCCAAAACGTTTTAACATTTCAAGACAAAAACCTCAGCGGTAGTGATTTCAATACTACTTACCTTGTTCCTTTTGAAATGCAGGGTACGATACTTACAATATTTGTGGATAAAATATTAACTAATGCACACATTTTACTCATCTTAATGAAAACTATGTGATAAGTCTTCTCTTTTTAAAATAATTGTTTAATGGTAGTGTGGAAACTCCTACATTAGACAATACTATCAAAGAACATAAGATAGAATTACCTTAGTTCCAGCTGGAAGAAGACCTTCCTTTTCAAGATTTCGAGCCGTTTCATTGAATGCTAACTGAACTTCATTTAAGCATTTTGGCATCTCTTCTATTTCCTTATTAGTAATATGTCGAAGCCTCTCCAAAGATTCAATATCTTCATCACTGGCATTTTCGTCTATTCCTCCAACCCGTGAAGTTTGTTCACACACTGCACTTCTGTAAAACCAATGTTTATTTTAAGTACACATTACCTCACTTCCACTACAAGTTATATTTTTTGCTTTAAACAGAAGTACAGTAATCCCTTAACATTTGCACAAATTAGCTTCCCAAAAAACATCGCGAATGTTTAATCGGCGAATGTTGAGACTATTTCAATTGAAGAAATGTGGGTTAAATTCCTGGGTTTGAAAATTGTTAAAAAAACGGGAAAATGTCTGGCAAACAACATGTAATAGAATTGAGAAAGCACGACAAACAATTAACACCCCACAGAGGAGATATAAAACAATATTTGAAAGATATTTCAAAGTTGAAAGTGATTGGACCACTTCATCCTAATCTTCAAATAGGGAAGAGTTGCTGTTTTCACTTCTCTCTTAAATTTTAAGGTTATTTCAATAGCAGATCGCATTTGAATATCCTTTGCAGCACAGCTCGTTGAAGTTTTAAAACTTCATTAACAGTTTTGGCCTTAAAGCTGCTCACCTATTCGAGGAGGTTTTCTTCTCTGATGTTTTTCGAGGCTCGTCGTCAATAAAGTCTGTATCATGAGAGTTGCAAAGACCCTGAGTGACTTTTCTGGTCATATCGTCGAAACCCTTACCTCCAATTTGACGCAAGAGAACTGAATTACTTTAACATTGTGTTATTGCATTAATCTGAATTGACATTCCATATGCTATTTTTGTAGACCGTGATACTTTTGAGTTCCGGCACCTTCCGAGTTCGGTTCGAAGATGACGACGGTGAAGAAATTGAATTCCGCTCACTTTCAAAATAAATGTAGTACGACCAAATGACGCACTTGCGAATGTCAAAACCGGTAGCTTTCTTCCAATGGCGAAAGTCCAAAACTCGCGAATAGCGTGAGTTGAGAGACTACTGTACATTTACTCATGGTTATGGAAACTCGAAAGATTCATTTTCAACTTCTAAGCATGTATTATTTCATGGTATCTTATTGCCTGTAGTCCAACTTGCCTCTTATTATTTTCATTTGATCCTGTAACAGGAACGAGGGCCTGACTAGAACTGACAGCCGGTCGTTCACGGGCAGAAGCATTTTGTCCTCCCTGTTTCTCAGGATGTGCTGTGGGTCTTCCTGGTTGAGGTCTTGATGCATAAGTAACATCACAAAACCTGGAAACAAAAATTAAATTCTAAAAACAAACATTCTATTAACTTTTCAAACAAGTAAAATTGCAACTCTTGAAAAAATATCGTTAACACTAAAAATAATTCTAGTATTTGTATTTTCACTACTACATCGAATGGAAATAGTGGTAAATAAGCTCTAGCTCCATTAGCATGTATTTCTACAAACGATGCTGTTTCTCTTAAATCAGTCCTTAAACGTTTCTAATCTTTCCAATCTATTTCCAACACATACATTTACTTCACCACAGGCTCTGAATTCACTTTTACATGTTTTTCCATTTCAATCTGTTTCAGGCACCCAAAAGAGCGATTTCTTTGGTCAACAATTCATCTTATTTTTAAATATTTATAAATAATATAAAATTAGTTTTCGAGAAACTTAAACCATTTGAAGCACCTGCCCTCACAAAGACAGCAATGCATAAAAGGTCGTAATGTAAATATTCAGGACATGAGTGAGATATAGAGAAAATTATATTTGTGTAATCTAATTACATGAATATGACGTTTATGTCATGTTATTCAGTGCATATTCAATTTCTTAATATTGCCCATATTTCAAGCAAAATTACGCGAAAACTATTCATATTTTGAAAATATGTTTGTCATTTAAACATTTAATTTTGAAAAACAAATTTTATTCATAAGAAAAATTCCATCTTTAATACTGTAGTTGAAGGACGATGCCGAAAAATTTTGAACTTTTTTCGAAAGTTCAAGATAGTTTAACGAAACTACTTTTTTTTTCGAAAGTTCAGATAGTTCAACGAAACTGTGACCTTCGGCGTGTTATAAGCATCTTTTACGCTATCTAACAACAAAATTTAATCAAAAACCTTGGAGTCATATTTGATAAAAAATTGAAAATGTACTTGAGGCTTCCTGTAAAGAACCCTCAAAAGTTAAAACATTGCTTTCAAAGTCAAGGGGCCGCAACATCAGTCACGTCGACTGAGAAATATCAGTTTTCGTGAAAATCCAGCTTAGGGTTTTGCCGTTAGTGATGTTCACAGAGACAGACAGACAAGTTTGACGTTAAAGGATATTTCGATATCAAGGACTCACAAAACGTGAATTCTGGGTACACGTGTTAGAGGAAGTAATATACTACATATTGAAACAAGAATTACTCATTTTTTGGCTTTAGGGATCTTCAATACGAATTTTTCTGCCGAAAAATAGCAGTTTTTCGCTTCAGCATTGCATAACCTTGTCTGTTACGTATGCGAGAAAGTAATAATAGTGTCAACAAATCCTTAATCTTTCGACAGGCATGTAGGAGCATCGGCTGCCAGTATCGCTCAACTGCCATAAGAGTTTACAAGATTGAAGAAACGTATCTTTCAAGAAACTGGATATCTGTACTTCTAACCTGTATAAAAGGGGCTGTCCATAAATAAACGCTAAAGGTTGGGGGGAAGGAGTTTAAGGTAGTCTTACATTGCTGTATAGATGAGTAAAAAGTGTTATCGCCTACTGATTTTTACTTTCTCGTTTACGTATTTACTTATTTATATACGGAGTAATGTACGATTTTTTGAAAAATTGCACTATATCAACTTTTTCAGCATCTACCTATAACTACACTATGGAATATAGAAATTTGGAGAGCAAATGACATTAGGTCTCTTATTAACGCCATGCAAAATTTTGGAAATTTTAAATAGTTTTGGTGAAATTTTGTGTTAAAAACATGGTCAGTGTTAAAAAATATTAAAGAGGTTTTTTTTAAACGGCTCCAACTTATTTTTTGACCTTTAATAGGGACAGCACTAAATGCACTGAATAAGATAAAATCACCATTTTGCTGTATTACTTTGTATTTCTTTCAAAAAATTACACAAATGTAATTTTATTGCCATCCTCTCTCGTCGTTACATTGCCGATGATTTGGATACATTACTGCATTTATGAGAACAAATGGTTCAAATGTCTTATAAAGTTTCTCGAAACTGAGTTTTCTGAAAAAATTAGCACGAAATTCCGCATTTTCAAAAAGACTCCAACACCATTTTCTCGAAAACTCAGTTTTACACAACATACACAATAGTATTTTTGAAATACCTCTCACGACATGAATGTGTGTATTACCATTGATTTGTATACATTATTGCATTTGTGAGCAGAAGTGCTTCAAATGGTTTCCAATGTAGTTTCCCGAACACTCAAAAGTTTTCCGAGTTTCACATTTCGCATTTACAGAAACGCTTAAACGACATTCCTCACAAATGGCTCCAAATTCTTCTACGAAAATTGTAACACAGGACGAGGTTTAATTCTTCTATAATATTCTTTAGGTCATATTTCAGCTCTGCCCAAAAACTAAAAAAATGTGAAAAATGTATTGTGATATGTAGCGATAGATGGCAGCTGGGAAGATAGCGGGGTAAAATCGAACTAGTAGCAATAAAGAATGGCACAGACTTTTCCGTATTAGTTTTCTTTTTCTTTAGTCTCGCCTAGATATTCCACATACTCTTGCCAGCTGCCCAAAGTACATTTTTTAACATTTTCTTAATTTTTCGATTTTCTAATAGTAGAACGAAAATATCATTTTAAGAATATTAAAGAACTGTAAAACCTCGACCTAAATGGCAATTTTCTTTGAAAAAGTTGGAGCTGTTTTTAAGAAAATAGCACTTAAGCGGTACTATAAATTCGAAATTCTTTTTCCCAGAAATTTGAGTTTTCGGAAAACTTCATTAAAAGTACTTGAAGCACAATAACTCACAAATACAAGTGTTTACAAACCGCTGGAAATGTGCATATTAACAGCGTGAGTGATCTTAAAAAAAACACAATTGTGTAATTAAAAAAATACCCCAAAATGAAATTTTTCCGCCATATTAGAGAGCAATAAGCACTATGAGTTCGAAAATTTTGAAGAAAAAATTTGGAGCCTTTAAAAAATATTTAAAAAAGGAGCCATCGTTGAGAAAATTTTGAAAATATCCCAGGTGCTTCATGTAAAGCACCCCCAAAAACTAATAAATGATTTTCAAAATCGCAGCGCTTCGACTCAGGCCAAATGGAAAGAGGTTAGGGGAAGCGTCTTTCCGTTGAAATCTCGAAATCGACATTCCGCAGCATTATGTAACTTTTCCTATAATATATATTACTCCGTATGTACGTATGTATATGGGAAAATAAAAGCCTGCCCAGACCAAAGAAATTAGAAATGTAACAAGTGCGAGAAAATATGACCCATTCATGAAAATCGGACCTGTGCTATTTTTATAAGCATTCATTGTTGACTCTCGAGGAAGAATTAAATAAACAACGTTGAGATTTTTTGCGAAAATTTTAAATTTGTCGTTGGTTCATGTTAAGTAACCCCACCCACAATTTTTTAGAATTCACAAATGCGCCAAACTTAATTAAGAAAATCCAATTTGGAAAAAATCGTGTGCATTATTTAGGGGCTACAGTTGTTCATAGACGGATGGTCGATATCAACTTTATCTTGATCAGGGATCCACAAAATTAGTTTTTCTGTTTGAAAAATTTGTATTGTAACGAATATTTCATCACCTGCAGGATTCGCTGTGCGCGGATTGCGTCATCTGGCGGCGCCCCTTCCCTTCCCCCCGAACTGGACGGATCTGGACTATTCGCGAGTCGCGGGGAAAGGTGGAGAACGTGCTGGTTGTATCGAGGCGAGCGCCGGCCAGGTATAAATGCGCCACTACCGGCGGCCGCGAATCAGTAAGAAGCAGCAGTCAAGTCAGTCAGTAGTCAGTCGGTGCGTGTATGTCAGTGAATAAGCAGTCAGTTCGTCAGTGTGTGCGAAGTGGAGGCTGTGCTGTAAAGTGTGCATTGCGGTGAGCAGTGGTGCAGTGGATGAACAGCAGTCAGCAGTCTGAAGTCTGCAGTGGATGCTGATCTGTGAAGTGTGCATCGCGGTAAACAACAGTGCAGTGGACCTTGGTGTGCGCAGGGAATTGTGGCCTGCGCAGAGAATTGTGGTCAGCGCAGTGGACCGTGGACAGTGCAGCGGACTGTGTGATACTGTAGAAGAAGTGATCAGTGTAAATAAATAATCAGATTGCAGAGAACAGTGTAAATAAATAATCAGAAGAAGTAAACTGTGTAAATAATCAATCTTAGAACGGAGTCGTGTGTAAGAAAAAATACGTGAAGAACACAAGGACTGTGTAATATACCTGTATATAGATCAAGTAGTTTTTAGTGTTAGTAGATTTTAGTGTACAAGAATTGTTTACGAATAAACGTCTTTGTTAAATTTTACCCGTGTGTGGTTTTAATTTACCACCGAGAAACGTTACAGCATTTAAGAAGGGGCTAACATCTGCCAAATTGAATGGAAATGTCCATTTTAGTTAAAATTTTTATGTTCAGTTTCGACGCTTGCATTTATCACAGCGAGGGAAAGACTTTCACACAGACGGGCGTTTTGAAAGAAAGAATTCTTCATTATCAAGGATCCCCAAAACATTTAAAATCCATCTATTCCGACAATAATTCGTCATCAATTTTTTCAGCAATGCAAAACTTTGTCTAGGCTACGTATTTGAGAAAGTAACAAACAGAATGTGAGAAATATGAATGAAACTGCTTCCGCAAATACTACAATAACGGGCGAAATATGCAAAAAGAAAAGCAGAGGCAGTATTTGAACAAACGTGTTCAGCACTTGAGTCGGGATCACTATGGACAACGAGAAAAGGCAACTTCACAGTGCCTGCGGTTCGATTTGGTCACTTAGGATAACGACCTTTCGCGGAAGATTTTTCAATGAGTTTTTTCTCCGAAACGCGTGGGAATATGCCAAGCCATTCAATTGCACAAATTCAAAAGTTAACTATTTTAGTACAAAAGACATTGTACAGAATATATACATTCCCTTAAAATCGTACCAAAAAGACAAACATACCTTTGAGAAGATGTAGGAAGATGTGCCGCCGCTATTGTTGCTGGTATCTGGGATCGAATTCGTTCATTCTGATAGACAGGTGGCTGTAAACCTGTGCCTAAACCAGTGTCAACAGCTGCAGCAGCATGGCGTGCCATTGTAGCCAAACATTCTGAGTAATCAGAGTTTGGAGACTTTGGAGCCGGCTGTGTTCGAGTCTCTTCTTGACCAGATGATAGCATTTGTCTTCCTAACATCTGCTGAGCATTTGACTGGGGTTGTATTAGAAGGAGAGGAGGTGGGAATGGTTGTTCTGTCGCTGGAGGTGTGTAATAAGATTGTGATTGTGGAGGTGGTAGGTATGGTCGAGGTGGTAAATGTGGATACGGGGGCAGACGTGCCCGAGGTAATGAATAGGATTGCTGAAGTTGTGGGAATTGGTGTCGTATTTGTGAGGACTGTTGTGGCTGCTGTGAGAAATGTGGACGTTGTGAAGACTGCTGAGGTGGTTGTAAGGACTGCTGCAGTGGAGGAGACTGCTGCGGTAGATGAGGAGACTGCTGTGGTGGATGAGGAGACTGCTGTGGTGGACGAGGAGACTGCTGTGGTGAATGAGGAGACTGCTGTGGTGGACGAGGAGACTGCTGTGGTGAATGAGGAGACTGCTGTGGTGGACGAGGAGACTGCTGTGGTGGACGAGGAGACTGCTGTGGTGGACGAGGAGACTGCTGTGGTGGACGAGGAGACTGCTGTGGTGGACGAGGAGACTGCTGTGGTGGACGAGGAGACTGCTGTGGTGGGTGAGGAGACTGTTGCGGTGGGTGAGGAGACTGTTGCGGTGGGTGAGGAGACTGTTGTGGCGGGTGAGGAGACTGCTGCGGTGGGTGAGGAGATTGCTGTGGTAAATGAGGAGATTGACGAGGTAAATGAGGAGACTGACGTGGTAAATGAGGAGACTGACGTGGTAAATGAGGAGAGTGACGTGGTAAATGAGAAGATTGATGTGGTAAATGAGGAGGCTGATGTGGTAAATGAGGAGGCTGATGTGGTAAATGAGGAGGCTGTTGTGGTAAATGAGGAGGCTGATGTGGTAAATGAGGAGGCTGTTGTGGTAAATGAGGAGGCTGATGTGGTAAATGAGGAGGCTGATGTGGTAAATGAGGAGGCTGATGTGGTAAATGAGACTGATTTAGATGTGGGGGTTGATGTGGTAAATGTGGGGACTGGTATGGCAGATGTGGGGACTGCTGTGATAGATGGGACTGATGTGGTAGATGTCGAGATGGATGTGAAAGATGTGGAAACTGGTGTGGTTGATGTGGGGACAGATGTGGTGCATGTGGGGACTGATGTGGTGACAGATGTAAGGGCTGATGTGATGAATGAGAGGACTGGTGTGGAGGTTGATGTGGCAAAAGTGAAGGTTGTGGGGGTATAAGCGGAGATTGATGAGGAGGGATAAAGGAAGATTGTGATGTGACTTGACTTTGGGCAGCAAGAGAGCCCTGTTCAATTTGCCCGGGATGATTATTGAGTCGCAAATATTCTGGAAGAGAAGGGAAATCTCGCTCAGTAGGCAAATGAGATGTTGATCGAGGCAGAGAATTTGTTGGGTACACTGATCTCTGATTAGGTTGTGGATGATTTTGCAAATCATTACTATGCATACTGTTGTACTGATGAGAAGGATTCAAATGCAGATTTCTCCTCATAAGAAGATTTTGCTGCATACGAAGTGAAGCGAGATAATCATTGTGCCGAGCTTCATTTTGCAAATGCGACGTTGGATCACGTACAGCAGCTTGATGGTCAGGCGCAGCCTGGGTAAATTGAGGTTGAAGTGGTGGTAAAGCTGGATAAGCCGTTTGAGAAAGAGGTAGCAATGGTGGTAATTGTGTTGAAGCAGATAAACCAACAGATTCAGATACATGAGGATGTGCAACTTGAGCTGAACTAGATGGTAAATGAGGCATTTGTGGTCGATGAAAATGAAGAGACTGTGAGTGATTATGGCTCTCTGGAATTCGAGAGAAACTTGAAATTGACGGGTAATATGTAGAGTATCGAGATTGTTGAGATGAAATAACAGGTTGAGATAATGGCGGCATTTGTTGTACTCTCGCGTTGTTTTCTACTACTTGGCTGGTCAATTGAATTGAAGGGCTTTGTTGGTGTAAGTTGCACAACTGTGCAGAATTTGATGCATTATGAGGCTGAGGCAAGCGCACGAGCTGTGGTGGTTGAGAGACTAGTTGTTCACGAAAAATTTGATTTGTTTGCTGCAGAGGTTGAGGTACATCATTCACCAGAGGTCCTTGTGCATTTCGAGAAGACTGAGCATGGGGCAGATGACTATGGTGAGAAGGGTGCAATCCGACATTTAAAGCAGTTGGTTGAAAATAATGAGGATGTTGTAGAGAACTTTGAGAAGTATGAGAAGATGGCTGAGAAAAATTGTAATTATCAGCACTCATATGTGTAGAAGAATAAGGGGGAAAATTGTATGATTGTGATGATAATGCAGCCTGCTCTCGAGACTCTGTAGCAGCATTCGTTTGTCTTGAGGCTGTAACAAAAATAAAACTCTGTAATGCCTATTCAGGAATACAGCTTATTTACTCTCTTATTTACATTATTGGTGTCTACTCTTAAAAAAATATACGCAAATATAATGAATGCGATAAAAATGTTTACTGATTATGTACAGCAATCTAGTAAAAGCATCAATATCAACTATAGTCATAAGGAAAATAAAACAGCAAAATTGGAATGGTTCACGTAAAAGAACTGCACAGTAGTTTTATTTTTATTTCCTCATTTAGAGAGTATGAATTGTCATGCTTTCTTTGTTTTTATGTCGGTCTTAGGCCCATCATCATAGACAATGCACAAATTAATGAATTGTTTCAGTTATTGGACATAAAATGGAAGTGGTTGGTGCAAGATGTTATCTCAAAATATTTTTTGAGGTTTTGGTCGTATTCTTTCATGGTCTAATGACATATACTTCTGAACTCTTATTTCTATAAAAGCTACCAAATATTAAAAAAATTGATGTCACCTAGTGTTTGTACAAAAGAGGTTTACTCAGAGAAACAGTGTTATGTGAATTTCTTCCTATGAACAGTAATCTGTAAGCAATGATTTCTCTTTTATCTGTAAAAAATTTATCTGAGTCTACTGTATTACTAGTAGTAATTAATGATTACCATTCCTTTCAAATCCTATATTTATCTCAAGGCAATATTTTAGTAGAAGTGCAACTTAATTTATCTTCGTTTTCAGACCTGCGCATAAGTGCTTTACATACACAAACAATACCGGTAAAGGCCTAAAACTGTGAGAGAACGATAGCACATAGAAGGCTACAAAATTACGCATTCATTCTGTTATTAACTTCACTTCACAAAAAAATGGTAATATCAAACTTTTATTTTTTTGGTTGAAAAACCGTATATATCCATGGACTTAATTTTTTTAGCAGCAGTTTATTTAGTGTGTGAATACGCCATTAATCTGTATTGTGTATTTTTGTAGATGAAGGAAAGTTTCAGAGTGCAATATGTAATCGCATAGTAACTGATCTGTCAAGAAAATTCTCAAATTTAAATTGCAGTTTATTAGTAATTTATATATCAGTGTAAAACTGAAGCATTGCCTATGATTCTAATTGCAATACCCAATTAAATCAAATTAACTCTGACACGATAGTTCAAGGAGAGCAGATGTACAGCATGTACATCTGCTCTCCTGTGATGTACAGCATCACCAGCATATACATTACACTGTGAAGTTTCTCAAGGGTGATAGAACCCTCATTTTTTGCAAGAAGATATTACTCCGTAGCAACGTCTATGATGTTAGCTGCACAATGTAATTCAATGTTGTCAGTTTCATGTAACTGTCACAATCAATATGTATAGCGTGCAAGATATTTGCCTCTATACCACACCTCTTCAATGCTTAATGAACAAAAACCTGACTAATAAAAAATCCAACATCTTATAACGCCTTTAAAATATGAACAGGTATTTATTTCAATCATAATTAATTAATTAGGTATACAGCATAAGTCATTTAAGGAGAAAAACACAAACATATAAGCATGTTCCTCATAATTAGCAATGAATCATTCGTTTACTGTTTTAGGCTTCGCAGCAAATATTTTCGTAGAATTTTTACTTTCTCTTATACGACGTATTTACGGAGTAATATGCTGAAGAACCAAAAAAAACTGGTACATCAGCCTAATATCGTGTAGGGCCCGGAAAAGTGGCGCAACACGTGACATGGACTCGAATAATGTCTGAAGTAGTGCTAGAGGTAATTAACACCATGAATCCTGCAGGTGAATCCTGAATCCTGCTTGTCCATAAACTCGTAAGAGTACGAGGGAGTGGAGACCTAAAGAGCACGTTGCAAGGCATCTAAGATATGGTCACCAATGTTCATGTCTCGGGATTTTGGTTTCGAGAGAAAAAACGCTGGGCTCTGGTAACGAGAAAGTGAATAAATCTTGTCCCTATACATGAAGAAGATAGATTTACTGCAGTAAAATTGCCTAAACAGGAATCTGTACAAGCCAGAAACCTATTTTAACCGGAAAATTTCCTTGGCCCGTGAAGTTAAATGGCATTTTACACAGCATAAAATGGAATCTGTCCAACGCGGAAACAGAACGGTTTTTCATGTCCCGCGGGGGAAGTAAAATCTTTATAAACGGAATTTATGCGAATTTAATGCAACTGGCGCGAGACACGAGATACTCTTTCATGAAATGAATGTATCAGCAAGTCTGTCCCAGTGAGTTTGAGTCGTGGCAGCCTCACAGTGAAAGCGAGGAGCTTCAGTTGTCGACGAAAACTTGAACCTTGGGGTCGCTTGTCTGTGAATTCCCTCCCTCCCAGCTCTCTAACCATAGGCAGGTGCACGGGCACGGCTTGTATTCACGCAACTGCCGCCCACGCGTTGAAATCGTCACTCTTCGACAAAAGCTGCCTTGGTCAAGGCCATGCGAGGCTATCAGAAAGATAGTACTCTGGGTTGTAACGCATTGAGCGTTGAAAGACACAGCGAACAGTCCGGATGCAGTCACTAGGCAGTGAGGTGGTATTTTGATGAGTTTCACAACCATTTTAACAATGGTTGGAAAAAACAAAATCCTAAATATTAAAATGTTTCAACTTCAGAAAACATAATTGAAAAGGTAAAGTGGGAACCCAAAAAGCAAAAATTGTGCACTAAAATAATATTTTTTACGATGGTGAAGGTAATATTTTCGTTGAAATCTGTTTCGAAAATTGCAAAAATTCAAAATTTGTGCCGCATCTTCCTGCGACTACAATTAAGATTTTTTCTTAAAGAATTGTGTACAACACAAACAATTTTCAAATAAGGTTTTGTTTACTTTGTGGTGGTGATGGTTGTGGTTGTGGTGCTGGTGGTGGCGGCGGCCATGGTGATTGGGATGGTGGTGGTGGTGGTGATAGGGTTGGTGGTGGCGGCGGTGGCAGCGCGGCGGAAGCGCAGTTCGCTAAAGCGCGTTGTTGCCAGCATGGCGTTCAAGAAACAATGGCAGATTTGTTTGGCATACATTTCACAACGCAATAATGCTGATAGCTCTAGCAAGCTCGAAAAATATATAAAAATAATTATTAAATACTATAGTATTGTTATAATCTCAATTTTATCTCGTGGGCGGATTTTGTTGACCTAAAACACTGCCATAAAATATCAATAAAATGCTCTGATAATGCTTTAAAAATGTCCTAAAAACAAAGAAAAATGACATTAGAAAATGTTATCAAAACCACATCAGATGAACAATTCAAGCTGTTGGGTATGTAACTCATGTAATCGAGGCTTCTTCCTATTGTTCAAGTGCTCAGCTTGCAAACTTTAGGTTTGGACTGTTCTTTAAAATAAATCTTTATTAATCGCGAAATCGGCCGAACAGACAATGGCGCCGATAGACGTCACAGGAACTTTAGATCACATAGTACTCACGACTGACATTACAAAATAAAGGGGAAGAAATCGAATAACCTTCTCAAGAATTGTGATGAAAAATTTGTTGAACCTCTTCAATATTGCGTGAAGCAAGTACTATAAAAATGATATTAAAACTATGAAATTAGCAAAAATGCATAAAAAATTACTTATTAGTAGAAATCGACGATAAATGCACAAAAATGACATAAAATTGGGTCATTTCGTTTTGTCTTAACATAAAATGAATTTGTTAACTAAGAGCCTTTGTTCTAAAGAGAGAAAAGGGGCATTTCATTAAAATCCGCCCCCACTCACTTCAAATCAAAGAACATGTAGGCCTATATGGATTAGGCTAGGTATCCTAGAATTTAAGAAAACGTCCAGAAAATGCACATTACTCCATACTATATCACACACGATTTTTAACTGATTTCGACGTTAAATAAATAAATAAAACATAAGTCCTCATAATTGTACCATAACCAACATATCGACAAAAATTCAAAAGAATTTCAGACTGACAGGTTGTCAAACGATGCGTGAGAAATTCATATAGGTTATTCAAAACATTGTAAAATTACACTAAACTACTCATTTTTAAACAATTGTACATGTCATTTTTCAAAGAGCTGATTTTTTAGAACAGATTTCTTGTAACAAAAAACTCATCATTACTGTACTTTTGAAATGATAGTTTTTTTGTTTGCAATTTTCGACGTTAGATTTGGACGATAATGAAACTAGCATAATTTTCTTTTTCCGTACTACGCTATACAAGATATAATTTAAAGAAAAAAATTTGAGCAATTTTATTGAAATATATTTTATATAGATTTAAAAGCCTCGATGTTTTACGCAAAAGTACGAAAAGCTACACATTTTCGAAAAATTGAACATGACCTTACTTCAAGATTGTCTGTAAGCAACACATTGTTAAGGATCAAAATCTCTATCTTCAATAATATAACTGTAGGAAGACGCCGAATTTTTTTTGAATATTTATAATTTTCGAAAATCTAGAAATTCAACGAAAACGGGACTTCCACTATTCCCTTAAGTGTTCATTACAATGCCAACAACAAAATTCAATTTAAAAAATGTAATGTATTTTTTTGAAAATTATGTAAACATCTGAAGAACTTCATGTAAAGTACCTTCCTCCCCCCCAAAAAAAAAATCTGTTTCAAATTCCAGGAGCCGTGATATCAGTGAGATCGATTGGAGACTACCAATTTTGGAGAAATTCGACTGAACGGATTACGCGCTAGCGATGACCACACGGACGGACAAAACAAACGTTTTGCCGTCAATCGATTTTTTCGATATGAAGGACCCACAAAACATGGATTCTGACCAAACGTATTTGAGGAAGTAATTTACTATACACAGGAACAAGATTTATCCACTTTTTCATCATCAGGACCCGGAAATAAGACTTTTTTCTGTCGAAAAAAGTTTTTTTCGCAGAATTTCAATACTTTCTCTACACAGCATAAGAATAGCGAGAAAGTAAAAAAATACCAAGAGAGACAATTGTGAACGAACACACTTTTTAACAAGGATGACTCGGCTTAAATCGCAAGTGTCTACAAATTGTGATTCCCTATACTTACTGCCTCTTCCCCCTCTCCCTCTTCGCCCACCACGCTGTCCACGACTTGCCCCCTGCTGAGGGACCTGATCTACAGGAAGGCCAGCTTCAACTATTGGAGACCGCCTCCCAGAGACAGCTGAGGAATAAGACACGATTTCAACAACACAGCACAATTTACACAAGGCTTACATACCTACAAAGACATTAGTAACAAAATTATTACAAAGTTCCAACACAAAACTCGGCGACAGTTACCACACAGTTACAAGAGCTGACACAGGTTCAAGTACATTCAACCAATCCCATGCAATTAAATAATAATATTCTCAAAATTGCTGCTTTGAAAAATTTATACAATTCTGAGACAAAATAGAGAAAAAAACTAACTCCATGAAATAACACACAATTTCCACAGTTGTCCGAAAAAAGTCAGATAAACGAAGAGAAACATAATTTTAATAATGAAAATATAAATTTAATACATACTCAACTAACAGAACACGGCAGTCCTGCTTGCTCTCTCTCTCGTTGCCACCTCCCGCCTCTCTCTCTCGTTGCCACCTCCCGCCTCTCTCTCTCGTTGCCACCTCCCGCCTCTCTCTCTCGTTGCCACCTCCCGCCTCTCTCTCTCGTTGCCACCTCCCGCCTCTCTCTCTCGTTGCCACCTCCCGCCTCTCTCTCTCGTTGCCACCTCCCGCCTCTCTCTCTCGTTGCCACCTCCCGCCTCTCTCTCTCGTTGCCACCTCCCGCCTCTCTCTCTTGTTGCCACCTCCCGCCTCTCTCTCTTGTTGCCACCTCCCGCCTCACTCTCGTTGCCACCTCCCCCCTCACTCTCGTTGCCACCTCCCCCCTCACTCTCGTTGCCACCTCCCCCCTCACTCTCGTTGCCACCTCCCCCTCACTCTCGTTGCCACCTCCCCCTCACTCTCGTTGCCACCTCCCCCTCACTCTCGTTGCCACCTCCCCCTTCACTCTCGTTGCCCCTTCTCTCTCTCGTTGCCCCTTCTCTCTCTTGTTTCTCAGCATTTGTAGTTTTAAAATGTTGCTAAACTCGTTAGTTTGTTCTATAGTAATTGTATAATAGTAGTAATTCATCATTCAACTAAGCCTCACACAGACAGGGGCGGAAGATCCGCACACTATGCAGAATGTCCGCAGCGGAATTTTCGCGTCACGTGGTGGCTTATGAGCAGTCAGGAAGGCGGGAGTCGCGGCAGCGGATTAACAGCGTTTAATCCGCAGCGGATTTTGTTTCCAGGTCGGACGCGTTTATTCTGCTACCGCTCGAGTTCCGCTGTGAAAAACACGACAAAGACTCGTCCGATGTCGAATATTATCAGCTCGCCACGAATGAACTGTCAGAAAAAATACCGTCATCACGGGCTACTTGGACCCTTAGGGTACTACTAGGAACCACGCGAAACAAATATTATCAGCGGTTATAGTATTTTATACACTGCATTGATCAGTTAGTTTCAAGTTACTTCCGTGCAATGACAAAACAGTTCAGCATTAAACGCGTTCATTGGAAGGAAAAATCTCTGTCTTTAATTTTGTAGTTGTAGAAAAACGTTGGGAATAATTCATATTTTTGAAATTTTCGAAAATTCAGAGTTAACCGTGAAAATTGGACCTACGCCACCTTTATAAGCGTGTTTTACTCTGTTAGTACAAGAAATTTAAAGAAAAAAATTGAAGCTGTTTTTGAGCACGTTTTGAAAATGTCCGGGGGCTTTTTATTCAATTGTGACTCCCCGTACTACGTATATATGTACGTATACGGGAAGGTACAAAAGCAAATTTGGGGTAACATCTTGAATCGCAACTCAGCTATTTTTTCTTCTTGTCCGCCCACTTGTATTGTTCGTGTCAAATTGGACAACAATCACTCCCGGGAATCTACAGTTTTTGTGACACTAATGTACTAAATTCTCACGTTTGTATAACAGACGTGTGTTTTTCAGTTTACAATTAAAAATGTATGTAATTATATGAACTACCTCTTTATAGTTCGGGTAAATTAATCAAAACCTGTTTTTACCCGCGAACATGCACCTACACGTACTTTCAATTGTTCAAGTTACGACTTGTATTTCTTACAAATTTATTCAGTTATGACTAACAATTATAATACTAAGAAATGGATGTTCACAGCTTGCAGAAATATCATGTTCATAATTTCGATAAAATATTAACATTATGCAACTTGTCTTAAAAATCTTTAATAACTTCACAAATACTCGTAAAGAATCAAGGAAAAATATCAACAGTTTCAGGCAATTGTTTACGATAAAAAGCAACTCCATCAATAATAAACATAAAAAGAACATGTTATTCTTCTTCTAAGTCTACGCAAACTCCCAATATTTATCCTTAAAAAACATAAATGTTTACGTACGTATTTAGAGTATGAATTACAAAAATTGCTGACTAGCGGCCGTCTTTCCTAAAGTAAATAAAATTGAAATTTTTCACTGAATTTACGAGCTCCACGTTGGGCGCAATTGTACTGAATCGTATTGTCTATAATTTAATCACAATATATTTTAGATCATAGTCTTCTTATAATTAAAACCATTGTATTTTGCCCCTATAATTTCTTTCAATGTAATCTAATGAAGAGGCTAGCTCTAATTTTCATTCAGGTTTCGGGCGCGTGCATACTTAGATAATTTTCGGAGCCTGTCAGTTTTCTCGTAGGCTAGAAAATACTGCTCATACGAGTATTTGGATTTAATTTTGTTAGGAAACATCCTTTAACTAACCTTAATAAAAAATCAAACAACTTGTAATTTGTAACGATATTGCCAGCGACATTAAGTATCAGCTGCAAAATTAATGTATTTCAATATTCTATTGGTTTTAAAAGTTTGACAATATTTCATTACATTTTTCTTATTGCTGCCTATTTTAATGGCCATCGAATCTCTACTAAAAAATTACAATCCTTTTTCTAATTTAATATTACCTTAAAATTAAGCATATCTTGGTCTTGATAAAATATTTTTATTAAAGTATTTTTCCCTTCTTGTCTAAACTTTCCTTTGCGAAGATTATTCCATCAATCTTGACGTGACGAGATCAGCGACTATTTCATAATTCCATGCTGGAGCTCTCATTACCACACCGAATTTAGCTTTTAAGTTTTGCTACTATTCGCGACCTATATATTCCACGAATATTACTATTTTTTCGCTAATCAGTTATAGTTCACATACTTCCCTGTTCTCTGATAACCGCGGACCACATGTCCATTTTCTATCTCACGAACTAACAACAAAATATTTTTACTCAACGCCTTGACGACTATCGATCCTCACGATACAAAATCCAAAGTTCTGTCCTAGAGTGTTCGTTTTCACCTACGATCAGTGTTAACCAATTCATTTGTTTGATTGTTATTACTTTGAATCGGTGCGTTCTTGTTGCCCCCGCATCTAGCCTCTCTTGTCTCTTATCAACAATGCCCCATGTTATTAATTTGCTGTTTTCGAAAAAAAATTGTCCAAAATTTATTTAATCCTTATAATATTTGCATTTTCTGAAGCCTTGCATTCTCTGACTCATTTTAATTTGTGTCTTTGCGCAATTCCTTATATTTCACTTTTTAAACGGGGTTAATGTTCTGCTTTTCGAATGCAACGAAAAAACAAGGTATTTTGCTTTACCTCAGTATAGATACAAAACCTTTTTGACCGATTTCGCTGAAATTTCCCCTTAGTTCTCATTAGTATGTAGATCGGTTTGAATTAAATCGGACATGAATGGGCATTGCTTTCACAAAGTTAATCGATGATGTGGGATCTATGCCGTTCCGAGAGGACATAGCATGAAGTGCGATCTAACGGTATCTTTTTGAACTACTCGCATCGCTTCGACTAATAATTTCGAACAATATCGAAGTTACAATGTAGAAAACAGGATATCTAAACCAAATTGATTTGATTTTTAAAGTGTGAGATAATTTAATAAAGTATAGTTTATAATTAATCTTCATGGAATAAATTGATTTTAAGCTTGAATTGTATTTATTTAACACACTGCAATAGCGAAGTATCGCAGAGTTCGCTAGTTGTTCATATGTACAGCAAAAGGGTCAATTTTTCCCACAAAATGTGTCTAGAAGATATTAGTAAATACATCTCTGCATCAAGCTCTTTAATGAAGAGAAAAAATATCGCAGAAACATTAGCTTATAAATGGTAATATCATTATTATACACGTCAGTGTATAATGCAAGTCAGTGTACAAATTAACGAAAGCGACTGTTCTTAGAAGTAGCAAGTTTACTTTGTGCAACTTGATCTGAAAAGGTTTTTTAATCAGTTAAGGAGCCATATCAATTTTCGTTGAGTTGTGCTCCTTTTCATTCCTTGAGTTTTTCGTATCTAATGTAAGGCTTGACAGTTGCAGCCTCGGGGAGTTTGTTATTAATTCTAACTTTTGGGCACTGTTTTCTTCTTAATGAAAATGTAATAGTTTAGAATGTATTGTTACACGCCATATATTGTTCCATTCTTCTGTTTTCTCCGGGTGCGCTTGTAAATGTGATAAATGACAGCTGGGATTTTCATCTGCTAGGATAGCTGAGTCAACTGCAAATGTAGCAGTAGTAACGTGTAGTATGTAATCGGCAAGTCTGGTGTAGATATAAGGTGTGGAGGAGGTCCAAGGATATTTCCTTGGGTCCTCCAGATAGATTTGAATTCTAAAAGAGCGTCTTGAAAAAAGTTATCGTTTCACTTGAAAAAAAGTTATCGTGGAGATATGATTGAAAGAGAAGGTAACCCGTATGAGGTAGCAAATATTTTATCTGATGTAATAGACCAAGCCAGACTATCGAATGCTGCCAGGTTGTCGAGGAAAGCAGCAGACCAGTATATTTTCTTTTCTTGTTTTTGAGATGTATAAAATTCACAATGAGTTTGCTGAATTGTAAAAAGTCCTTTAAAAAACATATTGTTGAACTCTCTGATTAAAGGTTTAAGCTACAATAACAGCTTTTTTTTAAACTTTTGAACTATCAAAAGAAAACTGGGAAAGAAAACATGAAAAGAAATCAAAATCAAGCTTTAAAAAGCAATGGCCATACCTACAAGGTGTGTTCCGAAAGTAATGCAATTGAATTTCCCGCGTCGCTCCTATTGGTCGGAGTGGAATCGGACCACTTGCAGTAGGTGGGGGGGACTCTTAGCTTTGCTATGAAACCGGCCTCAGTGCTCTGCAAGCTGTGCAAGCGGCAAGACGTCGGTTATTGTGAATCTCTGCGCGCCGACCGTGTCACGGATAGAAATGGAATCGACGACCGAGCAACGTTACGCGATTAAGTTTTGTGCTAAACTGAAAAAGTTTCTTGAGGAGACTTACAAAATGATTCGTGAGGTTTATGAGGACTCTGCTCTGTCCGACTCTCAAGTTTCGAAGGGGTTAAAGGCCTTTGAGGGCCGGGAAGAGGTTCACAATGAACAACGTTCTGGGCGTCCGTCAACCAGCAAAACCGACAACAATGTCTTTTTCGACAGCAAAGGAATGATCCATATGGAGTTCGTTCCTCAAGGACAAACAGTTAACGCTGTCTACTACGTGGATGTGCTGGAAAGACTCCGAAAAAGGGTCGTCAGGACGAGAAAAGACATTTCCACTACCTGGCAACTCCATCACGACAACGCGCCTTGCCATAACGCGCTACGAGTCCGCGAGTTCCTGGTCAAACATCGGGTGCCAACGCTTCCCCATCCTCCCAACAGTCCTGCCCTCGTCCCAGCAGACTTCTTTTTGGTCCCTCGGGTTAAGGCGGCCCTGAAAGGAACCCGTTTTTCGTCCATAGAAGAGATCCAATCAGCCGTGACGAAGACCTTGCGAGAGGTCGCCGAAAACGCCTTCCAGAGCGCCTACCGTTCATGGCAGAGTCGCTGGAAAAAATGAGTAGAGGCCCAAGGACAGTATTTTGAAGAATTTTAAGTGTTTGTGAAAATATGTTCAATAAATTAATTTAAAAAATAATAATTGCATTACTTTCGGAACGCTCCTTGTATTCTCCTCTAAGGATGTGAAAAATGGGTAACAACATCTAGGGGGGGAAAAAATTCACGCAAGAGAAATGCGATTCCTGAGGTGTGTGAAGGTCTTCACATTAATGGATCATATCGTATGTGAGATTTTAAGAGTATAATTGGGAATTACCAGCTCACAAGAAATGATAAATGCGTATAGAAAAGAACTGGAAAAAACATTAACAAAGAAAGAATGAGAGATTACCCAAGCACGCATATGACTATCTTCCAAAAGGAAAAAGAGAAGTATCTGGATTGGCTTAATCCTTGCTGCTGATGATGATGAAAACGTATCAGTTATGATAGTAAACTTAATTACATCGTCACTTCCGTGACAGGTTTTATCATAGGTGTTATTTGAGCCAAGGCTAACTACTATTGTACTACAACAAGTGTTGTAGTTGGTCTTGTTCGAGCGTACTTCATTTGACTACGGTAGAAGAACTTTATTAATATTGATGTTATAAATTGAAGACCTTTCTTTGTCAATTATTGTAATATCTTGCTATCAATAAGATCGAAACATACACATTTTGTGGGATCCGTTTGATTTTTATCGTTTCTTCTATCTCTTGCGAGTTGAAATGTTTAAAAGAAAACGGTAGAAAGTTGTAGAGAATTCAGAACGTCCGTTACTTCATTTTTACAAGTACTCGGTTTTTCTGCTACTTTGAATAGTGGCATGTATTGTTCCGCAACACATTCTTCTTTTTCTTCTGCGATTCATGCCCAAGTACTACCTGTTCGTCGCATTTGAAGGATGTTTTGCTGCGGGCGTTTTAAGTTTTTCTCTTTATAGTGAATGGCTATAGAGGTTTGGTTGCATCTATAGCTGCATGGTTGTTAGATTCAGTTTATGATAAATACTTAATAGTCATTTAGATTCATATTTTCGTGTGCTTTTAATTGTATTATTAACACCTTGCTGCCTTGTATTTTTTCTTTTGTCGTTCCTTGGAAGTGTTTTCAAGAAGATTCTACGTCTTTCTGTCATGTACTTTCTATTTCTAACATACTGACCAACTGATATAAACAAACACCCCCAGCTGGACTTCTTTTTAATGAGGGGTCGAAGACAAAACACATTAGAAGCAAAATCCAGCAGATAATTACCGTCTGCTCAAACTCCAGTACAAACTGGTCGTCAATTCAAAACATTACTCAAGCAGTATCACCACTAAAGTTATGTAATATGACAAATTGGCAAAAATTCCGTGTGATTGCGAACTTCCTGGAAATAATGTCTTAAAAGAGACGAAAGTATCCGGACATCCGGGTGAAATAAGACAAAAAATTCTGAGAATAAAATAAGAATAAACATCAGTTCACTTATCAGCATCAAAATGTCTTAAAATGACTAACAACAATCAAGTATAATTACAGCCTCAACGGGAGAAGATACGAAGTGTAGATAATAGTGCCATATTTTCAGAGAGTTATTGTGCTGATAAGATACAAGATTCTAATCAGTTTATCTATTATCTAACAATGTCGTCAAATATTTTTTAAGATAAACGGTTATGACGAATATAAACCTGTGCAACACTTGGGTAAAATACCTATTTAGCAATAAGAAACAGAAAAAAAATAACATGCATCATTATAACAAAAGCATTACAAAATTGAGGCATTTTTGAGAAAATTTGAAAATAATTTTGAGAGTTCATGTAAAGTACCTCCCAAAATGAAAAGATCGGTTTCGAAATCAAGGGACCGTGACATCAGACATGTCATTTGAGGGAAATCAATTTTGGTAAAAATCCTACTTGTTATTTAGCAGCTACCGTTGTTCACAGACGGATGGAAAGACGTTTTGCCATAAACCAATTGTTTAGTATCAACGACCCACAAAACGTGAATACTAACTACACTATGCGTTAAAGGAAGCAATTTACTTCACATTGGAATTAGATTTATTCACTTTTTCGGAATTAGTGCTCTACAATACGAGCTCTTTTTGAAAGAAAAATGAAAAGGTCTTTGACACTTTGCGTTAAATATTCCACAAAATTAAAATATCAATTCGAAATTCAAGAGACAAAGACATCAGCCAAATCGATTGAGGAATGTCAAAGTTGAACATCCTGTTAACTCCTAATGTCGTTCACAGACGGACAGACGTTTTGGCATTTTCCAGTATCAAGAACCGACCAAATGTGGATTCTGACTACACGTTTTAGGAAAAGTAATTAACTACATATTGAAACAAGAAGTATCCACCTTTCCGTATTACCTACAATACGAAATTTTCTGCCATCAAACTGGCGTTTTTTCCAGTAACTTTCTCTTTACTACATAAGTATTACGCGAGCAAGCAAGAAGTCGTTTTCTTATTTTTTTTAAAATGTGAGTAATTTAACATAGTATTGCAAATTTTGGAATTTCCCGCGCTTCATTTGCAAGTCCATAACCTGCATAGTCCATAGTTTGCAAGTGCCTAAGCATACTAGCGAGCTATGGCTGGTCTCAGAATGTACTATTGGATTCGCATGCCGTTGCAGTTTGAAATTCTGAGAATTCTTCCCGATTATTGGGAGATGTTCTAGTTCTTTGAAATGCAGTTTCAAATGTAGAATTTGTGTTGGGCTTTAACAGAATTAGTTTTCACTCCTTATGGGTTTCGATTTGTAATGAATGAGTTTTACAAGTGATGACAGATGTGTTATGAACTGAGATTGCGGTATTTTATCATAACTGTTACTAAGTGCGAGAGAGTACGTGCCGTTTACCATCACTAGTTATCATCATTTTTGGACAGTGAATTGCCTATTTTCCCATGGGTTCTTTCATGTGAAAATTCACCAAATTGGTTCCTACTAGTTTAAAACAAAAGAGTTAGTTTCCCCAGAACAAATGAATGTACACATTCAGAGAAGAACATCATTTAACAAGAAAAACTAGTGCATATAGTGACGTGAAAATATGCTATTTTTTAGCTGACAGCCGGGATTGCTTGAACTTTGAGAAACCACTAGCGAGTGAAACAGTGGAGGAAAGAAAATTAAAATTGTTTTGTCCACATTATTGCCTTTTTCAACAAATTCAGCACCTAAATACATTTTATTTTATGAACAGAATAAGACTCCAGCGTGCGATCAAGCAAGTAAGCACGAACATACTGAGGATGGTGGGGAAAAGAACATAAATTCCATGCCTTCATGCACAAGCAAAACAAACACATCATTGAACACTAATTATCTAAGAATACTAATGGAGTTTTCAGCCATGATTAATGCAGAGACCACAATATTAATGCACAACAATATATACAAATTTTTATATATTTTCCTTTCAATATCCCATCTTTACAGACACATTTTGACATTTAAAAAAGAAAGGATTGTAACTGAAATTAGAGCTAAATTAATGAAAATTTCATCAAATGAATTTCCCTGATAATGATGAAGACTGATAACCGAGATTCGACTTCCATTCTTTAAAATATTTACTTTTCAATTTAACAATATTACAGTTACAATGCCAATTAAGTTCACCTCTGAACACGTACAAACATTGGTGCAATGTTCATTCTTGTCCATGGCATAAAATTTTGTTTGAACACATTTATGTAAGGGAGTTGAAAAGGAAAAATTGTTCAAGGCAGAAACATTGACTAAAATTCTCTTGTACTATTATAAAATATTAATAAGAAATTGAATTTCTACTTTTGGATATATTACAGTTCCCTGCATGGCGGAAGGAGATGGGTGAGCTATTGCGCATCGTATCCTGCTTCAGCCAATGATCTTCAGGCACCAGTTTGCGTCACAATATTAAAAGTAGCCAGAAAACAAAGTTATAGCCTCGTTAAAACTCGTTAAAAAAGATTGCATCTTTTATTTCAATTACACCTTCATCGTGTTATTTTTCGTCGAAAATTGTCACTTAATGCCACTTTCAAAACGTTTATCACATCTCGCTCTTCGTGCAACATGACGGCTAAAGTCTAGTCTGGCGATTCAAACGAAGTGCCCTGTGTTGTGGTCACGTGTTTCGTGACGCAAACTGGTTTTGCGCAGAACGAGCAAAAATCGGTGAGCCGGACTAGCTCACCCACGTCTTTCCACTATGGTTCCCTGTACTTACTTCCTCTGCCCCTTCCCCCTCGCCCCCTTCCAGATGGTCTGCCCCGTCCCCGCTGAGCCGGCCGGGAGGCTGCCTGGGCAGCTATCGCAAATGGAGGTGGATTGAAGAACGAGGCTGGGGAGGAAGACATTTTTCACAAACAGTCCAAGCACATTTCCCAAAGCACATCACACCAGAAAAAGAGAGATCGAGTTACAAGCGCAACACAAAACACATCGGTCAAAATACATTTTAATACAGTATATTTGTACTTCTTGGTAACATAACACAGACTACAGTCAACTCCGGTTATAGTGAACTTCTGTGGACTAACATTTTTGGTTCACTAATTCTGAGGTTCGCAATATCCGATGTCAAAATTAAATAGAATTTTTCCATCACGATTGATTTTATTAATATAAAGATACAGCAAAATACGTTAACACGAACTGAAAATTTGAATATCCTTATTTGTTTTTAAAAAATCAATTATTTTCAATTGTTTGCCATTAGTAATTCCTCTAGAACCTTCTCCCGAGTTCGTGCTCTCTCCGTACTTCATTCTGTATTGTGCTCTGTACCTAAGTATCGTAATGCGGTCTTGACACTCAACGGCTCTTGCACTGTTGGTACACTGTCTCACTCTCCGAAGGCCCCTTCACTCGCCTAATGACATACGAGATGCTTTCGGTAACGAGATGGCGCAAGCGGCTAATGAAACTGATCGCTTTTCCGCGCGGTGCGGCGGATATCGCCAGGTTGCGTCAGTCACATGCTTCCTGTCGCCTACGTAGAACTGCACGCGCTTTGCCCCGCGGACTATCAAGTAATGACAACCGAGATTGAAACTGAAGTAAGCAATCGCGCGTTGCCGCCGCCAGTGGCAGCCCATGCAGGACACTGCCTTGATTCCGCAGTGAAATCGAGTGGCCTAAGGTCATCAGTAAGGTGCACATTCACGGCCCGCCACCATCACCTCAGAGGAGACTTCTTCGATTATGACATTTGGACGACATTTTTTTCAAGCTGCCTAGAAATGGAATTTGTAGCACTGAGGCAATACTTTATTTTCCAAGACGTATTTCCTACGTTTGCTTTAGCGTTCAGGTTCAGGCTTTAGCATATAACCGAATATTCTTATGCTTACTTGAAATGTAAGTGAAACGGGACAAGTGACTTAATTTCACTGTAACCGAGTGTTCACTAGTTCAGAGTTCACAACAAACGGAGTCGAGTGTACATCGTCACAACAAAAACGTCAATTTTTAAGCATCTTGATACTCATCTTCTTCACTTTCTTTGGCATTGACCGCAAATTATTTCATCGAAGAATGTTGGTGTAAATAAGTTTTTCTGAAAGTGCTGTAAAGTAAGTTTTCACACAATTGTTTATTCAAAGCCTACATGGCCGAAAGCAATTCTTTAACATTACAACACACACCAGTGCACAAGAGACAGCAATAGATGGAAGAATGGCAATCCGCGATTGTCTACGAATGTGCCTCTTATTTCCAAAATGTTGTCTCACTTCGTTTCTTGGAATATCACATGACCTACAAAATCACAACAGTGCGTAAGTGATGTTGACAATCAGTAACTTCTATCTTTCCACTCTTGCAGAAACTTGCAGTGTCGAGGGTCAAGCTTGCGGGCGAAGTACACTTGAGATTTCTAACGATTTCTATCCTTTGCTAGTGGTGCCGTGGTGAGTATATTGTGAAATAAAAAATCTCCAAGAAACGTTATATGTCGTTTCTATCGTTTTTTTTAATTTTCCTTTTGTGGTTTTGACTCATGTTAACTGACACAAGTGGTCATCAAACTTTTTGGTGATAATAATGAATATCAACAAACTGTCTCGTTTGAAAAAGAAAAGCTTAGCGAGGCAAATAAAACTTTCCACGCCTAGTATATGTCTAAAATATATTGCGAAACCCTTAACCTCACGTATCAATACAGAAGCGTAGTTCAGCTAGTTAGGGATGTGCCATCGCCGACTCAGTAGAGTAGGCCATGGATCAGGGTTACCTAACAGATCTTCCCCAGTGGAAGATATTTTACTTAAAAAAAGGATGACACTTCAATGTGAAGAAAGACATTTCACATTTTTATACTATATAAATGATATTAATAAATATTTTTTTGAAATTGCCACAGCCAGCACAATCTGGCGGAGACCATTTCTGGCGGTACCATGGAAGCGAAATCCCAGTGCATTTTTGTGTGCAGAGTTAGATTGTGCAGTTCCGTGCAGTTTGACAACGCATTTGTGTTTTTCGATGTATTTCCACCATTATCCAAATAATATTTGCCTACTTGACAGTTGGGGGTGGGGGATAGAGCGATGTTGCCACTTACTGGGGCGGCAGATACGTGGTCGTGTTTTCGTTCTTGCATCAGATCAAAGCAGTAGACAACACTGAACAGCACACACGATGCATAAACAAATTAATGGCGCTCTTCAATTTACAGTTGCTTCGCACTATATGAAATTTCATTTCTTTTTTTCTTTTACCAAGCAACGGCAACTCTGCATCACAATTTGAAACCTCTTATTGGATAACGAGAGTTGTCAAGTAGGCAGAAGTATTATTTGTAGTATACACTTCAGAATTGGTATGTAATTTTCAGGATGGCAGCAACGGTGATCGCAGTGATCATGGCAAGCTAAGGATGGCAGCAGGGGGACAAGCAAGGCAGCACAGAGAGTGTGGAAAGGGTAGATTTGGGCAGATCGGCGTAAGGCAGAGCAAGCCAGGCCGGGGGTAAATTATTGGCAGAAGTCATTCCGTTTCCTGTCTGAATAAGATGAAAATGATCTAGGAATTTCCGAGGCCGTAAAAACTACCCGCAAAAGTAAAAGCTCGGTTATGGTTCGAGTCCTGTATAGGCGTGGAGGTAGCTTTTGTGCAGTGGCACGCTTTGGGCTTTTCAAAACCTCTAGGAATTAACTTAGGTGGCTCAGGGCATCAAATGAATTTGTTGAAAAAACGAGTAGTTTTCATGTAATTTCTTCTTGAAATTAATGCAAGTTATAAAAAAACATTTCCTCAAAAACCGCTCCCATGGAAAGCATTTCTAGTTTTGGCTAACGCGAGTAATCGCAAATTATTTCTCAAATTAATTATGACGACAGATTCTACTGAACAAACTTGGAGTTGCGTAATAAAATATTGTTCACCTTATCAACATACGAAAGATAAATTGTAATCAGAATGATTAAATGAGCAGGCATACTTTGACTTCTGCAGAAATCAATTGAATAAACTGTCGCACACAGATAATTCTTGGCAGATAAAAACAGAGGTTCTATGGATTGTTCAAGTCGCGATAGCGATACAAAGGCAATGCATGACAAGGAATTCAACATAATTGGTATTGTAAATTTTGTAGTTCTTTTGAATTTTTTGCTCGAATTCACTGCTTATTTAGTAGTTTCGATTGCATCGCTGCACCTTTTATTATATCTGATAAAACATCGGCCTCATTTAAAATGCATACAATGACTGATGTTAGTGATGGCAACTTTGGTGTAGAAACCATAAAGAACAATATCAATATTTTTTGATAAGCACATTATAAAAAAATTTGGTAAAAATATTAAAAAACAGGGTTTTGGTGGGGTTTTGTGGTAATAAATATAGTTATAATCTACTAATTAAGTGGTGATTATAGAAATAGCATTAATAACATTTCATATAATATATTATCTTTGCAGTATCAGTCATGTTTACTTTTATATTTTCGCAGATTTCTTTACAATAATATTACTACTTGGACATCTTTTACCTGAAATTAAATATATCCATTACAAAAACAAATCATTAAATATCATAGTAAAGAAGTGAAAAGTAGAATATTTGGCACAATTTGTGCAATGAAAGCGCAAGTTTTTAGTCCTAAAAGAGCTCTATGAAATACCCATTCTTGAAGCTGTGAAATCCAATATTCAATTATTCATGTACTGTTAGACTTGAGCTAGACTGATAAGTTTGAAAAATCTGAATTAAAATAAAAATAAAAATAAAGATTAAAAAAAAGTGGACATTGATGATCATTGGGTTCTTAATTATAATTTGTTATATTTTCTTTCCTAGAATTCAATTAACTAGAACACAAGAATGATTTAATTGTACTATAAATATAAATAAGTTGACAATTTTCAACACATTCATAGAGTATTGAAGAATCCATGAAAAATTAGTGATTTGTTGGTCACTAACAATAATAGATCTAGAATATTTTAACTTACCATTTGACAAAGGTGCAGCATTTGGAGGAAGTATCTGGATATTGGGATGTAAATCTACAGCTTGTCTCTGTTCTAGGCCACTGTTACTAAGAGAAACGTTTAGTCTGTTTTCTGTTCCATTGGTTTGGGGTACTCGTTCTTGAGGAACACTTAACACACGTAACCTTTGAGTAGTATCTACAGAATTTAATACATTTGGCACTGATCCTTGCAACGCAGATACAATAAATGGTGAAGTTTGTGAAATTGTTGGCACTGAAGTCGAAGAAGTAACTATTGCCTGACTACCTTGGAAAGTTGTGGGAAAAGTGATGGTAACAGGAACTGTCTCAGTGGTCCCATTAGTAGACACAGTAGTGGCAGGAATGACAATAGCACTGGGTTCATTTGCATCACTTTCGTTCCTGGGGCTACTCATTTCACTCCCCTGATTTGTCTGCCTTGAAATAGTGATTTCCAAATCTCCTCCACTAGTAAGTTGCTTAAGTAAAGGATCCATACGTTCAGGAATATTACCGAGCTGTCGGGTAGACACAATCACAGGGGCTCTGTTTTGCTGTACTGGGGCAATGCTTCCAGTGTTAATTACAATACTTTGAGAAGGCCCTTTTGATGAACTGTTTTCATCAGATCCGCCAGTTACTTGAACTGACGATTCACATGGACTGGAAAAGAGCAAAATCTTATCAATAAAAGTATTACAACATAAGACAAATATAAGATATAACAAATATAAATTCTAATTAACTATGAAATGATGAAATCATCAATTCAATGAACAAATTGTAATGTTTTGATGAAGTGAAATATAACACTATATTACTTAACAAAAATAAGTTGAACATAGTTGAATAATAATAATAATAATATTTATAATAATAATAATATTTATAATAATGATAATAATAATTTTTATTATGATGAATATAATTATATTATTCTGAATATAATAATAACAATAACAAGGAAAAGGAAGAATGAGAAGAAGACAAAAAGGAGAAAAAGATCAAGAAGAAGAAGAAGAAATACAATATAACAAACAATTAAAACAATAATTTGCAAAGAAACACTATACTATATTGTGAACTTTCTTTCCCAAATCTCACTTGCCGAAAATTTGTTTTTATAAGAAACACTTCGTCCAGTTGCTTTCACTACAAGCAAAAATCAAACAGAAATGAATGCTTTTGGCGTTTTCACTCAGAAACTCCTTTAGTAGGAAATTGTTATTGTTAGCTGTTGATGTCTAATAGTCATTTTCAACAAGCTACTTTTCCAAAATATGGTATTTCTTGTAAACAGCTTTCCTTTTGCTTTACAAGATATATTTAATAGAAAACAAATAAAAGCAAGTTCCATTGTAACAGCACATCTTACAGAAAATTAATTTTTGATTTGGATCAACTTTCAGGGGAAGATTTTAGAAGTACAAAAATTACTCTTAAACTTTGTGTTTTTTTTGGGATGAATTTTGTTGAAGTTCAAAAGTAAAAACAATGAATAAATTGCATTTGCATTGGATTATAATTTAAATGTTACTTATTGCAATTTGTGTCCAGCCTGATATTAGTGTGTCTAGAAAAATCAATAAAACCTAAAATTGGCAAAATCTTCTATTCAAAAATCCTAAAACGACATTTATAAAATCCATAATATCTGACATCAGCTATTGCAGCTCATTATGGTAACTCAAAGGGAAAGTGAGTATTGCTTAAAATTAAGTTGAAATGTATGTTACTGGAATTAGCAATAGATACAATAAATTTCGATTAGAAAAAAGTGGATGTAGACTTTCCTGGTTCATTTGGATTTAATTATGGAAAAATTAAATCCCAAAATTAATTAATTATGGACATTTTTTACTCAAGCTCAAAACCATGTGAATCCACTCTTAGTTTAAAAGGAAAAAGTTCAGAGACCAGTGAGATTTGGAAAGAATGTTGATTAATATATTCCAATCATTTGTAACTATAAGGCAGTCCTTACCCATTAGTTTTGCTAACATCTTCATCACTGATGACCTCTTTCGTTAGACTAGAACTCTGTGTTTCAGTAGAAGAACGTTTTACATGGGGCTTATTCATGGGTACACCACCACTTCGTATTTTTTCCTCAAGCCAATTGAAACCTGGGATCTCTTGTGCCAAACGACGGCCCTTTTCTTGCATTTGATGGGAAACAAACTGTTTAGATACTTCTTCTAAAACTGATTGTTCTCCTGTGCAAATCGAAGGGCAAAATAAAATTCAAAAGGACTTTTTAACATTACGAATAATAAACGAGTTTCAATAATGCTCCTGAGAGGTTAATAAAACTTGTTAATACATACTTACAATAGTTATTAAATTTTAAAAAGATTTTTTTTTGGCAAACAAGTGGTGAGAATCAATAATACTAATGTTCCACTAAACATCATTTCCAATTTGCTTACACTGAAATATTACCCCCCCAAAAAAGAAAACAAGATATTACCTAGTGATTTTCTCTTCTTTCTCTTGGAATCCTTCAAGCCTTCATCTTTTTCCTCTTTCTCATCCTTGTCTTCAACACTCATTTCATTCCCATGGGGTTGTTGACTTTCGTCGGACGCATCTGATGCTGAACGACACACCTTTTTCAATTTAAAGAGCTCACTGTGCTCAAGAGAATGTCTTCTCTTCCCTTTTGAAACTTCCTCATTTCTAGTTTCACTAGAACCTTCATTCCCAGAACTTTCCTTTTTAACAGAACTTTCATTAACACTTCCTATGTGTTTGTCCGCTGAAGCCCTGGAAGATTGAGTTGTAGCAGAAAGACTTTTCTCTTGCTTTTCAGCTGAGAGACTTTTCCTCCGGTACATCCAGGGAGGTGGGGTTGGTTTCACACTACTAACTTTAAACATTTTTATATTATCATGTCTAAAGTTTCTTCTTGATGGACGAAGTTTTCTACTTTTTAGTGGAATTCCAACATCATCATTTTTCACAAGCTTCCTCTTGACAGCAGATGGTTCTGTAACAACACTTTGTTCATTGCCAGACTCCAAAACTTTCCGACTTTCAATTTCTTCACTAACAACAATTTCCTGTATAGAATCAGTCTTCTCATTTAACATTGTATAATTTTCCTCATGAGGTTTGGCACTGTCCCCTTCCAATACTGAAGTTGTACTATCTCCAGTTTCACTGTCTGACCTGATACTTAATTCCTTATCTTTCATTATCTGCTTATCTTGTGTACATTCACTACCAGATATCATTTTCTTATCTTCAGAGGATTCTGAAGACTTCTTCACATGAGATGCTATACATTTTGGACTCTGTATTACATGAACTCTAGAAATGGAATTTGTAATAGAATCTGCACCTTTTTTCACATTTGGTGTTTGATTAGATTCAAGTTCATCATCACTGAGCTCTATCACATCAATAGTTCTCTTGTTTTCTGGTTCTAATTTCTTTTTGATAGAATTTTGAAATTTACAATTTAACAGTTCCAGAGAATTTTCTGCTTTTGCCTTGGGAGAGATTTCAACTTCCCTTATTACTTTTTGTTCGTTTTCATCACCTGAGAGTCTGTCTTCATCAATTTTCAGTTCACCTTCATTATCTTCATCATCTTCATATTCATTATTACAGTTATTCTCTTTTATGAAATCCTGGTTACCTGTTTCAAGTTCTTTTTTCCTATCACCATTTCCCTGGATGTCTGCAACACCTCCGGTGACATTTTCTGGAACAAATGGATTTTGATTACAGTATGATAAAATATGAATTGTTGGAGAAATTTTAAACAAGTACTGTTTACTCTGATCTTCAATGTTTTCAAAAGATCTTTTGTTAATTGATATATTCAGATTAGAAGACATATTAGATATATTTGAGTCTAGTCCTAATTTATTATAGTTGCGCAAAACTATATGATTTGGTTCTAGAAGCTGAACTTTTAGTTTTGCAGGAATGGAAATTGTCTTTTCCTGAAGATTACTTGCAGTGACACTTGCACAATTTTTGAGATTATTGTTAAAGATTATTTCTTGTTGGTGCAAGTGATTGCAGAAATTGTTAAATGTATATTTAACATTATCGGAACAGAGCAAACTATCAACAGATTTTGAACTTCCAAGAATATTACCTTCACCACTTTTGATTTCTGTTTCAGAAATGTCTTCACATTCACAATCTTTACTCTGAATCTTGCTTGAATCTGAATATGAAGAAGTGACTCTTGAGTTGACGTCATCTTCATCAGGCGTTTTAGGGTTTTGTACAATACTAGTTTTTTCATTAATATCACAAACTGTATCCCTTTTAGAAATTACTTCACATGTCTCATTTGTGTTACACATATCTGAAATAGATTTGGTTAAAGTATTTATAGAGTCTTTTACAACACATCCATCTGTAACACTATTATCATGACTACTATCTCCTGATATGTTCAGCTGGATTTCTTCATCATATGAAATATCAACATTTGCTGTATCTTTATCACTTTGAGTATCTTTAACACCAACTGATAACACAGCCTTAGATTGTGTCTCAAAGTCACATTTGTTATGTTCCTGACAAACACCTGTGTTGTCATCACTCAGATACCCAACTTCATGCATAGTTTTGGAACATTGCCCTAAATCTACTAGCATTTCACTTGGTTCACTTAGTTTACTTGGTGATTTACAATTAGTGTCACGATTACAATTTTCACAACCAACAACTTTCCAAACACTATTTGCCCTGGTGAACTTCAACCTTTGAAAATAATTACCCATTTTACTTTCCACCACACTTTTGTCAACAGCATTAAAATCACTGTCTGCGTAAGTCCAGCTACTTGCACGTTCTTTTCTTCGAAATTGAATTACTGGAAGAGGAATACTAAGTTCAGGTGCAGACTTCCTTCTTTTCTCAATTGAAAGAGACCTACAGGTGCAGGAATCACCAGTTGGAATGTCTTCTTTGTTAAGGAAAAAATTTTCTCCTGAAGGGCCAGGTTTGGACGGACATGTTTGTGAAGTCAATGAACACTGAGAAGGAGGAGGAGGGGTTGGTGGTGAATAAGGAGGTGAAGGCGACGGTAAAGATGGAGGAGTGTGAGGACTGAGCATAGGTGGAAGAGGTGGTGATGGGGAAGATGCAGATGAAGGGGTGGGACGACTTTGGTATGCTGCAGAATGTAATGAAGGCGACTGCACAACCGAGGGAAAAACGGAAGTAATAACTGCTGGAGATAGTGAACACAAAGAAGAGGAACAAGGAGATCTAGCAGAAGTCTGAATAGGAGGTGAACTTGAGGGAGGTAATGGTTGAGGAGTATGTGTAGGAGATTCATATTGTACAGATGATGTTGGTGTATGTAAGGTAGGAGGAGAGGCAGAAGGACAAGGAGAAGTAAGAGGGCAAAGAGGTGTGGTAGAAGAGCAAGGAGGAGTGGTAGAAGGAGAAGGACGATGGGTGGAAGGACAAGGTGAAGGAGGGGTGGTATAAGGACAAGGAGGAGGAGAAGGAGTGGAAGAAGAGCAAGGAGGAAGGGGAGGAGATAATAAACAGCAAAGAGTTGAAGGCCCACCAGAATGTACTAGAACGGAAGAAGACTCGTCTTCCACAGTAGGGGGAGGACGAGGAGAAACCGACGAGGGGGGCAAAGAGCGAGTTGAGGAGGCAGAAGAGGGCGGCGAAGGCGAGCATCGAGCAAGCGCAGGCAACGGTGAAGAACAAGGCACCGGCGGCGGCGGGGGCGGGGGCGTGGGAGAATTAAACATCCTCTTCAACTCCACCTCGATCGGATCTGAAAAGCTCACGTCAAGGTCTGGCTCGGATTTCACTATGGTCACTTCTTCCCCGCGGTGCCCGGCGTCGTCGACGTCGTTGTCGTCGTCGTCGTCGTCGTCGCCGTCGTCGTGGTGGCGCAGTCGCTCGCAGAGCGCTCCCCCGAGGGACCCGGCCGCCGGCCGCGCCACCACGTTGGGCGCGAACTGCAAAACAACGCCGTTTTCGCGCGCGAATCGCGGCCCGCGGTGGTGGGGCGGCTCGCCGTCCTCGGGGTCGCTGATGTCCTCGTAGATGGGTTGAGGAAGGTACTCGGGGTCGAAGCCCATGAACTGCGACGAGTCGCTGGTGCTCCCGCACAGCGAGGTCGAGTCGTCGTCTCGGGAGCGCAACATCTGCGGTGGCGGCGGCGGCGACGACTCGGCCTCCGGGCGCTCGGGGTGGTCGTGGTGGTGGTGGTGGTGGTAGTCGTCGCTGTACGCCGAGGGCGGTGGCGACAGCTCCATCTTCACGTGCACCGGCAACAGCACGTCTTGTATGCCGTACGGCGGGGCCATGGCGGCGGCAGTCGGCGCGACCTGCGGTGGCGGCGAGCGGGGAGCGTCAGTCGGCAGCGGCAGCTGGCCCTCGATTGGCAGCGGCGCGTCCCCCAGCAACACCAGCGGCTTGCGTTCTATCTCTTCTTCTTCCTCCTCCTCCTCCTCCTCTGCCGCCGCCCCCTCTCCGTCTTCTGCTTCTTCCTCTTCCGCCTTCGGCTCGCATGCGCGCGCGCTCTCGCTGGCGCCGGCGCCAGCGCCGCCGCTCAAGTAATCGGCCCACGCCCCATTCGTCTCTTCCAGGCGACGCAGGCGGACCAGCGGGTAATTCTTGCCGAGGAGGCCCTCGTACGCGGACCTCGCGCCCTCGCACGCCGGGAAGCGGCGCGTCTCGTTGGGCAGCGGCGGCGACACGGAGCCCGAGCGCGAGGGCGAGCGCGAGCGCGGCGACGGCGGCGGCAGCGGCGGTGGCGGAGGAGGCGGCGGCGGTGGCGGCGGCGGTGGCATGGGCGGCGCGCGCGCTGCGTCTGCGCGCCGAGGCCGCCCCCGGCCGCGCCCCCTCCTCGCCCCGCCGCCGTCGCTGCCGCTGCCCGCCACGCCGCGCGGCTGCGCGGGGAACAGCGCCGTCGACTTGACGAAGCTGCGCCCGGCCATGACGAAGGTGCGCCGGCCCCGCGCCGAGTGCGAGGACGTGCGGGGCGGCGAGAGACGCGGTGGCGAAGGCGGAGGCGGAGGCAGAGGTGGGAGAGTGCTGCTGCTGCTGCTGCTGCTGCGGCCGACCACGCGGCTGGGCAGGTTGCGCAGGGCGCGCCGGTGACGCGTGGGCGACGGACAGGCGGGCGCGTCGCGCACGGGGGTTGAAGTGGCCCGCGGTGGCGGCGGTGACGGTGACGGAGCCGGGAGACGCGCTCCCCGCTCTTGCCGCCCGGCGATCGGGTGTCGATCGCCCGTCGGGGGCGGGGGCGAGGGGGAACGCGCGGGCGCGGGCGGTGGCGACGGTGACGTCGGCGTCCGGCGATGCGAGCGCCGCGATTTGCCGACGGGCGGCGCGGGGGCCGGGAACTGCGCGTTAAGCCGCGGGACGTCTGCTTCCTCCGGGCCTCCGGACTCGGCGTGCATCACCGATCCTCTCATGCTGGAGGCGCGGGCGGCTGCGTTCCGCGCTCTGAGGGCGGGGACGAGCGCCGGGGGCGGAGGCGGGTGCGGGGCGGCTCCCACCTGAAACATTGCGCGCGTAGCTTAGTTTGACAGGCCCACTGTACAGCTCAGCTCGCTGCCCGGGAGCGGCGGCGACGGCGACGGCGGGCGACCCGGACAGAGCAAAACATGCACCCACTACCACACGAACACCTCCACGGAGACGTCATACGGCCTGACGCAACTTTTTACATCTCGGGAGAAATTTTTATCTCTTCAGTTCAACCATCATTCGACATCTACTACATACAAGGAGATAACTGGAAATGTCAACAACCCATTTTCTCGATCAAATTCTTTGGTTTTGACCTCGTATTTTTGCAGGTCATCATAAACTCACGCACATAAAAGGCCAGTTTCTCTACTCGTTCTTTTCATTCCAATCGACAACAGTTACGAGACTGCCTTGTTTGTTTCATTGCGAGTCCTGATACGCCATTCCCTACTGTTTATGGTAAACACAAGCGGTGGTATTGTTGAAGACATTTACGATTTCCTGTTTTCAAATACACTTTCATAGCATGTGATTGTGCGAGCGATCGTTACAGAATGTATGAAAGTCATATCTACGACATATCTTTAAACGGAAAAGAGCATAAACGGCAGCCAGCTCCACTCGTGCTCTTTTAATCAAAATCAAGACGGCGAACCCTCCGCGCATTCCGAACAGCAAAACAAGAGCAGCAGATAGCATTCATCATCATGTGATTCATAGCGCGTTTCCGATATTTCTTTACCCAACTACGTAAATACGGAGCAAAAATAAACTCATTAAAAATGAGTCCAAAACGTAGTGACTTTAAAAAAACGTGAAGTCCGCTGTAACCCGCTAATGCAAGCGTGTGCGACATACAAGAAATAATGTGCTATGAATTCACAGCATATTATTTCTGATTACATAATAACAACAACAACAACAATAATAATAATAATAATAATAATAATAATAATAATAATAGTAATAATAGTGTGAGTCTCTATATGTTTGTGTGTCTTTATCATCATCATCATCATCATTTCACCTCATCATCCAGGACTTTGAATCTTTGAGTGTAAAAATTGAATCAACATTAACATTAAATACTGACCCCCCCCCCAATAGAAAAGTAACGTGCACCTACTCCTAATCATGACTGAGCCCCGGTGGAATGCACGTATCGCGTGGCCCCATGATGGCCGATTCGCGAAACCAAAAATACTCCCTATACAGTATTTGAGTAACTGCAAGTGTGTGTGTGCGCGTGCGAGTGTGTGTGTGCGCGCGTGCGAGTGTGTGTGTGCGCGCGTGCGAGTGTGTGCGCGCGTGCGAGTGTGTGTGTGTGCGAGTGCGAGTGTGTGTGCGAGTGCGAGTGTGTGTGCGAGTGCGAGTGTGTGTGCGAGTGCGAGTGTGTGTGCGAGTGTGTGTGCGAGTGCGAGTGTGTATGCGAGTGCGAGTGTGTGTGCGAGTGCGAGTGTGTGCGCGAGAGCGAGTGTGTGTGCGAGAGCGAGTGTGTGTGCGAGTGCGTGTGCGAGTGTGTTGCGAGTGGAGTGTGTGTGTGAGTGCGAATGTGTGTGCGAGTGCCAGTGTGCGCGCGAGTGCCAGTGTGCGCGCGAGTGCGAGTGTGCGCGAGTGCGAGTGTGTGTGCGAGTGCCAGTGTGCGCGCGAGTGCGAGTGTGCGCGAGTGCGAGTGTGTGTGCGAGTGCGTGTGCGAGTGTGTGCGAGTGCGTGTGCGAGTGTGTGCGAGTGCGTGTGCGAGTGTGTGTGCGAGTGCGTGTGCGAGTGCGAGTGTGTGTGCGAGTGCGAGTGTGTGTGTGCGAGTTCGGGTGCGTGTGTGCGAGTGCGTGTGCGAGTGCGAATGTGTGTGCGAGTGCGTGTGCGAGTGTGCGTGCGAGTGCGAGTGTGCGTGCGAGTGCGTGTGTGTGTGCGAGTGCGTGTGTGTGTGCGCGCGAGTGTGCGTGCGAGTGTGTGTGAGTGCGAGTGTGTGTGTGCGAGTGTGTGTGCGAGTGCGAGTGTGTGTGCGAGTGCGAGTGTGTGTGCGAGTGCGAGCGAGTGTGTGTGCGAGTGCGAGTGTGTGCGAGTGCGAGTGTGTGCGAGTGTGTGTGCGAGTGCGAGTGTGTGTGCGAGTGCGTGTGCGAGTGCGAGTGTGTGTGCGAGTGTGTGTGCGAGTGCGAGTGTGTGTGCGAGTGCGAGTGTGTGTGCGAGTGGGAGTGTGTGTGCGAGTGCGAGTGTGTGTGCGAGTGCGAGTGTGTGTGCGAGTGCGAGTGTGTGTGCGAGTGCGAGTGTGTGTGCGAGTGCGAGTGTGTGTGCGAGTGCGAGTGTGTGTTCGAGTGCGAGTGTGTGTGCGAGTGCGAGTGTGTGTGCGAGTGCGAGTGTGTGTGCGAGTGCGAGTGTGTGTGCGAGTGCGAGTGTGTGTGCGAGTGCGAGTGTGTGTGCGAGTGTGTTGCGAGTGTGTGTGTGAGTGCGAGTGCGAGTGCGTGCGCGAGTGCGAGTGTGTGTGCGAGTGCGTGCGCGAGTGCGAGTGTGTGCGAGTGCGTGTGCGAGTGTGTGTGCGAGTTCGAGTGCGTGTGCGAGTGCGAATGTGTGTGCGAGTGCGTGTGCGAGTGCGAATGTGTGTGCGAGTGCGTGTGCGAGTGTGCGTGCGAGTGCGAGTGTGTGTGTGCGAGTGCGTGTGTGCGTGCGAGTGCGAGTGTGTGTGCGTGCGAGTGTGTGTGCGAGTGTGCGTGCGAGTGTGCGTGCGAGTGTGTGTGTGTGCGAGTGCGAGTGTGAGTGCGAGTGTGTGTGCGAGTGCGTGTGCGAGCGAGTGTGTGTGCGAGTGCGAGCGAGTGTGTGTGCGAGTGCGAGTGTGTGCGAGTGCGAGTGTGTGTGCGAGTGCGAGTGTGTGTGCGAGTGCGTGTGTGTGTGCGAGTGCGTGTGTGTGTGTGTGCGAGTGCGTGCGTGTGTGTGTGTGTGTGTGTGCCGCGTGCGAGCGCGCGCGCGCGGTTTCCACACTCACGGTTAGGCCACTTCTCATGCACCAATCGAGTCAAGAGGTGTCACTGGACACGTCTCCTGGTGGGGAATTGACACTTTGCTTTAGGATCTGAGTGAAGAATTTTTTTTTATTCAAAAACGTATTTAGCGTGTTTTGGGACTGCTATCTTAGCGCATAGGTAGGGAACGAAACCATCTGGAGTCCACAACATGTATTTTTCTGACAAAAAAATTAATTATTTTCCTGTAACACTACAGTACTTTATCTATGCTATGTAGTATACGAAAAAGTAAAATTTGACGGGGAAGTTTTTTTGCTTGGAGAGGCAAGCTCCACCTTCGAAGTCGTTTTCTCTAAGGTGTATCTTATAATATTACGTCAGATTTTGTATGTACTTCAAGATAAGTCGGCAGCACGACGCCCACATTGAGAACTCGGACTTACATCAACGAAAGCTACTTCAGCATGAGCACTGGAAGGGGAATGAAAAGACCACCTAACTTTTGTTATATTTATTCATTTAATTGTTTTGTTGGTATTGGGATTTACTTCGACAGCTGAGTTCATTAAGACCCATAAGTGATAAGGCAAGATGATAGCGATAATGACTTCATGAACAATAACAGGGAAATGGTGAAGAGAGATGCTGTGTAGGCGTAAACCGGAGAGCCCTGAAAACACCTGCAGAGGGCTCGCTTTGTCAATTGCAAACTCCACATCAATTCGCCGGGGGATGGAACCCGGACCCCGGCGGTAGAAGACTAACGCGCTAGCCATTATGTCACGGTTCCCCCTTCTCTTCGTTCAAAAAAGGAGAATATATCACCAGCCAGAATTCGAACGAAGACATATTCATGACTGTTTTGGGCGCATTTGTAGAAAAAACAAAATCCACCTGATGAGAAATCCCTCCAGTAAACCTTTGATGTCTTTAGTGATTTCATATCATTCTCGAGTTATTGCAATTCAATATCGGAACTACGCCGTGCTTCTTGGGCGAGGGAAGGGAAAGGAGAGGGGAGCGGAGTGGTGATGGAAGGGATTAGGATGGGGGAGGAGAAGAGACGGGAGTGGGGGCGGCAAAGGGCAACCTGCGCATGCGCCTCCGTCCGACCACTTGTTGCTGAGAGCCTGCGACTGCTACAGCGCAGAGCCAGGGCACCAAAGAGGCGATCGCACAAAGGCGATGGCAGTGGCGGAGTCCGGGGGGGGGGGGGGGGGGAGTTTCGGTGATATTCTGCGCACGCGGTAGGGGCATTGAGAGGGCGATGGGCGCATCGTTCGGGGAAGACGGGCGATAAAGATCCTGAAAGCGACTGCAATGGGAGAGCTGGCGGGGCCTTGGCGGGGAGGCAGAGGGAAGTATTCTGTATGTTTTTTCATCGGGAGGTGGCGGTGATCTTCCCCCGATTGGTTGGTGATATCTGTCGCCGACCTACCTGTCGGCTAGCGGTGTTTTCCCAAACCAGGTATCTCCAACCAGCGGAGCACCGTCCCTGCCGGGACAAAGCTCTACGCTTCCTACCGGCCTCCCGACTTATGTGGTATGGTAGTGCATGTAAGTGTGTGTACGTAAGAAGCGGGGATAGGGCAAGGAAGCGGAAGAAACGATCGCGCGCGGTCCGTGGCCCGTTGGTTAGGGTACTGCTCCAGCATTTGCCTGGTGTTGATCGGAGCAACCACAGAAAACTACCGATCAGAGCGTCTGGCCGCTAGACTTCTCCAGACAACGACTGAATTCGACCTTGCTGTCTACCTAGTGTCGAAAAGCCTGCCACTATTGAGACTCGAGGAAGTATCGGTGTTCTTCTCCTGCTGGATGGTGAGACCCAGCGCCGACAAACACGTCTGCTTGAGGGAGATTGCTACCTCCACATCATACTTGTTTTGAACATTTAATTATGTTATTCACTAATTGGGGTTTACTTCAACTGTTGAGGCCATGAAGACCCATAAGTAATCAAACGGGTAATGAGAGCGATAATGACTTGCAAATGGTGAAGTGGTACGTGTATATCTGAGAACCCTGAAAATATCTCCCGAGAGCTCGTATCAATCGCTGTCATTCGCAAACACCACAGCAATCCAGAGGATGAAACTATAACCCAGGCGATAGAAGACTAATTCTGTAGCCATCACATCACTGGTCCCAGTTTTCTTCGTTCAAGAAACCTGAACGTATCACCAACCTAAATTCGGAAGGGGACATAACTATTTTAAGCGAAAATGTAAAAAAAAAATCCATATATAGTTGGAGATCTCTCCAGCGACATTTTGATGCCTATAGTACATCGCAAACTGATCTCAAGTTATAGAGATTCTGTTTCAAATTTAGGCCGTACTACTTGAGTGGGGAAAGCGAAAGAAGAGGAGAGGAGAGGAGAGGAGAGGAGAGGGGAGGGGAGGGGTGAATAGATGAAAAACGCCCCAGCTGGGACAAGTTTTAAGCTCCGGAGTGCGGTAGTGAAGTGCATGCACGTGTAAATAAATGCGTGATGAAGGGGTGAGATGGAGTCTCAGAAGATGAAAAGATCGCGCGCAGTTCGTGGTCCGTTTGTTTGGGTACAGTTCCGACACTTGCCTAGTACTGTTCATAGAAACCACGGAAAACTACCGATTACAGCTGCCGGCCGCTGGAATTCTCCTACCGACAGTGGCCGAATTCGACCTAGCTACACAGCTAGTGTCGAAAATCGACCTGCGGCATACTTGGTACATTAGGCCACATTACTTTGACAAACAAATTTTGGCTATGCCATGCATTTCAATGCTCAAAAAGCGGATGGTAAGATTAAGAGTGACAAGTCAAGTAGTTCAATGGTAAAAAATAAACAAGATTTTGTCAAAAACGACCCCAAAAGATTCCTTCATTTCTTTTTACTCGAATAGAGCCATTTTTGCTTCAATGTTCAATATTTTGGAGGTTGGAAAACGTTTGCGATTTCAACTATTATTATAATATTATTATAATATTATATATTATTATAAATACAAGTAAATCCAGGAAATAAGTGCTGCAGTAACAAATTACTTTATTTGTCCATAAATCAAATTTTAAACGTTACTCTATTGGTCTATTTCGAATCACAACAATTTTGATCTATAATTGAGGTTAGATGCGTGTTTAAAACAAGATAAATTGGATACTTGCTGGCAGTTTTGAATTTTCAAAGAACGTCCTAATTTTGTTTCTAATAGAACCTGAGAAGCGAATGATGAACTTTAAATATAATTCGATAAACTAATGAAAACTAACAAGCTGTTTACATACATACAAAGCAGTCTTATGTAAAACTGAGAGGCAGGAACAAAACTTATGTTTTAAATCAGAAAGAGTCCATGTTTAAACAGAAACACTTGAAAATTACTAAATATTTAGCAAAAACCCAAAAACAATAAATAAAACAATCATATACTTTACTTGGACATTCACCTTCCGTAATACAGCAAGTATTCATCCGGATTAGAAGACTGTAGCTGTTCTCACTTCCAAGTCATCAGTTCACAAATGTCAATTCCTTCTTGTGTAAAAACTAAATTAAATAGGCGAAATCGTATAAGGACTCCACAATTTAGTTAATTTAACTAAAAAACGTTAAGTGAATTAGCGCTGACATGTTAAGTGAAAAAACGAAAATACCCGATAACACGTACACACGTGTGCCTGCTTCTGAAGTCTCAGCCAAACTGATTCCGTGGCTAGCCGAGGAAACTAGCTCGCCTTTCCTCGCCCAATGAATCACACCTGCAAAACTTCGCAGGCCACGCGATAGGCTGGCAAGAGAGTGGAAGGCGAAGAAGGGGGGATAGTTTAAAACAGGCCTTGTGCAATGTTCGCGCTCACCGCACCCGTTCGCAGATCAATGAAGTCCTTTTAAATTTCGTGGCTCTTGATGAGTAAGGAAGGGAGTCCTTGGATACAAGAGCTCCCTCTGTAAACCCAGCAAGTGCCATAAAATTTAAATCGGTGATTACACGCAATGACTGCGATCGCAAAACGACAGTCTGCGCAGTGCGGAATTCGGGAATTGAAGGAGGAGGCTACCGAGAAAAGAATTAGCAGTAAGAAAAGGAACTCCGTTCCAATTAAATTAAAGAAGATTAATTATGAATAAAGAAAATGTTTATTTAATAAATATTAATTCCTAGGAGCCACTTCCACAATAAAAGGTACATTATGTGCCTTTTACATAATCTATTTTGCACACATCTACTGTTATAATTATTTTGTGCACAACCTACATTTAATTACCTGTTACTGGGTAAATGTATCACTATATGTATCAATATACAATTACTACATATATTAAATTATATATTTATCCAGAAGATACTTAGATTGGAACGTGATTTCAAGTAGTTGGCTACTGCAAGAAAATAGACATATTTTAAAGAATCAAGCATGTTCTGTGTCTCTTTTTATCTCGGTTCATTACGAAAAACAACTGTTCATATTTAAAACCAACCACAAAGCAGCAGTAACTAATAATAATAATAAATATAATAATAATAATAAATATAATAATAATAATAATAATAATAATAATAATAATAATAATAATAATAATTTGTAATTTGTAATTTTATTATTAACTTCTTCAGTTTAGGGTCCAGATAAGTCAGAGACTTATCATCTGGTTCCCGTACAATTCATGTACAATAATAATAATAATAATAATAATAATAATAATAATAATAATAAATTTTAGGAACAAATGGGGAGCACAGTCTACTCCAGGCATGTCAAGGACGCCGACAAGGTTACGAGCTTCCTAGAGCCAGCGGGCACCTGAACAACTGCCGCGAATTTTAAAAAGGGTTGTAGAAATGGTCCGGGGAAGGGTACCTCACTCGATACCTGTCATCTGGTGAAGTTTTAATGCTTCCAAGTGAAATATTAGAATTCCCTTTCCTGAAGTATAACAAATCTATTAATATTTGAACTTTTCAATTGAAAATATATTAAAATTTTCAATCCGAAGGATTTTGACTTCGCGTTTGCATAAACAATGCAGTAATTGCTTTAAAAATAATTCTTGCGCAACAGTTCCTACGTGCTGATTAAGAACGAAGGTTGTTGTCCGCCAGTAAGAGGGGTGTGCTAAATGTAAGGAGAGGTTTTACTACAGCCGAGAAACTACAAATTTTTTTCAATAATTTCTTTAACATTACTGCTACCAACATCAATAACACAATTCTTTAATTAAACATAACACAAATTGAATTTTTAAAGAATTGCTATAGAAACATATTCCTGCCAAAAATGATTATATTATGGCAAAAATGTTCACGCAAAGTAGAATTAGAAAATAAACATGAAATAAAATAATAATATAAAAATAAACATAATTTCACTCTCGGTTGTTTAATAGAAAAAAATATTCACTTCTTCGAAAGCGTCTTTGAATTCTCACTCATAAAAATGATTTTGTGAAATTATTCTTTCAATGTTTGATTGTACAGATTTGCTGCACACTATTCTTACAACAGAGTAAATGTGAATCTGTCAATCTCTGAAGTTTTCTTCAGATTCATTTTCTAAAAATTTGCGCGCATGCGTAAGTGGTCCCAAACATTGAAATGATTTCTCCCGCACACTTTTGAATGCTCGGTAAACAAGGTCACAATCATTGGTAAAACTCTCTATTCTTGTCGAAGTAATCTCCTGATTGAATGATTTCTAATTGCAACTTGGGAGGCACATCCTTGCTCTTAATTGAAATGGCATAGCAAATATAATCTAACTTTACCTTTATTTTACCGAGGTCTTTAAAATTGTAATTAAACACGTCAACCTTATTTTAAGGATTATCTTAATGTCTGTTATTTTGTTCAATTATAATTTTCTGAACTTACGAAAAACAGGCACTAAAATATTTTTTTAAATAATTTATTTCTAGAAAGTTTCGCCCCTAGTTGGTAAAAAATGACTCATGTCATTTATGTAAATTCTGATGAACCTGAAACTAATTTTAAAAAAACGAGGCTTTTTTTGCTAGATAGGTAATAATCGTCTACAATTACTGTAATTGTAATTGTTGTGGATGATTATTTCCTATCTCACATTATGGATTACCACAAGATATCTGCCACCATCACGGAATGTTTTTTTAAAATATTGTTGACAATTTTGCATAAAATGCTACCTGATTTTCTACTAAGTGTTTTTCAACCAACCCGAACCCTAGGTGTATCACAACTTGTTTTTATTATTATGGTTTCTTCTAGGGTACTGCTTTATTGTTTATGGTTTTTTCAATATATTGATTTAATCTTCATGTAATATATTTTATTATTTTTACATTTCTTTAAAACGACCCCATCTAGGGTCGAAACGTCAAAGCAATAATTTATTTTAAAAAGGTAGTGTCTGTTTTTAATAAGGACAGAAAACAATTAACCATCAAGCTTATCTTTCAAAATCTGGCCTTATTCATCCGTATCAACACCGGCATAAATTTGGAAAATAACAGAATCATTGCTTCTCTCAATCTATATTTTTCGCAGTGTGATTACTTCCTTGTAATTACATATTTAACCTATTCAGGTGATCTATAAAATCTTTAAGTAATTACTTCCTTGTAACTGTACATTTAAGCTATTCGGGTGACCCATAAAAACTGTCAAAAGGCCAAATCAGAAATCCACTTCCCGCCTGTGATCTGAGGACAATGTTTATCCTTGCCACCGTGACGCCGTCAATACTAAAAAAGAGACTAGCAGCCAGTGTACACCCCTATCTGGATTTGGACGGGAAAGGAAAAGGGAAGTCAGGGGAAGTAGCCTGTGCCCGCAAGAGCGCCGACGTTCCCAACCGGGCCTGTAGCTCGTGCAGGGCCCAGTTCGACTATTGCTTGCGCTCTGCTCTTCCTAACCACTGCCAGCGCCTTCGTGGGAACATCCCCCCGAAGGCATTGTCCCTCTCCTTCATAATTTCCCTTGCATTCTCATTGGGAAAGTGTACTCTTAAATGCTTATTCCATCATTTGCTTTCCTGCATTCGCTTGTCCATTCCCACGTACAATGTACTATGCAGTTCTACACTTTTCAAGTGAACTTAAACGATCTCGAACTAGAAAAAACAAATGAGGCGAGGCGATGTTTCTATTGACCTTTATTTTGGGAAACATAAATGACAAAGAAACTGCCACATTTTAGTTTTGTGGATAGAAATATAACGAATATAGAAGATACGCAACCATCGCCAAACAGCAATCATGCATAACATTATCTCATGATCATATCCAAGAGAGAGGGAGTAAGTGGTGTTCAAGGTGGTTTTCAGATTTTATGAAGGCTGAGGTCAAATGTTCCAATGCTACAGACAAATTTAATTTGGAGTTTGCAAGGAAAAGTCAGAAAGAGCATGAGGGCATCGGGTTCACCTTCTGACATACCTCGAGTACGCAGTAATTTTTTCCTTGTTTCCCTTTGGGCTGCATTATATCTTCTGAAACGAATGTCAAATTAAAGTTGCATACTAAATTCGTGAATCGTTTTATATCTCATTAATTTAAGTTTGAAGTTTCAAAGAAAATAATGTGGAATACTTTCTTCAATAACAAAATACCAACATAAAAGGATATATATTGTTGCAAGGTACTTAACAATAAACATTGTCAAGTTATACGACTCCTGTTGAAATTTGATAACGAAGTATCCGACAGTGATGACTTTAGTCTTTCGTTCTCTGACTCATTATTAAGTGCTTGGGAATCATTTCTGTAACTCACAACCTCGTACCATTGTCATCCGAGTCATGAATGAGTCAGACTGCTCATACTTTACGACCGGGCCTCGAAGCTATAAACTTTCCTTCACGTCAAAACGTTACACTGTTGCACAGCAAAACGACCCTGAAGCAATGGGATCAAAAACTGATCGAATGACCCACACACAGAATGCCGTAGTTAAAAAAAGAAAACAAAGACAAAAGAAGTGCATATCGTGCATCGCGATTACAGAAAAGCACAGTCGGAAACAAACACCCCGTTCATTCAATTGCAGCCTCAAATATGTCGGGTCCGAAGTCTTGGCTCTCGACAGTGCAACGCATCTCTGCGAAGACTTAAACGTGATCTTGGCATGCGCGCTACAGTGAATTGTACTAATCCACGATCATTTCATAAAAAATAAACAAAGCAAATGTGACGTACTGATTCAGTAAAGAAATGAGTCATTTCGAAAGAAAAAATGAAATATGACTCTCATACGTACGTGGAAATATCGAGTTACTAAATTTCGACAAATGGAAGGTTCTTTGTTTGGCTTCTTTTACATTTAAGATTGTGAAATATCTTTTCTGACAGGGTCTGTGAATGCTATAGAGAACTATTTCTGTCCGATGAAAAATTGTACGGGGAAGTAGTAGAAATGAGGTACAAACACAGTTAAGCTTTACTTACAAGAATATTATTCTTAGTCTTTGAATACGTAATAATACAATTTGCAACACATAATACAAAAAAAATATACTTGTATACGGATATTATCATACGTTTACACTCCAGAATCTACTGAGTAACAAATAAAACTGAAAAATATGTTAAATAAAGGGAGGGTTGGCATTGACCCTGAAAACAAACGAGAGCTGGCAAAACCCTGGTATCAAGCGAACCATCAAAGGATTGAGAGAGACTTTCTATTTGTTGACTTCCTACAGAATCACTAATATTGCTGTTCTGGAATAACGAAGCCATTAAAGACGTTCTTAAGTGCACACATTCCTTTCGTTCTTACTTTCATGAAAATGTGGATTGCCCCACGCTGTACATTTAGTGTTCCACATGTACCAACTTTTCATTTTGTCCGTGTTTACGTACCAACTTCTATTTCCACGTGTCAGAGTTCTAAGGCCAGAGAGTCGAAGGCGAATGTTACATTTCCCAATTGTCCGTAATATTTAAAGGCACCGGAATAGTGCGATTGAAACCAATTCAGAATTATTTTATTCGTTAAAAAAACACGATACACTAAAAATTAAAGTAACTGACACTCGGATTGTTTGATTGTTAATGATACCGGGCGTGTCAACTACTGAGGGCATTAGTCCCGTAAGTGTAATGCATGTTTTTGCTAGGGAGGTGGTGGTGGTCTTTCCCCGCTGTATGGCGAGATCCGGAGCCGACCTGTCGGCTAGTGGAGTTTTCCCCAACTATGTATCTCCCAACAGCAGGACACGCCCCAGCCGGGACAAGCTCTAAACTCTCGACCGGTCTCCCAGCATGTGTGATAGTATAGTGAATGTTAGTGTGTGTAAGGAGTGAGGATATGACAAGGAAGAAGTAGGAAAGATCGTGCGCTGTCCGTGGCCCGTTTGTTAGGGTACTGCTCCTGCATTCGCCTCGAGTTGATCGGACAAATCCCAGAAAACTACTCAGCAGAGCAGTCGGTCTCTAGAATTCTCCTCCAGACAGCAACTGAATTCGTCGTGCCAAAAATCCTGCCACCATCGGGACTCGAACCTAGGGCCTCCCGGTAAGAGAAACTGCAGTGACATCAGTTGATGTCCTGAGCCATCTCTCTTCTTAACACACACTGTGTTTAGCGCATAAATAGAGTGGAAATTCATATGGGTAGGTAATCACAAGTAATCTTTCACAATAAAAATGCATTTACACTAAATTCAAATGTTACATTACCGCATTAGTAGTGTCGAAAGAAAACTAGCCAATCTGCGTAAAATCTGGTTCCCTTCCCAATTCCCATTGCATCCGCCATATAAGCATGTTAGGGAGTCGATGTTGCTAATTATACACGATTTCCACACTTTTCAAGCCACATAGCCTTTTAGAATTGGCTATCAACAAACAAATTCAAATATGTAAATTGCTCGTCTGGACTAGTTCCTCACTTAACTAAATTTCAAAAATAGAAATTTAATAGATATTAAATATGCGATCGTTATATTTAAACGTAATATTTAATGTACATTAAATTCGTAAAAATATATCGTAACAATATATCGTAACAGCGTAGCAGAGCAACAGATGAAGACCCTTATAAATACTTTATCTACAAACAAGAGCACACAACAAAAGCTGGCACACTACAAATCTATTTTTCGACAATAGACGGATACTCTCATTACGCGAACGTAATTGCGCCTTCTTGTAGTACAAGATAGTACAAAAGGTATATTCAATAATTAGTCCGGTCAAGTGGTAGAAATGGGGGAAAGTTTTGTTGTAGTTTTGATATTTGGGTCCTATATGTTTTTGGGGTCGCTGAGCACGAAAATGAAATTTGCCAATAAAAATTTTGCCCAGAAACAAGTGTTCTTCAAAGAAAAAAAACTTTAAAATCCGACATTTTTCAGTTTTTTTCAAAATAACTCGAAAACCATTTAATTTAACCGTAAATAAGGGCCTTTTATAAAATAAAATAAGATAAAATTGCCTACATTTTATATCTCAAGGGTTTTTATTTTCCAATCTGCCATTTAGCCGCTAGAGCAACATGAATTTTGATGGTTTTATGAAGAAAATTCTGAGAACGAGATTCATCCCATTTTATCACAATGTAGCTCAAAAACTACGCATTTTTCGTATCCTTGTATTAAATGAAGATGATACAATTGCCTACGTTTTAAAACTTAGAGGTTCTTTGACTGATAAACAGTTGCGCGTCGAATCCAACGGCAAAAAATACTTGGATGTTGCTGTGAGAATGTCGCCTCTCTAATCTTTCCTCACTAACTCTCTAACTCCTATACATAATTATAATTAACAAGAAATATAGTTATCTCCTGTCTTGTTCAATATCTACCTAGAACAAGCCCTACATAACTGATGCAGGAAATGTTCAGGCATGAGAATAAAAATTGGAGACACGTTTAGAGGATATGGAGTATATACGAGGAAAGCTAATCGAATAATATAATAAATGGAAATTAGAAATAAATTTTAATAAAACCGAATGCAGGTGCATTGGACACGCCTTAATGGATAGAGACGTGAATGGTAACAAAATTGAAAGCTGTATCGCCTTCAAATATCTCTGACCTTTAATAAACAACTCGTGTTCATGTGCAACAGATATAAAGCCAAGAGTAATTATGGGGAAGAAAGCAACCAAAGCTTTACACGGCGTGTTATGGAATAGCAATATCCGCCAAGATGTCAAAAGAAGGATATTCCACTGTGTCGTAGAAAATATAGTAGTATACGGGGCAGAAATGTAGCCACTAACAAAAAAATAAGATAATATTTGGACTACATGAAACAATGCATACAACTTACTCGGAGTGTCAGAGGGTTTTCTTCAGTCACACACGAAAACTACATTTTTTCAACCCGTATTAATAAGTTACCTTTCATGTTTTGTAAAATATGTCCTGCCTCAGCATCCGCCATTATAAAATAAGGTGCGCAGAAAAATTAAAATGATGAAATGATGTTACGATCTTGCCGCTCTAGAATTCAACGAACGCTGCATTTGGAACTTTTGTTACGAGTCAACCGCCGATAAAACAGTCAGCACCAGACAACGGGTATAAGATTTCTTCGGCACAATTAAGGAACGAACGGAATTCGCAGGTCCGTTCGTACGGGAGCGTCAATTGTAAGTCAGCGTTTGTCGACAGTTTTCCTCATCAGTTAAAGAAAACGCGCGCTCTTCTATTCATACACGATACAGAAGGTGCCAATACATGGGGTACGTTTTCTGAGCAAATGCGGTTCGGTGCTTTTACCTTCTTTAAATACGATTTTCCATCAAATTGATAATATCTGTTTAAGAAACGAAGAAAAGGTGTACATGATTTTTAACCTAGAAAGGAAAAAAACGGAGAATTTTATACCAGGATGCCACAAAGGATGAGAAACGCTTTTTATATTTACTAGAATGATCAGTGACTGTTAATGACATTACTGACATTACTAAAATATACAAAATTTTGAGAACAAAAAAATTTAAAAATCGAAGTTTAGTGTCCTTTAAATTTAATCGCCTGAATTATTAAAATTAATTATTAAAATTAACACGATTATAAGTAGTTTTTCTGACCGTTCAGTCGTGTCAAGTCACTGGCGAGCTGAAAATATTCGAAACCTGACGAGTCTTTGCGTTGGTTTTCACAGCAAAACTCTAAGGACAGCGGAAAAAACGCATCCGAACGCGAAACAAAATCCGGCGCGGATTAAACGCTGCCGATGCGCTGCCGCTACGCTCGCCTGCCGCGCAGGTCTAAACGCGCTCATAAGCCAATACGCGAAACTTCCGCTAAGGAATTGCGGAACTTTACCATAAAAATGAGCGTACACTGGCAATTTGTCTTCGAGAAAAACGAAAAATTGTAAGTCAACATTTTGTGGAACGGCTTTCAGCACAAATAACATCCTCCAGCCTTGCTGGCAATGATCTTCCAAGCTTCCTTGTAAATTCAGGGGCGATATTCTTCCATTCTTCAGCGAGGACACTCTTGGGCTCTTGTTTACTTGAAACTGTACGCTTGTGCACACGTTTTTCCAATTCTTCACCGCAACTTCTCAGTATGATTGATCTCGAGTGATTGTGGCCGCGTTTCAAGGCGCTTTGGTACATTATATAACAACCATAACTTCATAACATGTGCTGTGTGGACGGGCGCGTTGTGCTGTTGAAAGTAATATGTCTGTCCCAGTCTAAGATTCGTAGCACTTTGTAAGACATTACTTATTAAAAGTGATAAATATCCAAATTAGACAACCATGGAATCAACAAAATGTAGATTCCTGACACCTGTCGTACACAAGCAGCCACATACCTTAACGGAGCCCCTGCCGAAGTTGCTCGCACATTTGTATCTTCTAAGGCTGCGTTAACCTTCCTCCACACACAGTTGCCCATCTGATCCAAAAAACTTGAATTTACTTTCATCACTGAAAATCCCGTTTCCTAGAACGCTGAAGGGTGGTTTCTGTAATCTTTCGCGAATTGCAGCCTACTGCGCCAATTTGTCTTACTAATCCAAGACTTCTATTTGGTTACTCTCCCGTTGTAACCAGCGTCTCGTAGTGCCCTTGAAACGGTTTGTGTGGTTGCAGTTCTCGCTGTTGTTAAAACTCCACACGGAGACATTTTAACAAGGATTCCTGATGTGTGAATACTTTTTAACTCGTTCGTTGAGCTTCGATTTTCGGCCTCTTCCCCTTTCTTAATTAATCTGCCATCCTACGTGAATTTACCTACTATACCTTGAAGAGTTGAACGAAATCTTCCCACTGTCTTTGCAATACCTTGTAGTGATCTTCCTCTCATGGCTGAATTCATAATAAGTTTATTCTTCCACTGTCGTTTACCTTTTCGGGGCAATTTTCAATTCGATGTTGCTCTCCAGAAATGTGACAATCGAATCTGCTTGTCACTACTTTGTGCCCAGGAAAACATTTCTATGGATACGTTTCAAAGCGTTCTTCCGATGGAGCACGTTCATTTCTGCGCAACACTTAATGTTTTTGTTTCATCAAATCACTACAAACGTCTCCTTTCACTGCCAGTCGGACAGACCGATTTTTGAAAGAATGAAAAAATATAAAAAATATTTAATTTGTTGTGATATAACTCACAAATAATAAAAAAGTTCAAACCTCTTTAAAATATTGAATTAAAACAACCTAGAATCCGTCATTTCAGAAACTTTACTTCTAAATTTTAACCAAATTTTTGTTAACTTCTGTTAGAAATTTGATTTTTCACTAAAGATTGAAAACAAATAGCACTACTAAAATCCGAAAATCCTTATACTTGGAAAAAGCAAAACTCTTTTGGAATAAAGTTTGAAGGCTCATTCACAACAATAATTCCTAGCATAAGCTTATTCACCAATAATCAGTATACTCAGATAAAAAAAAATTCAAAGAAATGTCTAATTCTTTGCATATAGTTTCGGAAAGATTATAATCCATTTATCCATCAAAAACTAACAATTGAGTAAGTGAACTAATAAATAGACGATAACCGATGTGGAAAAAATATTAATCGTGTGTTAAAGCTACACACATCACACCACACATCATACCACACAGATACCACATGAGCAATATGTTCTATTAATGATAATTATAACGCTTGCCTAATTATAATTTCACTTCCCCAGTCTTTGAAAACAGCATTATGTATTATCTATTCCAAAACTTAGTAAGGACCATTCCAAAATAAAAATTTTAGAACAATCAGTGCGGTATATTTTAGCAATTGCTAAAAATGCGAAATATTACCAAACAATAAAAAATAGCAATAGTACACCCACGTTAGCACAAACTCGATTAACACAAATTTCGATGTAACACGAACAAAACGTTGGTTCTGGCAAGGGATTACGGTAATACGGCCATTTGTAATACTCGGATATCACGAATTTGTATAACACGAACTCCTATTATTTCGGTCCCTTTCGTGTTAATGAGGGTTTACTGTATATAATTTGAGTGACAAGGTTTATTAATTTATAATTAAGATTTAATTGACAAAAACAATGTAAAAATAATACGAAGAATTAAAAAACGGATCCTGAAAGCCTGAGCGCTCTGGGTCTTCTCAAGGGGTCTTCGCTTCGGGAATTCGCTGTTCGGCTGCACAGAGGTCACGGGAAGATGAGAAGGCTCCAGGCCTACGGCGCACGCGTTACTTCTTACGCTTGTACATTTTTGTATTTGTTGATCACAAATGGCGAAATATTAAATTAGTTGCCCTTATTTCCTGATGTTAATGGGAAAATCTAAAAGGTGTCAATTTTTTTCAAATCCTCCCTTAAAATTAATTTTTCAACAGATGCTACAAAATGCTAAATCTTCATTTTTATAATGCTATACTCTTGTTTTCACAATGCGATTTTCTAAAATTTAAAGTGCTAAATTCTTCCATCACTAACAATCAGCCGTTATCTTCAGTATCGGAAAAATTTTAAAAAGCCAATCTATTACAGATAAACAAAGTCCTTATCCATCCACATAATCTTCTCAAAGATCAGTTTGGGCCTATCGATTTCCGCAGAACTCAGTCAACACATCAGTTGCTAATATTAATAGATCACATTGCACATAACAATCTAAAATTCAAACAAACTTGTGATATTCTTAGATGTTGAAAAACCTGTCGATAAAGTGTGCTACTTAAGTTTTCTCTACAAAATAAGGCACATTGAATTTCCTCATTTTATGACACTAATAATGAGAAGGGAGCTGCTTGCCTGTCTGAGAGACGCCGCGTCCTTGGCACAGGTGCCAACGTTTCGGCCGCCACCTTCGACCTTCCTCAGGGCGAAATGCATTTCGTTGGCTTCTAAATGCAACGTTGGCGCCTCTGCCTAGGTCGCGGCGCCTCCAGGACAACCAAGCAGCTACTCACTCCAGCCGCGGAAGTCTACGCTCTAATAATAATAATAATAATAATAATAATAATAATAATAATAATAATAATAATCTTCCATTATTGCTGTAAATTTAAAAGTGCAAATTAACTAGAAACTGTACGCCCAGCCCATGACTCAAAATGACTAATAGGACGTGACTCATTACAAGGCGATATAAATTTAAGTAACAATTTTTGTAAACAAAGTTTTTACAAAAAGGCGTTTAAATCCCATTCCACCATTGAATATTAACAAAGACATCCAACGGCGTCGAACTTCAACTCCTGTTACATACCTCGGACTTCAAATCAACGGCTAACAAGGAAAAACCAGCTTCACATCACACCAAAGCATAAAATTTACACATTTATTAATAAAGTAACTGAAATATCTATTGAACCAGAAATAACAATTCTCAAATGCAAAATATGTCCTCCTTCAACTTCAGCTTGCTTAGTACGGAGATATACATCTAAAACAAATCTCCACAAACTTCAAACTATTAAAAATAAGTTTCTCCGACGAGCAATAATAGTTCCATGATGCACACCACATCAACCAATTCAAAACGAACATTAGAACGACCTTAACTGGTTCGGCGACTTTATATAAAGATTATCAGAACATTTTCACGCTAATATTCAAACTGTCACAGTACAAGTATTTAAACATTGGAACCTCAGCTCTTTTGTACATAATAATAATAATAATAATAATAATAATAATAATAATAATAATAATAATAATAATAATAATAATAATAACAACAACAGTTCATGCGCCTTGAAATTGGTTGGAAGAATATTAAGGTCTCTTTCAGGGGTAACCTCAGAAACTCATTTTATAATGTAATTTACATGTAAAATTGTTACATGAAAATTGAATCCTTCAAAAGTCAAAATACAGAAAAATACTAAAAATACCTTTTTTTTTAAATAGTTACGATATATATGGTCAATAGTGTTGATTATGATAACAAACGTCACGCATTTTAATTAAAATTTAAAAAATACAATGCTTCTTGACCAAATGACCTACAAATGACGGGCTTGGATGTTAATGAAACGTCGTCTCAAAACCATCGATGTTCACGCGGGGGGGGGGCGGAATTTATTTTTTATTTGATATTTAAATGACTGAACACAAAGAAAAAATGACCAGGTCATTTAACAAGACTTTTACCATGACCTTCAGAAATTATGCTATCATCAAAATGACAACTCAATTTTGTAACACTTCAATTATCATGAATTAAAACTCGATTTTGATTATACTCACTCATGATCACATAGGGCTGAAGGATTAAGAATATCAGAAAAGAAGTAGATGTTTTTATTTTAATCGGACTTTCTTCATTAAAAAAAATAACCATTGACCACATAAAAACTTCGAACACAAAAATCGATGTTAAAAAAGTTTCAAAGAATAGACGAAAGCATGGGTGATTTCGTAAAAATGTTCTGGACATCGAAGTCGGAGTCGGCGAGGGCTGGTGCTGTCGCAAATCCCACTTCGCAGAGTGCGCGCTCGCCGCCAGCCACAGCAAATCCCCACCCCCTACCCCACTCACCTCCCGGCGGCGGCGGCGGCGACGACGCGAGCGGCCGCGGGACCGGCTGGGCCGCCAGGGCTCCCGAAGCACTTGCCAGGGCACCGGCCGGCGTGGCGCGGCGACCCGGCACGACTGAGGGACAGCGTCGGCGGCGGCGCCAGGCGGGCGACGCACGCCGCCTCTCCCACCCCCGCCTCCGCCATTACCACCGACCGCCGCGGACGGTCCCGCACACTAAGGGGCGGAATTGGTGTAAATGTGCTTTTTTATACAAAGGGGCGGGGCGGGGCGGGGCGGGGCGGGACGGGACGGGACGGGAGGGGGGGGGGCAAAACCTGTCGCCACCGACCTAATATCTAACCACGGTTGCGTAGGCGAAACGACCCTTTTGTAGAACCTCGGTTTGAAGAACCCTGGGTTCGGGTTCTACCTTATGAATATGTATTTTTGCTTCACTATTTACATTTCATCGAGCCAAGTGACTCAAGGCGTAGCGCGCTGCCTTCGCATTCGAGAGGCCCAGGTTCAATTCCCGTGCCGGTCATCCTAATCGGGGTTTTCGTGGTTTCTTCGGACATTCAGGCGAGTGCTGGGGTGGTTCTTCTGAAAGGTCACGACCGCGCTCGCCGCGGTCGCTAGCGTCGCTAGCCGATTACGCAAACTATGTGAAGTCACGAAGGTTAGACGAATTCAAGCCATGGCGGGTTCCTGGTTGGGTGAAGGAAGAAACCTCGGAATTTAACGGCGCTGATGCCAACTGCCATTTACGGGACATATAATGACAAGTACAAATTTATATTTCATTTTTGTTTTGATACCCAGAGTGGCCATCGAGACCTGAATCAGTTATTTCAGTTTTCTCTGCCGTAAATTTAGCAGCCTGTGTTGACTACGGCTCAAATATCATTCATCAATCATATCATTAACGGCCCCTCACTCTTTCTCTGTATACTCTTTGCCGAGTAAAACCTTCGTCACATCAACAAATCATTCATTCCTTCCGCCTACGTACAAACATGTCGAATGCTTATTTTTTTGACGGGGCACTCCATTTCGCTGCCTTTCCTGAATACTGACTGTGCTTTGATTTCCTTGTTTGCCAGTTTTCCTTGTCTTTGTTTTAGAAGACAGTTTTCCTGATATCTTATAATTCACTTATTGACGTCCAACGCACAGTTATTAATAATGGAAGAAGGCTCTTTAAGACGGTTTCTTCCTCTGGAATACTGAAGATTAAGCTCCAAGAGTGGCTGGAAAGAATAGTAAATGAGCATCTGGGCAATACTGTTTCAACCCGTTAAGTGCCCCAAGTTAGTCGTAGTGAAAAAAGGTGAAATTCAAACTCCGTAAAGCTCTGACGATAATAAATGATAAATGACTATAGATATTGTCCGGTATCAAAACTTTTTAATCAACTTATGATCATTTCGATCGCGTTGCGATCATCATCAGAGCTAAAATGTAATACAAATATTATACAAATTATTACACAACAGGTTATTGTATGCAAGATGCGTAAGCAAACTGGGTCGTACATACCTTACAGCTTCTGGGCCGAAAACAAAGTTCTGCGATTTTTTATTATTATTATTATTATTATTATTATTATTATTATTATTATTATTATTATTATTATTATTATTATTTTTTTTTGGGGGGGGGGGGGCGTGTGTCTTGTTTAAGAACACAGCCGGTGGCAGCTGGGAGGGGGCGGGAAGAGGGGTGGGGTGCGGGTGTAGGGTCGTAAACCGCGGGGGTACTGGTGGAGGCTGAGAGACGGTCGGGCGAGCGAAAGTGAGTGGAGTGGGGAGGGCTGGGGGTGGGTTAGGGGTGTACACTTTGTGCTAATTTTGTTTGTTTTCGGCCCAGAAGCTGTAAGGTATGTACGACCCAGTTTGCTTACGCATCTTGCATACAATAACCTGTTGTATAATAATTTGTATAATATTTGTATTACATTTTAGCTCTGATGATGATCGCAACGCGATCGAAATGATCATAAGTTGATTAAAAAGTTTTGATACCGGACAATATCTATAGTCATTTATCATAATAAAAAGGTATCTACATCACCAACAATCCAATTAATTAACTCTGACGATAAGAGATGAAATTATTCGCAATAATTATCAGGGAGCAATTATTAAGTATGAGTCATTAATCCCTTTTCAGACTTGCAAGGAGGATGCATTGTTTCAAAAAGGCAGAGGATTATTGTCCGTGGCCTCATGCACTGTTCCAAAATCCGTCAAAAGGACAGCAATTAAACTACAGAAAGCCGGCCTAGATAGCAGAGGTCGCTAAGGCTGAAAACCCGTAGATACCTCGCGCCTGAAGGCTCACGGGTTCGAATCCTGCCCAGCATGGATGTTTGTATGTGACCCTCAACGTTACCTTCAATGTTACAGTGGTCGCAATATGGCCTTAGTAGTTGAAAAGCGACCTTAAAGAAGTAAAACAAAATACAGAAAGCACATGCCTAGGGGAACTGTTTTTTTTTAACATACTGACATTTAATATTTAGTGATGAGTTGCTAACTGCAAAAGATAAGACAGTACAGTTTTTATTCCAGTCATTTACAACTCAGATTTGATAGAAAAAAACTCAATTCTTCATGAATTTGTCATAAAGATTCAATATAAAGTCAGACGCAACAAGGAAAGATAAATGCAAGTAGCTGTAAAGCAGAAAAAAATTTAAGGCAACGCTTGCCTCAAACATAAATCACATATCCTGGCCCAAAAAGGTTTATAATTGTGTATTGTTTTACTATTATTTGAACTGTTACTGCTTTACTGTTATTTGAATTACTGGCGTTAACTTCGTTTTACTATTTTGACACTTTAAATATGAAGTTACGAAGCAGAAAACCGAACGGTCAGCTTGAGCGTAGAGATGACAAAAAATCGACGTTTTTAAAATATTTCACAGATATTTCCCACCAGAAACATTGATTTATTAAAATAGATGTTTTGTTTTTGACATTTTTTCAGATTGTTATATTTTTTCAGAAACCGGTGTTTAAAATAAAATAAAATAATGAAAAAAGTTAAACTTCTTCGATTTTGTACGTGGTAATATGGTATAACTGCATTTTGAACCTTGTAAGCACGTAATTTTGATTAGAAAATTGATTGATTAGAAAAAAGATTGCCGAGTGCTTCAAGACAGAATTATACTTCAAACTAATATTTACGTATTATGTAGGCCTATAGAAGATACAGGGCGATTTTGTTCGATGATTAATGAATGAAAGTGAATATATGGAATAATAGCAAAACATGATATTCTTAATTTTCTATTTCCTTTTTAACAATTGATAAAGTTTATTATTAAAATGATACACAGTAAAATTAAAAACGGAAACAGGGTGGGAAGATACCATCAGTTTTTATCATATTCAAAACATAGATATTTCAATCATCAATGTGTTCATCAACCTCGGAAACATTTTGGTAATGTACCGAAACATCGATGTTTGGATAAAAGTGGCCATCCCTACGTTTCGACCCACTGCGCGGCGGCAACGGTGGCGTGAGAGACGGCGGTGGCGCGTCGCTTCGCTCGCCCCGTCAGCGCGGGCCACGTGTACCCCCCATCGGCAGGTCGGCCGGCCGGCGCGACCGCCCGCCACCGCCACCGCCCCCTGCCCGCGCCCACGCCCGCGCCCCCACCCCCGCCCGGTCAATATCTCCGCGCACGCCGCCGCTCTCGCCTCCAGCTACTGCACTTCACTGGGACGCGCGAGGTAGAGCAGGCCGGCGCCGATTCAGGACGCGCCAGCGCTCGGTCACCCGCACGGGGGGAGGGGGGAGGGGGACGAGCCTTAATTTCACAACCGCCCCCGCACCGTGCGAGGGGAAGGAAGAGGGGCGCGCCTTGGGCAACGGCGCAGGAGGGCCAGCGGGCCGCGGCGGAGGCGGCGAGGGGCTAAACGCGAGCTAGTAGGCGCGAATTGGCTATTTTCTCCGACGGGGAAGGGCGTTCCACATTCCACGGAAAAGACGAATCGATGAGTGGAAAAGAAGACCAACATCGCTTACGCCGCACCGCGCTGTACCATGCCGCGAAGTGAAGTATGTTGTGAGGCGTAATGTTTGTTTGCTAGATTCCGCTTGCACTCTCCAAGAGAAAGAAGCTTCGCGAAAGTACAGTCACAGAAATCTCTTTACATCTTCCCAAAACATATCGAGAATGTCAAATTCGCGAATATTAAGTCTACCTTTTAATGAAGAAAGGTTGACTTGGATATCAAGAAAATGTTTAAAAAATAAATTTAAAGAATGACAAACAATTGCAGAAGAACTGAGTAAGCGCTACTACATACAGAATTTACAATTAACCCATTATAATGCGATTTTCGCAACTCTCCCCCTGGCAGGTATCAGTTGTTGCCAATTTCATCCAATACCTGCCAGGGCACAGTTGCATAAATCGCAGTATAGTGTCCAAAGTTACCGTCTGGAAACGAAAGTGATTAGGCCGAACTGCAGACGCCCGTGGGTCAAAACGCTGACTTCTGGAAACTGCCTACGCAACGGCGCAGCCCTTGCAGCTCTTACAAAGTGGCAACTGATTTCGAGAATGCATCGGCAGCGCCAAGAACGTTACGCGAAGTCTATCAAGCGGTCAGATCCCTACCCCGTTGGTCCTTTCACAACTGATGGCAAAGGTCATCGGTCTTTTTTAGTTTGAAGTGCACAGTGACAAGATTTCTTAACAATTCTACCGAAGTCAGTTGTAAGGATAACGTAAACTAATCCTATTTTTTATAAAAATGAAAAAGAAACTTACATACTTCGCTTGATCACATTCCAAGTTACAATCTATGTTTTGACACTTTTTTTAGACCATTATTATGAATAATTTGTTTCTAAAATGCAAAAGCGAAATATATGCATATATTTATTTTTTATTCATTTATTTATACTAGCCTATACATTACATTTTCTGGGATCCATTTTGCAATAATTGCATATGGATTATTGTGTTAGTGTTAGATTGATTCAGTCTCCAGGCATATATGGTAGTGTGACGTAGTGAAAAGAGAATAAATTCACATAAACAAAATAAAAATAGTATATTGAAATGTTACAGACTAGATACAATAAATTGCATAAATAAAACACTCCGGCAACCTTTTCTTCCCAACACCCTGCTTTACCGCAGAAAAACAAGCTACGCGTGATGCGAGCCTCCGGACAATTACCGTCCCGCGACAATTTACCGTCACATGGCCTGATGCCAAACTTAAAACCGGTCGCCGTCTGGCGAACCACGTGCACGAAGCACCCGAGATTGTCTGGCCCTTACTCTCCGGACATCTCGCCCCCACTCTTACACTCCCTGTACCTACACGTACTAGGCCCTCCGAAGTAAACTGAATGAGAGCGCGGCGCAGCAGGCGCCGCGTTAAATAGCTGATGGCTACACCCCCCACCTCACAAGTTCCCTAGATAGGCTCGCCCGCTGTCATAGCGAGGGCTCGTTTGCCATGGTCTTAGGGGGGGGGAGATACGCCCCCACCACACAAGATTCCAGGAAGGCTCGCCGGCTGTCTTCGTAGGAGTTTACAGCCTAGGGTTATTTTTGGCTCTGCCACGCTACCTGCGCGTCAACTGCCAGCCCCAAATCCCGGATGTACAGGCTCAACCCCTTCCTCCCCCGCAGAGCACTTTCACCGACCTAACGGCTCTGGGCCTGGTATTAACGACGCCACAGTAGTGTAGTGCGTGTGAGTGTAAATAAGGGGATGAGGTCAGGACAAGGAAGATGAAGGAAACGTCGCGCGCAGTCCGAGAAAATTCGAGCCGCCGGCTGCTCTGACCGGATGTTTTCCGCGCTTTCTCTGACCAGGCGAGTGCTGGAGCAGTACCCTAACAAACGGGTCACGGACCGCGCGCGATCTTTGCTTCCTCTTTCTTGTCCTAGTCTACTCCTTACTTACGCTCCCTTATACTTATATGCAGCACACTACCACACATGCCGGAACTTAGAGCTTCTCACGGCTGGGGCGGAACATGGAAGATACCTGGTTGAGGGAAATCGCGTTAGCGGACGATAGGTCGGCGTCGGATCTCACCATCCATGTGGGAAGATCAACGCCACCACTCGAGGAAAACCCATGCACTACACTTACGAGATTAATGACTGATTACTTCACGAGATTAATAGTGTGGTGCGTTAGTGTGTACTTAAAGGCAAAAGGACGAGGAACAAAAGACAATGCATGATCAGTGGCCCGTTTATTTGGTACTACTCCGTCAGGAACTGATCGGAGAAACCACAGAAAACTACCGTTCAGAAAACCCTACCATTAGAATTATTTACATGCCAACGGTAGATCTCGACCTGGCTAGAATAGGGCTAGTACCTAAAATACGCCACCGTCGAGACTCGAACACCAGGACCTCCCAGTCAGAAACATCGCTGTACAGTACTTTATCTAAGCCTTGTCAGCGGTAAAAATCGCAATGGCTTTCCTCAAAATTCCTGTATTCTACTGAAATACAGGTATTTTATCATGAAAATATTCATATTCATCATGAATTAAATAGAGGTATTTTACCGGTATAGACGTCGGATAAAAGTAAAATACCTCTCAAAAATATCGGCATTTGAAGTCTCATACTAGTATTTTTTTAATATATTTTCCATAAAGGTATAATAGAGGTAAAGGTATTTCTACACCAATATAAATAGCGTTACCGCTATTATTTCGGTCCCTGGCTCCGAGCACGCACGTGCTGTCTTTTATAGAAAGCATATATACTGAATCACGATACATCCGTGTGGAAGGCAAATGGCTCCCCTCCTTTCGCAGTGCCCGTCGCCTGGCCATCGAAATCTCTTTTTTGAATTCTCGTGCTCAAGAGCTATTAGCACACTTTGCCCGGTCAGCGAAGCCTCGCTCTCTGGGATTCTCTGCGTGGGTGATTTTGCTTAAGACATATCTGCACAATACCCATACTACCGAAGTCTACTTATGGCTGACGAATTCCAGCCGAATGGATTATGAAACAGCTCTGTCATGCGGGTTGCATCGCATTATATCACGCTTTCCCTTTTATTATATTATATTAATACAACAAATTACATCGAAAACACACCAACAATTAGACTGCATTAAAATGCATACAATTAGTTTCCTTTTACGATTACAAAAGGTGCCATTTCAGAATATCATTACAACAGTACGAATAAATCATGTTGTTAGGAAAGACTTCATTCCAAAGATCCTAACCGGGAGAGATGGCTCAATGCATCAACTGATGTCACTGCAGTGCCTCTGGCCGGGAGGCCCTGGGTCCGAATCCCGACGGTGGCAAAGTTTTCGACACTACGTCGAATTCAGTCGCTATGTGGAGGGAAATTTAAAGGCCGGCTGCTCTGATCGATAGTTTTCCGTGGTTTCTCCGATCACACCAGGCGAATGTCGGAGCAGTACCTTAACAAACTGCCCACGGACAACGCGCAATCTTTCCTTCTTCCTTGCTCTATCCTCACCCCTTACTTACACACACACACTAACATGCACTACATTACCACACATGCCGGGAGACTAGCTTGGATCTTGTCGCGGCTGGGGCGGTGCCCCGCTGGTGGGAGATATCTGGTTGAGGAAAACTCTGCAAGCCATTCAGAAGCCCATTCCGCCGGGGAAGATCACCGCCACCTCACGAGAGAAAAACGCACCCTACACTTACGGGACTAATGCCCTCAATCCCTTAATCGCTAACAAAAAGCCAACAACTTTCCTAGGTTTAGATTCATTCATCTCAGAGCCCCTCCCGCTGGGATTGAGCTGGAAAGTGGACATCGAAATAAGGGGGCAAAGGGAAATGGATTTGAGGTGGAAGCGTAGCATGCGGGGGAAATCGAATCGCCGAGGGGAACAGAGAGAACAAGAAAAGGGGAACGCGATGGTGGAGTAATGCGTGCTAACGGAGGAGGGCAGGTAATAGACGGGCCTGGTAACAGTGGAGTGTGTGGTCACGGACGAGTCCGTGGTGTCGGAGAAAGGCGTGGAATCCGAGGAGGGATTGGTGACCGAGGAGGGCAGGTGATAGGCGGGCTTGGTAACGGAGAGGGGCGTGGTGTAGGAGAAGGGCAGGTGATAGGCGATCCTGGTAACGGTGGAGTGTGTGGTGACGGGAGGAGGGCTTGGTGATGCAATAGGGCAGGTGATAGAGGTGAATGTCGATTAGTAGGGGAGACTGCAAGGAAAGAAAGAGAGGACTGCCACGGAAATCATTAGGGCAGGAAAGAAGGGAGGGCAAACATGGATTGCGAGGGCGCGCCCGGGCGGGACGAATAATCCAGACGACAAACGCCACCACAAATGCTTCGGTTGCCCTCCAAATGCATTTGTAACGTGAAACGCCATTCCAAAAGGTTGCTTCTTTCTGCGCGGCAAGCATTCTTCCAATTATTACTCATTCTGCGAAGTAGCATTAATGTAGATGTAACTGAATAGTACTCGTATCTCGATCCGAGGAAGCACATTACTAGATCCTACGTCACTTGCATTTGTTTTCACACGTTTGTCTTCAACATGTTTGGCACAGACCTCTTGAACAAGTTTTTAGTTAGTACATCAAGAGTAATTAATAGTAAATAAGACCGATTACTTCACCAATGCTACCAAAGCTAAAAATAGGCTATTGAAATATTACGAGAAAATCAAAGAACAATTCTCTTTCGCGAGAGATACAAAACATGATTGTGGAATAATGAGCACAATTCTTTACTACCCATGCTTAGTGGCTGTCCTTCACATCCCTGAATTACAGTATTAGTTTTCTTTCCTCTATATAGTTGATAAGATTGATAAGGAGTGAATGTTGGTAAATAAATTCGTCTGAATAGAATGTCACATATGGGTTACATTATAAATTACATTAGTGGTACTACAGACTTTCTCGTATTAGTTTTCTATTTTCTTTGTCTGGGGTAGCTATTCTTACTTGCTCCATCTTCTTGCTAGCTGCCATCTATCGCCGCGCAAATTACTTTTTTTAAAAAACGTTTCTCAATTTTTAGTTTCCTAATTATATAACAGAATTCTTACTTTAAAAATATTAAAGAAGAGTAAAATCTTGTCCTAAATGGCAATTTTCATTGAAAAATTTTGAGCCGATTAAAAAAATGGTGTTATAGCTTTATTATGAATGCAAAATTTGAACCTCATTTTCTACTATTAAGTTTTCGTAAACCTTCATATAAAGTCATTGTGTACATTCATATAAAGTTATAAGCGTATTTTACTCTAACGACAACTATTTAAAGAAAATATTTAGAGCCATTTTTGAGAAAATTTTGAAAATGTCTCAAGAGCTTCATGTAAAGTACCCCAAAAATTAATGTTTTTCAATAACGCAGAAATTCGACTCAGGCCAAACGACAGGGTTTTCTTCAATTTGGAAAACAATCCTACGCATGGCTTAGACGCGAGTGTTGTTCACATACACCAGACAGTCAATCGATTTTTCGGTATAAGGGCCCATAAAACAGGGTTTTTGGCTACACCATGTGTTAAGAGGATTTTTTGTTAATTGAACAACTGGATTTATCCACTTTTTCGTAATCAGGTCCTGGCAATTAATTTTTTCTGCCGAAAATCTGTCGTATTTTTGCGTAGCATTACATAACTTTCTTTATACTACGTACATTTTTCCGTATATACGTACATATACGGGTTAGTTAAAAAGCCACTCAAGCCGCAACCATGAGGTAAAAGCTCTCATGCCACACATTCACTTAAAATCCTAGCATTGGGCCTGCGTTCTTCGACAGTGTTCTAAGTCTCTGCCAACCGATCCAGGTTCACAAAAAAAAAAAAAAAAAACGGTGGGTGAAAGGCATTGTTGGTCTGGCCGCACGTTTACTTTATCGAAAAATGGTATTTCTGTTGTCATTGCCAAAATTATTATTTAACAATGCATTTACCTCGCCCTTCTTAATTTTCTCCCGACTAACTATTGGAGTGGTTTGTGGAGCCCGGAGCTTCACACAGAGCGCGATTCGAGATGGGTCGTTCTCAGACAGATGGCCATCTGCTTCAGAGCTTACGCCGAGACCGTCGTCTACCGACCGCTCAAAACATGCACCCCCAACCATCGCCTTCGCCGACCCAGCTAGCTCGCACCCCAAACGTAGCTCTCTCAGCCAGGAGCGTGTCGCCCGGTCCGGAAGTTGGCAAGCTTGGGCCCTAAGCTTCCAAAACTCTCTTGACTAGGAGCGCGACTGTCGGTCGGGAAGCTAGCAGGCTTGGCCCTTCCGGTTTTCGTTTCGGATTCCATTCAGGAACAAAACTCTTCAATATTGAAGTTTTGAACATTGGAAGTTGCATGTTTCGCATTTTCGAAAAATTGGTGATTTCAACGCAAATGTGTTTACACCATTCTCTTGAGCGTTCTTTACGCTATTCGAGGACACGCGTTAATCAAAACATTTGGAGCCACTTTTTGAGAAAATTATGTAAACGATGAAGATCTATGTTAAATACCCCCTAAAAAATAAAATATCCGTTTCCAACTCCGACGGCTCTGAGATCATTTAAATATATCAGAGGATATCAATTTGGAGAAAGTGGTCTGAACGGCTCTAAGGGCTTTCACCACAGACGGACGGACAGTTGGACGAAGAGTTGGGTATTTAATATTACAAAGAAATGTTACACAGAAATGTTAATATTACACAGTAAGTTTATAGCACGGTCGTTTCTGGAGATAATTAATTTTCGGTTACAGTGAATTAAAATCACTACTCGCGATCGACGTAAATTGTAAATAAACACTAGATGATTCTGGTGTAGTGAACTTTCCACATCGGTTGAACACAAATACAACAGCGAACGTTAGAAACACTTCCACAAGAAAAAAAGACTTTTACAAAAATACAAAATAAGTACAGTAAAATATGTCTAATCGAACGAAATCGACCGGAATCGACCGAAAAAAAATTTACTGGTTTAGAGAAGTTTCAGTTTTATGTAGGGGTATATTTAATGAAACTTGTTATATTGATATTTCCATCCTGAAACTAGTTAAGTACGTATCTTCACTGTAATTATAAAAAAAAGGTACTAACATACAACGTATTTATGGAAGGAATTACCAATAAATTAATTCTAATTTCTGACACGTGAAAGGAAAATCTTCACAACTTGTGCACTAAAATAATATTATCTTTTTCCAACAATCTTCATTTTGCTTTTTGGTTTCCCACTACTCACACCTTTTCTATTATGTTTACTGAAGTTGAAAGACTGAGATATGTGTGAACAGAAGTCATGCCCGTACACATTCCCACGCTCAGAGAGCCGGGAGGGGTGGGAATTCACCTACCGCATACGCTGTGAGAGACAAGCGAACCCAAGGTCGAATTCTACGCTGACAGTTGAAGTCCCTCACCGGCTGCCACGACTGAAAGGCATATCACAGAGACCGAGAAAATAAAACAACCTTGCAGATGGATTTATTCCATTAAGATAGTCTCGCGAATCTCTGCTAATTGCATTAAATTCACAGAAATTCAGTTTTATAAAATTTTATTTCGCTGCAGGATATTAAAACCTATTCCTTTCCCGCGTTGGACAGGTTCTATTTTATACTGCGTAAAATGCCATTGAACTTCATGGGCCGGAGAAATTTTCCGATTAAGGTAGGTTTCGGGTTTCTACAGGTTCCGGTTTGGACAGATTTTTCTGCATTTTGAAAGATAGTTTAATTCCAGTAGATTATTGGATGTAGTAACATCAATCCCCCTCATATAGACGTTATAATCAAAATTTTCTTTACAATCCTTCAAATAAATCAATAAATTATCTAGGAGTGCTCCTTGACACTAGACTACCATCGACATCGCACATTTTGAATAACTGTAGTAAGGCCGCACTTTTCAAACTTTACCCTTTAATAAACAAGAAGTCGGCTCTGAAACAGATCTCTCACTTTTACTTTAAAAAACTGCCATCCGCCCTCTTCTTACTTATGCAAGTCCTGTTTGGAGAGGAGGTGCTCCTTCGGTATGAAAAACACTCCAAACGTTTCAAAATAATGTCGTATGAGGCGCTCCTCGCTCATACAACGACGTAATGTAACGTCCCTTAATCAATGTAACTCATTAATGTTAATTGGTATATTTTAGTTCTTAAGTACACTTATTGTAAACACGAACATGCACTACACCGTACATATATATGTATTTAAATATATATTATATATTATACTGGGGGATGCTATGGAAGATTCTTAATAGCGGAGGGCGATACAGAGGCTCTCTGTAAACTTTAAAATACAAAGAGATTCTGTTGACCCGAGGTCAACGTCGAACTCCTTACGTGGCCCAGACGTCTGGCGGCTCATGAAGGCACAAGTCAGAACCGGCACGTGTTCAGCCGCCAGGTCAGCTTAAAGCTATCGGACAGGATGGCACTGTCAAACCGTATGGAGTGGGTAGTTTCAATAACCCGCACGTGCAGGCGCTCCGAGCCGTAGACACGAGCTCAGCAGAAATGATCTCAGTTCGTCGAATCAGTTAAATATAATATTAGAAAATGCTAAGCAAGATCTTCCATAGCCAACGGAGTTTCCCCCACCACTTTAGGAAACAGAGGGTTTGATCATCCCAGAATTGCATAAAACATTTGTCAACTAAATTCTGTAATTTCCTATCATCTACTCCAGCAACTAGCACACTCGTTTTAGTTAAAACGTATAAGCCGCTCAGAAGGATCCCATTCTCCAAAGATAAATTTAAACCACTGTTAAAGAAAAATTGAATTTTTTACACCTACTTTTCTAACAGTTAATACCTGAAAACATAATTTATTCCGCAATTCTTCAGTTCTCCTTTCATTGAAATTACCAGCCAATTTTAGTCATTTGAATTAAGTTTGTATTAATTTTCTATCCCGATTTCTTCCTTACGGGATGATCTCCTCGCCTAATAATGTCAATTTATCTTGATTCAGAGGCGAGCAATTAAAACTGAAAGGACAATAACCATAAATTCTGGCAATAACCTGTGTAACTATAAAATTATTAGCACGGGATCTATTAGGTTTCAAATTCCAATATTCCGCAAATCATTCTTCTTAACTCTGAAATCATATTTGAGCCACCGAAAGACCTTGCAGCAAATGTAATCGTACGTCTTTAAATAAGTCAGGTACATTATAATTATTTAGACAGAGCAGTAATTGATAACTCCTGCTTATAAATAAGTGTAAGTTTCCCATGACTGAAAGCAAGAACAACAGAATTCAGCAATTCATGGCATGACTTTTCGGGATGGTCTTTACTAGACCATAAGACTTCTTAAAGTCTAAGACTTAGTTTTTCATTAGTTTATTAAATACTTTCAAAACACAACGAGACATAGTAAAATTGTATTTTATTAGCACAACGGAAATATGATTGTTTATTGTTTTGTTAAATGTTTGTAATAGAAAGCAGAGAATGTTTTGGAACACGTAACACAATGTTTGTTCCCCTTTTAAAGGGGCGTCGAAGTTTCATGTCGTAACAACAAATGCCGTCGCTGGCGGACACTGATCAACGTGAAGGCTGAGGAGAGGGGCGGAGGCGGATGCGAAGGAGACGGGTGTCACGGCGCGAAGTCGCAGGGCGAAGCGACGCGCAGGGGGCCGCCCAGAAGAACGGGGGGCGTCGCAAAGGGCCACACGAATCCCTCGGGCAATGGCAGCGCCGCCACCAGCAGCAGCCCTTCGCCCAGGAAGCAGCGGAACGCGTCCACGTCCACGCCGTCGGGCACGGCCCAGCGCCTCACCAGCACCGTCTCGCCCCGCGCCTCCTCCGGCCCGCCCCCGCCCCCGTCGCCGCGACGCATCACCTCCGCCACCAGCACGCGGTTGGCGTGCAGGGCCACCCGCACGTCCCCCGGCGCCGCGCCGCCCACCGGCAGCGTCACGGCGAACGGCCTACGCGACGCCCGGCCCAGCCCCGCCCCCGCAACCGCCACCGCCTCCGCCCCCGCTCCCGGCGCCGGGCGGCGGGCGATGGCGCTGGCGGCGCCGCGCACCAGCCGCGCGATCTCCTCCTTCTCGTCGTCTTCGCTCCACCGCCGCACGCTGTCCCTGACGAAGCGATACCGCTGGGGAGTCTTCTTCATCTGCACGCGCTGAAGGCGCGGCGGCTTCGCACACTCCTTGCACGCGAACTTCGGGAAGACGCCCACCTTCGTAGGGTCGAAGAAGACCACGTATATGCTGCTGCTGCTGCCGCCGCCGCCGACAGGATTGGTCGCGTGCCTGCCCCCGCGGTGGGAGGAGCGACTGGACAAGGATCTCTCTGTGAGGTCTCGAAGGGCGTTGCCGGACACGCCGTCGCGCTGAAGAGGCCGCATGAACAGCTGGATTCGCTCCACGACCCCTTGGCAGTCGTCGTTCTCAGTCACTTCCGAATCTTCGTAATCCCATTCGTCCATGATGCTGCTCACGCTCTCGTCCCGCGCGGCCAGTTCGTCGAAACTTTTTAAGGATATTCTCCGCTCGGCGTCCACCAGCTCCGACATAGTACTTCCTAAAAGCGCTTCACTTATTCGTCGGATCTCTTCGAGAATGATTTCTACATCACCGTCTTCTTCATCGTATTCACCATCAGAGTAACTATCACTATCATTACAACCACAATCGGAATACATATCATCAGAACAATTAACGGAACCATAGGAACCATCGCAGTCCTCCCAGTTCATGCTTTCTGAATTACCATCCATTGTATTTTGACTGTTACTTCTTGTTGCCAAATACAAAAGATCTAAGAAAGTGTCTGTTGTCATAACTACTTCACTATTTGCTGCAGCAGTGTTTTCTCTTGGCGAATTGCAACTATCTTCATCATCTTCGTCTCCTCCTTCTTCCCCATCCTCCTCCCCTGTATCGTTCTCATCTTCGGGTGACATTCTCATTCCCACGTTATCATGGGTATACTTCCAGAAACTTTGGAATTACGTCTTTGGTAGCCAAAGAAAAGACGTCATCTCAAGTTTTACTCCGGTAATCCTTCATGACGTAACCAGAATTAACAAACACCTGTATGAACAAGTAACACAAGAATTTTGATTCGAAGTTTACTATTTTCTGGATGAACAAGCGCGAAGCAAAAGTCAAGGCCCAATTGATAATTTCCATTGTTGTGCCCAACAGCTTTAAAATATAAAAGAAATGTGAGTTTTTAAGCAACACACACCTTAAAACTACTAGTAGCACTTGTAATCGAATGAATGCTTGCACGACTGCAATGATTTTGAAAGTAAAACCTTTTTCCGTTCGAAAATACATTGCATATTTGTAAACTACATTACAAAACAATGCGTTGAAGGGAATGTTTATAATAATTAATGTTAGAACTTGAAAGTATGAGAGAAATCTTGTATTCACAGCCCAATAAATACGAAACAAAATGCATTAAAACAAAGGTTTGCTTCCGTCGTGCAATCCAAAGCTCACTTCTGTCCAGAGTATTTTAGAAGAAGACTACATTCTTTCGTTTCGTATTTACTACGATACGGTGATGAATGCGCACAAATTGACCATCTTTCTTAAGACATGGGCATTTTATATTAGGCGCAATTTTTTTTTTAAAAAAATAGCAAAATTTAAATACTAGCGTTTTACATGATTTAATGATTTGGAACAAAGAAGGCTTCAAAATTTTGAATAAATCCAGAGTACAACTATCATTGAAGAAATATCTATTCCAAAATACAACACGAAAATACAGGGGCTTTACGATTCGAAATATATAGCATATTCATGATTCGTGGCTTGAATATAAGTAGAATCTTAAATAAATTGTTTGCGCCTAATGTAAAATGCCCATGTCTTAAGAAAGATGGTCAATTTGTTCACATTCATCACCGTATCGTAGTAAATACGAAACGAAAGAATGTAGTCTGCTTCTAAAATACTCTGGGCAGAATCGGCGACTACAATACGAAACTTGAGACAGACCAAATGAAATGATAAATTAATAAACTTTCGCAAGCAAAACAATAAAAATTGAATAACATTGAGAAATACAATCGTTTCGGTATCATACGATATTTCGTTTCAAAACATTTACATACGTCCTTCTGGCATGCACAAGAGGAATCAAAATGAAATGTTTGTACTAAATAAATATAACGAAAATATTAAGATCACACAAGCTATACAAATTAATTTGAAATAGAAATTAGCCATAATACCTCGTCAGACTATATAAGAAATTTTGAAGAATAATTACATGTTTATCTGCCAAGTATGACTGAGTACAATAACTTAAACATTAGAACAAGAAAACATGCAAAAATAAATTTCTTACGTGGATCGAATTACTGTAGCTGTAACCTATAGCAACAGTCACTCAGTGTAAACGTCTGACCATCTTAAGTACCACGGCCTACTTCAAAAGTATCTCCTTCCGGAAGATATTTTCACGGCCATCTGCAAATTCAAAATTAAAGGATCACTTCCTCAATAAAGTGTGTTAAGTAATGCCTTTCCGATGTGATTAAAAATATTACAGAATTTATTAAAGAATACGTTTAATATATTTTACCCCTTCAGATGGCAAAAAAGAACGACATTCTATGGTTTTAATTGCACTAGGAAATAAGATTTTTACCTCCAGGAAGGTAGTGGGCTACGTACTCAATTTTGTACATAGATTACGATCATCCTAATAAAAACATCAGATCACGTCACTGTTTATAAATGCACAGTATTATACAGGTTTTTTTTTAAATTTATTATTTTAATTTTAATCTTCTGTGTTCGAAGACAGTCCGTCTTTATGCAAACGTTAGGTAGTCGTACTCAGTCATATCTCAGTGGATGCTTTGAAAACAAAGTCAACTGCACACACATTTCCTACTGCGCTGCAGTCTCCGAAAGGGATTCTTTTAGCCCCCTCACCTTGTCGCAAGGATATAAGGATCCAACCGCTGGGATGGCAGACTGAGTCAGTCGGTGTCGTGCGGAACTCTATTCGTAGTGCACCTGAAGTTGGTTTTTGGTTAGTGTATGTCTCAAGTACATTTAACACATTACTTCTTTGTGTTTTATAATGTGAAATTAGCCACATGATATGTTGATATGAATCGGTTCGATAAAAATGAAAAAGGTCAATTCACATCGGAAGCGTGAATATGCATCCTGACATCCTGACTACGTCTCTAACGTTTGTGGAAGATTTTCACCCAAATTTCAAAGGAAACAAAATAGAAAATTACAAAACTCGAGTACTCTCCATAGTTTGGATCTCATGTTGATCAGGAAAAACCAGGGTTCTCTACCAATGTTCCTGTGTACCTGAGTACCAGTGTACCATTCGCAGTACCAATGATGTGGAGAATTCCAACAAACCATTTCAATAATTGCTATTTCTGCATGACAAAGATATATGGCATGTCTAGAAAAAGTAAACACTCCATCGAGTATCCAGATATTCCTTCTGACATGCGACTTGTGTCATAAAATGTCGAATTACCTGTGCCTGTACCCCCAGGAACATGGTCAATAAAATAATTCATGATGAAAACTGAAGCCGTTTCCCCGAGAAAGAGAATCCTCCACTTCATAAGATCCAGACTGTTAATTGGCCTCTCTTAAATATTTTCTTTAAAGGGGTTCGCTTTCTACGCATAAAACGTGCAGTAAAAATCTGTATCGGATGATGTTACCGCGAAATATAAAATTTGATAAATGTAAGATATGCCGAAAATGACGGTCGTGTGTAAAATATTTGAAACAGCTGAGGAAGTACATAATAAGTGTGATACAAATTATACAAAGCCAGCATTATCGAATCCACTGTAAGTTAACAAGACTCAATTAACTTGTGAATTCATCATCTCTCCGAACCAGCGCCTCAGCAGCGTTTGAAATGGAAATACTAACAGGTACATGCATGGAAGGTGAAGTATTTTCAACATTAAAATTGGAGGTGGACTTACAAGAATAATGTTTGGAGACAATGCCAACAACGTTGTCACAAACACATAACCAACTGTTCAATAAATCGGCAATTTCAAGAAAAGACGCGGATAGGGTGTGCTGGGTGTCAGACTGTGGATGCAGAAAAATAAGATTACAATTCTCCACATTTTGTGGTAACTGTCATGTTCAACCAGTATCCCCGACCAGCGTAGCACTGCCCCAGCCGGGACAAGCTCTAAACTCCCGACTGGTCTCCCGTCGTGTGTGGTAATGTAGCGAATGTAAGTGTAAGGTGTAAGGATAGGACAAAGAAGAAGACTGTAAGATCACGCGAACTCCGTGGGCCGTTCGTTACGGTTCTGCTCCGACATTTACGTGGTGTTGATAGAAAAATCCACGGAAAACTTGCGATCAGAGCAGCCAGCCGCTAGATTTCCCCTCCAGACATCTGTTCAATTCGACCTGTTCTCCATCTAGTGTCGAAACTTCTGCCACCTTTGCCAATCAGATTTCAGGGTATTGAAGCTTGATCGATTGTCGATTCGTTTCTAGCATCGTGAAAAGATCTTTCCACTTTGTTTTCTAGCTTTTTTTTCGATTTTCCTATCGATTATATATAAATGCGATTAGCTGTTGTATTAGTGCTCGCATTTCCATTACTTTATAAACAAGGATCCTCTTGTACCAAATACACGGCTGGTTCGTCGGAAGTAATTATTTTATTCGTCCCGTCAAGTTGAAGTGATAAGAAAAATGGACCAAATTCTTACTTTTAATTCACTACTCGCGTCAAAACAGTTCGCAAACTAGTTCAGTACTTAAGGGTAATGAAGTGACATAACCACAAACAACCTGAATACAATCCATGTTTGTTTCTTTAATGCTGCTCTCTGTTTGATCCTCGGCGTAACTTAACGTAAAAGCTTGGTGTGTGTGAACTCTTAAGTTTACGGTTTTACCTTTACTGTTACGTCAAGATATTGTGAAAGGTCTCGCTTAATAACTCATTTGTAGGTTTTGCGACTACGTTATGTTTACGTTTAAGTTTGCATTGTGAATGACGCCCGACAAGGGAGATTAGAGAGAGAACAGCGCCGCCACAGACGCCGCCGCACTTTGCCCATGCCTCTACCCGCCACTAATGCATTTCAAGGAAATCCCACCCGTTTTTGGTGAATGGTAGAAATATTCAGTTGATGACATTTCAAATTCGATTTGACACCGCCTTATCCCTACTTCAGCCACACGTTTGAAATATAAATTATACAGTAAAATCTGCCGACACTGGAAACTGCACAACACGAAAATTTGCTTTAACCGGGAAATTTGCTCGGCCCCTGAAGTTAAATGGCATTTTACACAGCATAAAACGGAACCTATCAAACGAGGAAACGGAACGGTTTTTCATGTCCCACAAGGGGGGGGGGTCTTTATAAAACGCAATTCCTGTGTATTTAAAACAATTGGCAGTGATCCGCAAAATATTCTCAATGAAATGGAAGCAAGGGCAAGACTGCTTTAAATTCTCTATCCCTATGACACGCAAATTAGTGGGAGGTGCGGTTCTAGTTTCGCATCACTTTAGTGTATCTACACATGCGCAGACGATCGATAGTGCTGTCCGCTCTGGTGCGCGAAATCTTCCTCGTAGTGGCAGCCGCTCTGAGAAAAATAACGACTTCAGCGCAGCCTAGAATTCGACCTTGGGTCAATTGCCTCTCAAGGCGTAGGCCGTAGGCGAATTCCGTCCCCCAACACTCTGACCGTGGGAAGGAAGGTGGGCGGGCATGGCATCAATTCAAACGTCTCGCGTTGAAAATCACAAACCCTCGACCACAGACGCCACATGCGAGGGTTTCATAAAATCATACTGCTCTGGGCTGTGACGCGTTGTGCGTTGAAAGAGTCAGCTAGCGGTCCGAATGCGGCCAATAGACAGTGAGGTGGTGTGTATTTCTACGAGTTTTACAGCCAGTTTAAGAATAGTTGAAAACCTCAGATGAAAAGGTCAAATTTATAGAAGGAAGAGAAACTCAGAAGCAGTCGATGAAGAATGTGTAATATTGATTTATTGGTGATTTCTTCCATTATAGATGAACGTATTTTAATGATCATAATTTTTTTAGTTTTCTTTAATTACTACTTTACTAAATTTAATTTGCTAGTTTTAGAACGGAAATTCAATATCACACGTGTCATAAAACGGACAACCTTGAATAAAACGGAAACATTTTTTGTCCTGATTAATTCCACCTTAGATTATGCTGCATCTGAAACCAAAATCGAATAATGAAGAACATTTCCAAAAAGAATCCCCTTCCCTTTCTAAGGAATAAACTTTCGTTCTCTAAACCGCCGTATCAGTTACTATTTTGTAAATAAGCAAGTCCAGTGCAATTGCATAGGCAGCTTCCGGAGGTCAGCGTTTCGATCCACGGGCGTCTCCAGCTCGGCCTAATCCTTGGTTTTCGCTCAAAGAGAGAAGGTTAAACACACGACACATGCCAGTTATCAATTTCTTCTTGCAGTGTGGAGCAGTGAACTGCGAGCGACGTATGTTAAACATAAGAAAATTAATTTGCGATGGGTAGGCTGGCAGGAATATTTCCAAACAGGCTATATAGACCAGACGATGGGAAGCCATATGGGGACATATTTTGCAAGAGACAAGGTAAATATTTTATATTATTTTATCACTATTTCTTACGCAGTATACAGAAAGTATTATAATTCTGCGGAAAAAACGGTGAATTTTTGACAGAAAAACTCTTATTGCCGGGTCATGGTAACGAAAAACGATGGGATAAAATGAGGCGCAATGATGGGATAAAAATTACTAAAAAATTGAAAAAGAAATGATAACTCCAGAAAATAGTTTTCATAATTTAATAAGTCGCGGTACAGAAGTCTGATAGTTCATAAAATTTTCCATTTTTTTACCGTTAATAGTTAATTGTAGTTGTTAATTGTAAGGTATGACTATGAAATGAATCAAATGTCGCAATACGTTCCACTGAAATTCATTTGTATTATTTCATGTAATTAACAAGCGATTTTATTAAACATTATATATATATATATATATTGTAACACTTCCGGTTACCTGGGGAACCGGATAGCGGCCCTATCGCTAGCTCAAGTCGGTGATGGAAGGAATTGTTACATAGTACAATGGAAACACAAGAATAAACACTTGTTCACTGGTAAAAATTCACATTTATTCCTGGGCAATATGATTAAAATGCCCCAGGGAAGTTACACTCTTAAATTGAATAAAGTACTAGCGGGAAAATTAGATGAAGAAGAGGAGAAAAAAAAATGAAAAGTTAGTTTTAGGAGTTAAGCTTAAAAAACTAAGAAGAATTACAACTAACAATTACAATAGGTGAAATTACTACTGGTCAGTGTGTCAGAGCGTGACACCGCATTATGAAACATTTACACAATAAGGGCGGTAGCCCTAACGATACTGCCTGAAAAGGGTCTTTGTGCGGCCGGGGGCGGCCGTGGCGCGGGTGAGAGGGTCGTCTGGCGGCCTTCAAAAAAAATTGCCTCCGGGAAAGGCAACGACCTCTCTCGTCGCCAGCTGGGCAGCCGCCTCGTAGTTTCACGAAAAGGCCGCGATGCGTGGCTGCATAGGCGGTGTCTAGAAGTCTGGTTGAGCTGGCGGATCTAGAAGTTCTGGAAGTGACTGGCAGTACTAGCTGATCTGGCCGGATGATCTCAGGAACGGAGTTACCAACTATGCGTCTCTCTCTGACTTTTATGATAAGAAGTCGAACACAACTTCGGACAGTTTAAAATTCAATTGGAGAAACATTCGCCTCTCTTCACGGCGAAAACCCACCCCAGAGAAAATTCTCTCTCTCCACTGCAGTCGGCTCACAGCTCAAAACTCGCAGTAAAATAACATAAGTCCCCACATAGGCATATTCGCCCGAAAAATTCCCACCCCCATATAAGTTCCTCTCTCCACTGTCCTCAGTCTAATATTCAAGCTCAAACAATAAGAAGTTTCCCAGAGACACAATAGTCTTTCCCCGACGCCTAATACTCTGGCCCCGTCTGATTGATGAAAATTTTATAAGTCCGGCGAAGGCGAACTTTGCCTCTGACCGACGACTAGCTCCCCCCGTCTAATGATCTGGCCCCGTCTGATGCCCAAGCTCTTCTCCCGTCTGATGCCCCAGCTCTTCTCCCGTCTGATGCCCCAGCTCTTCTGAAATTCTCTCCGTCGAAATCTTATAAGGTAAATTTTTACCCCCTCCCGTTTCTCTTATGTGCCCTAGATCCTTGTAAAAGCCGCGCAGCCATTTGCCAAAAGTAGTGGCGCAGTGAACTATTTTCAGCCAATCGCCACGCGAGAAGCCACAGAACATTCCGCTCTTCTGCAAGCGTCCAGAGTTTTCCAATTCCTTCTAGAACTTCGCCCCATGCTTGCATCAGGGGGCGCGTTTGCGTGAAAAAAAATTTATGAGTTTGGGATTCCCCGAAACGAGCGGGCGCTGTCGAAACTTCGCAGCCAGCACAGCGAACACGTGTGTCCATTGAATCTGTCGTCGCCAACCCTCTAAACGACTCCGGTAATGGGCCGGGGGCGGTAGGGACCATGCGCGATAAGCGGAGTCGCGCACGTGCGCCCGTCTGCGTAATCTCTCGGCAGAAATCCTGGGTGGCCGAGTCTATTTGTTTAAATTTTGATCCAGTGAATTTCGTTTATAAAATAATGATGAAATCGGTTTCGCCACAATATATATATATATATATATATATATATATATATATATATATATATATATATATACACATACAACAGACTTTCTAGTGTTTTAAGCTCATCGAGCGAATTGTGTTTTTTGATCACTAAATACTTTTACTTAGAACTTTTATTTAATATGCATTTGTAAATCTTATTCTGGCTTGTTCTGGTAAATCAAAAATTTAATGACAAACTTGGAAACTTTATATCTTCCACAATTGCTTATATTCCTTTAAACATTAATTTTTTTCTCCTCATGAGGTATTATATATATGAAAAAAATTGAACAATGGTAAAGCTTCAGGTTATGACTTAATATCTAATAAAATAATAAAATAATAAAATAATTAGATTTTTTAGTAATAACACAATTAGCTAACCTATTACATTTTTTGCTTCGAAATTCTTGTATCTTGCATATGTGGGCGATTGCATATGCCCTTCCCTTCGGTAAACCTGGCTAAGATCTACATAACTAAGACCCTGGCTAAGAACTACATGAATTACCAACTTGTCAGTTTATTATCTTTGCGTGTTGCAGCAATCTACTACACACTGGTTCGAAAAAGATAAATAGTTTCTTTTCCTTTCGTTATATTGCTTTCATTTAATTTTTCTACGCACACAAATAAGCCAACAAAACTAACATGATTTTTCTAATGTCACGCTGACATTAACTTTACTTACTTTTTGGTACACTCTTCTGAAATTATACATTTTCGGCCTGTAAAGCCGCAACAACGTTGACAAATGTCACACGAAGGAAAACACAAATATTTATTTTTCTATTTCACTACGATATTTACCCTCGTGTTAGTATACTATTCCAAAACTAATTATTGAGTTGTGAGTGTATTATTGAGTTATGAGTTATGAGTATATCAGCAATGTTTGCCAACTATCACACGTATTTTCACATAATTATAATTTCGAAAGGCATGGACATTTGCATTAATCCACAACTAGTATAAGTGAAGGTGAGTGCACACAAAAAGTTGTAGGTCACCTGAAAAGTAACGTTTTTCGGAATCACTTTTTTGTTTTAACAGTTTTTGCGAAAAACATTTACTTTTCGGTATTAGTACGTAAATGTCTTCTAACTTACACTTTCTCACAACATCTTCTGCAAACGCGATCGTCATTCGTCACAGATCCACGCCGGGTAGGCGGCAGTACATCCCGAAACTCAGCAGAACACAACCGCTGGAGACCACGCGCAACCTTCAACAGTGCAGTTCACTGTGACATTTTCGGTAGCGTTCGTGAACCCTCGTGCACCCGAATGACAACCCCCCCCTCCCCTGCTTCACCAATAGAGCGCTAGGCGAACCAGCCCCCCTCCACCCACTCGTGGTGCAGGCGCTGCATCGGCACACGGACGGCCCGAGCCCGCCCTTGGGCATCCGAAGGCTCGTTCTTCCAGGAAGGCTACAGGACTGTGTACTCCGTGCTTCCTCCGACCTTCGTAGAAGGAATCGGTTCACAGGCAAGCACAGCCGAAATAAGAGGACAAGGGGGACTACATTTCTTGTCCTTCTTAACCATGGAGCTATCTTATTTATGTATGAAATATTTTACTACTACACGAATAAAACCTACAAGAAAAATGAAATTTTAACTTTCATTTCACAATCAATAGTAAGAATTATGTATTAATGATTAAATATAATGTGCATTAAACCATTCACGTGATTGCCAAATGGCTTGAAGAGCCAACAGGCTCCTCACCCTAAAGACCTGAGAAAGCAATCTGCACTTGTATAACAACAAACTGTAAATCTGCACTTGTACAACACTCAATCTGCACTTGTAAACACAAAATATAACAACTCTATTTTAGTGTTAAATTGTGGGTCGAAAAAATAAATACACCAATACCCAAGTATAATTCAATTTTCAGAGTATTCGTCAATTTCGCATAATATAATATCGGTTACTTTCGTTACTCATGCGGCAATTGAGAAGTCGCTGCTCAACTTCACAGTCCAAAGTCTTTACAAGCTAAATAAAATCTGTGTAAGACGATTCAAAACATTAAAACACTAGGGCGACAAACAAAAATTTGCACGCGTGCGCTAATTACCAAGGCGCGGCCCTAGACTCGAACTGAAACTTACATTTTCTTCTGGCTGCGCCAAGGGCTCGTGTCCGGGCGAGCATATACGTGTAGGATTACCATATTTCCCTTATGGAAAAAGAGGACATTTCTTATAAATAAAAGGACACTTCATATAAAATATTTTAATATAATAATTTATTTTTCTTCAAGAAAAAAATACTTCTGACAAAATAAATACTTTAATCACTGTCATCTCTCATCACTTTCACAATCACACAAAAGGCCTACTTCATTATCATTACTGTCTTTTCCACTTTTATATCAGAAGTGTTTGATGGATGATGAAATCTCCCGCAAGAATTAAAACTTTGCTTTGCTTTTAACCTTGCAACAAACGCTTTGAACTTAGTATAAGTATGTCAAAGAAGGCTTTTCTTTTTGTCATCGTGCTCGAAATAAAAACACCAAAAAGCAGTATTAATTCCACGCGCCAGCCGAAGATAAATATATTATAAGTGCAGAATATAAGTATACTTATATAGTATACAACATCACAGATCACAGAATCTATTACAAGCACCATCATTCAATGCGTTATACCAGCTATGGCAGCATTGTCGCATTTCATGAAGAAAAGGACGTAAATGAAGATATATTTGATCAATGGATTTTGGCAGTTGTTAGATGAGATAGTTTAAGTCAAATGTTATTTACGTATAAAACGATTATATGTTATGATGTCGGCGACTCGAAAAAGTTGAATAAAGCGCAGTATCCTTCGTTCATCATGCGTTTAGGTCGCATGGAAAAGTAGTACCCCCTTTCCAATAAACAAAAGGACATTTTGTCCTTTTTTTGTAAAAAAACTACTCAGACAGTTTTTCGTGCATTCTAATATTTGATTTTAAATTATGTTACTTCTCGTACATATTGTATATCCTGTGATTTGTAATGCTTCTTTTCGTGAATTGAAGTTTCATGAATAGAAGCTACTTTTATTTGGAGGAAATAAATGCTCTGAAGTTTGGTAAACAATTCTATTCAAAACATTTTTTTAAAGTAATTTTCAAAAAGTTGACAAATCTACCCTTTGTTACCGTATAACATTCTATTACTTTTTATTAGTGCAAGATATAGTCGTTGATCTTATCCAACATGCAGTCAATTTTCAAGGTCACTCACTATTTTTGGTGCCCTTAATCGTGGATTTTTTTTTTCTTTACTTCCCTTAAAATTGCACTACCTCTGGCTTCACTAGGACTCTCACACTTCGGACACTCAATTCTTCTTATGTTTTCCTTTCACTGTCTATCAGTGACCTCCATGATGGTATTCTCAGGTGTGTTCCAAATTTCAGAAGGTTCCTTCACCGATTTGCATTGGTTACGCACCCTAATTATGAATTGTATTTCTTCCAAAGTTGTGTCCTGTCCTTTAAGGCCCATTTCTTCTTTTTACAACAAACACGTACCGCCTGGCAAGTGCCTATCAAACACTATGCAAAGCTACTACTTACTAGCCTGCCTGGCGTTACAAATTTGTCACGAGACAGGTTTGTGGGAACCAAAACGGCTACTGACGCCCTTTTTTTCAATTCTTTTCGTCTCGAATTTTTACGTAATACTAGAACATTTCAACGACTCTACCTGTTGTATACATGTTTGAGTGTTGAGGTTTTTCACCTTGAAAAAATTTCCCGGCCGAAATTTGAATTTCTTACAAAAATTATAATCAGTTCCTAATGACAAGTAACTATTTTTATTAACTTCTAATGTAATATTATTGTTATTACAAGTAAAAAGTAGTAACTGCATCAATAAAGTAATTAATAATTACATTTTTTAGACATCTTCCAATAGGAAAATATGTATCATCCTAATAATATGCTCTAAATCTTATGTAATTCTAAATACTCTTAAAATATATAAAAACATGCACTATAAAACTTGAAATTTTATAAAGCATGAACTTGTTCGGTATACATAATAGAATATGCATATATTTAAATGTAATAGAAAAACGTTACTACATAACTATTCTAGGCCTACTGATGACTTGGCAATGTACTGGAGGTTCAACTCGGGCTAGGATAGCCACATACGAGCGTCAAATGACTAGCTACATACGAGCGTTGAAGTGTGCCCATCGCAGCGCAGCAGGAACGAAATTCTCGTACGGAGTGGGACACTAGCGTGCTACAATGACGTCCGTCGCCAACAACGTCCGTCGTGTAGCAGCCAACGGACGTTACCCGCTAGAATGCGTACATTTCCAACGGAGGTTTTTTCTTACGCTTTTTTACATGCAAAACACAAGAATTAGCGACGTACGTCGAACCGCGTTAAACAAAAGGCATACGTTTCTCCATTCATATAATGATTAGATTCGAAAGAGAGATTCACTGAAAGATTAATGAATGAAGTGCATATGCAAGCATTTCTTTTGGTAGCATACCACACTTCACATTGGTGTCTTACCGTTTAATATGATAATCTGTGAACAACGGCTTAGACATTCGGAAATTATTTAAAAAAACTCACCGTCGTTGCATAAAATCTGAAATACGGTGTAAAATATTGCCTTCACAAGGCACTTGCTATTAATGACATGAACCCACCATCATCTCCTCTTTTCTTTTATAAGTTTCATTAATGTAACACACAATTGCTAACTCCGTGGCATTCCTGTTAGCAAGCACAAGGCTACCGGGCGTCGGTTGCGTTGCATTTAACGTCCGTTGCGCGGCGGTGATCGTGCTCGTGTGGCCTGCTATCCAATTGACGCCAAATTGACAGGCGAAAGTCAATGACGTACGTTTGCGACGCTCGTGTGTCGCTAGCCTTAATAGGGACATTTTGCACAGAGTGATGCAACTTAGCGTGAACCCCTTACGAGCGCCTGCGCATGCAGTTCAAGCTCTGCCAACATTGTAACTCTCGGAGAAGCATACAGGCAACTTGGCTGCGGGGCGGGGCAGTGTCGGGCCGGGTCGAACTGGCCGTTTGTAATGGTTTACTTATAATTTATTCTCCAATTAAAACAGAGGGCGAATTGACTTTTAATCACCTGGAACGCGGTGATCCACTCGGGAGCGTTAATTTCAAAAATTAAGCCGCAACGAAGCTCCCGATTGGATAAACGCGTCGCCGCTGATTGCTGAAATTTCATCATGTATATCAGATAATTCCTTGTAAAACATTTCGCCCTGGAGGCTGCGACCCGCGCCGGGCCGGTCGATGATACGAGTTCCCTGCTTTATCAGTTTCTGATTACCAAATGCAAAGAACTGGGATCTTGCAATAATCCACAGAAACACGTGAAGAGAATCGATCGTGATTATCTTCTTGTAATCCAGACATTGTTTTCGACTGAAATGATCTTCCCACTTTTTAACGCGAACGTCTCGTATCTTTCCCGGAAGGTCTCCACTTCGAAGTTATCGTGGAATCTCATGCGACCGGTAGCTGTTGCTTATCTGAAGGTCGCCGGAAGAGCTTGTCTTATTATTAGAACGCGCCGACTCTGGTTCGTTATTTCAGTGTGAAGTTGTCGGGTACTGCTAAAGAGAACATGTTACAGAGGAGTTACTCTATGAATGGACCACTTTGATAAGTCGAGAAACAATCGAATGTCATTCAGGGTGATGACATTCCAAGAGATAGTGATGAAGTCATTTACTCATAATGAGTACTCCAGTAAACGAACTCTCTGACAAAATGATTGCAAGGACATTACCTGCATTTTGTTGTCAGCAGTGGCCATGCAAAAGATGTCACAGCGGTCACTCCTTTTAGTTATGTCTTTGTACATTGGGGCTACAGCTGGATAAAAACGCCCTCATTTCCGTTCGTTATAGAATGAGCCAAAATGACAGCTAGTGCTCGCAACACAACTGAAGGTTCTGTAGTCGTTGTGCCTTTGAGCCTATTAGACTCACCGCTTCCTCCATTCATTCGTTTGCAGTTGGTTAACTTGTAAATGGCTTCACCACTTCGTATCGTGTTGTCTTCCTCCGACGAAAATATAGTGCGCCAAGAGAAATATTTGAAATTAGAGATTGCAGAGCTACGTGCTCTTCTGTAAAAATTCTTCCTTTTTTGTGAACATTACATCGAATTTAGTTTTTATGTGATAAGTATTATGTTTGGTTTACGTGATAAGTGTGCTGGATCCACACTAAAAATATAAATGTGCACTGTGAGGAACAAACTAAAGAAACATAGGAATCATTTGAGATCTGCGTTTTAGAATTACAAAGAAAGTAAAAGGTAACAACTCGTAAGTTTGTCAATAAAACATTTTTAATAAATATGAAGGTAGAGGTGTGCGCATGTAATTTGATATTTTGGTGATTTCGTCAAGTAAATTAGTCATTGTAGACTTGGCGGCCAGTGTGCCGAATTTGCTATCTGTGTATTTCGAATTTACAAACACGAAAACATCGAATTGCCAAGTGTGGGGTGAAATAATTGACAGTTATAAATATTAATTATTTGATTCTAAAGTTTATGAACCATTACAATATTTTTTTATAAAATGTTCCCAAGACATCTTGGGGATGTATTGCAATTCTGGTGTAAGTTGCTATAAATATACATAATTCATTAAGTGACTAATGCATCTTCAAAAATTGAAATTATGTTACTCAGCACATCTATTGGCATCATTCCAAATTTCTTCCCGTGTTTCGCTTGAAGAGCTACGGAGTCAATTTACTTTTTCAAAAACATTTCATTGTAAATTTATTACTTCACGAAAATGGCTCCATTATCTGTCATCATTTCTTTAGTATTATACTAGTTTTCCATTTTCCTGACATAGCTGAAAATTGACACTGAAAATAATATTTATTATGAAGCTTAGTGTGAATCACAAGACTTATATTACTTACAGAAAAAAACAATGATTCATGAATTAAAGGATGTTCTCATGTTACGCACAAGGAACATTATTCAAATAAACTTGAATAGCATTTTATTAACAACTTGTAAGTAAGATGTATGTATTCTGTTTACATTTCAAATAAAATAAAATAATTTAAACATTGGCACGTCATGATTTGTTGGATTCGTCTTCGTCCCGAATAACAGAATAACTATTAATATATCCGAAAAATTCACTTGATGGCTCAGTAGTTCAAAACAAAATATTCATGTCAAATGCAACCCGCAACCCACGAGGTAGAATATACTGTCCCTATAGTTTCAACGCTCTTGGTGGATACTCGCTGAACTAGTGGCCGCCATGTTTTTTGAAGTCAAAACAAACGAGTGGCGGTGTAACCGTCCGTAACCAGCGCTAAACGTAATGCTATACTGTGATTTTCGCAACTCTGACCCTAACAGGTATCAGCTGTTATCAGTTTTATCCAATCGGGAGCTTAAACTTCATCATAGTGGCGTCACTATTGTAACGTTTAAGCTCCCGATTGGATGAAGCAGTGAACAGCTGAGACCTGCCAGGGACAGAGTTAAATAAATCGGAGTATGATTTACAGGATACTTTGTTTCCCAGAGGGCGCTGCTTTGACTGCAAAAAACATGGTTTCAATTTGCTTCAAAGATGAAGGCGCTTCACCCACTCTATGTAGTATATTCTAGCTCGTTGTCCGCAACACACTCGGTAGGATTTTTTCATCTATATCGTTAAATAACTCCCAAACGCAGTGTTCTATACATTTTTGAAGGCAAAGAAGCGTTTTTCACACCGTATTGTGACATACCAGAAATACTCCCCAAACCATTTAATTGAGGGAAAATTGTATCGAACAGATTTTTACTATAGAATTGGATGCGTACCAATAGAGTAGACCAAGGAATATACGTTGTCAGGACAACGTGTGAACAAACGTTATGTTTCGTGCTCAAAGGTCTGAAAACATGATTCTTTTGCGAGGCATGGCCCCGGGACATAATGTTCAATACATGACAAGACGGTTTTAAAAAAAACATGTTTTGCATTTATTTAGAATGGAGCTCTCTCTTTTTCTTGGCAGCAATAGAATTGGACGGTAATGCTGGGTAATATTTTGATGTTCAGAAACGGAAAAATTATTTTAATTGTGTGGTTTGTTCATGTATAATGTGTAATTTGAGGGTATCATTCTTAGCTTGCGTTGTAATTTGTGATTTTAGGGATTCATGTAAAATAGACTTCGTACGTGGGAAATTAATGTAGAATAGATTCGTAAAATGGCCTATTGTATTGTTTTAAGTTAAGTACAATGACAGATAGTCGCGAGTAGGCGCTTCAACCGTGGCACAAGTTGCCTTCGCGGATTGCATTAATTAATTATACTATAATATTATCAAACAGGATTTCCGTGGAACATTTCAAAAATTCTTCCGCTGCCAGAATTTACGACAATAGCAGGAGCATCGCGAGGACATCACATGGACGGCATCCGGACGGAAGACCTCTTGAAGATCGGCTTAGAAGATATTTCCGTGAACTTACGAACACTTATACAAGAAATATCGTACTGAACTTGAGAGTATACAGTAGTAGCTAAAAGATTAATAGTAAACCAAATGTAGATCTACAGAGTAAATGTCAATTCTTTATTATCAAAGAAAGTAAAAATAATTTGTAGACGTTGCCATCAAATTGTTTTGGAGTGGTCGGATTAGTGAGGTTCTACTGTATTGAGTTGTTATGAATAATTTTATATTTTTTGAGACGTAAGGTTGGTATCGGCTCCTTGTCATTTATGTATAGAATTCATTGGATCATTATGTGAAAAATTAGATGAATGCTATAGTGTTCTTTTTATTTTCATGGCCAGCCCTGATGATGCAAGAAAATATGGCGAAACGCTGGCAAACTTAATGATTTAGTGTTTTAATTACTCTGACCTAATGAAATGATCTCAGCTTCCAACACTGAACAACGTGGTCGTGAATCTACAATACAGAAATTCATTCATAAAGTATTTTTTATGATGAGTGGTAACCGAAAACTTTGTAGTCGAACAACAGCAGGAAGTGAAAGGGTCTTAGCAGGATGCCATGTACCGCGCACCCAGGTACATGGATAAGCCAGATTCACGCCCCCCCCCCCCTTAGCGACTGTAAAGTGCTGGGGAATTATCTCCGTAGAATAGCACCATAGGAAATGACGGATAAATCCACGGCCGACCCTAGTACTGTCGGTTACTAAACTTGGTCGTGGTAAAACCCATCACATCGTCAGACTACCTACCAAGTGGAAGGGAAAAGGTTTTGCAGGGAAAACATTCCGGCGACGGCTTTAGAAGCGCAGAATGGTAAAACAGTAATTTTAACACAATTTTTGAAAGTACTTAGTTGATAGACTAAGACGCTGTTCTCAGCAAAACCCCAAAACCCCTCCGGCCGCAGAAAATTCGCTAGGTAGGGTTTTTATCTGTGTATGTTTTTTCGTCTGGAATCTGTGCCCTACGAATCACAAAGTGACTGAAGATATCTGGCGAACTCCGACTCTCCACGGCCGTTATTGATGCGTGTAGCTTTCGCCAAAATAGCAAAATGTGACGTTCCTTTCGCGCAAGTCACCAAATCGCGTTTAGAGTTTTGTGATGTAAGGTACACTGATTGTAGCTCGCACCAGCTCCACGTGGACGATCTCCAACTACAGTCGACTCCAGTTATAGTGAACTTTTGGGGCCTGCCAGTTTTGATTCTTTATACCAGAGATTCACGGTATGCGATGTCAAAATTAATCAGAATTTTTCCACAACGATTTTATTACTATAGAGATACAGCAAAACACTCGTAAATGAATAGCACGATCTCAAAATTTCAATATCTTTATTTGATTTTTAAAAAAAGTCAATTTGTTGCCTCAAATGTACTTTTGGCTCCGATAGATGGAAGTTGGTAAGAATGTGGTAGGGTGGCAATAACGGGAGGGTGGCGGTGGAGGTGGAGGTGGTGGTGGAGGGGAAGGTTGTGGCGAGGGGAAAGCAGTGGCGGGGAGAGACGGTGGAGGGGCGAGGCGGTGGTGGAGGGAAAGCAACGGCGAGCGGAACGGCGGCGGCAGTGGTGGACGGGAAGGCAGGGGAGGAGATGAGGGCGGTGGGTGGTGAAGGGAGGGGGGAAAAGGAAGGCGGAGGCCGAGAAGACGGGGGCGGGGCCGATGGCGTACCAGCGCAGCTAAAGTTGCATTGGAGGGGGCGGCGGCGAGGGCACAGGTGAGTCGACCGCCGCGGCAACGGAGACGAGCGCTCAGGTCGCGAGGTATCGGATTAAAATAGGACGATGCCCGCAGCTCCGCCGGCGCGTCCAACCCGAAGGTCAGACGTGCGTCGCGTCGCGTCGCGGCCGCGCTTTGTTGCAGGGTGAGCGACCGCCGCCGCCGCCGCCATCGCCACGAAACATCCGGTAGCGGCAGAGGCTTCGCCCTGCGCGATGGGCGCTGCTCCAGCGCCTGCTCCTCCCACGCAGAGCAGCTGCAGCAGCGTCCACGGGCGATCGCCACCGCCACTGCCCCGTCCCGGGTCCTCATGGTGGGCCTAGGTGCTCATTTATTACAGTGAGCGACACATGTGCTTGGCTCCAAAAGAAGGGACACTACTTAAATAAAATACGAGTAACTTATATTACCTTAACACATGGAAGTACGTAGACGGGTCTTTGGCCGGCACCCCTAGGGTTCACACATACGCCTACATAAACAGTGTATTCTAACCGGTTACTGTTTCTTCTTCTTCTTCTTCTTCTTCTTCTTCTTCTTCTTCTTCTTCTTCTTCTTCTTCTTCTTCTTCTTCTTCATATTAGTTTACTGCTTTGTTTTGTAGCGAATGATCTTTTTGTAATTTAGGTTTGTTGTAGTATTTAATTATTTTTTGTAGAATTCATACACATCATTTAGTAGTAGTAGTATCTAGTTTTCATTTTTATCGAAATTAAAATATATAAACCGAACTCGTAGTCCATGGACACAGTCGATATCTCAAAATCGATTCTCACATCCAACCAAATACTAAACCAGAATGTTTCACAGACAATAGAAAATATTATTTGCTTATGTTTATTATGGACATTGTGAATAACATAAGCAATAGACTGAAGTAAAGTTTGTGTATATGCCTGCATTGTGAATGAGCCTTCACAGTTGTTGGCCTGGCGCCGGCGTAGGCTTCAGACGAACAGCGACTCGCTCGTGAGCGTCCAGCGAGGTTTCCGCGGTTTTCTAAAGGTTCTATCCCCTCACAACCACTTGGTGAAGATCCGAGCGATCGTCACACCAGCCTGCCGCAACCGACGCCAAATGACAGAGCCATCTACGGTGGCCAAACGTCCGGTTTTCGACTGGACAGTCCGATTTTCTTCGTGTCAGTCCGGTCAAGAGAATCTTGGCAAACCGAACCAAAGATTGTCCTGTTTTAAACACGTTTAATTTCTTTAAATATCCGGCTGGCGCCGCCCGATATTAACTCAAAATCAACTCTGACTTTGCACGAGTCAATAACCAACAAGGCAAAAGGTAGAACTGTAGATTGTATTTAATTGATCGAAGAAATCAGAAGAAATCGAAGAAATCAGAAACAATATTGGCACTTCTTACTTTCGGTCTTTGAGGAAACTACGTATTGTTGTTCGCGACAGATTGCGATGTCGTCGGAAAACTAGACTGCAATGCTCCGAGTAAGCCACATTGGATTTGACAAGAGCTTTAGATACTACCAAGAATTGTACAATATCTCGTCCAAGAGATGCTATACGTATCTTCTTAGTTGGCGAAAATGATGCGGAGAAAACATTTTTTGCTTTTCCTGACAGATGCAGTAGCGTACACGCTAAAGTCTGCCGAAATGTTTTGAAGTTTTTGAAACTGCACATCTCATGCCCCTCATCGTGTTGCTGACGAAGTTCTTCGGACTTTCCATGACATAAACAATTCGATTTCTGCAGGGACAAAAGTATTTCTCAAAGCTGCGAGCATAGCTGCAGCGTTCCCAGACCGCATTTCCTACTACTCCTCTACCATCGCAACCAGTATTGGCAAAATGGTATTCCTGGCATCAAGCCGCCATGTAGAATGCGGATAACTTAAAAGACGTATAGAAGAATCAACGCCGATGTAGAGTTACCATTAAGAAAGTTATGGAAGTGTTATTGTCCCCTAATATCAAAACTGACCTTGCCTATACAAAGGCAAAGTTTGGACATCTATCCGAAGCAAACACAAATTGGAGAACACAGGTCGTCTGCTGACAGACGCCATAAGCATCGTCGGCAACATGCAGCAAATGCCAAGTGTAAGGCATGGACAGGCAAGTAAATCTGTCGGGTTAAAATCTACCTGGATGTCAAATTGCAATCCAATCTGAGAAATAATGTCCAAAATAGCTTCCCTTCTTTCTGACAAATCAGACGAAATTGATCTCCAACCTAAGCTCACAGCTTCAATGAAATATGCCTCCAACTTCGTTGGTTGGTTGTTGGTGGTTCCAGGCGCGTCAACTAAGGAGGTCATTAGTTCCGTAAGTGTAGTGCATGTTTTCCATCGTGAGGTGGCGGTGACGCCGGATCTCGTCATCCCTCGTTGGTTGATACCATCGGCTAGTGGCGTTTCCCCCACCTGGCATCTCCCACCAGCGGGGCACCGCACCAGTCGGGACAACCTCGGCGGCGATGGTGTGACGGTTAGCGTACCGGACTGTTATACCCAAGCTCGCGGGTTTAAACCCGATCGAAGCCGTGGATTTTTAGGGCGACAAAATCCTTCGTACACCTTCCTTCGGAGAGGAAGTAAAGCCGGCTGTCCCATGTTCGTAGATTTACTTGCATGTAAAAGATCCTCAAGCCCAAATGAAGCCTCTGAGCTAAATTCAAATCGCCTGTTTCTCACCCAATAAATACCTCCTTTCTCTGCTAGTTGATGATAGGAGCGTAGCGAAATTTGCGTGGTCAGACGGAAGAGCGGGCCTGATGGCCCGAGTCTCGCCACGTAAAATAAGGCAAATTCAATTCAATTCAATTCAATTCAACCTCCAAGCTCACGACCAGTCCCCCGGCTTTTGTGGCAGGGTAGTGCGTGTTAGTGTGTGTAAGGGGTGAGGATAGGACAAGGAAGAGGAAGGAGATCACGCGAGGTCCGAGGCCCGATTATTAGGGTACTACTTGATCACAGAAACCACCGAAAACTACCGATGAGAATAGATAGCGTCTAGAATTCTCCAAAAAGCGACTGAATTCGACCTAGCTGACATGCTAGTGTGGAAAATCTTGCCTCTGTCGGGACTCGAACCTAGGATCTCCCGGGCAGAAGCGCTGCACTCTCACTTCATGCGAGGTACAGAGAACATACACCCGATACTAAGTAATTTTGAATGAAAGAACAACCTCTTTCACCACTGAAAATTTGGGATAGTTCTTAACAGTGAACTACTTGATTGCCTTGTGATTTTCATCGTCATATTATTATTGTTATTAATAACAATTATAATAATTTAAATAATAATTATATAGACCTTAAATTATCAGGAATCACAGAATACATTCATATATTTAGATCTAAAGTGCAGTCATGGCGGATTGATTTGGAAGATTGGAGTACTTTGAATAGTCCCAATTGGGCGCAATAATAATAGTAATAATAATAATAATAATAATAATAATAATAATAATAATAATAATAATAATATTTAGCTTATCAGTTGGCTGAGATCGCCAACGCAGTAGTGTAGCGGTCTCAGACCAGAAGATGGCGGATTCGAGTCCCATCTCGGGTATGGTTCTGTTGTGTATGTCTGTATGTGTGTCGTCCATTCTCTCCTCATTATCATCATAATTTCATCTTCCATACCTCCAGGGCTAACAACCCTGGGGGATAAAAATCGGATCCAGATAAATGCTGATCCCCAGAAAAAAATTACATGCACCTGGTACCTAGTTAATGTTTCAGAGCCCGGTAAATGCAGGGTGCATTATTTATAAAGAATTGTGTAAACCCTTTACATTACTAATAAATTTTAATATTAAAGAGTTTTATTTGTTTATTGATGGAGTGCCTACATCCATCTATAATTGCTGCTTGCCTAGCTATTTTCGACTTTTTTAGTGCATACATATCCGAGTTCTAATCATCTTTATCATGAAATGCTCGAAATTTCCAACAACATGCTATATGTAAAGGTTTAAAAAAATCACTTTCTATGAGTGGGCGAAGAATAAGAAAGTAATTAGGAAGTAAAGCATATTATCTTAATAGCGGCTTTTATCAACCGAAGACAATACTATCATTCTTTCTCTCGTAATCACATCTCAATCCTCTGATAAGATACAAAGACGTAGAATACACAAGTCATTTGATAAGCAGCGCTAGAATGTCAAACTCTTATCCTTTTATCACAAAACTCAAGAAAAATATCAAGATTCAGTCGGATTTTGATATACTCAACTCGGATATAGTGAATTGAAGCCATCGTCCCTGATCCACGCACATAACATAATCTATTCGCCTTTAAAACGTCATTCACTCATCTATTCGACTTTTAAAATGTCAAATAGGCGACTTTTCCGAAAATAAAGAAATGAGCATTTTAAAATCTGTTCACGACATAACAAGTGCGAATCATTGCAGGGAGACAATGGTTATAAAACCTTTTCCAGACCTTTCTTTTTTTTGAACCCTTTACGAGAGAAAACAACTTCACCGCATGTTTAAGCAAAGAAAATATTCTGATATAAATCAATTTCCTTTACTTTTATTGCTCTCCTGCACGTGCTCACAGTGTCATCATCATCATCATCATCCAGCAGCCACAATTCGTTCTCCCGTTTGTTTGCTTTGTTTTGTTTTCCTTTTAAGTTTTATCTACTGCTATCTTTCAATCTTTTTTTAAAAATTTAAACATTCAGTATATTGGTTCGTGATGAATATAAGGAAATGAATCGTTTTTACCCAAAACACATTTCTCCCAGCTTTACGTCTTTCACTCTCGCTAGAAAGTAACTCTAGTATTGTCAAAAATATTCCCTTCAAGCTCACCAACGAATTTGTTTTGCTAACACGCGATGACGCAATCGTTATGCACATACGCCATATATGAATGAAGCTTTGACCTCGAAGATATGAGGAGCAGTGCCGGATTTTGGTCGCGAGCATGCCCCACCTCCTGCCAATGTCACCATTTTTTATCACTTTATTTAATTGATTCAAAACAATTATTACATATTAACCGTAGCATATCCAAAGAAGTATTCCTATTTTGAGTATACATTGTAAAAAAAATGTAAGTTGACATGAAAATAGTATTGCCAGAATTGTTGAGGCTGCCCTTCCCACTGAAATACTTCGTGGAACTGTCCCTGCCGAGGAGGATTGAACGTCGCCAACTATATTAAGAACGTATGTATTAAAGACTGCCAAGAAGGCAGCAACCACTATCTGCTCTCACGAATTATTTCTTTAATTTTCAATGACACTCATAAATAGACAAAACTGATTTTTAGAGTACCTTATGACATGTGAAAACACTTGGAAATTAAACATGTCACTGACACAGTTTTTTCTGCAATATATTTTCACCATTCAGTGATCTCATGCACAATTTTGAAATGCAATCGTTTTCTTCGAAAGTTGACGGTTGCGAAAGTTGACAATATTTTGGTGTGAATTTTTTATTTCATTTCTTAGCCCTCATCTCATGACATTGCAAAATATGGTGATTTGTTGTACTTGAGTTACGTTTTGGATGAACTAGGTTGGTTTACAACTGTAGTCCGCACAACCACTTGCGTTACAGTAGCTCACCGAGGAAGTCGACCGAATCTCTGAGGGTGTCGTGCGTTGCAAGGTGATTCAGGGCGGAGTGACGGTCCTCGAATTTACAAGTCATTTGTATTCAACATTCAGTATGAATAAGAAGGCTAATCAATTTATGGAAGAGGACTTGTTTCGGAAGGCTGAAGTTACACTGATTAGAATACGACTTACAGAATCAGTGGACAACAGAGAATGAAAACAGTTGTGTGTTGAAAACAATACACAGACTAATAACACAAATTGCGAAACTATGAGTCAAAAAGCAACAAATTTAATTTCCTTCATACGATATAATGAATTGATGGCGATGTTATGTTTGTAGTAATAATATTAAGTGAAAACTTAAATATTAATTTAAATATTAATTTAATATTAAGTTAAGTGTTGTTTTAAACGAATAGATAATGAAATTACCATAAATGAGTTTTGAATTATTAACAAACATTGCACAATCAGAAGTCATAACCAAAACAAATAATACGATATAATAAATGATTTTCGCTGTTATGTGGTAATATTCTAATGACAATAACCATATTGTTAATAATAACAATAATAAACTGATTTTACTATAGCATAATAATATTGATGGTAAGTAGAGAGCGGATTTTGATGATCTCAAACATCGCCAAAAATTATGAAGAAAATACTCTTAAAGCTTTTTAAAATGCTCTAAAAGCAAAGGGAAAAAAACGTAAAATTGTGATAAAAACCAGTTCGAATGAACATCTCAAGCTGCTGAACATTACTGATGTAATAGAGCGTTATTCTATTCATTCAAAAATGTTCTCTTCAAAACTACTGGAACACGTATCTCATTTAGACAACAGTCTTTAAATAGTTTTTTTTTTCATTATTGTATAGGATAGCAACTCAGAACAATTTTTTGACTTGAATTGCCCGAAGCAAGAATTCAACAAATATTATTTGATGTCATGGATGCGCCTGAAGGGAAGAGGACGACTATAACAGATATGCGGGCTTCAAAACTTATTATTAGTTCTTTATTTTTCTTTCACTTTTACTTCCTTACAATATTCCCCAAAAATACTAATGAAAAAACTTGAAATATTATGAAATTTTTATTATGTATCTGCCAGATTCAAGGATAGCAATAATACAAGATTTTCGAGGATTGTAATCGAGTGTTAAGTTTTTTGGATATAGGCATTTTGCAAAAAAAAAAAAAAAAAAAAAAAAAACGATGAGTTCCTTATTTTACATTTTCGAGACTTTTCGCTCATCTGGGTACCTTAACTATTTAGAACATTCCATCCGACAGGCAGGGAAATGCATTATACACCGCCTTTGATTTTTTAATTTCCAGTTTCATTTCAATCGGCTTTCAATGCTTCAAGGTACGGTTCAAGATCTCTCATGATATTGGGGTCCAGTAAGAAGTTTTTTTCACTTTTAAACTAATGATGTACGAAGTACGGGATGCTCGTATGGGTCCAGCTAATAAAAGTTACTATGCTATTTGTTTCCTCTAAAAATCATTGCCGAGTTAGGTGGCGATAGATTCATCGAATAAGAAGTAGGTAAGTCAAAATTTAAAAACTGCACTATTCAGATGAATACATGCGTTTCTAATAACAATATTGGGTTTATACGTCTTATCATATATGACATATGTAAAAACAGTTATTTGGTACTAACAACACAATAAAATTGTGCGACTATGTGCTACTGGACTTTCATTTAAAATAGTTGTTTAAAACGTAATACAATAATTAAACAAAATATTTAAAATTGAAATTATTAATTGAAATTAAAGTATAGTGTTTGAACAGAAGCGATAATCATGAGACAGTAATGGACATTTGCTTGAATTAGAGGCAAACTGAAAATTAATACCTCGGATTTAGAATTATACGAGATAGCGCCTCTGGGTTTAGTTATATACATTTTAAATTTTATGTTTACCAAATAACTATTTAATGAAATCTGAATACGTGTAGCGTAAAGGAAAAAAAATAAAACTAAAGGAAATCAAAAGACTTGTTTCAATTTTCTATTTCCAGGAATATGCCAACAAATAAATCAAAAAAAAATTATCGAGACCAATTTTTCTTCGAAAACGTTAGGTTTGGCATATAATAATATATACTAGATATTTTAAGTGAGTTACACATAGAATTCTTTCAGAAACAATTTGAAAATAATTATAATAATTATTATTATAATTTACCTTTGAATGTGTGATATATACAATGCAGGATTTGGCAATATCACAGGAAGTTGGAAGGTGGACGACAATCTTTTAAGAATTACGGGCCTTTCCCTACGACAGGTACTGAGATTTTTGAACATGTGCATCAGACACCACCCCATTCACAAACCTTTAGTGTAACCTGTCCAACGCAAAGCGACCCAGGGCCTGCCAGAGATTAAGTCGGGTAGTTGGGATCGCAGGCCGTCGGGATTCCCGGAATACGACGGAAAAGAACAATGGTGCAGCAGGACGTCACGGACGAGCGCGCTCGCGGGCCCGAAGGGGGGACCCGCCCCCCGCCCTGCTTTGGAATTTCCACGGAGCCCTTCAAAGATTTTACGTGAAATAGCACCAGCGGCTGAACAGGTAAATGTAGACCCCATTTACAGAAAAAAAATCACTTTCCTTGAGTTCTTAAAATTCACCGCAAGAGCCCACCACACCAAGTATAAGAAAGAAAGGTTAAGGCCATCGAACTTCAGCGAAAATGGAATTACACGTCACAAAGAAAGCTAACAGCTAATATATTGCTAATGAAATCTATTGCTATTATATTCTGATATTTTATTTTCACAGCGCAAATTTGATAGACAGGGGCTAAATAAATATATTATTTAAGTATTTATTGTACATATTAACAAACAGGAAGGAAGGGGAACATTTCTGAAGGTAGCGGTCAAACGTAGCCACGTCGTAGGCCTTTACTTCGTAGCTGCTGTAATAATCACTAAAACCAAACACTTCCTAAATCTACTTAAATAAAATTTCAGTCTCGTTCTCAAATTTCGTCTGTCTATAATTTCAAAATCACTGCCGTTTTATAATCTCATTCGCTTTTTGGAATTATATAAAAACAATTCGATTGCATTTAGGATGTTTATCAATCTGTCCAATTCACAATATTACTCCGACCTAAATGAAATTTTGTGTACATGAACTTCGAAACAAGAGGGAAGTTTCGGTCTACGATAAATTTCATAAATTACTCCATCCTCTTTTCATGAGCCTTTAAGGCTTGAAGCAAAATTTTAGTGAATACTCATTCAATTTATCACGCAACCTCGAAAAATGTTCTACTAAATGAATTCTAATATTTTGCGGTAACAGCATTTCAAAATATACTGAAAATATATATTTTTTTCCTTTGGACATTTTCGGCAAATAAATGTAGAGCCGATTTTGACACAATTACTTTAATGTTTCTAAAAAATGAGCCATTTTGAGTTCATTTAGACTCGGAAACTTTTGAGATGTCAAGAAACTTTATAAGAGATCAAATAATGAAGCAATTGCATATACAAAATGTATTAAGGTGGTACGTTCGTCCGTGACTAGCCAGTCAATAATTTATTGCATTTATAGAATAACAAAAGCTGCTTGTAAACGTGAAGGGAGCATTTAAATAATTATTTGTAAATAGTTAAAAGAGAAGTATTGAATAGTGGCTCTATAAAAACAATGTTTAATAATAAATTTAGTCTCCCGCATTATTTTTTATTTTCATATGTTGGCCATAACTCGTACATGTGAGGTGTATTTTGGCGCCCTTTTCTTTCTTAGTGCGCTTAATATTAGTCCATATTGTTTACATTGGAAGTGAATTATCGTCAAATAGTTTGTGGTTGTGTGGAGTACAAAATTTTAAGTTGGAAAGTTTTCTCTCGTACCCCAAGAGAAACAGTGCTGACAGTGCTCCTTGTACAGCAGAACAGCCCAGAGCCAGTTCTTCCGGTTGCGATGGAATTCGCAGATCTTTTTATCAATTGCATCTCAGAAGTCCCGGTGAGGTATGTTACGTTTAATATCATCTGATTCCTAGAACAATTTACTATATATTGAATAAAAAAAGTATTTTCACCGAATAACTTAAATAACTTTAAAAAAACCTTGCCCGCAAAAGATTTTCTATTATATCCTATAGTAACTGAAACTTACTTTATTAAAAAAATAGGCGGTAAGGACCAAGTTTTTCTTACCATCTTGAAGACCAGACATTTTACTTTCTTTTAAAGTATTTTTGGTGGTGATTCACAGTGGTCGATCAAACGAACATACTACCTTAAATTACGAAATACATATGTAATGAAAATAGTAATTACGTCCGAGATGGTTGGAAAAAAAATTCCGTTAAAATATCGACATTCATTCTTTGAAGCATTACCTAACTATCTGGGTACAACGCGAAAGATAGTACAAAAGCGCGCAGTAATTCACACTAATTAATAAGTAATTTCATTATTCTGATAAGCAATACGTGTTTTTATACTTTCTACTATGACAAATCCTTATCAAAAAGATACTGGGGTTTGGGGAACAACTTTATTATCATTTGATTGTTATCCTTTATCTAATCTTTGATTACATACAATGGTTGATAACTACTTTTATCTCTTTAGTAATTAACTTTAAATCTTTTAAGTCTTCAGCTAACTTACCACGTCATGTCGACATCGAATTTATAATAAACGTGTGCGTGACGGGTAGGCTATTCACACGCGTAGGAGCCCCCGCCGGCGAATGAATGCTTATGTATATAATGAAACAAGTATGAATGATGTGTGTATGTAGTGAAAAAGAAGAAAAAATATCTCGACCGTAAATTAACAAACTCTGTAGAACTATAGTTTTCACAAAACCGATATTAGTGTAAGTTAGTAATGCCAAAGTGCAAGTAAGTTAACTTTAGGACTAGTATGTAAGACTTGGCTGTAAGATAAAGCCCCTCCTCTAGCTGCTTAAGCCGCAAGGCAGCAGCTTATTGTTAATAATTGAAAGGAAATAAATTCCCCTTGTCCACAGGGTTACTGTGGAGGAGACAAAGAAAGTTCACTTGTGCCTTGGCGACAACGCTTTGCCTGCTACGAACTGACATACTAGTCGCGAAAGTCGTCGTGTGTGAAGTAGGGAAGAATAGTAGACTGAAAAAGAGGTGTTCAACCCCTGGGGACTAGAGCGTCTCAATATATTTTTCACAAACGTTCGCTATAAGGAAAAAAAAAAAAAAAAGCTTGTCACAAGCAAAAATATTATGTGTACGATGCAAAATTGGAATCAAATCTGATTGAGAGGGACATAAAGATGAATTCATACGCATCGTAGTATTCCACGAATCGTAAGGAAGGGAGTTGAGAAGACGTGGGGTTGAGATTTCGTTCGTTTGATTATATTAGATTTAAATAGTCAAAAACAGTAAAAACTCTCTTTGACGTATGGGGTCATCTGCGCATGTTTTCTTGATTTCCAAAATCCCTTCCCATCATAGTTGAAGGATGAGTAAAAGTTGAAGATAAATACATACATAAAAATAAAATTTAAAAAACAGCGAGATTGGCAACATTTGAAAAACTAAACATTTTCGTTGCAAGATCCAATTTAGGGAAAAAATATTTTCTGTCATTTTGGATGTCACTCCCAGACCACCATTAAATTGGCCGGAAAAATACGGGTTTTTAACAAAACTTGGCAAATCGCTTGACCAGGTTTGTCCAAACAAGAGTTTCGTTTGCCCACACACACACACACACACACATACACACACACACACAAATACAAGCGAAAACGTGTTCAATCACGCAAATCACTACAGATGCAGCCGGAAGAAAATTGTATTTGGGCAATCAAGAGCACACTTTTACCCAATATTATTCATAGTAAAACAATTTCTGTGCTTGGGCAAACGCAAATTGTATTTGTGCAATGAAGGACTCACTTTTACCGAACATTTTTCACCGAGTGTTATTTGTCGGAGCTTATTATTGTTTATAACTTCAATTTTTATTTTTAAAAAAAGGAAATCTTAACTTTTCTGCAATATTCTGATGTAACAGGATTTAAAATGTATGAAACCTTCGTTGACTTAAAAATCTTTCATACCAAAGAATATAGTCATACTAAGTTACGTATTTTCGCCCATAGTTATTATTAGCTTTGGAGCGTATACAGTCGGGAGAATATACCAGGCGACGATGAAACTGCGGCAGGTGGTTACAAATCGATGCGGATTGCAGGGGAAATACCGCAAATAAGACTAGGCCGTGGTCGACGATCCTACGTTAGAAGCGAGTGGGAGAACAGTAGCCGGGTTTTACCAACCGGCTGCTCTAATCGGTAGGTTTCTGGAGTTTCTCCAATCAACATCACGCGATTATTATACTTCTTCTTATTCTTTGCTGTTCGAGTGGGACGTGTGTGATATCATGGGCAATAATTTAATGCTTAACTTTTGTATATTAAAAAAATGGGTCCAGAACAAGCAATTACTCAAAAATATATAATTTTTAGTAGTAGGAAGATCAATTCGTAATAAGAGAATATCGAAGGCGGTGTTCCGAAAGAATTTAGAAGAAATAAAATCGCGTCTGGAATATCCTTCAAACAGTTATTAGCTTCTAACGCCCATGCCCAGTTGTTGATAACTTGAAGAATTTATGCTGCAGGACATTTTCTCCGGCCATTGCCATGGAATTTTGTCATCCAATAGCGCGATTGCATACTTAAAAGGATCGTTTCATTTGCAAATCCTTCTCTACATCCACAGTATAAGGTATTTACACTGGATGGCGAAGCCTAATCAACAAGGCGAGATTTTGATATTTGTAGATGATTGACTGCACACATGTGCAAATTTTGCCTCGGGAGGAAATGACTTAGAACCATTCAGAAAACCAAAAATGTATTTCTTAGTAAACGTGAAAATAATGTGATTTTCATAAAAAGTCAACCTCTTTGGAATATAATAGCTCATACGTCAACAAGTTCAACAGCCAATACGGAATCGCGTTATAACCTGACATTGTAGCCAACCCTTGTACAAGGCGAGAAAATCAACACATCGAAAATTCATCAAAAATGACGATCGTCAAGACAGATTTGACGAGTGTTGGTGAAATCGACAAATTGATTACCGGGCTGACCGGGTGACGCAGCGTCCTACGCACAGATGCCACCTTTTCGGCGGCCTTCCTAATATCGCCCTGAGGAAGGCCGCACCATGACCGCCGAAACTTTGAGGAGGGAGGTGCGGGTACGCCGCGAGGCGCGCAGCACGGTTTTCCGCCGAGCGAATCGGACGGAGGGTGGAGGGAGGTGCCGCCGCGAATACCTCGCAGGCATACGTCCAAATGGATTGCAGACAGGCGGTGAATAGGCGGCGCTTGAGGGCAGGATGGAGTTCGGGGGATCGAAGCAGTAGGCGTAGGAGGGTGGTTCGGGCAGTTATTTTTTGGCTAACGTATTTGGCGTGGGCGTGGCAGCGGAGGCCGCTATCAAGCTTCACACCAAGATACTTCGCCGTCTTTTGCCAGGGAAGATGCGTGCCTACCAAGCTCACGACTTCATCAGGGCCCTCTGACGAGTAAAGTTGACGGCTACGCACTTGTCACGGTTAAGGGCGAGATTTTTACGGCTCAGCCATTTGGGAAGCTAGGCGATTCAATCATTGAGATTTGTTTATTTCATTGTTAATTGACATGGCTTCCCCCAGCTTTCGAACTGCGTGCTCCGCGCGGCCGCTTCGCCTCCCCTTCCTCTCGCAGAGATGGGACAGAGTTCGCGCGTTGGAATTCGAGGTTTGAAACGATCCAGATCACAAGCGCCCGCGTGCAAATTGGCGTCCTGAGAAAATCCATCTTCGTCGTGTCTGCCTTGCTTCTGTCATTTTCTCAAACGACCCCTCTCAAACTGAAGCCACTTAAAGAAATGAGACTTTTTCAGTTCCATTAAAATTTATCATTATTTTTTTTTACACGTAGCAAGAATATCTGGTTTCTGATTGTTGCATCGTGATACTTTATTGCGATAGATGTGTTTACATCACAGTATTTAAATGACGCAACTAATTTGCTGCAAGTTTCATTTAAAGTAGTATTATTTGCCATTTGTTTGTTCTAAGAAACTAGCATGTGCCGCCACTGATGTCTCGCATATGTTTTTAGAAATAATAAATTACTTCCTTTCAGATTTAGAAACATAATAAATGAGTACTGTAGAATGGCCAAATGCATAAACATATTTTAATTCAGTATATTCAAGAATATTTTCGTTTATTTCTCCTTACATTTTGTCGTCACTAGAATTCATAATGAAATTACAAAAAAATGCTCTCTATTGATTGCATCTCCGGTGATAAAAAAAGAGCAAAATTTATGTATTTGAAAAACCCTGCGAAACCACTCTTTGAGAAGGCAAAATACTGCAGAGTTAAAACTCGTCCGCTAATAATGTCGACCTCGTATCACCAGAGCTCAACCTCTGACCTATAAGCACACATCTTTGTTACGGGGTACATAAATAGCTCGGTAACAACCGGTTTCGAAATCCCTCGAACGAAAGTGAACAATACACAAAACTCGACGCTTCCAAAGTCCTACTTTCTAAACTCTGCCCGTTCTCGCTCACCCTCGCTTTGAATTTATCCGCAGCCACTAACGAGGGACGACCCACAACAGGTGGCAGCGGAAGGTCGAAGATAAATAAACCGGATAGGGAGGAAATGAGTATGAGAGACAAGTCGTAACGAGCACGCCCACGGCGAAGGATGAAAGCGCAGAAAGGTGAATCTGCGGACGAAATTGCTGAAAAAAACAAAACAACAAAGTTTTCTTGATATTCTGAGAAAAAAGAATATTTCTGGAAAGAACGTAGTTTTTTTTCAAACAAGTTTTACGGTGATTGGTTTCAGTATAATAGCGACCAACCAACACAAAACTACCAATTCGCCAAAACGCGAAAAATACAGCACTGGCAGAGCACGCCACCACTAAAATAAAAACTTCCTGACAAATATGGCTAGAGGTGAAACAACAGCCTACACTTTCTCGCATTATTTATAACTTTAACAATTTTCGAAAATTCAGAGGGTCCAATGCAAATAGAACTTGTTCCATTTTTGGACTATCCGATAAAAAATAAAGAAAAATTGTTGTCAGTCGTGAAATTTGTTTTTGAGAAAATCTTTTGTAGGGGCTGAGATATCAGCCATATCGATTAAGGAATATAAATTTTGAAGAAAATTATACGAACGGTTTAGTCGCTAGCATTGTTCACAGACGGACAGCCGTATCAATGACCCTACAACGGGTATTTTGAATACAGGACGTGTTGGAGTAAGTAAATACTACACACAGTAACAAGAAGTACTTGACTTCCACGTACTTTTTTTTATTAACTGCCACTCAGCGTACGCTCATTCGCAGTAATAATATGTTGTTATTATTATTATTATTATTATTATTATTATTATTATTATTATTATTATCTTTCATTATTCACATTATTATCTACTGGTCGGTATGTTAACCACACACAGGAATGATGACCAGGTGTGTGGTTGTTTTACTGAAGATTCAGAGGGTTTCTGACAATACGGCATGTATTCAAAATTACTGACTTTGGCATAATGTATACATTCCTGGCATCCAAGTGAAGACACTCCAGTGCCCGAAGTGTCATTTTCGGGATCACTCCTGTAGCTGATATTATTATACGCACAGTTGTCACTTTACTGAAGTTCCACTGAGTTGCGACTTCGTGAGCGAGATCGGTATACTTCTGGATCTTCTTCTAATATTTTCCCGATATGTTGTGGGTATTGGGTACTGATATATTCATAGGGGAAAACCTGCTGACGGTTTCAATCAATGTAAGTTATATCGGGTCTATTGGCGCCGACGTGTCTCTCAGTGATAACGGAGCGATCCCAGTAGAGTGTGTGCTCACTACTTTCAAGCACATTCTGAGGCACATATTTATAATACGGCACGGAAGTGACGAGTAAGCCCGTTTTCAGTGCCAATAATTGGTGGACCTGCTTCACCACTTCATCATGCCTCTTTTTGTATTCCAACTGTGCGTGGCTGCTACATCCACTTGTCACGTATTGGATAGTTTCGCTTGCAGCCTCACATTTTCTACACGAGTCGGAATGAATCGTCGAATCTCTCAGAATGTGTTTTCTGTAGTTCAATGTTTGCACCACTTGTTCCTAGATAGCTGTCATGAAGGCTTCTGTCTCCGGAAAGAGATCCCAGTGCTGGAGCCATGCGTGCGACGCAGAGATGTCGACTTCTCGCTAGATACCGATGAAGATTTTTTCTTAAGCGAATAGTGAAAACATTCATTTAACGTTTTGTCGAGTTCTTCCAGTGCTGTGTGTAGTATCCCAAAAGAAAGCAATTTCTAAAAATGGATTTATTCCAACCACCATCAGTACAGAGGTAGACAAATTCAAGCCAGATCCAAACAATTTTCCAGAAGATGTACCGAAGAATGGTGTGAAGAATTGAGTGGCGCCGGAACTAATTTCCGGCGGCACTTTTAAAGGCACGCAGTCGGCCACAGCACTGTGTACCTAATTGTGGAGGGATGTTGGGGTACAGTGAAGAGTGAAGACGTGTCTTGTTAGGTTTGGTTTGTGTTTTACCAGTTCCAGTATTTTGGTTATCAGCAGTGAGTTGGTGAAACATTCAAGTCAGCGTGTAGTCACGTAGTTTTCTTAAGAGTAAAAAACTTTTTAAATATTTTGTGTTTATCACAAAACACGAAAAGCTAACTGTCAAAGAATATTGAATAAGTACCTCAATTATTTTTAAGGGAGAATTGTGAATTATTCCAAGAAATATCTCTATAATACTGAATAAATCTTTAGAGAAAATTTCTTTTCCATATCAATTGAATTGTTTTTATTTTTATTTGATATTGTTTTGTTACAATGGAAGTTACCTTTAAATATTTTTAAACAAATAAATACGTTTCGTTAACATCTTCTTAGAATGAAAATAGAAGGATACGGAAGAGCGTGGGGTTAACATGCGAGAGTTCTCACACGGAGACAGAAAGAGTAGGGGAAAACTTTTTCAACGGCACAACACAAAGAACTAACTTTTTAAATTAATTTAAGTTGAATAACGTGAAATAAATGAACAAAAATCAAAACGCGCTTGCCTACAATACTATGTGAATGAACATAAAAAAGGAACTGAATTTAAAATTGCACAAAGAATTGCGCAATTCAATCGACAATTGCCAACGATCACAATCCAGACGCACGATTTAAATGTTGGCGGTATCTGGAAGTCTGTACATCAATGCACAGCTGTAAACTCATAATGTAAATAATACATTGTTTGATATTAAACTTAACGTGACGCTCCACTACGATATTTAATACGTAAACATCGTTTCAGCAACATTCCCCCGTACCAAAGTGACGTCTAAATCTTCAGAATTGTTTCTAATGGTAACAAAAGGTATTTATTACTCAAAGGTGTTAGTTTTATTATTTTTTGGCTCGGAATTGATTTTCTTGAGGTAGGTTTAGATTTATTTAGTATAAGTAACAGTAAAAACTGTACGTGACGTATGGAGGAGACGATTAACTCGGCACGTTTTCTTGAGTTCCAGAATTCCTTCCCGTTATTTTAACTATAAATAGTTGAAAGATGAGTAAAAATTTAAAATAAATAAATAAATAAAATAAATTTTAAAAAAGCGCGTGATTAGCAATATTTGAAAAAAACTTGATATTTTCGTTCCCGAGTTATAGAAAACTTATTTACATTGGTAAACGAATTGCAAGTATGATTTTTCTGCATTGCTAACAAAGTAGTAACTCGTCCTTACCTCTACTCTTTCCATTTCAACCAGAAAGAGAGTTCAACAAAATGTGGGCATAGTGAAGCTACGTTTTACGTCCAGAAGCAAAACAAGGGACCATCTGAGCATTTGCTCAATGGAAACTGGATAAAAACCTGATCGATTTTTTTGTAGATTTAGATTTATTTAGTCAAAAAACAGAAAAAACTAAACAAAAAACCAGTAAAAATGTACATAAGAAAGCAGAAAATAATCCAATATATCTTAGTATACAAATAATTTTTCACTTTTCGCTCCCCAACAGGCTGGTGCCGTGACAACCCAAAACCCCCTCTGTTGCTCATAACAAATCTACGAAAGTTATATAATATTTAAAAAGTAGGGTTGTACCTGCCCGATCCTGTAATTTTGCCTGGAAAACTTCACTTGGCTTTCTCAAGAATAAAAACCTTTTCTATTTACCTACCTACCACCACCTAACTATTTACTGCTACCTCTACAACCTTAATATTTTCGTGACTGTCAAGGAGAGCCATAAGCTAACTGTCAAGGACAACTGAATAATTACTTCAAATGTTTTAATAAAGTGTGAATTGTTCGAAGAACATATCTATACAATACCGAATAAACCTTTATGCTGAAAATGTTTTTCCAACATCAATTGCATTGTTTTTATTTTTGTTTGATATTTTGTAAGTACGAAGTTAGATTTATACATTTTTTAACAAATAAACGCGTTTTATTAACAACTTCCCTAATTAATGAAAAGGATAGCGAAATGGATAGGGAAAAGGTGAGGATTAACATGCGAGAGTTCTTGCCCGAGCACGCTAGTTATTATCATTATCATTATCATTATTATTATTATTATTATTATTATTATTATTATTATTATTATTATTATTTGCGTACAGGCCATTATTGCCCACGCTACAGGATTAACGTGTGTAATTTTTCCAGGATCAGCTTTTCAGCTGTATCTCTCAAAACGACCAGGCTGTTACGCCTTGAAGTGTGAATTATGAGATGATAGGATGATGATGCGAGGTAAAGGGACAATCACAAATACGACCATAGCTACGCTAAGCTCTAACCTGCAGCCTCCTCGGCGCAGACGACGGCTGCCGCAACTTATGCAACGGGGTCGGCGTAATAGTTTTTATTATTATTATTATTATTATTATTATTATTATTATTATTATTATTATTATTTTATTTACAGTTTACGCACGCCACTAGAATTAGGTCGCCTGCACTAGTCCGGGCGCCTCGTCCCATCCGTTTCATCCTCGCCGCCGCCGCCGTCGCCGCCGCCGCGGGCTCGCCCCCTAGCGCCCCCTAGCGCGGACGCCCCAATCCTCTGGGCGAAGGGTGCGCCTCGTGAAGAACACGTGTACGCGGTCGCCGACAGTACGGTTTGTGCAAGGTTTATTACCGGATGCGAGCGGTTTCTTGGAAGTACCACCACCGCCACCCAGGCAGGCTCTGTCGCGCCTAGCCGTTCGCCCCGCCCGTCTGTTTTGGGGGGCATTGGCCTACGGCCGGTCAGAAAGAGCCGGCCCCCTGCATCGCCCCTCCATCTCTCCCCCCCCCCCACTGCGAGCGCCTTGCAGACGCTCACGCGGCGCGGAGGGACAGTTTGCTGTGTACTTGGACACTCGCCGCCACCCGCGCTCTCATCTTACATATTCTCTCCGAAAGTCATCTGCTACGAAATAGTTATTGGCAGTTTGGGAAGAGAAGTGAAATTCGTGGCGCCACGAAACAAGGTCAACCTTGTACACCGTAAGCCAGCAAGAAAATCCATGTATGATGAGCTTAAAGCTAAAACGTTTTGAGAAGTTATCCAGTGCTATGAGAAATAGGAAACGCAGGTATGGCCTCCTGTAGGTGTCGCGCCCCCTGTATGCGCAATTTTTTAAATATGTCGGAAAAAAACTATTTTATGGGGAATGAGTACACAGCTAATTATTCTTCTATATTGTTTATTAGATAGCCATAGTTGTATGCCATACCGAAGCGGCGTGTCGGACTGTCCGCCATACTGAATTCAACGTGTAATTTTTTTATGTCCACTTGGATTACGAGTTCAAAGCTAATTTTTTGTCCAATGATAGAAAAAGAAATTCAGCGCCGATTATGATCACGCTATACCGTTTCGGCGTCGCTGAGTATCCGTCATACTGACGCAAAGATGTCAAGTATTTCACTAATCCATGAACATATTCCAGGAATATGTTCCTTCTTCAACTCATTTGATTCTTTCTACCTCTAGATGGCAGACTTTTTCTTAAAAAGTGTAATCTTTTTTCATTTCAGTGATATATACACGTTAAAAAAATAGAATAGTTCTCTCAGTTAAGTTTACAATTTTTGGGGAATGTGTAACTCCATATCTGTAGATCAGTTTTGAATATTGACTTCATAATCTAAAATATTCAATCAATATATAATCGATGAAAAAATATTTTCATTTAATATCAATTTATAGAAAATATTTTATTTATTTTTGATTTAATTTATTAATATGGTAATTTTTTAGTACAATACTGAATACAAGGAATTATTTGAACAAATGTTGATACATTTTAAAAATAAATATCAGCATTACGTAACGCTAAACTATGACCCCTTATCCCTATGTAACGTGGCATAACCGTGACCTCAAACCCCCTCCCCCCTCTCTTCAGCGTTACGTAATTTATAATCGTCCCCTTAGCATCGCCGTACATCCCTAGCGCAGCCGGGGATTTATATATATTTTTTTTACCCTCACAAATTAAGAGTTCCCATGCCCAAAACGCGAATAACAATCATGTGACTAGGGCATGTGAAGTGTAATACATTGCAATAGCAAAGCTTAGCCGAGTCCACTAGTATATTTATAAGTAAAATATGTCGCTGGAAAAAAATGGAAAAAAGGGCCCAGAAATGTTATTCATCCCCTGCTCCAAAAGCCGCACGCTCACGAGACGAAAAGTGGTTTACCCGCGTCTGGTGCATAAATATTGATTTTGAATTAATGGGAATTAATTGAATATTTTCATGGTATAAGTATGAGCTACGTTATTACAGTAGTATTCCGGTATGTTGTATCATGCTTCCATTTAGGACCGGCAGATAATGTGGGTATGGTGGGTAGCTATACGCACACGAAAAATTCCGGGAGAGGTAAAATACCCACTTGGAATTTGGGGTGAGAGTAATATTTCATAAACGTCAAATTCCAGATATGAAAAAGGATTCTCGGTATTGCGTCGGCTCAAAACGTATATGCGATCAACTATTTCGCTAGATCGGCTCAACAGTATTGCGATTTTACGTGCTTATAGCGACATGACCGAGAAAAGTCAATTAGCAAAAATTGTAAAATGAGTTTACATCGGAAAGCCAAATGTGGCGTGGTTTTGTGCATTGCAAAATATGACAACTTAATGATAAACAATGCAAATTGAAAAAGTTCTGTTTTGTATTTTTATCTTCATATATATTATCGGTGGGTGATGGAGGGAGCACTACCCACTCGAACTTAACACCAATCGCCGGCCCAGCTTCCGTTTTCCTGTACTGGAGATTAAGAATGTCCCCAACCTGAAAAATGGCCAGTCAATTAATACACCAAGTTTCATTTGGCAGAGGTGAAGTAGTGAGGAACTGGAGATAAAAATTATTGTATTTTTTAAGAGATCTTAATACTGATATTTACTTAGAGTTTTAATTTTATTTTATGTTTTCGTGAATAGAAATGGCCCAGAGTCCGTTATGTGTGTTTCTCTCAGCAGTGGCTGGGGGCGATGGTGGATATGAAAATGGCGGAAAGGGCGCGGGGTGCGTGTTAATGTGGAAGTTCCCTCATAGCTACCGCTGGTGGAGCACGCCAGAGCGCGATGTCGCGTGCTGCTTCAGCATGTCACCACCGTGCGTCACGCGGGGTCGCGCAGAGCCCCACGCGCGTGTCCGGAATGCGGCCTCACACGCCACGCGTGATCAGTTGCTTGACTCGGTATTGGGACCTCATTAGCTGACCACGCAAACCACTCAGTAAGATCGAAACGTCCCACGCAACGTAAAACAAAAATACCAATTTACTATCATTCTCCTTTTCCTTCTTCCCTCTTTCTGTCTTCTTCTTCTTCTTCTTCTTCTTCTTCTTCTTCTTCGTTTTCCATATTTTTCTCTCTTTCCTTTTTTTCTTTCTCTTTTCCTCTCCTACCTGAACTCGTGCAAAAATATCGCACATTTTACAAAAGAAAGGCCACCGAAACTCTACTATTTTTTACAATTCTATACTTGAAAAATCAATGAAGGTTTCAAAGAAAGTATTTTTTGCAAATCTTGCCAACTTTAGTTAAGATCATCAAAAACATTTTACGGCCAAATTTATTCACTTCGCCCACTTGCAATTTGCGAGAGAGGTTTCCGACGCTTAACGTCCGCATCTCCTCGTACTCGTACCTCGTCTTTCCAGTAGGAAATTGCAATTAGACTACGATAAGAAAATTTTGAGGTTGGTAAATCTAGGTGTTATATACAATTATTAAATTTTTGGAAAGGGCCATTCAAAAGATGCATTCCCAAGGTTTAAGTTTTTCTAGTACACATTCTTCTCTCTATATGACAAATGAAAGAAGTAGTCTCTAGATAGTGATTTTATTGACGTGTTTCATAGTATAAACACTAAACATTTAAACTGCAGTAAAACCATTTTTGGAAAAAACGCTAGTAACAAGTATGTAACTCAGCCCAAGAGACCCAGAAGTTCTGCCGTCCACAAAAGTTCGGCGCCACCCAGGCTGCTTTCCGACCAAGCATTGGTCGATTGCTAACACTTAAATACATCCTCTATAACTTTTCCGCATCTATACGTTACGTATTAATATTATCATAATATTTGCTATTAACACTTTTACTTCTAATTTATTATTACTAATATTAGAATTATATTATTTTATATTGCTTATTCTTATAATTATAGTTAACTATTATCCTAGAATATTTATTAGTTATAAGAAATTTATAATAATTAGACTAATTCTAAGTAGTTAGTGCCCCACGTGTAATTGTAAGCAACTTATTTAACTCCAATTCCTTTCTGCTTATTGCTTTTGATTTTTTTCCAACGCGGATATCTTCATAAATGTGGCAACGAAGCTTAACACCGTCTTTTCCTCAGTACACGCGTTCCAGGAATTCTGTACCTGTGTTTAGTGCTAATCCGGAAGTGGAGAGGATACTGGCTCACCCCAGCCCCGTGGAAAGTCCCATACCCGCTCGAAGTAGCCCTGCAACCCTCCAGGATTTACAAATTTCTTTGTCTCAGTTCCCTCGTGGCTTGTCTGTTTTCCACGTAAATGCCCAATCACTTAAGCAGCATTACTCCGAAATTTCAAATATTATAACTGAAACGAAACCAGACCTGTTATTAATAAGCAAAACATGGCTAAAATCTACAATAAAATCAGGACTCGTATCGGTATCTAATTATAAACTCCTTCGGAATGATAGGTCGATAATTAAAAGCAATTTAAAAGAAAAGACGGGTGGAGGGGTCGCATTGTTTGTTCGCAATGACATTAAGGTTAAAGTAGTCGCTCACTCCACATCCTCTTTACCTGGCATGGAATATATGTTTGCAGAAATCCAAATTGGAATGAAACATTTACTTGTTGCTGTTGTTTACTGGCCCCCGAAAACGGGAGTTTTATCCGAATTAGAGATTCCCCTTTCGCAGTTCGCAAGTAAATATCAGGATATCATCATGGATATCATCAAGTAAATATCAGGATGCATCATGGGTGATTTCAATTGCGATCTGAAGGTACCGCTCACAAACTCGGCCAAAAAGTTTATTGATACTTTTAATTCATACAATTTACAAATATTAGAATTTGGCCCGACTCACTTAGCATTAGGAGCTGAAACATGGATAGATCACGCGATTGTGTCAGACACTTCGAAAGTATTAATGTACGGTCAGATATCTATTTCGGGAGTATCAAAGCATGATTTGCTATTTATGGTGTACTTTATAAAATGTCCTAATATAAGCAAAAAATTATCAGCTACCGTGACTACAAAAATATTAATTCTGAGGCTATGTTCGACGACAGTGCCAAAGCTCCTTGGCATGACGTTTATAGTCAAACATCTCTTGATAGTAAAGTAGAAGTCTTCAACGAAATTATATCTAACCTTTTCGATAAACATGCACCATGGAAAACGCGACGTGTGACACGTCCCGCGGCCCCATGGCTTACAAATACATTAAAGCAATTCATGCAGGAACGCGACTCTGCTTACCGTCGCTTCAAGTGTAATAAAACCTCTGAAAATGAAAGAGAGTACAAAAAGTTACGAAATTCCGTAAAACAAAAAAATTAGAAACGCAAAAATTCGATATTATCATGATGTCTTTAAAGTAAATACAAACACAAAAGACGTTTGGAACAAACTGAGAGACCTCGGAATCAAGAAAGCAAATTCTTCTGAAATTTCTATCGATATGCCCTTGAATGATATTAATGACTACTTTGTAAATGTTTCAAAACCAATACCACCTTCTGTCAAGCGTAATACATTTCAGAGACTTTCAAGCAACTCACCTGCTATCAGGGATAAATTTTATTTCCATAACGTTGATCATCAAGAAGTTAGTAAAATTGTTCTTTCACTAAAATCAAATGCAAATGGCTCCGATGGTATCACAGCCAAACAATTGAAATTTGTTTTACCATTTGCCCTTCCGGCACTCACGCATTTAATTAATTTCTCATTAACAACGGGAACCTTTCCTCAAGCGTGGAAGCTTGCACATGTTCGCCCCCTGCCAAAATCTGAATTGATCTCGGCGTCTTGCAATTATCGCCCAATTAGCATATTGCCGACAGTGTCTAAAGTTCTGGAAAAAATTGTTCGAAAACAGATTGTAAAACACGTATCCGACTCAGATCTGCTCGATAACTTTCAATCCGGCTTTAGAGAAGGTAGAAGCACACAAACCGCTTTATTGAAAGTAACTGAAGACATACGAAAAGCGCTAGATGATGGCCTCGTAACTGTATTAACTCTTTTAGATTTTAGCAAAGCATTCGACTCTGTAGATTACGACATCCTAATAGCGAAGTGCAAAAATCTAAGTTTTTCTGATTCCACCATCTCTTGGATTGCAAGCTATCTCTACAATAGGCAACAAATTGTAGTAGTTGACGATCTGCACTCCAATCCAAAACCTCTCCACCGAGGAGTACCTCAGGGATCCGTGTTAGGGCCACTGTTCTTCTTAATTTACATGAATGACCTATCAAACGAACTTACGGAATGTAGTCATCATGTGTACGCGGATGACCTGCAAATTTACATCTCCAGGAAACCATCACAGGTAGAAATGCTAATAAATAAATTAAATAATGAACTCTCATCTGTAGTCAAATGGTCAATGAGAAACGGACTCAATTTAAATCCTACAAAATCACAAACCATCATAATTGGCTCTTCTCAAATGCATAAGAAACTTGAAGGTTCATATGTTCCTGATGTGCTTATAGACAATGTTGTAGTACCTCGTCATACACAAGTCAAAAACTTGGGCTTAATTCTTGATGATCATCTAAGTTGGGAATATCAGATCCGAAATGTCTGTCGGAAAGTTTATGCTTCTTTGCAATCCCTTAGATATATCGATAAATGTCTCCCTACTAATACGAAGGAAATGTTGGTAAAAACCCTGCTGTGTCCTCATTTCGACTACGGGGATATTGTGTATAACAATTTAAAAGATTCACTCGCTCAAACTCTACAGAGGGCTCAAAATTCCTGTATTCGTTTCATTTATAACATAAAAAAATACGATCACATCTCTGGAGTTTATAAACAGCACAAAATATTAACTAAAGGATAGGCGCTTGTATCACAGCCTTTGTCTTTTATTTAAGATGCTAAAAATGGGTTCCCCGACATACTTAACAAATTATTTTGTACACCTTAAATCATCTAGATTTCAAAAATCCCAGTTACTCTGCATTCCAAAAAGCAAAACCAGCTACTACAATAAATCGTTCGCAATTACTGTAGCCCGCGAATGGAATAAATTGCCTCCCAATATTAAAAACTCCTCTTCATTAACATCTTTTAAGAAGCACCTGCATGACATTTTTACAAAGTAAAATACACCATTTTGCTATTTAAATCACTGTAGATTACGGGTCAAATAAAAACTATTTCTTAGGAGTGTTAAGATTAATATGTTTTAGAAATAACATTAATGTTTCTTTTGTAAAAAATGTTACTTTCTTGCGACCTGTTTGATACTGCCGGAACTGTACTTTCATCCGTAGGAGCAGAGGCGGTTTTAAACAAGAAAACCACCCTCTGCAGCATGGACCGAAGCTGAGGATACCATCCCAAAGACCCGTTACTTCATGTTAGCTTAGTTTCCATTGTATTAGGACACAGTCTGCCTGGTGGGTTTTCCCCGACTAGCGGGTTTTCCTCCAGGATCGAGCGACGTGTGATGGTGTCTTTCTGTATTAATAGATCACAGTCGCTCGGGGTGAATACCAGGCTGCCGCGTAGCGCGCAGATATTTAAAGCACATAATCTTATTTAATTCAAACTGTATTTTCAATCTCAGACTTGATTTTAAAATTATTTCAAAATTATTATTGTAACATTTTATCCATTTAACCTCTGATGTTGTCTATTTATAAGTTGCTGTAAATAACGTTTGCTTTCCACTAACTACTTACAACTTGTAGATTATATTACATTTAAATTTTTAGATAACATTACTTTTTAGTCATTTTACTATTTAATACATTACTCTGTATATTTGTGACATGTGGTCAGGCGGAAGAGCGGGCCTGATGGCCCGAGCCTCGCCATATTAATAAAGGCATATTATTATTATATTATTATTACGTTACTCACGTTTTCTAACTCTTAAATATTGCTCCATCATTCCAAGTTGTCAAGCAATTAAAATGTTATTCCCGACTAAACGTATGACCCTAACATATCAATCAATTAATGTGTTATTACCGAAAACATCAGGGAATGTATTTCATAACTTTATTTGTAAGAACCTTCTGGAAAATTCCAGAATTTTGTAACCGTGTAGAAACTTTATAATCTAGGGAGTACGACTGCTCGTCAGTACTGATTTCACATCTTTCGATCATTGAAGTACATATTTCGTCTAAATTACTATTTCTTGTGTGTTTCATTCAAGTAACCACTAGTCATTTCACTTCGTTGGCATCGAATCTGACAGTTTCAATTAGCTTAATACGCCTATCAACTTCATCAGCTGGACTACCTGCCGCCTAACTTGCTTATCTGCCGTCATTTGTTCATTACTTCGATTTGTAGTGGGAGTTGTAATTGATCTATTGACATGAGTCGTAGTTGCACGTAGTTGCACAAATCGTCTGTCAACGATTCCACAGACGTAACAAACCTTGACGTTGGAGACTATAAAGGCGACGATGCTTGGGCATCATCACTCGTTGACGGGTACAGACTGCAGTTACACAGAGCATTCAGCGGTCGTCACTTAGAGAGATATACTTAGTGCTAATCTCCCAAACCGGCTGAGTTTTACCCAGAGGCAGCATTGCCACTGTCTCTGTAGCTTCTCTGTCCGGGTTGTCCTAGGATTCGTATTCCGTAATAGCGAATTTATGGACACAAACCGCCAAATAGCTAGGTCGAATTCGACCATTGTCATAAGAATTCTAGCGACTGTTTGTGCTGGTACGTAGTTAGCTCCGCAATGTCTCTGATCAATGCCTGGTGAATGTTGGAGTGATGCCCTAAGAAAAGCGCTATGGAACGCTCGCAATAATTACTTCCTCTTGCTTGTCAAATCATCTTCTCTGACACACACATACATGTTCTGCAATATTACACATGCCGACTAAGAGATTCCAACTGGGGGGGGGGGATTCTTGGAGGGGAAATCGTTCGCAAGCAAACGTGTAGGTCGGCACCGGAATTCACCAACCAACGGAAAGGGAACACCGCCAATTCCTGGTATTGCATTTACTACACTAACGGTACTAACGCCCATAGTCGTAGACGTGCCCAGAAACATCAATCAATCAATCAATCAATTAATGGTGATCTCCCAGCTCCGGAAACCGATTTCTCTTCTTAGTCTACATACTGTATTGACAGTGGTCGGACTCGCGTATCCTGACTCCGTGCTGCAAGGTTTCCAAGCGTTTAGAAAACAAGTAAGCATATGTTCCCTTAAGATTATACTATGTAGGCGTGCGCAGCCTTCAACAACAAGGGGGCTGCCTTGTTTCTGGGCCGCATTTTCCATTGAACTTATTAATGACATATTTACAAGTAAATAGAACATATACAAAATAGTTAAATTGTAACTTTAAACATTACTATTAATAAATGCAATTTGTTTTTATGTTGAACTATTTACAGCGTTGCCAGTCCTGGAGAACTTCTTCAAATGTGTAACAAATTCCTTAATGGTCTGATTTTGACAAATTAATTTAAATTATTGTGAACGATTGTAATTATTTATTACTCTTACTTTTCCACAATATTCTACAATATAAGTCATTTTCTTCGCAGGCAAAAATTGAAAATGTCAAAAAATACCCGTAGGTAGCAGCTGGGAAGAGGGTGAGGGATAGTAAAAGTCTAGCCAGGACCAAAGAGATTAGGAAACTAACTAGCAATAGAAAGTCTGTGCCATTCAGTCACATCACTCGTCATAAATATATCATTACATTAACTATGATGTAAATACGCCTGAGATACCCATGCCCCACTTTTCTGTCTTTCCAAGAACGTATCGTTTGAAGCGCAAGGCAGCAACTCATTTCTGCATTCAGAGAATAGTATCGATACCTAGAACCAATATAAAAGATGTATCGATTTTAAGCGCATCGCCGGCTGCGCACCGCGCGCGCTGGTCCGACTCCCCCGCGTTGACTGATAGACTGGCCGGGTGAATTACGCGCTACCCTCGCCCCGAATCCGCGCTTGGCGGCGGGCGTGGGCAGCCAGGAACCGCCCTGCGGCGCGCGACGCCTGCGCAGGCACCCGCTCTTCCCCGGTTTGCTTGCGAAGAGGATTATTGACATTCAAAACTGTTTGATAGGATTATTCCTACAAAAGTATCAATCCGTTAAGTCGCCATGGTCCTTTGCGATCTTCTTTGTTCCAAATGAGACACCGATCCAGAGTATCTTTTAATTATTGTAAATGTACAGATTTTTGTAACACTGCAACTTCCCTTTGCCGGCACGGAAGGTTCAGGAGGGCGAACGGTGTGCTGATTGAGTAATTAGTCGCTTCGGGGTGGCGAGGTTCCCAACATTGAACTCGGGTCAGAAATGTGCGGTCGGAGGAGACAGGGGTGTTGTGCCCCCTCCCCCGTACAAACATTGCAACGGGGGGAGGGGGCGGCGTTTTCTGATCCTTCTGGTCCGATTAAATGGTCTGGCTTGCAATGGTTCCAGGAGTTTGTTCAAAAATGCAACCAATTATCTAATGATCTATCAGCATTTACATCGCGGAAACCTAAAAAAACGCTCCATTACAGCTCAGTCAGCAATAGCGAACTTCATTATTACAGAAATCTGAGATATCTATTTAATGCCCGACGAAAGCTGAAAATATATAAACGGACGTTGCCAATTGTGTTCGTACGAAATCATAAATGTAGCCTGAAATACACTCGGTTAATTAATTTTGAATACTTTTTTATTCATCACTGCATACATTGATTGCATGTACTGATACTAAGAACAGTTCTTTAAAATTTCCACCATTTATTGAGTGTTTTCAGAATGACTAATTCTTGCTTATTGAACTATATTGTATCAATGTCGATCAGTTCGAAAAGTCTGTTCAATCGTACATTGTAATTGAACTGCAAAGTATATAGTCTAGTATTTTTCATTAAAGCATTTGAAATTATTTTTTCATTTTCTTTGTTGTCAAATTAACCTGGCATTTTATATTGTTTGCCGAATCTGAATGATTATAAAACGATGGATTTATATTCAGCAGAGCGGCAAATCCGTCTGTGTTCCAAACGTTGCATTAATTGCTAAAAATCAAGCATGTGCTACACAATAATTTCTGTGGCGTTGGAGCACAACCACAAAACTTCCTTACGCCATAACCGTTTGAAACTAAGATTGCATTTTCCCCCTAAATGTTTAACTTCTTTTGTATCATCTATTTAGAGATTCAATGGGGCGTCTACAACTTCAAACATTATTCGTACCTTAATCTTTTCAAAATAACGTGAAAATGCCGCTTATAAATATTGTAACATATACAGGAATCATATTTGAAATACCACAGCACTGTCTCTCTGTCGGCCTTTACTTCTCCTGCACGACAGCAGCGGCGGAGAATCATCATTGTGCGGAGTTCACGCTGTTAACGCGGGTGACGTGACGGTTGTCATAGCAACTGCCGAGGTAAGCCGCACCCTGGAGGTTGAATGATTTCAGAAGGGAAATTTCTTCACTTCAGCCGGCTTGGTTAGTGGCGCATTCATTTTAGAGAGTTTTAATTGCCCGATAAAATTCCGCGCGTGTATTAAGAAATTCAGTAGTTTGTAAGAACGAAAACAAATTTTAAATATAATTATTATTCAAATAATTGGTGAAGTGCCACTGCACATTCTCTCCCGAGTAGCCACTCCTGAAAGATTTCCATTGTGTTCGACAACTCATTTCAGATATTAATTATTTCACCACTTCCGCTTCTGTCAGAAGGAGGAAAAATATATTTAATGGTTTCATTCCTTTTTCCTGTTACTGTTGCAGTGACAACTTACGCGAGTGAAATGTGCCTAAATCTATGTACATGAGCAGCAATAAAATTGACTGATTTGAAAGAACTTATTTCCTTTGAATTAGTTATTTACGTAACCAATACAGATGATGAGTCTTTGGCGTACGAATGAACTGTTGACAAGGCAACGATAAGAATCGGGTCCGGCATTATCAAATGACTATGCCAGAAGTGTTTCATACAACTAGTGTTTCATACTTTACTGACTTCTTTTTAGATAGAATTTATGGAAACAATAACATATACTCTTGGTAGCTTTTCAAAATGACACTTGTTTGCTACACACGTACCGCAATGTAACACTTTCCTATCAGTAAACAGTGAAGGTAAGTAAAGTGCGCCAGGAAAGAGTTCCCGCACCAAGCCTAATCAGGAGCTCCTAGTAAAAATTTAATTAATGTTAGTAGCAACCAGTTCACTGTGAAAGAAGTGAAGGGCAACACTCCCAGCAACTGTAATGTACATTTTCATTTGTTACAAGCTGCAGTTCGTGTAACGAATATAATTTCCCTTGGTAGCACTCTCAGCCGCCACTGGTCCCTCTGCGGATATACTTTCCTGGCGCACTACTAGTTTCCATGCGGCTGAAAAAAAATATAATCATTCTTTGGAAACTTTTTTTAAAAAAATAATTAAAAACGAAAATGTTTTTCCTGAAAGAAGATGGCCTCGTGGAAAAAATGTCGATGACGCATTAGAGTTGTGGTTCGTATTAAAATGTGTGCTGGCAATGATGTAAAACAAAATGCTGTATAGTGTTTTTTTCAAGTATTTAAGTAATGATATAACCTTACAGTTCTTCTGTTTCGAAAACCAATTTTGCAACAATGTACATCTGATAAATCTGTTATTCTTGTAATTCCATATCTACAGCAAATACTCAATATCAAAAGTTGCGATGAAAAAGCAAGAACTAATCAAGATTTTTTAAAGGTGTCTTTAACAATGAGAAGTATGTATGCTATTACACCCACTGATCTTCATATTCGACACAAAATTGAACAAATTTCTAATAAAATGTATAAATAAAATGATATTCTACACATATTGAAACACCCACACGCGACATCCAATAAGAATATCGTCAGGAGCGATACATTTTTATTGTCGAGTATTTTATCGGTAAGTGGAAGACTCAAGGCTCATGGCGATTTCAACGTACGGCATGATGAAATTTTAGGAAATGGTTCGGTTCAATGGTTTATATAATTATATTCATATATTATACAGAAGTAATGAATTGTAGAAAGAACTCTAGCTAGAGTAACATGTCAAAAAGGGTGATGAACCACTCGTAATTTCACATCAGTAAGAAAAGAAAGAGAAATCCGAGTTGAACATTTGGCTATTGCTAGCGTCGTATGTTGAGCGATAGCGGAACGTCTAAACCAAACTCCATGAAGTCACGGAAGTTTACCGAGGCACCGCTGGATAGGTGACCACCTGGAAACCCCGGGTACGGCTCTGAAGCTGCTGGCCGAAAGGACTAAAAGGCGATGGAATTACGGCTTGACGTATCATTCACGAAGTTCAAGAAGAATTACTCCAAGTTCAATGTCAAAAAGGCATGGAACGTTGTTACGCAATTATCAGAATTTATAATATTAAAATAATCTTACAAAAAGGCCTTCGTCATTCAAGAACAGCGCAATATAATTAAACGGAAAATATTTCTTGATCTTCTCAACACAACCTTCCTAAATTGAGTGTTTCAACTCTTCTCGGTTATTTTCAAATAATTGTACTTATGGTAGACTAGCATAAGTACTAATCCCCCCCAAAAAAACAAAAGTACATTTGGCTATGTAAAAAAATTCGAACTTTAATAAGAATATTTACCGATTTACGTTTGATAATTTTACAGTATACGCAAAAAAAGGGAAATCTTCATTTTTCTAGCTTTAATAATATTCGATTGAGATTGTTCATATGAGTGAAAATTGCATTCGGGAAAAATCAGATCAAAAAGGTTACTATCCGTAAATAGAATCATCTGTAAAATTAAAATTGTTTTTGGTGCACATACCTGTTTTGTTTACATTCGTGCTGTTTCCATGGTTGAGATCGTAGTTCTAAGAAGATTTCTGCAAACCAGTAACTGAAATGAAAAAATTAAAATAAGAAAGAAATAATGAATTTATATTAGTCTTTTATGCACTAAATGGACTGTAAGTTATCATATCTGAAATTTCACCACTGCTGTAGCATAATGCGGTAATTACAACCTCATTTAAAAATATGAACGTCATGAATACAACATAATTTCCTAGTAAGAAGCGGGAGTAACTTTTTCTCTTCCCCTGCTGGTTGGATAGATCCGGTAACATCAAACACGTCGCCTGGCGGGGTTATCTCCAACCAGGTATCTCCCACCAGCGAGGCACCGCCCCAGCCGGGACAAACTCTAAGCTCCTAACTGGTATCCCGAAATATGTGGTAGTGTAGTTGTGGTAATTCTGGTAGTGTAGTGCTTGGAAGTGTGTGTGCAAGTAGAAGGTGAAGATAGGACAAGGAAGAGGCCTGTTTGTTAGGATACTGCGTCGTCAATTGCCTGGTGTTGATCGGAGAAACCACGCGAAACTACCGATCAATACAACCGACCATTAGAATTCTCCTCCAGACAGCGGCTGAATTTGACCTGGCTATCTAGCTAGTGTGGAAAACCTAGGAGATTTTCTCTCCGTCAGAATTCGAACCCTATCAGCTCTCGGTCAGATGCACTGCAGTGACATCAGGTATGCCCTGAGCCACCTAAGCAGGCAACTGGAACTGATTCATGTCTTCATCCCTAGGGAAACAAAGTAAACAAGCAACTCCCTTCGTACACCGGAGCTATTGAGACAGGCAAGAGATGAAACGGGCAACCCAGCGAAAAAGAGAAAGGATACTGAAAGTCGATTGGTGTTCTGAAATTTCGAAGTATTCACGGAAATTACATTAAGTCAGTATAACAGTTTCATTGATTTACTTTATAATAATGACGCATTGGCAGAACTGAATAAAACAATAAAACCTTAATAATAAGTGATACCATGTTTTTGCGCTTTCGATATTTGTTTGTGAATGGAAAATCTCTTAATCCCAATTTTTAAAAGTGAAAATGTGAATAATTACTAATAGTACAATCGTAATGTTAGTTGTTGTGTTCGAAGCAAACGAATGCGGTTTGTACTACCTTCATCGAGCAGATTATATCTCGCCCGAGACATCTCCATGCCCCTCCAGTACTACGTCTTCCCTCGTTTTCGTACACCGAGAGGAGGGCGGTCAACACATGCGCCTTGTGCAAAGGGTCTCCCCTTCTCCCTACACTCTTTTTCGGTGACCCTAGCAACATTCAAATCCATTATTTTCTGAATAATATTTTTCTTGTGTTCAAAGAGAGTAGGTGCGCATTTGAACCATCTTTCCTTCACACATTACCGTCCCTAAAATATTTTCCGCGTTTAGCTATTACATTGGCGGAAAACTAGAAACGATTATATATGACAGACTACTAATACATTTAATTACGGTTGTCGACTGCATGTTCTGGTTTTTAATTGTCGGAGCAATAAATTCCTTTTGTAAGTACTAGCGTTTCTCGCGGAGAAGCGTATGATATGTCTCATAATGCCATTTTACCACAGTATAATAATGTGGTTTTACTGCGGATATCCTGAATTCAAGTGACCCGGAACACGGAAGCGAAAACATCTTTATTTCCTCTATTCATATTATCCTATATCCTGCACTCTGTAACAACTGTGGAATTCTCTGTTCTTTTTTAAAGTCGTGTTTGTTTTTAATTTGACGATTAATTTGTTTAAACAAGAACAAATTTGCGAAAATTGATAAAGAAAATATTTCTTTAAGTATTTACAAAAGCTTCAATTTAAAGTATATTTTAATTAATTGCCTTCAAATTTCAGCTACAAAGAAATACTATATAAGCACGGTCGCAATATTATTGCTTTTGTCACATCTAAATTTCAAACTCAACTTCTCCAAGCACTCTGTATCGACACGTCCCTACTCGTGTCGTAGCCTGAAGTGCGGAGTAGTAGTAGTCAAGGCAAGTAATAAGGAAATTTATTACATGTTCTCTTAACAGCCACAAGCAACGAGATTATTATAAATATAAAACTTTGGCAAGAATAATCCGGTGCACATGCATTCAACAATAAAAATTGAAGCAATTTGTTAAAATGCGGACATTTTTTTTTAAAAACGTAATTGCTTAACGTAATTTATGTACATGCCGCGCGAAACTTCGGTTTCGCTGTCTCTGAATGCATCCTTTGTCTATGTGCATTACACTCTTTGAATATTTAGTTTCTACCATGACACAATTACACCGATAGTGGTATCGATTCGTTATTACAAAACAAAAATTACAAAAAATCAAGTTAATGCTTTTATAACTGACTACAGGCTTATAATATCAATAAAAATAATAATAATAACAACAACAATATTAATAACAATAATAAGTTAATAAGAATAATAAGAACAAAAATAAAAATAAAAATACACTACCACATAAAAGAGATTCTAAATTTAAATTGTATATGAGCTAAGCGCTTAACATCAAAGAAACCACTTGTCGTGAAGACCACGAATCTTCAGAGAACTACCACCCGCGTCACCGCATCCCCGTTGCGGATTTAGGAGTGTTCATAGTTGGCCGGGTGACTGACTGCCGTGTCGTGGGCAGTCATTCCGACAATTCGACCATCTTGTCGTGGTCTTCCACGACACCACGACAAGACCTAAGACCACTTCACAAGAGCCAAGAGCACCCGTTGCTTAAAAGCGTCGACGACTTTGGATCCATGTTTTATTAACATCGATTTTTTTAAATTTTGAACATCGATGTTTTGTTGGCGATGTCTTAAGCACCCTGCGCCGCCGACCGCTCGCCGGCCGTCGCCGCCCAGAGGGGACCGCCACCACCGACATCGCCGCTCCGGAGAGGAGCCCAGTGAATTGAATTGAATCAATGCCTTATTTTACGTGGCGAGACTCGGGCCATCAGGCCCGCTCTTCCGTCTGACCACGCAAATTTCGCTACGTTCCTATCACCAACTAGCAGAGAAAGGAGGTATTTCTTGGGCGAGAAACAGGCGATTTGAATTTAGCTCAGAGGCGTCATTTAGGCTTGAGGATCTTTCACATGCAAGTAAATCTACTAGCATGGGACAGCCGGCTTTACTTCCCCTCCGAAGGAAGGCGTACGAAGGATTTTTTCGCCCTTAAAAATCCACGGCTTCGATCGGGCTTGAACCCGCCAACTCGGGTGTAACAATCCAGTACGCTAATCGTCACACCATCGCCGCGCGCAAATGCAGTGGACCTGTGTCCACGCGACCGCGGTAGATGCAGGGGCCAGCGCTCCACACAAAAGAGTACAAATTAGATGCAATATAGTTTTCAGTAGTGCTTGCGATCATTTGTTACTTTCCGTCATCACCCTCATCTTAAAATACTTAAATGCATGTTAAATTCAACCCATGTCTTTCTGTTTCATTCACGATTTGCCTGTCTGGCCCAAGTTCCTCTCATAGTTCACTGCAACCGGGTAACTGCGGAACAAGAGGTGGGGAGTCAGGTGGTTAGGGGTCACCCAGGCAGTCGACCAGTCACTTGCGACCGGTGCTTCGTACCTTATTACATTGTCGCCTTTTCAGTACGAGAACAGTATGTGCGGTCGTAGTCGATGCGCTTACAATACGTAACGCTTAACTGTAGTTTCGGAATTCTAACTCAGCTCCTAGAAGATAATCATTTTCGATTGCTTACCTATTTTACCTCCAGATGGGTATTTCAAGATTTTTTAATTTTTTTAAATTTTGAGCTTTTTCTTCCTGGTCATGTTTTTTCTGTTTATGCCTAACACCGATTTCAATCAAGTTGGAAATTACCTAGCGCGAAGGCAGTTCTACGTTATTTTGTCTTTCTCTGCGAGCGGAGGAACGATTACAGGCAGGAAGTATTGACCTCCACGTTCAAAGCAACCGTCAAAAACCGGCACAAACCAACGCATCACGACTGTTGACACAGGCAGGATTTCTTCGACCACGAGGAATCCTATACAACGCATATAAATATGGCCTTCTAACCTACTCGTAATTATTTTGACTGCATCCTTTCTTCATACATATTTGCCATAATGTTCATTATTTCAACTCCAATTTTAGTCAGAAGAAATATCTAATTTATTACAAATAAATGCCTTTTTACCTGCCTGTTGTAGGCAAAACAAATGGTTGAACTTCCGAGCTGTACTAAGAAGATAAGATTCGTTCATTACGAGTAAGTGTTGCAACTGGAATGTCTCTATTGCTAGTCGGTTCACGTCAATCAGTGAAATACAAGTAATAAAATCAAAAGAGATAAATTACGACCTCCATGCATCATCCACTTCGATGCGTGAAAAACTGCTCTGTAACTCGCAAGTACATGCCCATTAATTAATCTCGAAGTAGGGGAACTTTAAGGACAATCGTTTTACGACGACGATAACAAGTGCTATTGTTGATTTGCGCGCCCTCGCAGAATCACTAGAACTCTACGTTATGAACATAAAAACGAGGAGATCCATGGCCCCAGACGACCCAACTCGATTGAGGCCAGAGCCAACGGCAGTCTCCGAAGTCAGGTTCCAGGTCAACCTGATGCTACAAGAATTTACGCAGGCATTAAAAAACGCACCTTTTATAACAAACAATGTCACCGTACGTTATATTGGTTAGGTGAGTCATGGAGGAATACATAATAAGAGGTGAACTCTCGCTCTTTAAGAGTATGGATTAGAGCATGCGTCAGCGTCGTTTCCGTGTGGCGGCTTCTATTTTAAGGTAATTGTGCAATTTCAAACGCTACTGCGGTAATTTTCTCCTCAGGTAGCAGTGCGCGCTTATGAGTCTTCTACCATTCATTTCACCCAAGAAAGCAAGTTCCCGGTGAAGAAGTTGTTGGCCAGGGAACCCCACGTGTTTATTGTGTCATTTAGTTTGCGAGCGTTATTTGATGGTGTAAGTTGTTATCAAGTATAGTAAATGACGACAAAGTATACTAAATGACGACACTGCCTGTACTTCAAAACGCAATGCGGCGAAGGCCAGCGCCTACCCTTGTATTGTGCACCTCACCTGCACCCCTGAGCCCGCGTTGGTGCGAGTATCACTTTCAGTTGACCACGCAAGCTTGACCTCTCGCAACCCTGTGCAAGGCACGCAACGTAGAAGGAGCCACCAGCGGGCAGAGGGATGGCTCGGCGATACACAAACGCCGTGTACGCCCACAGAATTGTCACTCATTTTCTGCTCTCTGAGAACGAGGTGAGCTACATGTCTGGCAGCACCTCTCTACGGTTGCCTTCGGATTGCCTAAGGTGGGAATCAAAGCTGTCTGGAACCGCAAGTGACCCCACAGCCAGCCATCATCTAAGTAAAATAGAAACCTGGGCAACGAAATGGAAGGTCAAAATCAACCCCTCGAAATATACAGCTAAAGTTTTCACTTTCAGATCATATTGCTTCCCCATTCCGTTTAAAAAGAACAACAACAAAATACCTTGGATTCCTCATAACAATTCCATTAAATACATTGACCTCCACATAGACACTATATTCAACTAGAAAATACACATAGATACCAAAGTTCAACAAGCCAAAGCCAAAATAACAGTTAAACCCTCTTATAAATAACAGTAAACTTTCACTAAATAATGGCATCACCTTATATACAACCATCATAAGACCACTACTCCCGTACGCTTGTCCAATTTGGACAAATGCGGTTCAATATAATGTCAAGAAAAGTCAGATTATCCAGAACAAATACTACCAGAACCATTACCTAATCCCCCACGTTCATTTCCAATAAACAATTACACCACAAACTTAACCTAAATCCTATCGCACTCAACGTAGTTTTTCTTGCCAATCACTTCTATTCAAACCTTCAAACCTACCCCTCATTAACCAAGATAGACAAACTCGTATTAATATAGGAAAATATAATGAAAACAAAACTAAATAAAAATACAACAGATATCCTATTCTTTTTCTGAACATTTTTGCCAATCAATAATTTTTAGAGGTGCTCTGCCAGTCCCCTCGTCAATTGTAGTTTAGATTAGTTTATAATAAGGTTTAACTCAACAATACAAATGAAGAGTTTCATGTGATCTGAACTTTATAAATAAAAAGGCACGCGTGTTTCTTGATTCCTTCGGTGCAATTTCATTTAACAGATTTATGCCTTCCATATATTTCAAGAGGACATGATAAAAGTACGGAGGATAACTCACAATGAGAGCTGTGCGCCAAGGAGAATCGCGAAGAGTTTGTGCACAAAAACATCTGCTTGGCCAGACGCAAGGTGGTCTATTTTCTTTTGAATTCGGAACATTCTTTAACAGTGTAGATATAGTGGAAACACTACCTTCAATCCACAGAAAGAAGAGCAAGTTACACGTACTACCTGTTTCTGGCGAGTAGGACACTACGGGAAGTTAGCGGGGCAATTGGAATAATGCATGACTAATCTCCCCCTCATGAAGTGCGGGCACCATTAGATTAAGCCCGCTTCACATTATTTTTTTCTCTCCTAGATCATGAACGCGAAGTGATGAGCAAATCATAGTTATTAATCATAGTTACAGGTTTTAATGACGTAACAAGAGCTTGCTTGTGAAATGAACGACCCAGTTTTCAGTCTCTTCAGACGACCAATTTTAAAGTCCCGGATGATGGGCATCCAACATTTGGCGCCAATGTAGTGAACTAATTGTTTTTGATATCCTAAATGCCTGTCCATGGAGTCATCACTTTTGCTTCCCATCAAAAATAACATTCCACTGGTCGTAATAGGCACTGGACACTGAATCCTTGACCTTAAATGTAACTATAAAATTACTCGCAATGCAGCAGCCAATGAACATTTGCCTCTCCCTACCCAAATAGCTTCGCCGAAGCTGCGGGGATCAGAACCTAGATACGTGTGTGGTCCACGATTGCTCTCCACAAAGAATATCCCCCCCCCCTAGAAATTGAGGGGTTAGCGAACGCAGAGTATCTGGTGTTATCTTTTCTGCGATCTCCACTGGCGTAATTACGTCAAAAGCTTTCAAGAGAAGAGCCAAGCTCGAATTATCCTCGCCAATCCCTTCCTCTCAGTTGCCTCTGCGAGCTTCTACCGGCTCAGAGGCATAAGCTGATTTCCCAGTACTTCAACCTGCGCGGACGTAGTATTGTGGAGAGGCTGGTTCAATTCCCGCACTCCCCTCGATCTGGACGACATAGACCGGCGAGGGCGCGTCTGTCTGATCACTGCTACGGCCGCATACCAAGCTACCCTAGACCTCTCTAGATGCGCCAGTACGCTGATGGAGAACATTCGGAACGCAAATGCGCTCCTAGGGGATGTAACGGCGCAGGCAATAGCTCTCATTCTCCCACGATAGACGGCCCCGCCTGACGACCGGTGACCAACAGCATGGGTCAATGTCCACAAGAAGCCATTGAAACAACTCAACGGTTATTTAGATTTTTAACCTGCTTTCTCTCTAAAACTCTGATGAACTAATGTATCCATAATATATCTATAAAACTATCAATGTCCTGTACTTCAAACCAAAATGTTTCATCACGATGCTACATGATGATGAGGAATCACACAATTGTGATGAAAATTGAACATTCTCATAAAATATTTGGTGTCACATTTTATTAAAAATAATATTTTATTACATGAAATATTTTATCACGATAAATTCAAATATGTATGCTTCTCGACGTAAAAATTAATTTTATTATGTTTCAACATCATTCAATAGTTTTCCGTTATACAATTCAATATCACGTTAATATTCGAAAGAATCGATTCAAAACATTACGTTTTTAACAAGGTCGCGCCAATCCAAGAGCTAGGAACTCTGCACAAAGACCAGCACTTGTAAAATGGCGACGTTTAGGCGTTTTTTAATAACAGCATTTATTTTAAATTGTTTTAAACACAAAAGGTTTTCTCTATTTATACACAAATATAGAAACTCTCATTTAGTGTTAAATTATTGGTCGAAAAAAAGAAATACAGTTGTACACAAGAACAGGCAAATTTTCGGAGTTTTCATCAACTTCGTCTAATCCGTTACTTTCATTACTCATGAGGCTACTGTCGCTCGACTACACAGTCAAAAATCATCATCAGTTAAAATCTATGTAACAAATTCAAAGCATTAGAACTGGGGGCATTCAAAAAATTGTTAACCTTGGCCCTGGTTCCCGCAAATAACCTTGGCCCTGGTTCTCAACAAAGGACGCCGTACGTTATTACCAGGGCTCGTATTCTCATGACATGCTTATTATTCTCATGACATGATGAACTTCATCTTTTCATCGGTGCATTCTACAAGTAGCTAATATGTAAATAAATGTTTATCACGACATATAGGTGATAGAAATGTATACTTTTGGGGTATTTTTTGTCATTTTTCAATTTTTAGATATTTTTTTTTTATTTTTACGTCTTTTTTGTCTTTTTTCATATTTGGTTTCTTTTTCGTGTTTTTGTTAGTAAATATTTCATGGCTTTACAAAGATACACGAAAACAAAATTTTATTGTCTCGTCAGTTCGTGAAGAGATCAACTCTAGCAGTGGACTCTTGTTTTTCGAACCCTCAAAATTACACTATCTTCGGTAACTTCCTCGACCTTTCAAAACTGAAACGTGGGAAGATGGGTGTTACGGATTACATTTACTCCTCAAATTAAGACTTCATAATAAATATAATTTGATTTATATACATTTCATTTGAAATTGTGAAATTAATTGAAAATAAACATTTTTATATACATTTTTCAGTCTTTTTTTTAAAATGAAGACATTTTTCCCTTATTCTTAATCGTTTTAGGTTATTTTCCTCTTATCTGTAAGTCACTTCATAGGTCATTTTCAGTGATTTATTAGGTCATCAGAATCCGAGCCCCTGTTATTACGCCAAACGAGGCTCGCAAGTGCCGGTGTAATGCCTTTCGCTGCAGGTGTCGTGCTACTAGCAGCGATTGCGGGCAATTACAAATGCTTCCAGTACAGGATGCGAAAATGTTGAGTTCGCAAGGAAGCTAAGTTCCCTGGAGGAGCGTGGTGGTGAGCGAGGTTTCAAGTACAGAGACCAAGTCCGATGAAGTAAGAAGTTTAATTGAAAAGTAGAGCTACAGAGCAGCGTGAAGTTGACACAGCAAAGTCTCTGAGCTGTCTGCCCGTTATCAACGCCAGAGTATCCTTATATGGGAAACAGGGAGATTTACGAGGCCATTACGCCACCCCCGCCAGAACTCGGCATGCCCCGGACGCAATAAACTGACATAACTGTCAGAGGACTTTTGCCCTTTTGAAAACTCTGTCTCATAAGTTCCCAAACATTCTTGTTTCCACGTCTGGATCGTGTTAGAGTTGACGGCGGTTTGGGGAGCCCTATCACCCATGACCTTAAGATAAATCTAGATAAGCAAGGCGCCTGCTCCAGACGCGACCATAATTTAGATGTTTGAGGGGTAATATTTCTCTCACGTACATGTTTGAAAGAAATATTCACTGCTTCTCTTACGCAATACGTACTTCATATGTACGTAGGTGCATTTGCCATTACACCGGCTTAAAATACTCCTTTCTAGAGCCTTACCAGGAGAAGAGGATGAGTCTATTCCAGAACTCTAGCTATGAACGGCAATGGGGGCGTTATGAATGGCAGGGATGAGAATCAGCATTCGTCTGCGATGTAGAATCATGCGACTGAAGCCCCAGGCCGGCCGGGCAGCATCGCCTTGGCAACCGAGAGCAGCCTTCGTCCCGTTTTCTTTCCCCTGACAGCACGTGACCGCACTAACTAGCGTTGGCCAACTCTTTGTGCCGCTCCACGAAAATAACTTCGGAACGCCGGCTTTGGTACTATATTGCCGACTTCCCTTCCAGCCACGTGTCAGAGGAATCCACCTTTTCAAATGAGCGGAAAAGGAAAGGTAAAAAAAGAAGAAAAAAAAGAAAAAAAACTTAACAACCCTTCGCGAGCTCACCCGATTCTCTGGAGTTCCGTAGTAAGAAGCGGAGGTTTAAGGAATAAATTATAAAGAATATATATGCATTAAATAAAATTATAATGCTTGGTCATAATTATCATATCAATAATTAATTTTAAGAACTACAAAATTTTAGGAATAAAAACACAAACGCCATGAAATAGTTAACATTATCTACATTCAATAGTTAAAATCTATCGCATTGGCGAGTTTTCGTTGGTATTGACAATTAAATAATTATATGAGCCGTCATTGGTAACAATATTGTTTATTACAAGAGCAGCTTTCGATGGCTTAGCCATCATCATCAGTTTTCTATAACATGGAAGCCACGAAACGACTACAAAATAGTATTTCTTAATTATTCCTTAAAGGTATGTTTTTGGTGCAGAGATTTAGCAGAAAGAAAATTCCAACACTTAATGAAAACAGCTAATGAAATGTTTAAGACTGTTTTAATGTCGCAGAGTAACACATGTTATACCCCGAGAGCAGGCAGCATTCTCCTATGAATTCCGGCGTCGATCTGCACGTCGGTCTGAAGGGTTTTTGTCCCTTTAGTCAGGACAAGCTGTCTTGCGACTTGTATCGCTACTCTTTTTAAAATTGATTAGTGATTCGGGGCGTGTCAACGGCTAAGATCTTTAGTCCCGTAAGTGGGAGGAGTGCATGCATGCGAAACATGTCGACAATACCACGTCATTTATTAAATTATCCTTAATAGTCTTGCTACCTCTTCTGCGAGCTGTTCCTCTTTTGAAATTCGAAATTTTTGATCAAGAGAGAAAGCACCTTCGCTTTGGTTCGGACGTTGTCCCATCGCATCTCCCGGTCCACTTTTTTCAAGTCTTTTTGTTTTACCGACCCCAACAGGCGTAGCCCAATTGCATCTCGTTCGGTTTTCCTCGTATGTGCAAGAAAGACTTCACACTCAGTGCTTCGAAGAATCGCTCTTACCATTGTATCGTATCGGTCATAGTAAAGAGAGATAGTTATTGCGGTATTTAACTGTGTAAATATTAATTTAAATTAATAAAATGATAATATTTAATCAAATAAATTAATTAAAATTAATTTTAATTAATTTATTTGAATAATTAAAACATGTCGACAATACCATGGGCTGCTCCAAGGAGAAGTAAAAAGGGGTTCAAGGTCTTCCCTTAAAACATGTAGAATTAAAATAAGTAGAAATATCTGTCGTAATTTGTTCAATCCATGATTTAAAAAAAAATCCTCCTTTGTTTGCGTCAAGAACTTCCAGAAGGCCTTGGTCTGCAACGAGCAAGCGTGTGTGCGTATGTGATTAGAGTTGGCGAAGTGAAGATAGCGAATATTCAAGTTCGAAAATGGAATGTTTTCAAATGCAAAGATTAGTGATGTAGCAACGCAATGCTCAGCAATCGTGTGACACATAAGCACTTCCACAAAAAAATTAGTGATAGGTAAAGTCTTACGTTTTTACCATTACTTACACTTATCATAAAGTTTCGTAATACAGTAACATTTTTGCTATCTTTTTGCAACGATTACAATTGAAAAAAAATATACAACAAACTGAAAGTAAACATATGAATCTTTCTTTTTCCTTAGTTTATTTTTTTGTTGATTGTTGTTTTTGTGTTGTTTTTTTTTTCTGAAAGTTAGTCAGGAACTTGTATAAATACAAGGCTGTTCTTTGTTACAAAATTTATTATGACATTAAATTTGCATATTTTTTCTAAATGTATTGAAACACATACTTCGTTTTTTTTAGATACAATCAGCAGATGTGATATAAAGCGTTAATATCGCTGTAAACAGCCGTCATAATTTTAATGTCCTCTGAATATGACGGTGATAAAATGTACTATAATGCAACAGTTAGTAGCGGTGAGGTAACGTCGGCAATATTTCATCGCTTGATTGTTCTAAACTCACTTCTTGTCGTAAATGAGTTACATGAATTACACATACTGCGTAAACTTATTCCGGTGAGTGTAGCGACGTGCATTATACAAAGGCTTAAATGTTGGTGAAATTCAAGAATGTTTAGACGAACTATTCAGTCAAAATAACTGTCTCTTGAAGACGCTGGTATTGCCGTTATACCGCGGGAGAATGTCGATTTCATTATGAAAAAAATTACGCCGAAAATGAAATAAATGATGATATAGGACCTGTAAATGTTTCTGAAGTGTGTGAGAATTTGGAACTCTTTGCTGAGGAAAGTCGTGAGATCCACCCAAAAAGTCAATAAATTAATCATTTCCTCTTGACCAGTTTTATCAGTCAGATATTCCAAGTACGTCTATACAATTGGCTTCTGAAGTTCTCAATGAAACTTCCTTCGGATAGTCAGAAATCGTAAATCGCAGATATCACGCTAAGGAAGTGAAGCTATTTAAATTCTTCAGCCAAATGTGGTAAAATCTTATAAAAAGAGAATGGGTGGAGTTGATTTGCATGAGTGATAACTGACAATGCATCGAGTTGAGATTTGGGGCAAAAAGTGGTATTAGCCACTGAATGCATGGATTATTCACAAGCTGATGTCAAAGCGCAAAGGCGAAATATCACCCACAATGTTGGAATTTAGGAGGCCTTGCCTACCTGAAGAGAATAGTTCGTACAAGATCCATAACGACCAAGAACGCAAGTAGCCCAACCTCCAGCAGTTACTCGGTACAACACATTCTAAGGAAACGGGCAAATTAAGGAGAAACCACTTAAAATCCTGCTCATCTAAATCGAAGTCAGTGTTAACTGCAACGTGACGTTTTGCTCTGGTTGCTTTGAACTGCCCCAGACAATGAGATCAGAAACGTACGCTTTGCACGTTAAGTACATTCAATTACGCTTTAAATGTGTTAGTGCTCTTACTTTTTGTTTTATTATTTTTTATATGTGATGAAAGAAAACACAATGAAAATATTTTAGAAATTGGATTCGTCACCAATATACCTCTGAGTACCACTGTCATAGGACAGTGGTACTCATCTTAATAGATGGCGGCATTTTTCGTACAGTTAGATTCAATATCACTCAAAAATATTTTATAAGTTTTCTTTTCAGTGCAAATAGATGCTGTATATGAAGTTTTATGAAATTTGGAAACAAAAATATATTGGTAAATAACGGGTTAAGGTGAACAGCAGGTTTTCTTAGTCATAACTCATTACAACATACGTGTAAAGATCTAAGAAAATTTAAAACATTGCAATTACATTTTCAGAAACATGTTCAAGACTGTGTGCGCAGGGAATAGTGATTGTACTGTTCTAGAATTTGTAAACCTTCTTTTCATTAATTTGACGCCATTGGTAAAAGAAAACTATTACAGAACATTACACCAGGAAGTGGAGGATTCGAATGGGGTTTGCGGGACGATCGACCGAACACAGCCACATAGAACATTAAAAAGCTGGTTCAGCCTTCCACTATACTACCCTATGCAAGGTGCTAGGCGATTGCTCAATGCAATTCCCCGGGAAATAAAAGGAAATTTCCACACACCACCCAACTAGAAATTTGTCTACAACCTGCACACTTTCTATTCGAGAGAAAATATAACTACTCGCAAAACAAGCACTTTTTTCGAAGAATCGGAAACACTAATCATTAAATTGAACAAAATGTCCGTTAGTATTTTTGTATAGGTGATGTGGTATCCAACTCAGCACATGGATGACCGTGGTATTGCCGCGGACGCCAGCACGTTATACTCCGATTTAAGTCCCTTCGAAGTCACGAGCTGGCTGGAGAGGGCGACACCGTCATCCAATCGCGAGCTTCGTTACGACAAACGTTTGGTATTATTTCCGCTCGTTTTCTTGAGCCCCGGAATATCTACCCCCACTCCTTTCCCAACATTAGTTGCATTAAGAATAAATGATAGCAATGACAGTTGTAGACAAAATCTGGTGACGAGGAATGTTCGCTCCCGTGAATTAAAAACAATTTTGCATGGAAAAATAAAGTACAAATTCGATGTAGAATTCCGTTATATAACCAAATAAATAAAATAACCAAACTCCCCAATCTTTTCGAATCTAGCGAAGCGAGGGCTCAAGAAAACGTGCGCGGATAATACTGAAGCTCTTGATTGGATGAGTGTCCCCCTTTTTTTTCAGTTCGTAACCTTGAAAGGACACAGTTTTAATCGACACAGGCATCGGTGGCGAATGGGAACTGGCATAGGCTGGGACATCGATACGGAGGTGGAGAAGCTCCAATTACATATTATGGCGCTGGTGGTGGATTTCGCAACAGATGAGAGGAGGGGGCGACGACTACGACAGCTGAAGTTGTGACTCCACCGGTTGAAGCTGGAGATCCGACATCGCCAACAAAAAAAAATTGATGATCAAAATTAAAGGGTTTGTTTTAATAATACACCACTCGAAACCATCGATGTTTGAAAACATCTTAAACTTGTTTGGAAACATCTAATTTATATACGAGAGCGGGAGGGAGAGTAAATTTTCACATGACAATTTTTTATTAATTTATAATGACAATTTATCACCCAAACTGAAGTAAATACTGTGTATTTTGTAAATTGTTATTTTATCATTTATAATACTCGAAAATAATCTACTAAATTTATCGACAAAAACTCTGAGTTCTTGCAAAAAGCACTTTATTATTTTCACAGTATATAGGGATAAATAAATCAAGTGTAGACACGTTTACACAAATATATATTTATCGAGGTAGTTCTGAATTAAAAAGTATGCATGTGTCAGTAAAATCCACACAAATTTCGTATTATGATTATTTGAAGGAAAATGTACCAGTTCTGCGGCACTGCTATTGGCTTCTGGCGGAATATATTAGAAACCAAACTATTAAGTACCAGTTCTAGACATCTATTCATTTGAAGACCGGCTGCTGTTAACAACGTCTATGCTGTGAAGGGCTTTTAAATTTCAATAAAAATCTTCTGAAGATGAAACAGGTGAAGACTAGTGTGCAATTACTTCAGTGGTGAACTTACATTCAGCCGCAAAGCCATTTAAGACCTGAACGGAATTATTGTGTGCTCGGAAATTTAAAAATGTTTTTAAAAAAATTGTAAACGCTATAATTAATTTTTATTTGACATATTTTCTATTTTTCCTACATACTTTGGAAAAAATAAACACATATGTATTCACACATAAATTACGACGGGTTTTTCACCGCGGATGCATAGTGATCCTGGCTGAGGCAGAAGTGGCGTGGGAAGCGACACTTCCCAAGTGTAGTAAACGCCCTCTTGCGTGTTAATCTCTCGAGCGAGCGCAAGGAGGTCTGTAACGTTAACATAGCAAAGGTAAAAAAAGTAAGTAAATTCAATTTTTTTCCGTTTTTTGTTGCTAATTTGTTCGGCAAAAATAAAAATTTGTCGCTCTTCATTTGACCCTGTTATTAAACATCCGGCTAACTTGACTTCAAATTATCACCGCAATGAGAAGAAAACCAATAAATTACTGAGATAAATAAAAAAAATTATTACAAGAAAATTTGTCACTTTTTTTTTGTTTTATAGTTGTAGTTTCTTGGTTTTCTTGTAATTGCGGTGCTAACTTGACATCTAGTTAGCACCGCATTTGCGGAAAAGTGGATTTCTGGTATTTAAAGAGTAACAAAATTTCTTGCTTGGGAACTAAACTTGGCTTGGCAACAAAAGAGAGATAAATTCCAATGTAATTATTTTTTATTTATCTCTACAATCTCTTGGTTTTCTTGTCATTGCGGTGCTAAATTGATGTGAAGTTAGCGGAATGTTTAATAACAGAAAAATAAAAAGCGACAAATTCCATTTTTGCGTAACAAATTAGCAACAGAAAAGCGACAAATTAGTAGTTTAATTTCAACATTTTTTACACGTCTTCGCTTTCTTGTTGATAACGAAGACCACGCACGGGTCGCGCCCGCTCAGACCCGCTTTCCCTCTGTCAGCAGCAGCAGCGACAGCGATATAACGGTGGGGGCGGTGGGGAAGGGAAGGTTGCGCAGGTGGGAGGGGGGGCTAACTTCACGGACCTTGCGCAAGGGCGGAGGGGACGCATGAGGGCAGGGTCAAGAGGGTCACGAGAGCAGGTCACGTGACAGCGGCGCAGCGTGACAGCGGCGCAGCGCGGCAGCGACCCGACGGTCGCCGTTGTGAGAGACTGGTGGAGGGCGGCAGATCTGCTTGCGCGCGCCGCGGACGGACAAAGGACAGCCCCTGCGGGGGGCAGCGGGGGAGCGCGGCAGGGCGGCGGCCCAGGGCCAGATCCTCGCCCCCGGGAGATATGGTGCGCTCGGCAGGGCGGCGTGTGGTGGGGAGGGGGGAGGGGAGGGGGGAGGGGAGGAGAGGGGAGGAGCGAGGCCGAGCCGCTCGCGTTGCCCTGGAGATGGAACCCCGCAACCCCGGGCGCTCGAACAGCTCGGTCGCCTGGTGGGCGCTCTCCCTCCGCAACTCTCCCCTGCTCCCAGATGCTATATGTTATCTCTGCTACCCTCGCCCGCTCTCAGCGCCCGGCCCGAACCACTCGACCCCGCCCCTCCCACCTGCGCAACCTTCCCCACCGCCGCCTCCGTTACATCGCTGCTGCTGACACAGGGAGAGCAGATCTGAGAGGAAGCGACCGGTACGTGGTCTGCGATTGTTTTTGGACTAGAAAGGGGTTTGTTTTCGTCAAAATCGAAGACGCACTGCGCGACTTAATCCTTCAAATCACTTTTCGCGCACACTCCACTACTTCCATCTCGGAAGAGGTCTTCGAAATGGAACGAACAAACATCACTATGGACGCATATTCCTCAAATATGTACACAAAACGTAGTAATTACTATTATATTTTGGTATATGCTAGCTCAGCCTGAAGGGGGGGGGGGTAAAATGTACCATGTACATTTTTGATTCCCTTTTTCCATTTAAATCTTTTTACTTACATGTGTCATTTTATGGATATCTAAATATATAACAGAGAATGAAGCTGCAATAAGAACTGGACTCGTAATGTGTAATGATCTTATAACGTGTAATTGAACACATGATGTACCTGAATATGCTATGTATAGAAGGTGTGCCTCTCACGTCTACAGTAGATGCGCCTCACGCGTCTCATAAGAACGCAAGACTTTTATTGTTCGATGTCAACTTGTCTGTGAAGTTATGTTTTCCTTAGCCAATTCATAAGACTGCTTATAACTTGGAGTTGACAACCTGTCAAGTAGTATTTTTATACTTGTTCCATTTATACCATTGTTGCATAGAGGTATTGTTTGATGACAACCTGTCAAGTGATATCTAACTGCTTTTCTTGTTCAACTTCATGTGACTCCGAAGAGTTGCTACGTTTCATTAGAGTAGGAAGTAGCATCCTGCGATAACTGGCGGACGCACAGGTAAACATCCATTTGAGTTAGTGATGCGACATTGATAACAAAACATCGATGTTCAAAATTAAAATATTGATGTTAAAAATACATCGACGACAAACCATTGATGTTTTTCACCATCAATGTTTTTAGATTTGATTAAAAAAATCTAGCATCAAATTTGTGTGTATTAACATTTAATTTAACAGTGTTCGTGTTAATCAATTCGCCGAATAAGGATACAAGAAGAACGGACACACCATACGCTTACAGCGTGTTTGTGGACCACATCTCAATGTGCGAAATGGTTATGAAGAAAGAGAAAATACGAGGGCATAGAGGACATCTCGGGTGAGCGAGTTTCGTCGATGTCAGTCAATCAGTCGTGCCGTGGCGAGAAAGTGCAAGAGTAAATAGTGTGCATAGTGTAAATATAGTGTAGTATGCATGAGAGGATGAATGAAATGCGAGATCAGTGTAAAAAGAGTGAATCAGTGCGAGAATTGGAGTATAAATGCGGGTAAAATAAGAAAAAAGTTCAAACTAAAACGCGTCATTTATAAGTTAAACATTTTTTCTAGACCTAAGAAAACGGCTAAAGCGCCATTCTGTAAAGAGTTCAGTTAAGACGTGCTAGATATAAGTTAGTTGTAAGATTAGCTCCAGCTAGATATTAAGTATTCTCCCTTCAGCCGCAAAAGTCAAGTGGGGCTGCGGGGCGCGCGCAGATTGTACTGCCCCGAACAAGTGAATAAACTACCACCTCGCCAGGGAGACTGGTGAGCGAAACTTAATACATACATAAATAAATAAATACATAAATAAATAAATAAATAAAAAGGGAGCCATTGTTCCAGAAAACCCTGTAGGGACACTGTCGGTGCGACGCAAGCCTATTCGTGTGATTGCAGGTATGAGTTCCAGGCCTATGTCGAATGGTGTGTCTGATAGTTGGCAGGTGCTGAAGGAGAGCGAATGCTCCAGCAGTAAATGGTTCGGCTCGCATATATCATATGTAAATAAACTGTACATATTGTAGCGTCGTAAGGCGTTAAAACACGGAGACAAGCACGTAGCTGACAGCGGGCATCGCCGGATGTTCAACAAAGGGCGGAGTGATGACGCACTGGGACTTTCCGTGGAGGTGGCGTGGTAAGGCGGCGGTAGGGTGGAGGCAATGGGGGCGGCAGGTGGCGCCGAAGGGCCTATATAAGGGCCCCTTCCCACGGCGCGGCCGCAGCGCGCTTCGCAGCAGCGCGGCGCGTAGCAGAGCATTGGTTTGAATGGAGGCCTTCCCACGTGCAGCGGGTGGCGGCTGCTGCTGCAGCCGACGCCGAACTCCAGCTACGCGAAGCGGAGGAGGGGCCACGCGCCACCGCTAGCAGAACACAGCTTTAAATGGGAGTCTTCCCACTGCACCGCGGCCGCAGCGTTCTACCTGCTCCGGTCCCTTTGTTCGTCTTCGCCGGAGGGTCGGCGAAACCTACCCCTCCAGACTCCACCCCCTTCCACGGCGGGCGGCGGTGCGGCCGTTACTCCGGCGGTGGCTGCGTCGGAAGGGCTCTGCTCTTTGAAAGAAGCGCGCTGCGGCCGCGCCGTGAGAAGGGGCCCTTAGGGCCGCCCTCCTCCGCTTCGCGTAGCTGGAGTTCGGCGTCGGCTGCAGCAGCAGCCGCCACCCGCTGCACGTGGGAAGGCCTCCATTCAAACCAATGCTCTGCTACGCGCCGCGCTGCTGCGAAGCGCGCTGCGGCCGCGCCGTGGGAAGGGGCCCTAAGGCCCCGATCTCCTTGTTTCCCAGCAGCGACGGCGGCAGGTGGTGCGTGAGTTTGTGCGAGTAGGTGCACGAGGGCAAGGGGCCGGGGAAAAGTGAAGACAGCACATTACTAGTCCGCAGATAGAGGAGTTGAGAGGGAGTTATGAGGATGCATCGATGAAAACGATGTGGTGTCTCTAGTTTACGTATTCAATTATGTGGAGGCGAGATCGTAGTTATGGTGAGTTGCTGTTAATAGTCCTGTGAGAGACGCCGGCAATAGTAAGTAGGATCGAATGCATGCTTAGCTTCTCTGTAATACAAAGATGGAAATGAATCCTAGTACGATGAGGAATTTTCACCTTGATCGCGTTCGATCTAACATATTATCAGCCAAGAGAGTAAAATGTCGGAATTTTACGCAAGTATATCTCAGTTTATGAGCGAAATAGTGTAATACACAAGTATCATTCCAATTTTATCTTTGAATTGTAAATGTAGATGTATTGTCAATCTGCTTAAGGTTACCAGCAATTGTAGTTAAATAAATATTTATTATTATTAACAATGAACGAATATCCATAAAACCCATTTGTAATGGTAAATGCACCTACGTACATGTGAAGTACGCATTGCTTAAGAAGAGCAATGAATATTTCTTTCAAACTGTACGTGAAAGAAATATTACCCTTCATGCTTAAATTAAGGGTCGCGCCGGGAGCAGGCACCCTGGCTACGGTCAGGGATGATTAGGCTCCCCGAACCGCTGTCAACGCTAACACGATCCAGGCGTGGAAACAGGGACGTTTGGGAACTCGTGAGTTTTCAAAAGAGCAAAAGTCCTCTGACAGTTATGTCGATTTATGGCGTCCAGGGCGTGCCGAGTTCTGGCGGGGGGGCGTAATGGCCTCGTTAAACTCTCTGTTTCCCATATAAGGATCCTCTAGCGTTGAGAGGCAAGGGAGACAGCCTAAAGACTTTGCTGTGTGAACTTCACGCTGCTCTGCAGCTCCATTTTTCTTGTATTAAACTTTCATACTTCATCGGACTTGGTCTCTGTAATTGAAACCTCGCTCGCCACCACGCTCCTCCAGGGAACTTAGCTTCCCTGCGAACCCAACTTTTATTGCATCCTGTACTGGAAGCAATTGTAATTGCCTGCAATCGCTGCTAGTAGCACTACACCTGCAGCGAAAGGCATTACACATTAAATAATGTTTTATAGATTATATATTTTATAAACATTTTTCTTTATCTTTTCAATCAGAGTCTGGTCGAATATTCACTCCGGCAACAGTGAAAGTTCTTTATTTCCCAGGTCTTTACGCAGCATGAGGTCTGTGTGTATTCGCTGCACTGCTGTGAGATACAGATTATTACGCCCTTCTTGAATCTAGCAATGTGAGCACCTTACAATTCCAGGACCTGAGCCCGTCTGAACCTATTTGATACGGTGATTAAGAAGGAACGTTAGCTGATAATCAGGATACGAACTGTGGATCAATTCGACGTAGGGGCCGCGGCAGACTTCCGAGTGGACCTGTCGGAAACACTCTACACACTGCATGAATCCCATGAAGAGTGGGCGGGATTTCAACTCTGATACCCTCGCTACCGCAGCAACGCTACCGCAGAGCCACCACTTCCCCTCGTATGAAGGGCTGTTTGTTGACACAGCGGCCGTGGTAGGATCAAAGGCGGTTGGCCGTTCGACGGCCGGGAAAACCGGAAGCAATCGCGACAGCCGGAACCAGACACGACACCGGAAAGGGGTCGTCCCTGTACCCTCTCGAAGGACACTGATTAAATATTTACAAAATGTCTAGTTTGATTCAATAATTTCAATGTAATTTTAATGTAATTCAATAATTTCAATGTAACAATTAGAATGAAATTGGTTTGGAATGCTAGCAGGAGGAAGGCTGTCCGTCGCGGAGGGGGCGCAAGGTTGTGCGCCATTTACGAGCCGCTGACAGCGCCTCTCAATGAAATCAGCCCGTCGCAAATAGACGGACGGGCCCGTAATTGCGAGCTGGACGCACGGGGGCGGCCCGCTTTGCTTCGCTTCGCCCCGCGCCCGCGCCCAGCGCCCAGCCGCCCGGCTCGGCGAGCTGCCGCCCCACGGGCGGTGGGGCGGGTCGGTATGTGGTCGTGCGGGAGCTTCATGTAATTTTGCTGCGGGTACAATGGTTCGAACTGATGAAAACGTGGCCATACATTTAAACTACTGGAGCTACAGCACCACGTACTTTTTCTCGCATTATTTCTAAATGTGCAATTATTGGAAATTTAGAGAGTTCAACAAAAATGAGACCCACGCCTTGGCTGATTGGCTGAACGGTGTTGACCGCGGACGGACGGACGGACGGACGGACGGACGGACGGACGGACGGAAAGACGGAAAGACGGACGGACGGACGGACGGACAAACGATTTCAAGGAGTCATAAAACGTTGATTCGGACTACGGAAACGCATTAGAGGAAATAATTTAATACATATACATGTGCAACACATACAATGAGTTTTTCTGTATAAAAATCCCCGATTTAACATTACACTATTTTCTCCTTACTATGTAAGTACGTAGTAGGATGAGAAAGAAAAACAAATGTTACTGTTTCTAACTTCCGAAATGTGATAAATGACTGAAGATATTGTCTGGTATCAATTTTAATCAACTTATGATCATTTCGATCGCGTTGCGATCATCATCAGAGCTAAAATGTAATACAAATATTATTAAATACAAATATTATTAAATACAAATATTATTAAATACAAATATTATTAAATACAAATATTATTAAATACAAATATTATTAAATACAATTATTATTAACAGGTTGTAGGTAAGAGGTTATTGTATGTAAGATACGTAAGCAAACTGGGTCGTACATACCTAGCAGCTTCTGGGCCGAAAACAAAGTTCTGCGAATTTTTTGGGCGTGCGTCCGAAATGTGAATAAAAAGTTTCAGAAATATTAGAGACGTCGAGACCTATTTCCTTCATAATCGTTCAGTCTCACGATTACTTTCCGAAATATAGGCGTAAAATTAGCACCTTTGTATGTAGTGATGTAAATGCCAATACTTGTCAAACGTAAAGCAACGATGCAGCAGCACTTGCTTCTACAAGATTACGACAACTGTGAGAGCAGGTAGGGAATTATGCCATGAACCGCATCTCTGGCCATCTGCACCCCCCGCGCGCTGCTTCACGACTCGCTTGCTCCCTTGCACCAGCCAGCGGAGGAGTTTGAAGTCCCTCCACCCTCCGCCCGATTCGCGCGGCGGAAAACCGCGCTGCGCGTTTCGCGGCGTACCCCCACCTCCCTCCTCTCATTCCCAATAGATACCCTAGAAACACCGACGTGTTCGGAGTTCTGGGTATAAAAAACCAATTCTTGCCGGAGCTCCAAAGGCGGTCAGTGACGGCGCTTAGAAGGGCTCTGGGTCCGAAGGCGCCGCGCATCCTGCGCGACACCGGCCGTGAGGCAAACAGTGACGCGCATCGGTCCCACCTCCGGAAAGGTCCGAAGCGCGTCGCCTTCTCCTTCCGCGCGCTGCCTCACGACACGCTTGCTACCTTGTGCGAGCAAGCGGAGGCAACCGAGCGTGAGGGGGAAGACTTGCCATCGGCCGAGGGACGCGCGGGGAACGCGACGCCGCGCCCCACCTGCCACGCCTCCCAATGGGCCCGAGCGCCACGGACACTTTGAGTCAAGTCAGTGCCGTGGCGAACAGTGAGTGTAGTGAAGTGAAGTGTGAATGAATGGGAAGAATGAATGGTTATGTACATAATGAAAATAGTATGAATGATGTGTGAATGTAGAAAAAATAATAATAATGTTCCAATACATACAAACAATTTACGTAGAATAAATAAATAGAATTACAATAATGATTTTAGTGTAAGTTAGAAATGCCAAAGTGCAATTAAGATAACTTTAAGTCTAGATTGTAAGTTAGTTGTAAGAAAAAGCCCCGCCTGTAGCTGCTTAAGCCGCAAGGCAGCAGCGTAATCTAAAAATATTTATGATAATAAATTCCCCTCCTCCACAGGGTTACTGTGGAGGGGACAAAAGAAAAAAAAGTTTGAAGAACGCGGTGGGAAGGGAAGACTCGCCATCGGCTGCGAAGCGGCGGGGAACGCGACGCCGCGCCCCGCCTGCCACGCCCCCCAATGCGCCTGAGCGCCGCGGACAGAGTGCAGTCAGAGCCGCATCCAACAGAAGTGATATTGAAGGGTAGTGCAGTGGGAGTGAATGGATTGAATGAATGGTTACGTAGGGAATGTAAATGAAGTATGAATGTTGTGTGAATGAAAAAAATAAAATACCCACGACTGTTACAAAAGAAAGAACGCAACCTAGTATTAAGGGGGTAAAGTAGTTAGATATGCCAAGGCACATTATATATAAGTGTACAATTCGATGAGCAATAATGAAGTTCGTTTTAGTTTGTCATTAAAAAAATTACAGCTACATAAACCGGAAGACAGAGGTTCAATGCACACATTTCATATAAATAGATTCTCTCCCCCGCATGGCCACTGTGGAGAAGAAGTTTATAAGCTGGCCTTCTTAGAAGGATCGTAATGTGTTCTTTGACCTTTCTACCTGCCGCTTGCTCCGCTCAGTTAAATCCCACAGCACTACCTCGCGCACTCGAAATGACCCCCTCCACCCCGTCCGCTGGGCGACTGAACTCAAGGGGTTGTCGCGGAGGAAGCCTGGCAGAAGAGCGACGCTCTGGTAAGCCCGGTGAATAGGGCGGGGCCGGCGGACACAAAGGCGCCGCCTGTCCAGCCCACGTGCATTGGATTTTCCACGGGGAGTTTTCGGAATTTATACGTGCCTCTCAAGATGTTTGGAATGTTCCTTGAATTCTTAAAATTCTCCGCCATGGGTCACTAAAATAGTTATGCCAGAGGGAAAGGGCTTTCGTTTCACATTTTGCAAGGTGTAGCAAGTGTGTATTATTAAGTAATGTTACTTAATAATATATTATTTATACGACTGACATTTCTACTATGAAAGCCTTCTGTAAAATAAAACCTAATTTCAGAAGGTTATTATAGTTTGTAGTAGTTTACAGGTGGTTTCTTATAAGTATATTCAATATGTTGATAAAGGCGCAATAAATTCATTAGAATTATGTTCAACAATATTATGGCATGGTAACAACAAATACAAATAAAAATTTCCTTAATATTCGACAGTATAAAAGAAACGTTGGTGACAATAATTAGATGACATTCATTAACAGGATGGTTGATTTTTATTATAGTTATATTCAAGATTTAAATTATGGGTTTTATCTAAAAACGCTGATATTTTTTCACGTTTTCTCAATTTTTCGCATTTTCAAGAAGCGAATGAAAAGGAGATAATCTGAATATAATGTAAAATCATAAATACGTTTTACTTCAAAACTAGTGACCCGCGAAAAAGCTGAACTAATGAGCTAGTACATTTTAAAAATTCGAATAAAGCAATTAGGTTAACAGTCGCATAGCAATGCCATTTTGGTACAACATCACATCAATAGGGGGGGGGGGCAATGGCGTTCACCAAAATAAAATGCAATATAATTGATGAAAAATGTGTTTATACTGTATATCAATAATTTCTAATATGCAATTAAACATGCCCATTAAACTAGTGGAGCTACAACCGCACGTACTCTCTCGAAATATTTGACAAACTTCCGAAACATGCATTTATATTCCAACTTAATATTTCAGCCTTTTCTAGAAAAACTTGCTTCAGCAAAGTGTGAGATTGTGAAACTCGCAATGATATTCTCATTCAATGTACCACTTTTTAAAAAAATTTAAGGTGTTAATGAACATCAGATTTGTACCAAATCAAAAGTCCACTTTGCTCTAAGACAGGAACGTCTGTAAAACATATATCATTGTGATTTGTATCACACAAATTCGACAAATAAATGATCATTTTAGCCTTACACAATGGGCGATTCATTTGGTATACATGCTTGGCGAATATTTTCTTATGAATTCTTTCCAAAACGCTCATTTCCATCTGTATTCAGAATTCAACTTGTTTAGGGCCTAGGGTAGCGAAACCAGAAATTAAGAAAACGTTCACAGAATACACTTTTCCTCATAGTACGTCACAGAGTTTTAACTGTTTAATTGGAAAAAAAGTCCCAACACGCATTATGTATGAATTTTCTGAAACCAAAACCCCAAATACGCAAACACAAAAACAATATGCCTTTTTAAAATGAGTTGGCCCAGAAAGATGTAATTAAAAAGTTTGGAAGCTCTATGAAGCTCTTAAATAAAAACCTAGCGATACCTGGAAATATAAAACAATGAACAAAAAATTAAATATTTTAAAGCAAATTCCACAATTAAAACGGCGTTTCATACAGCTTTAACACGTCCCAAAAATTAGAAGGGATTCTTAGAATATCCAACTGTCTCCAATCACATCTCAAATTACTTTTACTGACAACGCTTCGAAAAAAAAAACAAAAAAAAAAAAACGGACCTTTACTGTTTCGAATTGATTTCCAATTTTTGAAAATTCAGAGAAAATGGAATCAGCACCATATTATTTATAGTCTGTTGGTACATATATGTGAAAATATTTATGAAAAACTTCCAGCCGTCTCTGGGAAAATAATTGATTTAAATTTAACTAGTGATGCTACTGATTGGCACAGACTTTCCCGTATTAGTTTTCTATTTACCGTCGTCTTGTCGCTATTCGAACTTGCCACAAACTCTTGCCGGCTGCTATCTATCGCCGCCCAAAGTACTTTTTTAAATTGTCATACATTTTCACTTTCCTAATAGTAGAACGGAAATATTATTCGTAGTAGAACGGAAATATTATTTTAAGAATATTAAAGAACAGTAAAACCTCGTCATAAATGGCAACTTTCTTTGAAAAATTTGGTGCTTTTACAACGAAAAATAGCGCTTAAATTCTATAGTAAATTCAAAATTTTAAGTCCTTTGAAGCACATTAATTCACAATTACAAGTGTTTACAAATTGTTGGAAACATGCATATTACTGGCGTGAAAGATCTTTCTCTAAATATTCCCCCATGTAATTTTTCAAGAAAAAGAAACGAAATGAACATTATTTCATATTAGAGATGGCAATTAGTACTATCCTTTCGAACAGTTTGAACGAAAAATTTGGAGCTGTTAATAGAAAACGTATGAGCGTTCCCGAAATTGCGAAATTTTGTACCTATTGATTTCTGCTTAATATCAAGTGTAAGAACATTTTAATTAATTGTGTTCAACGTACTTCCCCTTCAAATCTCAATCCAGTGAATTTGTATACCAACATCAATAATTTCGTCTTTATTGGTAAATAATTTCATTGTACTAAAGGGTTATAGTAGTAGAAAGTCAAATAAGGAGATAACCATATTTTTTTTACAAATACCATCTGTGTGAAAAAGCATAGTGGACTCCGTGACTGATGTTCTCTTATTGTTCCTCTTAGATTGTTTACTATAATGTAATATAACAAAAACTTTAGCCACAGCAACGCGTGGCCGGGTCAGCTAGTGTACTTATAAATTCAATAATGTGAAAAAATTGCAGCTAATATAAATGTTAACGAGAGACAAGTCATTAAATTACATTAAAAAAAAACAAAATCATAGAGCACTATGGCCTGTATGCCATCTCATAGAGTGCATTTAGTACAATATCTATCAAAAATTTTAAGAAAAACAATTTAAGGCGCTTTCGAGAACATTTTTTGTATTTCTTTGAAATTGCACAAATTGCAAGCAATATTGAACGGAACTACTAAAACATTTTAAAAAAATGTACGTGACCTTAATGAAAGAACAAATTCTGGACAACATTTTATTTGAAGGAAAAATCTCCATCTTTAATTTTGTAGATGTAGTAAGACAACAAAAAATTCAATTTTTGAAACTTTCGAAAATTCATAGATAACCGCGAAAATCAGACAAACGCCACTTTTAAAAGTAAATTTTAATACATTCTTAGAAGATATTCATAGAAAATGTTGGAGACGAAGTCGAAACAGTCAAAACAATCGAAACAATCGAACAGTCGAAACAGTCAAAATAGATAATTGCCAAAATTGTCCCCCACTTGATCAACTTGCTGGGAGGATCCCCAACTTGATCGCCCAGCTGGGCGGATCCTCCACTTGATCGCCCTGCTGGGCGGATCCTCCACTTGATCGCCCTGCTGGGCGGATCCTCCACTTGATCACCCTGCTGGGCGGATCCTCCACTTGATCGCCCTGCTGGGCGGATCCTCCACTTGATCGCCCTGCTGGGCGGATCCTCCACTCGATCGCCCTGCTGGGCGGATCCTCCACTCGATCGCCCTGCTGGGCGGATCCTCCACTTGATCGCCCTGCTAGGCGGATCCTCCACTTGATCGACCTGCTGGGCGGAATCCCTACTTGATCGACTTGCTGCGTCGATCTCCCACTTGCTCGACTTGCAGGGTCGATCCTCCACATGCTCGACTTGCTGGGTCGATCACCCCACTTGATCGACTTGCTGGGTCGATCCCCACTTGATCGACTTGCTGGGATGATACGCACTTGATCGACTTGCTGGGATGATACGCACTTGATCGACTTGCTGGGATGATCCCCCCACTCGATCGACTTGCTGGGTGGATCCCCCACTTGATCGACCAGCTGGGTGGATCCCCCACTTGATCGACCTGCTGGGCAGAACACCCACTTGATCGACCTGCTGGGCGGATCCTCCACCTGATCGACCTGCTGGGTCGATCCCCCACTTGATCGACTTGCTGGGTCGATCCCCCACTCGATCGACTTGCTGGGTCGATCCCCCACTTGATCGACTTGCTGGGTCGATCCCCCACTCGATCGACTTGCTGGGTCGATCCCCCACTCGATCGACTTGCTGGGTCGATCCCCCACTCGATCGACTTGCTGGGTCGATCACCCCACTTGATCGACTTGCTGGGTCGATCCCCACTTGATCGACTTCCTAGGATGATCCCCACTTGATTGACTTGCTGGGATGATACCCCCACTTGATCGACTTGCTGGGTGGATCCCCCACTCGATCGACTTGCTGGGTCGATCCCCCACTCGATCGACTTGCTGGGTCGATCACCCCACTTGATCGACTTGCTGGGTCGATCACCCCACTTGATCGACTTGCTGGGTCGATCCCCACTTGATCGACTTCCTAGGATTATCCCCACTTGATTGACTTGCTGGGATGATACCCCACTTGATCGACTTGCTGGTTGGATCCCCCACTTGATCGACTTGCTGGGTGGATCACCCACTTGATCGACTTGCTGGGCAGAACACCCACTTGATCGACCTGCTGGGCAGAACACCCACTTGATCGACCTGCTGGGCGGATCCTTCACCTGATCGAGTTGCTGGGCGGATCCCCCACTTGATCGATTTGCTGGGCGGATCCCCCTCTTGATCGATTTGCTGGGCGGATCCCCCACTTGATCGACTTGCTGGGCGGATCCCCCACTTGATCGACTGGCTGGGTCGATCCAGGATAGTCAAATTAGTCATGTTGGTCAAAATAGTCATTTTGGTGCTTCAGCTGCTTCGGAACAAACTTCGCACTGATTCGTCTCATTTCAAATTGTCGGTAAAATGGCGTGAATTGCATCACGTGAGAGGGCCAACTTCTTGCTCCAAATCTGCAATTGTCGTACATCGATCATCTCCAATCAGATGCTCCACCTTTGCAATCATTTCCTCGTTTCGGGATGTCTACGGCTGCCCTCGTCCTCCTCTAACGTCTCCTCTCTTTCTTAAACCGTCAAACCCGTCGTAAACTGCGCTTTACTATAGTCTCCTTTCTTTCCCATAATCTTACTGCAGGGCCGATAGCGTGTCTGAAGCCGATTTTCCTAATTTGAACTTGAACTTGATGTTCGCACGCAGTTCGAATTGCGACTTTTTTGAACGCCCCTCGTGTATATATATGTCTATATAAACATATATATATATACATATATATATGCATATATATATATATATATATATATATATATATATATATATATATACACACACACACACGTTCACACATACTTTTCCCGACTGCAGAATACATATGCCTAAGATGGACATTACGTAATGATCCAGTAGTTACTTACTATGTATACATTCACAAGGCGACATGATCTTCAGGTGGATATTTAATTTACAATTGAATCCTTGCTATTCTGTATAATGTGCTGAAAATATTGTACCAATTGAGATTTCTTTGAGTTCCTTTTACAGAAGTTCCATGCTTAGTTCGTTTTGCAGAAGAAAGAGATACTGTCCCTGGCTATCGAAATAATGGCAGATCAACACTGCACGCGCTTCGTTTGAATTGTTTTGAACTTTTTCAATGATGGTTGAAGTGAGGGAAAAATTGCAATATTATAATGTTACGTATCAGTTCCCAATGCGAGAAAGTATGTGATGGAGTACAAGTAAGGTGCTAGAATGCTACGCGCACTTATCTTTAAACATTTCTCATGCTCCCTCCTTTTCTACAGAAAAATCGAATAAATTAAACTTAGAAAGATGAACTTATGACGTGAACGTGTAATTCTTGTAAACATATTATTTAATATTAAGATACTTTTAAAATATGAATTTTCAGATTAGACACATTAATAATAGATATACTACACTGTATACTAACGTATCTAACAACCGTGAACTAATCTTGACATATGAACTTACTTTCCCCTCTCACGAGCAATAAACAGTTGAAGGAAAAACTTGCAGCGAGCACTGATGACAACATTCCAACATTAAAACTCATTGGCGTGAAATACAACCTAGTTGCAATCAAAGTCGAGAACTTTTCGGGTTTATTCTCAATAATATCTAAAGGATGGCTGATGCATATCCAGGTTCTTCAAAGAAGGCACCTCAAACTCCTGAAAAAGTTAAGAGAATGTATACTACGGGCGAACGCATATTTATCGAAAACGTTCGTGAATTCATGTGAATGGAAAATGAGAACAACATTTGGTTGATTCCTTTGAGTAACGCTTTAAATCGAGATTCAGCGTATACTGGAGCTAGCTTTCCGGATACGTACAATAAAGTCAAAAAGAGCCATTGACTCTTACAATCTCCAGAAACGCCCGGTAAGGTAACACTCAAGGAAACCAATTATTATTCTCTATGAACGTGTATATGTATATATATTATATATATATATATATATATATATATATATATATATATATATATATATATACACACGTTCATATTATATTACATTGCATTTCCACCAACTTTACTCATTCTTCGATTGACAAGGCTGATTTATAGTATTTAAGACTCAATAAAAATGTTTGCCCTGTTATTTATTCAACTGTCACAATTGATAAAAATAAATTATAAAAAAATACGATTTGTCACTTCAGCAAAATAACTTAGTACAAGACAAATTAACGAGCCATGCACTACAAAATGTGAAGGGGAAATTTTAAACACAATCTGAAATAGAACAGTTCTATTAAATATGTAATGACAGCAAAAGTCAATTAAGCTATAATGAAAAGTTGTGAATACATAAAAAACATATCTTAGTAATTAATTATTTCCTGAATTGATATTTTTTATAAGTCATTTTGATTTTCCAGATGTCGTTACTAAAATACACAAGTGGCCGACTTCGTAACTAATACCCCCAACTCCGCCCACATTTCTTCAATCCATCGGTCAAGAAAAGTTGTGCGGTTAGTACCTGCCAAATTTCAAATAGGACACAAGCAAATAACTTAAATAACATAAGTTTGTTGACAGGAGAAAGTAGGCCGCCCACCTGACTGGCCCGGTCGCATCACGGAGCAATTCTATTATTAGGGAACCAGAAAATGAGAAAAGGTGGGAAAAAATATTTCAGGTGCAGACAGGTAGCAGCTGGAAGAAGAGTGGAAAGCTAGCTCAGAGTAAAGACATTAAGAAACTATTTAGAACGATAAGTCTCTGCCATTCTGTAGCACTACTTTATGGTTCCAATAATGTGAGAAATCATAATTATATTGCCGTTGTGGCCGCCATGAGGTATATTATAGTTTCGACTCTCAGATTCAGAAGGTTGTGCACCACTGATCTATACAATAGATTAAGGTGCTAGAGAAGTAAGTATGTGGGTTTGGAATAATAACATGGCCCTATACGGCGCTGAGATTTTAACATTAATTAGAGGCCAGACTGGATTAATATACAACAATGGGACAACTGGATTAATGTACAACAACGTACAACCACTTCGTCGAAAGCACTATGGCAATGTCCGACTCTCGTCTGGAACCCTATGGTCTGGCGCGCTAACATAGCCGAGTGAAGTGGCTGTCTTTTGCTGAGTGTGCCTTTCACGAGCGTGGTAAACGACGTTCTCAACGTGGTTATGTCTTCAGCGATGAGTCACGCGCGTTGTTGCATTTCGGATCACGCACCGCGTCGGTTGCTCACTCGTGGACCGATTTCTTCCTCCATGTTTTTCTTTCTGGCGACGGAAATGAGAATCTCCTGAGCGTGACATCGGTGAGTGTAAAGGATTTGAAAGATTTCGTTCGTGCCGAAGACGCCAGGAGCGAGGTCAGCAGCGTGGAGCAAATATCACGACCAAAGCAAGTCTGCACACGTCCGTTTCCTAAACAAACATATGCAAGATGCAGCAGTGCCACGCCGAAGATTCTGCACCGAATTTTTGCTCCTGGAAGAGAAACTAACAAGGGACTGTTTCATCTTCTTACTGTTATCTTTTCAATTTACTACTTCTTTCGGTTCCTTCGTTCCAACAACTTTTGAAACAAAAAAAATCGCACATATCAGACAACATAAATACGTCGAAAATTCGTAATTCGGTGATGAAACTATTACAACAGATAATTAAATTAATTTATAGTCATTAACTGGGTTCAAAACGTGATGATAAACAGCTTAATAACTACTCATTTCTGGAATATAATCACTGACATCGTTATTATAGACAAACATTAAAACCATAGCGATTAGCATCGCACGCAAGTACTGTACCTTAATGTTCAAGTATGTGCCACGTAAATATTAATAACTACTCAAAATAACATTATTGAAGTGGAAAACATTATTTACTGAAGAGCATTCTTCAGTACTTTGAATTGTATCAAATCCAAGTTAATTAACTCATAACATGCCGATTGTAAAAGAAAGTATCCTCACACTGTAGAAAAGCAATTGCACTTCGTATTCGAAGTCAGGAACACCAGTCTTTCTACGTTGGTATAGTTCAAATGATCCCGAATAGCCGGTAAGCCCGAATCAGATAGCGACTTCTCCACGATCAAGCAACCGGAAAATCTCAGTCTTCCACGCGCAAAAGACCTTCATCAATAGACCCCAAGCATTTCCTTTAATCAGCGTGTCTTTCACAAAGCTGCATAACACGTTCTCTAGCGATTTCTTAAAAAAAGTGGACGTCAACGAATGAGTTGTGCAACGAATGAGTTGTGTATTCCAGGGTCTGTTTAAATAATTATTAGCGTTCGAAACTCGCGGTCTGCAGAAAATATACCGGCGAGTCGCATGAAAAGCGAATGAGTTCGCCATGGTCCTACCTCAACAGGGCGCTGAATGCTGCACGTTGCAAAAGGAGACAAAGTATGAATTCAGAGCCATTTTAATAATTTTTTACGATAGATTTTATGAAAGTGTTGTTTTTAGCATGATCTACCCCTTTTCTCCGGTTTTCTCTTTTAGAGTAGATGATTCGATAGAGAGAAAGAGAGAGAGAGAGAGAGAAAGAGAGAGGAGAGAGAAAGAGAGAGGAGAGAGAAAGAGAGAGAAGAGAGAGAGAAAGAGAGAGAAGAGAGAGAAAGAGAGAGAAGAGAGAGAAAGAGAGGGGAGAGAGAGAAAGAGAGAGAAGAGAAGAGAAAGAGAGAGAAGAGAGAGAAAGAGAGGGGAGAGAGAGAAAGAGAGAGGAGAGAGAGAAAGAGAGAGGAGAGAGAGAAAGAGAGAGGAGAGAGAGAAAGAGAGAGGAGAGAGAGAAAGAGAGAGGAGAGAGAGAAAGAGAAAGAGAGAGGAGAGAGAGAATGAGAGAGGAGAGAGAGAATGAGAGAGGAGAGAGAGAATGAGAGAGGAGAGAGAGAATGAGAGAGGAGAGAGAGAATGAGAGAGGAGAGAGAGAATGAGAGAGGAGAGAGAGAATGAGAGAGGAGAGAGAGAATGAGAGAGGAGAGAGAGAATGAGAGAGGAGAGAGAGAATGAGAGAGGAGAGAGAGAATGAGAGAGGAGAGAGAGAATGAGAGAGGAGAGAGAGAATGAGAGAGGAGAGAGAGAATGAGAGAGGAGAGAGAGAAAGAGAGAGGAGAGAGAGAATGAGAGAGGAGAGAGAGAAAGAGAGAGGAGAGAGAGAAAGAGAGAGGAGAGAGAGAAAGAGAGAGGAGAGAGAGAAAGAGAGAGGAGAGAGAGAAAGAGAGAGGAGAGAGAATGGAGAGAGAGAGAGAAAGGAGAGAAAGAGAAAGGAGAGAAAGAGAGTGACGGGAGGTAAAAATATGTGTTTGAACATATTTCAAGAAACTCAGGTGGTGAAAAGGCTTTTATGGCAAGGCGGTTCATCTTAATCTTCCCATCTGCTCGCGACCCCTTCTGAAACGATCGGTCTCACCGCCTCGGGTCAGCCCTTTGGCGCGATTTCGAGTACTATATACATTGGGTGCCGTAGCCCCCGACAAACTCTCGAGAAAGGGCTGTCCTGAGAGAGGTAGGAAGGCACCCATTCGTTGCTATAACTGGCCTAAAAACTTGGAAATGTCGGAATCGAAAACACCATATTAATTATTCGCTAGGTCTTAATATTAATTTCCCAGTATTGATACAGAACATAATTCAGTAGAACTCCAGTTATTCAAATTCAACGAAATAAGCCTAATTCGTTACAGCACAAATTCCAAAAAAACTTATAAATTACATAAAAATTACGCGAGAGAGAAAATGTTAATTGCAATTCATTTTGTAGTAAAAGCCAATAATTCCGATTATCTAAAATTCGGATTTGATTCTTGCAAAATGTGGCATGAAGAGATTGAAGTGTCTATGTACTTATTACTTCGACACGACTTAACAATTTTATTAAAAGTACTGGATTGGATAAGCTAGGGCATCACGGGTGCTCTGCTAGTAATATACATATAAGATTTAAATTGTATAATTTTTTTTTGTATTATTCATCCGAACAATTCAGGAACCATCAGAAAGATATATACGTGATTTCAGCAAGATGTATTTGCGTTTAAGACCTCTACCGGCCCTTTCATTGGCTCATTTAGAAAATCCAGAAAATCTGATAATCGGGAAGGGGTTCAGCCCCAATTAATATGCATTATTGACGTTCTATTGCATCGTGTTTAACAAACACAATACATATAACTGAAAAAATGCATAAAAATGTAAACTGCATATCAAATTATGCATGAAGGTTCAGCAAGCGTCGAATACACTGTTGAGACTTCAGGAATTAAGGAATTCTTAAGCGACCAGCAATTGATTAAAATAAATAGTGACATATTGTATACTCCCATTTAAATGCACTTTTCCTTCAAGGTTTCGAGCTGGAAGGACAGAGGGATACTATCATTTAATTGGAGATTTGAATGCCAAAAATTTAAATCGTAACTCCCGATGGATGACTGTGTCCCCCACTTTCCTGACTTTGAAGGGACATTACATTTAAATCAGCGTATGAGTGTATTTATTTCATATAAGTTGACGTTCCACATGAACAAGACGAAAGTGTTTCCTGAAGTAATCGCAAGTGTGGCAATGTATCCCTTGCACTAACAGTTTCCTGGTTTAGTGGCCACGGAGAATAACTGTTACGGTTAATTACCGAATCTGACTAATTCGCAAATTAGCCAATTAAGTTCGCATTGCAGAACTAGTGGTGCTACTGAATGGCTCAGACTATCTCGTACTAGTTAGTTTTCTAACTTCACTCGTCTGGGCTTGCTTTTTGGACTTGCCACATACCTTTGCCAGTTCTCATCTATCGCCGCCAAAAGTACATTATTTTTTGAAAATTTCTTAATTTTTCGGTTTCTTAATAGTAGAACCGAAATATTTCTTTAAGAATATTAGAGTAGAGTAAAACCTCGTTCAATTAGGAAATTTTCGTTGACTTTGGAGCCGTTTTTAAGGTGGCAAAGAGTTACTGTAAATCACAAATAGGAAGTTTTTTTCACGAAAACCTTTTAAGTCTTCGAAAATTTTTATAGAAAGTCATTTAATACTTTCACATGCAATCATGACAACAAATCGCTGGAATTTTGCACATTCACGGTTAAAGAGATTTGAAAAAATACATTTGTGAATTTTTTTGAAAAAACAACAACAAAAGAATAAAGCAAAATTATTTTTATGTTATCTTAAAAAGTTTTCAGGTGAAAAGTATTAAGTACCATCCGTACAAAAAGTTTGAAGAAAAACTTTCTGAGAAAATGATAATCGACTGTTTCAGAAAATGCGGAGTTTTGAGCTCAATTTCACAGAAAACAGTTGAGTTTTCGAAAAACTTCAAATGATATCATTTAATACACAATCGCTCATAAATGTAATAAGCGTTACACATTAATTAAACGAATCATTGAGTGGAAGATAATTACGCCTTGAAATCTTTCCCATGACTGATTTTTTGATGGATGGGTACCGCCACAGTCTTTAAGGAAATAATTACCCTGAAATATTACTTATATCGTATTAAACGGGTTTTTTCAAGACAATTGAATCGTTTATTTCAGAAACCCGTCAAACGCCAAATTCTTTGTTCCGAAAACCTGAGAAAAAGTCTCCTAATTTATCTGATTTCACAATATTTTTATTTATTAAAGCAGTTCATAAATGAACTGCTTTAATAAATAAAATATTGTAGAAATTAGATAAATTAGGAGACTTTTTCTCAGTATTCGGAACAACCTAGAATTTGGTGTTTGACGGGTTTCTGAAATAAACGATTGAATGAACATTGCCATACACATTCTCATTCCGACATTAAGTTAGTACATGCCTACACAAATTTTGCAGTTTTGACGTTTTTCGCTTCTTTCCTTTTTCTCGTGGACCCAATATGGAGAGCAATAATATCGTAACGTAAAACATTGGAAGCATGATTATTGGTCGACGTCCCTAATCACATTTTATTGTCCTGTCGCCCTCCCCACGTGACGGCGTCGGGCGTCGTGCTGCCGTGCTGCCGCGCCCGGGACGCCCTGGGCTCCCACTGGGCGCTATTTTTAGAAGAGCGCCGCTGCCGCGGCACCGCTTGCGCTCCCGGCCCCTTCACGTCGCCCCAGGCACTCCAATAGAAACACCCGCAACAACCCGACAAAGGTATGAACAACTACTTGCTCTCGGAACATTTCGTATGAGTTTAGGTACGATGAAGTCCATTGAGTAAATTGTATCACAGACTGAAGCAACCTTTATGTTAGTCCCGAACCAGAAGAAATTGCATATTTTCTTCCCAACGGAGATCAACAAGCCAATCGGCCTAGTCCTTCATGATGATGATGATGATAATTACATCGCGAGGGAAGTTGGTGTTGGTGGTAATGGTAGTAGTAAGAAAATGATATCGAGAGCGACTAAATAAACGACGAAAGTAAGTGCGGCCCGTACTGTCGATCAAAACGTCCAGTACTATACGAGAAAACTGGCCGAACGATCAACGAACTTCTAAAATCTCTTATATACAACACAAGTACTGGCTGCTATTATCGCAAAGTAACTTTTCTACAGTTTTCAAAGTCAAGTGTTCAAAATTACTTTGCGATAGCAAGTACAAAACTATAGATTTTCATACAAAAACTAACAAAAATCCATTGTTCTTTAAATAACAGACAGTAATTAATTGAAAAAGAAGGTATGCCTGCAAAAACACTCGACGTTCCAGTGAAAATATATTTTGGCCTTCTCAAGATTATCAGAATGACAAATCGTAAAACAATTTAATTGTTTAGTACATCATCTAAATAAGCATACTCGCCAATTTTATACCATGCCACCAAATTAAATATGCATATTAAAATTATTGAACAAGTTGGGCGTGTTGGGGTCCAAGAGACCTCAGAAGACTGCAGGTTCAGCACAGTGGAAGTTAAAAAGATTTTTGATGATTGAACAAAAGTTCCTTTATGAAGATCACCAAGTTAAAATAGAGAATTACCTCCGTTCAAGTTCAGCTACCGTTCAGGTCCCCCCGCGTGGAGCTCATAGGGGTTCTTTCTAGCACTCAGAGTCTGAATCATAATATATCCAAGTGGAATGGATATGCCCGCTCTCTCTCTCTGTGCGTCTCTCTCTATCTCTCTCTCTATCTCTCTCTCTCTCTCTGTGCGTCTCTCTCTATCTCTCTCTGTGCGTCTCTCTCTCTCTCTCTCTCTCTGCGTCTCTCTCTCTCTGCGTCTCTCTCTCTCTCTGCGTCTCTCTCTCTCTGCGTCTCTCTCTCTGTGTCTCTCTCTCCGCGTCTCTCTCTCTCTCTCTTTGCGTCTCTCTCTCTGTGCGTCTCTCGTTCTCTGCGTCTCTCTCTCTTTCATCTCTCTCTCTCTCTCTCTCTCTCTCTCTCTCTCTCTCTCTCTCTCTCTCTCTCTCTCTCTCTCTCTCTCTCTCCAGTGCGCTCTGTCGTTGTGCACAAGTTACGACAACTCCGCGCCCGACCATCGAAATGCTCAGGACGAGTCGGCACCTCGCGTGGTCAACGGGGCCTTTCTTTGAGTTTCTCTGGAGGTTCTTGCTTACGGCATATGAGCACATCGTATGGATAGGGAGTGCGCAAGAAATATAAACTCCTAATGGTCTTACATGTTCCATCGGAATCACCTTATGACTGGCTCCTTGTTTGAGGTATTCTAAGTGTCGAAGTATCATCATGAAACAGCACTGTCCTGGGTGCTGCGTCGCTTAATACTTATACTAAGCTTTCCATTTTATATGAATACAATGAATTGTATTGAAATATACTAACTGAAATAAAATACCAATAATAAGTGTTCTTTCACAATTACAGGTGATGTAATTATAGGATGTCATTACAATAATAAAGTAGCAGTTATTTTCAAATCACAAACACTCCTATTTTATTTACGTGCATTTTATCAAGACTGTGCCATGTCAGCTTTTGATAGTGTGATATTATATTTCGATGGATTTAAAGAATATGTCGTGCAATTAAGTAAGGGGGAAGGAAAGGTCGAGGATGAGATAGGAAAGATGGCGCGTAGCCCGTTTGTTAGGACACTGCTCCGGCATTCACTAGTTGTTGATCGGAGAAACCACGGAAAACTTTTACACATTCGCTTGGTTGCCATTGACAGAAGGTGTATTAAAAGGTTCTCCCATTGACCGCGTGATACCAGGTATATTCTCTAGGTATCTTCCCCGCGAGACACCTCCCGAGCTTCTCTCTAGACTCGAGGTAGTATTCGTATGGTGCACGTGAGTGTGTGTATCTGTGTGTATGGGGAGAGGAGACAAATGTGAGGAAGCAAAGATCGCGGTTCGTGTTCCGGAATTCGCCTACCGATCACCGATCAGAGCAGCTGATTATCTCCAAGACAATGAATTCCACCTAAGACAGGTGGTTCAATAATGAACAAAAAAAGGTGCACTGCAAATGTTGTGAGTTCAATAATGTAATCAGTATCGACTGCACTACACTTGCCCTATCTTACTACGAGACTTATCACATCAGCGACAAGTTGTCAAGATGTTGAATTCAGTTTTTAATTTTTGCTTTAATTTAATAAATTGCATTTATTTTCGTAGCGACCAGATCATTGGACAACACGTGAAGGGGACAACACTCCCAGCATCTCTTATTATGATTGTGGTAGGTACGCAATTTACTTTTTCTTTTGTGACAAGGTTAAGCTCGTGCAACCAACATAATGTATGTTGCTAGCACCCTCACCAAACAAGGTAGCTGGTGGAGATTTTTTCCTCGTGCAGAGTACCTGCGGTAACTAAAATATTTGTGGCGCTTCCGAAAGTTAAATTGCGGACGCGGACGTTGTGTCACAGGAAACACTCCAGCACCAGTAGTCGTGCGAGGTGCTGAAGGGATGCAATGGCAATGGGGGAGGGCATGAGGAGTTGGGGGGACGAGGACGAAGAGCGGAGAGGCGAGTGGGCGAACGAGCTAAAGGGTCAAGGAGCGATTTGGCGTGGAGGGCGAGGGGTGAGTAGTGGCAAGAGGGTGTGGGTACGAGTGGAAGCGGTGATCAAGCGAAAGGGCGAGGGGGATTAGGACGTGAGTTGAGGAAGGTGGCGAAGGGAGCGAGAGGTCACGGGGCATGAGGGCGAGAGGTGCGTGGCGACGAAGGGGCGTGAGGAAGAGGAGAAGGAATGAGTGGGCGAGGGAGGGGGTGAGGTGGTAAGAGTGCGAGAGGGCTAAGAAGAAAGGGGGTGAGGGTGGAAGTGGAAGTGGCTAGGGGGCGGGATGCGAGGAGGAAGGGAGCGAAGAGGATATGGGCAGAGGCCCAGCGGCGAGGCCGCCAGATTCCGGTCCTGCCATAAGGCATTGCGGCCGAGGGGAGCCGTTTCGTTAGCTCACCTGTCGCGCGTATCGATTGGCCCTGGGGGGAAACTGACGTGGCCGGTCGCCACTGGGTCGCTTCGTTGCCCGCCCTCACCCTCCCCTTCGCCGCGCCGCCGCCGTCGCCGCCGCCGCGACGCCGGCGCGCCGCTTGGCGCCCCCAGGGCCAATGACCCGTCCGCCACAGCGCCGGCGACGTCTGCAGGTGTCGCGCCAGCAGCTCCGGTACAACAAATAAAGCAGTTATGAACTGATTTCAAAATTGAGCGCAATAAAAATGGAAAACAAATACAGAATGATATCACTTGATATTATTCCATTGTTCCCTTCGATTACCCATCAACTAATTTTAGACACTCCAACAATGTTTGAAAGAAAACCCACAAAATGTCAACTGCTGAACAAGAAATAATGATTTGTATTAGGATTTTACTAAATAATATAAAATTTAAGTTTAACAACACAATTTCTGTCCCCAAAACAAAGGTTGTTCTATCGGAGGACCATTAAGCCCCTTTTTCTCTGTAATTGTGATGCGCTATATTGAACAAAAAAATTAGCTCAGATTAATACAGATCTTTATATCAGGTACGTGGACAATACATTTATTATTATAGAAGAGGAGAAAATTCTATCAATTTCAGAACTCTTTAATGCATTTAATAAATTATCCAATTTCAATTAGAAAAAGTAGATGTTACAATTTTTAGACATAATAACAAATTAGAAACCACTTAATATATTAAACCTACTTTTTCAGCGATTATATTGTATTTTTTATCTGGTCATCCAACCTGGATGAAAATTGGAGTTATCTTAAATTTAGTAGATAGAAGTATTAAATTATCACATCATCAGTTCCATTCTGATAATCTTAGTAAAGTTAAACAAATCCTTGTGGATAATCATTAGTCAGAGAAATTCATACATAAATATATTAACAAACGGGTCAATAAAATTTGATAATTTCCGCCCAACAGTGTGGCCAACCTTTCCAGTAAATCTATTCAAACTCCTCCCAAAGTAATTATTCCATTTATAAAAGCACTAACCACAACGTTACAACAACAGTTAAAATCAAAGTACAATATCAACATTAAAAGTACAATAATGAAGAAACAGAATCTTATAATAAATGTTAAAGATAAAATACCTAAACATGCCAAGGCTGCCAAGGTCTTGGGATATCTTTGTTGCTTGCGATAAGTGTAATTAATTGTTGACTTGTCTTGTAATCAAAACTGAAGTGACAAAAAAGACAATGTCTTTGTAATAAAAAAATATAACTTCTTTTCGCTGGAGGTAAAACTATTTTTTTCCATCGTGAAACCCATTTGAAGCAGAAAATTTAATTCCTTGCTACACAACCATATCATTTTCACTCAGTGGATTACGGACAAATTTATATATACGTTGATTAAGAAAATTTCGAAAAATCTATAGAGGGAACCGAGTCAACGCGATCAATAACTCAAAAGACATCTATTCAGTTTATCTGAAGAAATATAGATTCACCCCAATTTGAAAAAACGAGCTTCAGTATGCACATGTAAAGCCATCTAATGATACCAGCACCTAAAAAGCAAACTCAACCAAACCATATCCAAAATTAAAGGCTAATTAATCACTATGTTCCCAGGTCTGTCTTGGATTTCCCCAAATCATGAGTGTTGCTGGCTTTAGTCTGAAGCTAGCAGTGTCCTCCTAGGAAATACAATTTCCCATTATTGTTAGACAACGAAAATGCATCCAAAAATAAAGGTCCATATTTTCCAAAAATCAGAGCAGTACAAAAAGAAACAGTTAACAAACATTCTTATGGACTAAGTTTTGCAAAATCTGGGCTGGAATAATGTTTTTTTTTTTTGTTTTTTTTTTCTTCTTCAGCTTTTTCCCTTTACGGGGTCGCTGTTTTTCTGGTTTTGGCGAAAGTTTTACGGCCGGATGCCCTTCCTGACGCCAACCCACGTGGGGATGATATGATATATGATGATGATAGGAGGTGAAAGGACGAACACAATACAACCATGCCCGAGGCGGGACTCGAACCCGCGACCCTTCGGTCCGAGATCGCTACGGCACTACTGCCTTAGCGATCTCGGCCACCCGGACCGGCCTGGAATAATGTTTTTACTAGATCCTAAATTTAGCCATTAATTTTGGATGCATTTTCGTTGTTTTGCAATTCTGGGAAGTTGTATTTTCTAGGTACGCACTTCTAGCTTTAGTCTAAAGCTAAGAGCGCCCATAATTTTGGGAAAATCAAAACAGGCTAAAATTCGGGAATAGAGCATTTACTTAGCCTAAAATTAGCCTTTAACTTTGGATATGGTTGGACTAAGTTTGGTTTCAGGGTGCTTCTAGATTTAGATGGCTCATCTTTAACAAGACAGTACTATATTCGATTCTATGCTAACATTGTCAGTAGAAAATATAATAAATTATGGTTTTTTTATAGTTAAAATGGTTCGGTTATCTACAACCCATTCTATTCGCAATTTTGGCGAACATATTTTCCATCGTGTTTGCCCTTTCGGTGAAAGTGAAAATTGTATTGCAATGCGTCGTATATACGTACGACCAACGCTTACACGAATGCCGCATCCCAGCTACCCCCCCCCCCCTTCCTCATGCACAAGACGAGACAAGAGGGCCTTGCCGAGAGTGTCCAGAGGGCAGTAAATCTCGTACGTCTACAACTTCCCTCACACGGTCCCTTTACACCCACACCCCAATAGCCCACCCCTAAAAAAAAGGTCTCGCAGGCGTGCGTCGGGGTCGCCCGCGATATGACAGGCGAAACGCTACTCCCAGCTACCCCCCCCCCTTCGTCATGCACAAGACGAGACAAGAGGGCCTTGCCGAGAGTGTCCAGAGGGCAGTAAATCTCGTACGTCTACAACTTCCCTCACACGGTCCCTTTACACCCACACCCCAATAGCCCACCCCTAAAAAAAAGGTCTCGCAGGCGTGCGTCGGGGTCGCCCGCGATATGACAGGCGAAACGTCGGCCTCTCTGCCAACGACGCGGCGTCACCCGGACAACCTAGAAGTCACTAAGGATGGGATTATCGAATTATCGCCAAGTGTGAGCCAACCAGCTCCCTTAATCCCCCTCGTGCCCGTTATTATAAATTATTCGTCACACATCATAGTCCGCGCATACGGCACTCCAACGATTTCCTCGAAATTGTTGAAAAAAAAAACAGATTTAAATTAATAGCATAATCCCATAACGAGATCAACCAAGAGAGGAACGCTCCCAGCCACTACCTGACTAATAGATCAGAGAACTCTCTAGAATATTCGGAATTAACAAATAACCAAGTAGTTCAACAATCACGTGACGAAGGGGCCAAGCACAGTAAAGGAAAAGGAATTTTCCAACTTAGGCGTTTCGAACGTGACGATGTGAAATAATTGGAGATAAAACCTTCGAACACCTGCAATCATGTCAGGAAAAAATCTTCGAACATTCTGGTCTAACACTTCTGACAAAATCTTCAAAGTTTCCAACTACTTCGGTTTTTGTTTTAAATCAAATAAACCTGTCACTTCGACAAACTGTTTTTCAAAGAGTGTTCATATGTGTTTTGCTTAACTAAGTGTAACCTTCCCGTTCAGGTTAGTATTGCACAGAGCGCAAAATCCCAGTGGATGCAGGTCCTGGGCTACTTACCAATTTGTATATAATTTCTTTTAACGAGCTTAATCCGTCACATTTAACGCCCCATGTGCCCAATCCTTTACACTATTTACAAATTAATGTTAACATAAGCTAATAACGTTAATAGAACACACACACACACACACACACACACAGTTCTTCCTCGCCAGTTACCTTATGAGTCCACAATTGCAATTATTAACTCGCTTCCTTTACTTCACATAATTAGAGCCCGGAATTTTCGCAAAACGTATTATTATTATTATTATTATTATTATTATTATTATTATTATTATTATTATTATTATTATTATTTTATGACTTAACAATGGGAATAACTTAATTGTAATTCTGGGTTGTTTTAGTAGATTTACATTTTAAGATTTTTGTCTATTTTTGCTCTAAATGTTTACTTTTGGCATTTTGACTTATTTTTGGCATTTTGTCTTCTCTGCCTTATTTGTGCATGTTCTTCCTCCTCTATCAAGCTAGAAACATACCCGCCAGCGTGCAGGCACCAGCAGTAACGTGAAGGCACGGTCGTTTTTTGAGGTCAGAGCTGTCTCTACATGATATACCCTTCTGAGTTCCTTCTTGTTCTCTCTTCCCGTCTGGTCAAGATATAATTCCGTATTCATTGATACCATTTCAAGATTCAAAGAAAGTCCACAATAGCATTCCGTAGAGACATCGTCGCGCGTCTGACAATTCGTGCTACGTAATGGAGATAACCTCCAACAAATGCATAGTCCAAAAATGCCACATTCTGAGGACTAGGGCTAAAAAAACAAAAATAGTGACCGGCCTAGGACATACAGTTTCCAAATTATGCACTAAATACGTAAGGTAAAATATTAATGCGCCAGATGTGTTGCGAATTGCATCAGCGCCTGTTTTATTCTGCCATAATATGTTTAATTCTAAATATTCCATGTCAAATTTGTGCCCCCGCCCCCATTCCACGGAGCCCAGGGCGAGGAGCTGGATCACGCGCTGAACCAATTAAATACGACAAGGGAGTCAAGGGACGGCCAGGCGAGTGCATTTGTCATGCCCTCGTGGCTCACAATAGAGACTGAGTGTTATCGAATCGATTCGCGGAAATTTCCCTGAACCGGTAATATACGTACGCCAGGCGATAAAATAATTACATTTTTTGGTCAACCATCGAACTGGTTGAAGATGATTAATAATGATGAATAATTGTAATAAAAAACCATAATTATTATTCTTGTACGCAAATATTATTACTATCTAGATATTTTAAAAATCAAGAAATTTGAGCGTTTTGCTAAACCAAATTCAGTGATTTTTTTCCTTTAAATTATTAGTAGTAGGCTCTGGTTGTGTTCATGTGTTCATATGTACATATTAAAATGTTTTACAGTAACAATATTACATTTTAATAATATCTTAAAATTAAAGGAATGAACACCTATCGACCGCATTGTTTATAGCTTCGTTTTGCAGACCTACTACCATATTCCATGTAGTTTGTTGGCGTACGCTGTCTCTAACTGTCCACTCTCCGCCAACGGACTCCAATCTGGAGGGCAGATGAACGGGTGGTGGTTAGTTTGAATCCCTCATCTTACGACCGAAGACTATCTCCAAAGTGGGGACTATGAATAATGTGAAATAGCGTTAGATAGGGCCAAAAAGCTGCACGAAAGCAACCAGCCTACAGGAAGGAAACCTTAAAAACAAACCTGGCAAGTCATGAGGCCAAAAGGTGACAGCACCGCTACGTGACTTACTCTGCTAAGGGCCGGTAACCAATATAGAGGGCATCTATCACATTCTCAAAACCTTCATACACAGAGAAAGGCGGATTCAAATATACTACGAATATGGCACGAAAATGATACGAGATTTGGCATATCTGAACATTAAAATAGGAAGTGGTATCTAAGTCGTGTAAACAATCAAGAAGAGAAACAATACACCCTTGCCAATATGAACCATACTTATTTAACTTTATTATCGAACTGAGAGGTAGACCCATACAATTCAATCGCATAGAATATCAAGAAATTAGTTTAATTCTATATTCAGTTGCAGATTCTGCAAGTCTCCCACGAGATGGGGTAATTGAGAAGCAAAATCAGCATTTTGCAGAATCAGCAAAAATGTAATAGAAAGTCCTCATCATGATTACGGTGTGAGGCACGTTTCTTCGAGGCATTTGTCCTCAAACTCTCAGGCTGTAAGACCTTGGTGGCTTCGTTTAGGAGTCATATGTACAATAGATTTTAACAACGCTGCCCGAGTACTGCGGGATGCATTTGGTAAGAACAGTTAGATGAGCTTTTTTCGTCTTCAACAAATACTACATATTTTAATGTTAAAATGCAATTCGTCAAGTCTCTGTGAAATTCTCTTCCTTTAGAAACCTCTTTTACAAAGATTGGTGGAGTATGGGAGCCGCAAAATGCATACATACTACTGAAACAACACAGGAGATGATTAGGAATTAAGCAATTTGTGCCCTTGACGTCTAAACTCCTGAACTATAGGTCTTTTCATACATATTGTCTGCCATTGCTGCCCATGGTAAGCACCAGCGGATCCAGCGCATACTAAGTAAACGTCAGCAGCACGCGAGCGAAGTTGGCTGGGCAACTTTCGAGGACGTGGCGGTGAACGCCTCGTTGGCGGAGCACCAATTGAGACTCGGGCGCCGCTTGTCAACACAGGCGCCTCCGCCGCGCCGCTCCACCGCTTTCACGAAGCGATGCGTTCCGAGGTATGTCGCCGTCTCCGCTCTCTTCAGCGCACCTTTGCCTCGTCCTCGCCCACAGCTCGTCCTGCCCTCGCCCTCTCGCCCCGCCATCGGCCCGCCCTCACCCCGCGCCGCCTCGCCCACGCCTTACCCTGGCCTCGCCCTCGCTTCGCTCTCAGCTCGCCCTATCATATCCGCACTTTTCTTTACTTAATCCCTCATCTCCCAACGTCCAACCCTACAAGTGCGCATGAAACACCTTTGCCACGTGTGAGACGGGCAATGCTACAGAGAGTAGCAATTAGGGCAATGGCACATCCATAGCAACATGGAGATTCGTCTTAAAAGTCGTAAGGCCTTGGAACAAACGTCGCTGCCTGGGGAGCGCCAGGGCTCCTTTTGTGGCGTCTTTGCCGGGGCAATAAATCACAGACGTGAACGGTTTGTAATTTATTGAGTATTTATTTGAAATATGCTCCAACACCTGAATACTATGTACAATAATTACAATAAACAATATTGACCCGTTACTAGAAGGCATGTTTCTGGTCACCACCGCTGGCCTGATAATTAGATATCGTACTCGGTGTGATGCACCAGTAGCCTACGTGAGCATACAAGCGAGTTTGCCGCACCTCCCGTCTCGACGTAACACGCCGGCTTCAGTTCCTTGCCTCAGTAGACTATGCATTAAAATGCAGCGCCGCGCACAACCCACACGACTTCCTACCGACGCGCCCAAGAATCAGAAGGAGTTTAGGTCCGGGGTCCGTTTATATTACCTTCTGGGTCGACTGACGGAACTGCGTCATCTCGCTGTTTCCGCCGACGCGTTCCCACAGCTAGCCTGTATACGGGGTTCCCAAGTTTGACGCAAGTGGTCTACAGGGTTCACAAGTGGCCACCCACGACACGGCCCCCCTACCCTTCCGCTCCCTAGGTTTGCCATTGTTCAGCCCGGCGTCTCTTCCCGCCAGCGTTGTCCATGAGCATGAAATGCACGTGGCTAATATTTTGTCACGTTTGTACAAGGCCACACTTTGAAGCCACTGCTGGAGATGACAGCGATCGAGCCAGTGGCGGTCAGGAGCCGAAGAGGCGGGCCCTGGCCAGGCATCAGCCCGAAGGAATGACAGCCGATAAGAGAAGAAGCGCTCACGTACATGCTTCTCCCGCGGAACGTGTAATGTTGAGCAACAGACCAGCAACCACCAAAGCAGGCATTACCAGGCGACGAATAAATCGGAATACAGAAATGAACAAAAATGTAATCCGTTGCTTTATGAGTGCAACGGATTACATTTCGACTTTCCGCCACATTTCGACTTACAGCTCATGAAACTAAGATGCTAAATTACAGGAACCGAAATTAGTACCTGTAATGTTATATTAGTAATAATTAATTACCTAAGCCCTGTGTGTCTTGTCTTGGCCGAAGCACGGTGTTTCATGGAACAATGTATAGTTGAGAATAAATAATAATAATAATAATAATAATAATAATGATAAAAGCAACATTATCATTAACTTTTCATTTACAATGTGCGTCAAATACATTTTGTAGAAATCTCAGGCACTGTAACAGGCGCATTAAAAAACTAATATTATATGCCTTCTGTTGTATTATTGTGTTTACATGAAAAGTTCTCTCCACAAAAAACCGCCCAGAATAATCAACTGACCTTGCATTCAGCGATTCTGGAAATATCTATTGACTACAAACTACCAAGAAGAAAAAAGAGACTTACATTAACAATTATAAAAATAATTAATTCTGTAGCTGCCAATTTTTCTGTCACTGATGAACAGTAAAGGACCTGAAGAGGATCGATACGATTGAAATATTAGCACACGCTTACGAATGTACAACACACGAGATATTTTTTCATTGGATAACAAAAATTACGAGTTCTACAAACAATTCTAGGAACTTCCTCTCAATATAGTATTGTGTTCACCGTTTAATTCATTGACCATTATTTATCTATACTTTGTACTATTTTCTTCTCAGTTCATAACAAGGTAAAAAATTCTACGGGTTGGTTTTCCACAATCTCCACATATATATTTATTAGTTTTCTTCAGTCTGTCCATAAGTTGCATGACCTATTAAGAATTGATTCCACAAATTAAGCCAAGTGCTGCCTTACCAACCGTTGCAATTTTCCTAATTTCATATTTAGTTCAATGTTTTCTTTTTATTATATTTCCACGACCATATCGTCGATGAACAAGAAAAGTGACACATCAAAAATTGTTATTTTTCACTTAAACTTTCATTTTCATTATCATTATTTTATTTCGCTCTCGAAGACACAGTGACACACTACCAGCCGTCTTGTGAATGATCTATGACTTTGACTACCGCCCTTTTCCTAATAAAAATACACATTTTTCTGAACGTAGTATTTCTTCTCTTAACTAAATTACGATTTCAGAGATTTGTAAATTTTCTTTTGCGCCGACGATATGAGATATACACCCCACGATGGCGTTTCAAACGAACTTTCTGCAATTGCTTTTGGTTCTAGTCTTTTGCCGAAACTGCCACCTACTTCGACAATAATTCGCCGCCGTCAGAATGATCTACCCTGCATCAGTTGTACTCATCTTCAAATGCTTTCACAATGGTTGCATTCGAGCAGCCGTTTGCGCGGCGCATGCGTGCGACTGTTAGAGATCGACGAGGGAACCGATCTTATCCTTTCTGAACGTTGAGTTGAAACTTTCGCATCGCGCTCCGTCTCTCACAACCTAAATAGCCCCATAAAAACAGCATCCAGATTGCATATTGATTGGCTCGAAAATCAAATGATCACAACGGCAAGTTCATTCGGTAGGGGTGACTGCCGGTCAGTGATTTAGGTAAAACGACATTAATTATTTACAGAGTGCTGAGTTTCCCTCTAAAGCCACATGATTAATTTTGACGGAGAGTGAGAATGGAAAATGGAATAAAGATGGAGATGATAAAATGAAATACGTAGATGGAGGAATGGGAGGATTGGAAACCGTGCGGCGGCGATGGTGTAACGGTTAGCGTACCGGACCTGTTGTACCCAAGTTCGCGGGTTCAAACCCGATCGAAGCCGTGGATTTTTAAGGGCGAGAAAATCCTTCGTACGCCTTCCTTCGGAAGGGAAGTAAAGCCGGCTGTCCCATGTTAGTAGATTTACTTGCATGTAAAAGATCCTCAAGCCTAAATGACGCCTCTGAGCTAAATTCAAATCGCCTGTTTCTCGCCCAAGAAATACCTCCTTTCTCTGCTAGTTGCTGAAAGGAGCGTAGCGAAATTTGCGTGGTCAGACGGAAGAGCGGGCCTGATGGCCCGAGTCTCGCCACGTAAAAATAAGGCAAATTCAATTCAAATTCAAACCGTGGTATTTCGTGCATCCTGACCTGAAATTCTTGTGTCAGATAATCTAAGGTTTGAACTTCGGTATTCACACATGGCGAACACAATGGCTTCCATTCAAACTGTAACGTGACTTGTTGCAGTTGCATTGACGGAATAAGAAATAAAAACACTGAGGTCTGAGTCATTAGAAACACGGAAACCAACCGAGAGTATTCAGATTGCAGAAGTGATTCACATGCCCTTTATGGAAGAGAGCATGTGCTCTGTTATGTTGAACGTATGGGAAAATGTAATTTAGTGCAATGTCAACAATATTCAACAAACTTTTAACCCTGACTCGGAGTCGAAATTCACCTTTATAATCTTTACAATATAATACGATATTAATATTCGATTTCCTGATTGAAGACAAAGGTACAATCTCATCGTACCGAGATGTTATCACAGAGTAGTTCTCTTTGGATAAATATCACGCAGCCACATTATTACTTCTACAGTACAAAAGCTCATAAAAAAATTCCTTTGTGCGGAAACGTTGTACAGCATGATACAGGATGCAAATAAAAACTAGAAATATGACAAACAGTTCGTCAACAAAGCAGCAAGAAGGCAACATGAGCGTGACGAATGGGTCACTGACCAGATGAATGCGTGTAGCCAGTAGACTTTTGAGTGTATAGACACAAGGGATAAATTACATGTTCTTTGGGACGAACTTCCTAAAATTTGAACTGCGAACATCAAAACTTCCAAACTTCGAACTTCAAAAACTACAAATCACTGTGAAAAGTCACTGAATGCAGGGTAAAATAATGAAACGTGAAAATATTTTGAACTCCAAAAATGGCTCAAAACCAAAGTGGAATATAGTAAACAATATAAACCAACTAGAAATATTTTTTAAAAGACAATGAAAGAGAAGTGAACGAAGACTGATCTATCTCTTCAACCATCTCGATCAGCTTTTTGTTCAGTTTCCCTGATCCATTGAGCAAATGCTGAGATGGCCCCTTGGTTTGGTTCTGGACGAGAATGTAGCTTTACTATGCGCACTTTTCGTTGAACACTCCTTTTGCTTTTAATGGTAAGAGTAGAGGTAAGGGCGAGTTTCTTTTTTGTTGTCAATGCAGAAAAATCATACCTGCAATTCGTTTACCGATGCGAATACTTTTTCTATAACTTGGGAACGAAAATGTCAAGTTGTTTTCAAATATTACTAATCTCGCGCTTTTTTAAATGTTTTTTATTTATTTATTTTAAACTTTTACTCATCTTTCAACTATTTAGAGTTACAATGATGGGAAAAGATTCGGGAACTCAAGGAAAAGTGCGCAGATGATCTTCTACCCCATACGGCACACAGTTTTTACTGTTTTTTTGACTAAATAAATCTACATGTAAATCTAAACCAATATTCGGCAATTACGGTTGCTATTACAAAGGATCTAAAGCCGCAGAAATTCGACAACACACGTTTCCTCAAACATTTTCGAGACTATGTTTGTTCCCGGAACTTCCTAAGAAATTCCCAAAATAATTGATAAACTAAAAATTAAATGTTCAGCTTGTTTAATTGAATTTTCTCAGAGTTTGATGAAAACCTGTGCACCAGCAATTATATTCCTGTTAACTAACATATTTAATGCTTCGAATACATCCAGATATTTTCAAAACAGCTTAGATTACGCAATTAATCGAAAAAGTCAACATGCATAAAACTGTAAATTATCCATCAATTTCTCTTTTGGCAGTTATCTTGAAAATTGGATTTTTGAGACTTTGAACTCCTACGTACGAACGGAAACCTTTTCACTATATATAAATCGTTTTTGGATTGTCAACATGGAATTAGAAAATCAAAATTTACGAAAACAGACATACTTTCTTTCTTATAGATGTCGCTTCATCAATGGATCAAAAAGAAGAAACTACTGGGCTATTTTTAGATCTTTCAAAATAATTTGAAGTCATTAATCATAACATATTACTTTCAAAATTACCTTCGTATGGAATTCGTGGAATTGCTCTACATTGATTATGTTCGTACATCCGGTAACAATCTTAGCATAAATAATGGACTGGTATGAAGGGTTGGTACGAGAAAGTAAAAGTAGATGGGGCCCAACGGAATCAATGGGGAAATTGAAGTATACCATTGCCAGCGCCAAGAGCCCCGCAACCGCCTGCCCCGCAACCTCCCTCGCCGCTTCTCTGGCTGCTTCTCTCACCGTCTACCTCACATCATCCATCGGCGCCTACCACACTAACGCCCATGCCTCCACTGTTTCCGAATTAATTAAATGGTGATCGCGGAATGCGCCGCCAAATCGGGAGAAGTCAGTCGAAACGCTTGGTCTGGACAGAAGGAGGAAGAAAGTGGCTGGGAGTGCGTATTTCCGTATAAGAGCTTGACTGTCAAGTCTAGAACTGAATTACATGTATCCATAGTCATGTTAAGAAAATGTTGAAAGTGCATTTGAAACATGTTTACATACATATTTAAAGTTTACAATTGCATACCTAAGATGTTGAAACAGACGTCTGATCATAAAAACCAAAGACGTATTCATATTCACAGAAGAAAAATCGAGTAACCGCAATAGTTTCAATAGCTAAGGAATTATTGTTTCGTATTGTTTTTATTGTTACGTACACTGTATTTCAAGACACATTCTTATAACTCGTATAATTTTTTAACCACGCATCGAAATTACGCCGTCAAATTAATTTCCTCCCAGACCAGTCGCTTCACCTTCACTCGAGGCGGCTTCTTTCACGCGTAAGTGCAAACGAACGCGCGCAAACATTTCGTTTGCGCGGCGATCAGTCGGTCAAGACCGCTGTCGCGATTCCCAGAACCCCAAATTGCTCCACTTCCTTTCGTTACAGAGCGGCGCGCCGCGCCACGCTGCGCCGCGGCGCCGCGCGTGTTTCCAAGAAATGCACCGCCACCGGCCCCCGCGCGCCGCGGAAGCGGTCCGCCCGCTCCCATAATCAGCGGCCCCCCCAACCAGGCCATCCACCCTGCTATCGCACCGTTCGCCGTCAGCCCCCCCCCCTCCTTCCCACCCGACCACTCACCCCTCCCCCGCCACCTCCCGCGTATCTTCCCCGATGCGGCGACTTTTCACGCGAAATGCCGGAAGAGGCCCGAAGTTGCACACGTGTGTCGAACGGAGTGACAGATACTTTCATTTCATTTCGTTTTCATAACCCGCAATAAAGATTTTGGGCCCCAAGGAAATTTAATTTTGCCCTTAATAATTGGAAGAAGCTTTAGCACCGTCGGCACTACCTTTTCTCTCATGTAGAAATCCAGAATCGTATTTCTAATGACACACCGGTCAAAACTATCTACATGGACAGAATTGCCACGTGACCAGGAGACTTCAGCTTCCGATTTGGGCTATTCTCATTCCTCTTTTTTATTTTCTTTCCGAATGGCTTTGATGGTGGTGAGTCGAACTCCTGTGTATTCGGAGGCTCTTTCACTCGCTTTCATTAAAGGTAAATGTAAACATTTATCTTCTTTCTCCTTATCACATATTTCAATCACACGGGCAATGATTTCGCGAACCTCGCTGTGTATAGTGGAATTAGCAACTCTCTTTGCCATGATGAGAAACTAATGGTTTTCACATGTTAACACTCGGGTCCTGCCACAAGCGAACTAGCCGCTCCGATGTTCTTGGAACGGTTGCGATTATGTCAAGTGACATTGTGGGTGCAGCGAAAGCCATCCCCTCCTACCCTGCCGCTCGCCCCGCGCGGAAACTAGGACCCCTCTCCGGCGGTCGGAAAACTGGGACCCAGACAGTCTATTCACTGGACCCAACGCAGCTATATTGACAGCTTTATGTGCCCCAGTAGGGGGCCGGCCCGTGTCAGGCCAGGCCATGCCAGGCGTCGCGCCCCACCCCACCAACCCTCGGCACCCGGGCGTTGAAATATCTCTCGGAAACCGCCGGATGCTGTAAATTAGGGCCAAGCACCCAGGGAACGAGGCAAAACAAAACTGGGGGAAGGGGGAAAATCTTCTTTCGAACCGTTTGGGATATCATGTTAAAACAAAAACTAGTGGGTAAAGCGGAAAATTAGAAAATCGAAGACAGACGTCAATGTAAGTTATGCTGTATCGATGTAAGTAGTTTATCATGAAATGTTATATCATACATTGTACGTTAAAAAACGATCGACTGAGTCTAACTCTTACAATGGAGTGCCTTAAAGGGACGAGTACTCCTCCCTAGTAAGTTAAAATTATGCAATTTTGTCAAGCATTTATAAAGAAGAATATTAAATAAAAATATAAGAGTACAGTGTAAGGATAATTAGTATACAGTATTCGAGTAAAACTCTTAAGTGTGCAGATGTGTGTGAGATTCCATCACTGGCGGTTAGGCCACTTCCAGTGCATTAATCGACGCTTGCACTAATCGATGCGTCTCGGTCACCTGATGGGGGGAACTGATGTGTTTTCCATGTTTCGAAGATTCGAATAAATTTCCAAAAACGTGTTTTTCACGTTTTGGCACTGTGATTTTAGTGATAATGCCAGGAATTAAACCAACGCCTCTTAAATAGACCTATGTATGTGGCAGTGATTAAACACAAGTGCCCAAACAGATTTTTAGCAAAATACCACTTTCACGTTGGAAACACTGATGTTGACATCTTAAAAGTGAACAATTGAATTACCAAGTAAATCGCGCAACAAATTGGTTTGAATTTAGATTCGAAGTAACGTATTTTTAAAAATAAATTTGCGAAAATCTACTAACAGTATTGCCTTGGAACTTATTAAACTTCAAGAATTTCCAGTGAATACGGAGAAAACACTACTGTGAGTAATGCTAGAGAATGAACATTATGTTACTAACTTTTACGTCCTTATATATGTGTGCAAATAACGATTTTCAAATGCATGTGACCCATAACTTATGTTTATTAAACTTAACTAACACCTTATTCACATAAACAAACAAAACAATCGCTTTTAATGTTAGATTTACATGCAACGCTATACTCGCATACAAAACAATAAGTGGAACAATTGCAGAAGTAGACGTGAACACAAATTAGGTTAGTAAAGTTTCAATCTATTCAAAAATTAGAGGAGAAAATTATGGCAGTGTAGAGGAAATCCGGGGAAGAATCAAATGTAGTTGTAAAATATTTTGCGACAGAATTTTCTAATTGGGAATGATCTGCATTTGGACTAATGCAAATGTGCTCTGTGCATTTTCGTGCATATTTGCAAAAAAGCTTAAAAACGTAGCAGTATACAAAAATTCTACGGTTAGCGTTACAAAATGCAAGTATTTGTTACGGCGATTATAATTTTAAAGTTGCTGTAAGACCAGTTCGTATCCAGTATAAAGGTAACACACAATGCCATTGGATGTTGGGAACTTTTGAATGGGAGTGCAGTAAAAATTTTTCTAAACCGGAACCTGTACAAGCGGTATGAAGTTTTATAGTATTTTACACAGCATAAAACGGAATCTATCCATCGCGGGAACGGAACGGTTTTTTTATGTCCTACAGGAGGGAAAACCTTTATGAAACGGACTTCCTGGGAATTTAATGCAATTGGCAAAGACACGCGGGATATTCGTAATGTAATGAATGCATCTGCAAGTCTATTTTACATTCTCTATCACGCGCGATTTAGTCGTGACAACCACACTCTGAGGGAGTGGGGCCTTAGCTGATAGGGAAGAATCAGACCTTGGGGTCACGTGTCTCTAAGGTGCAGGCCGTAGAGGAATTCCCTCCCCCTCCTTTCTGAGCGTGGGAAGGTGTACGGGCATGGCTTCTTTTCAGGCTTTTCTCTGCCCCACGTTCAAAATCGTAACCCCTCGGCTAGAGACGCTTTGATCCAGGCCATGCGAGAATATCAGAAAATCATAGTGCTCTGGGTTATGAAGCGTTGTGCGTTAGTCAACAAGCAATCCGATTTTAGCCATTAGGCAGTGAGTGTTTCACAACCAGTTTAACAATGCGAAAACCATACAACTATAACCTTAAATGAAAAGGTCAAACTTATGGACGCCAAAGAAACTCAGAAGTTGTAAACGAAGAATGTTTAATATTTATTAATTGATGATTTCTTCCATTATTACGTTATATGTAAACCAATTTTAATAATCATAATAAAATCATTTAATTTTACTTTAATTACTACTTTACTTACATTAATTTATTAGTTCCAGAACGAAAATGTCAATATCACAAGTGTCGTTAAATTGACAATTCTACATAAAATGGAAACCTCCCTAAACCGGATCTTTTTTTGTCTTAATCGATTCCTGCTTAGACAGATTTTACTATACAACATTATCAGATACTACGATTCATTTGTTAGTCCAATACCTGATAGTAAAAGAACATATTTGAACAAAGTTAGGCATGAAATAAATTTTCAACACATGAAACTATTTTTAAACCAGGTTACAGCATCGGTGACGCCACAATTTACTAGAAATAATACATTATATTATTACTTTTATTATCCTTTACTACTATTATTATTGCCTTCCCCGTGGGATACCGCCTTGAAGTAGCACTGTCCGAGGGGGCAGGAAGGTTTACGTGCTCCTATGAAATCAGGGGCTATGCCGGCGGTAGCATAGCTTCTAGTAGGGTCTCTCTTGCCGGACTGGCTCTGGTGGAGGAGTCAGACGAAGGTATCCGTCAATGACCTACCAATTCATTCAGGATTATTCCCATTCCTGTACCTTTCCCACCTGCTCCTAATTCATCCCTTGGGGTGAGGGTAGGCGGGAGGGAAGCCAGCCTGAATAGGGCAAGCTAATCCCGAAGATGAAATCTCCGGTCCTCCAGGTTGGGGATTTGGATTTTCAGTTGATTGTTTTAGTGATTCCGGGCACGTCAAGTAACAAGGTCATTAGTCCCGTAAGCTTAGTGCATGTTTTGCTCGTGAGGTGGCTGAGATCTTAACCTCGTCGTATGGCGAGATCCGGCGCCGACCTATCGTCGACTAGCGGGGTTTTCCCAACTAGAAATCTCGCACCAGCGGAGCACCAACACAGTCGCGGTAAGCTCTAAGCTCTCGTCCGGTCTCCCGGCATGTGTGCTTGTGTAGTGCGTGTTTGTGTGTGTGTAAAGGGAGATGATAGAACAAGGAAGAGGTAGGAAAGATCGCGCGCGGTCCGTGGCCCGTTTGATAGGGTACAGCACCAGCATTCGACTGGTGTTGATCGGAGAAACCACGGAAAACTACCGATCAGAGCTGCCGGTAGCTAGAATTGTCCTCCAGTCAGCGACTGAATTCGACCTAGCTGACAACAATCACAAAGCGTCGAAAATTCTGCCACCATCGGAACTCGAACCTAGGACCTCCCTGTCCGACGGACGTAAGTGTTGGGGGTGAGGGCATAAGGCCAGCAACCCTACCCGTGTTAAAAATGCTGGAGTGCTAAATGTCTCAGAAAATGTAACAGTCGAGGAAACGGGAACGGTTTATGAATGTAGGAACAGGGGACGTACGGAACCTTTATCTGAAAAGAGTAGACGTATTTGAAAAACTAAGGAAATGGGATGTAGAAATTGCTGTCCTGTCAGAAACGAAAAAAAAGGATCAAGGGATAGAGAAAGTTAAAGGCTACAATGAAATATTTAGTGATGCGAACAAAGAAAGTAGAGCAAAGAGAGGAGTCTCCATAGCCATATTAAAAAGATATAAAAATAGTATTAAGAGTTGGACATGCGTTAATGAGAAAATTTTAACACTATACTTTAAAATAAAAGGAATAGAGATGTTTTTATAGGTATATAAGCCCCAAATGAAGAACCTTCTGAAACAGAGATGATTGGATTTTTTAATCAATTGACGAGTGTCTTAGATGGAATCGCTAATTGAAAAGTTCTATTTTTACTTGGGGATTTTAATGGTAGAGTAGGAAGGCAAGTCCAAAATGAAGAAGGTACGTTGAGGAAACTGTGAGTGACAATGGTACAGGCTGATAGAATATGGTTTAAAAATCTGGAATGGTTTCTTTAAACATAAGGATATTCACAAATTTGCATTGGTAACAGGAACAAAAACAATAGATTACGTACTCGTCTGAAGTCTGGAAAAGTTAATGAGAATAAACTTACAGCAATGGAAGCCATGGATTGACATCCTTGGATAAAATAAGAAACGAAAAAATTAGAAGAAAAGCAGAAGTGAGTTTCAACATTATTGATACCATTGAAATTAAAAGGCTTAAATAGTATGGTCACTTAAATAGAATGGGTGAAGAACGATAGACTCTCAAGCTCTGGAATTGGAAACCATTATCACACAGGAGACGAGGAAGACTGAGAAGTACAGAGAAGGAAGAAGTGGAGAAGGCGATGGCTAGAAGTGGGTTAACTGCAAAAGACTGCAGTGACAGACTTAAATGGAAACTGGGATGCCAGAGACGCCTACCGGTGTAAAATATTCGCAGTATTATTATTATTATTATTATTATTATTATTATTATTATTATTATTATTATTATTATTATTAATTTCATTATTATTATCATTATCATCACCATTATTATTATTATTATTATTATTATTATTATTGTATAGGCCATTACTGACAACGCTACACGACTAACGTGTGTATTGTTTCCAGGATCAGCTTTTCAGCTGTGTCCGACAGTACAAGAAGGTTGTTACGCCTTGAAGTGTGAATTATGAGATGATACGATGATGAGTGGTGAAAGGACAATTACAAATACGACCATGTAAGGACTCGAACCTGCAGCCTCTTCGGCACAAACGGCCACTGCCGCAACAGTCTGTGCCACGGGGCCGACATTTTATTATTATTATTATTATTATTATTATTATTATTATTATTATTATTATTATTATTATTATTATTATTATTATTATTATCATTATCATTATTATTATTATTATCATCATTATTATTATTATTATTAATTAACGTTATGATTCGAGAATGATAATTCGCTAATATTTTATGATATGTACGGTTCGAAGGAAAGTTGAAATATACACCTTTATACATCCCTCACCTCATCCCAACACCGCAAGTGGACTTCCTATTTCAAACAATGAATGAGTTTGTTGAATACAAAAAACAAACGCCTGCGATCATTGCGGCAACCGTCTGCGACACGGCGACATCATTATTGGTATTATTATTGTTATTACCATTATTATTATTATTGTAATTATTATTGTTATTATTATTAAGTCCTGAACATCTGCGAGTTGGGTAGATCCAGTATCTAATAGAAACTAATATTTTTTTAAGAAGAGAAGTGTCTTCAGTTTTACCTATTGATCCTGAATAATTGACTCAGGAATACATTTAAACAGGTTTCAATGACGGTGCGCGGAAGTTGTTGCATGAGAGAGGACAGGGAGGTTTTATTGACGTTTTGGTGAACGTGGGAAGGTGCAAAATGAGATTGTCCCGGGCATGCGCAGTGATTCTCGTGTTCTAAATAGCTCGCACCGATTCTGAGATTGAATCTCACTGGGATCTGCATTGTGTAGCTAATTACATTCAGGACATCTATTGTTTTCAAGAACGTTCTGTTAAATTCCTGAATACCTAATATTTTAATTTCTAGGAGTAACAGAACTGACGGAATGAAATTAAACTAACTTAATAAAGAATAAAGTCACAATATTTATATCTCTTAATAATTCAATTCAGTGCGAATTGCTTTCCTTTATTATTATAATAAATTTCTCCTTAACGTGACTGCAACAGGAATTCTTATAAGATATGAACCTGCCTGACGTGCTTAATATTATGGATTAGAGATTTGTGCACATGGACAGAACATAATACAAACACTGGTTATGTATTAGAATTAACTTGATATGCAAAGTTTGAACTGTTAATGATTTCAAAATTTAATCCATAAATAAGCCAGATGTGGCGTCGCTTGCATGTTTCACAAACATACTAACATGACTTGATTGCAAGCCTAGCCTTGCCGCCTCAACTGCCCGACGCCATTCTTCGTTCTGTTGCTTACGTGGCAAGTTCCTCGCCCGTGACGCACCGGACTTTGATCGCCTTAGATGCCGGCAGACCTTCGGATTTCAGGAGCGCGCGAACGGCGTAGAACCAGCGCTACATCGGCGTCCTAGTAGCAGTGCCGGCGCTAGGCAGACTGCGCGATCGCCCGGGGTCATGGGGCCCAACGATGGGATTGATGGGGGAAAATAGTAAAAAATATTTAAAAAATTAGAATTCGAGAAAATCGTTATCGTATTTTTTAAGCCACGGTGTAGTAGTCTGATATTTCATAAAATTTGCAATAATTGTGTACCTCCAATAGTTAATTATAGTCATTACTTATTTGGAATGAATCAAATATTTAAAATACATATCAAAAACCTTGTTATAGATTAAAAGTAATTTTGTTATTTGTTGAAATGAAATAACTCACAGTTTCTTGATACAATTTGCACATTTTTAATTTTTCCGGGGGGGGGGGGAGTGGACTAAGTCTCAGCCATGCACCGGGCCCAAAATTGTCTAGCTCCGGCACTGCAGCGAACTCTACATTGGGCACAGTATTTATTTGTTGGACACATTGCCCTAACGATCACGTGATGATACCTCGATATTAATCGGCACAGCAGTATCACTCATTCACGAGTCGCTTATCTGGCAGGAAGGAACTCCAGCGTACACTTGCGTATCTAGGTGAATCGCGCAATTTTACACCTTGGGAGTCAATAGGAATACAAGTAGCTTAAAATGTCAGCTTGCGTTGCATCTATGTGGCCACCAATTTAATGTTCGTTCACTGCCGTTGGACATATCATGAGCACAACGAACGTTCGTTCCGACGTCCTAATTAGCCCTCTATCCCGAAAGTATAAGCTCTTGTAGTTTTGAGTGTAGTCCTGTTGTTTTCTCAAATATCAATGTACAGCCAGATTTAGAATAGGGCAGCTGAGACAAAAAACCAACTAGTGTTGTCACAGAATGACACAGACGTTCCCGTTTTAGTTTTCAATTTCCTATGGTCTCGGCTAGTCATACGTACTTGTCACATACTCTTACCAGCTGCCATCTATCGCGGCCTAAAGTACATTTTTTTGACATTATCTTAATTTTTCGATTTCCTAATAGTAGAACAGAAATATTAGTTTATAAACAGTAAAACCTCGTTCTAAATGGCTATTTTCTTTGAAAAATGTTGGGTCCTTGTTAAGAAAATATCGCTTGAGCGCTTCAGTAAATTCAAAATTTGAAGCTCTCTTCATAGTTTTGAGTTTTCAAAAAACCTCATTTGAAGTCATTTTATGTACTTTAACTCACCAATAAAAGAGTGTTATGTACTTTAACTCACCAATAAAAGGGTGTTATGTACTTTAACTCACCAATAAAAGAGTGTTATGTACTTTAACTCACCAATAAAAGAGTGTTATGTACTTTAACTCACCAATAAAAGAGTGTTATGTACTTTAACTCACCAATAAAAGAGTGTTATGTACTTTAAATCACCAATAAAAGAGTGTTATATACTTTAAATCACCAATAAAAGAGTGTTATGTACTTCAACTCACCAATAAAAGAATGTTATGTACTTTAACTCACCAATAAAAGAGTGTTATGTACTTTAACTCACCAATAAAAGAGTGTTATGTACTTTAACTTACCAATAAAAGAGTGTTTTATTCTTTAACTCACCAACAAAATTCGGATTTAAAACGAAAATCAAATGTTTACGGGGCCAAAATTTATCATTTAAAAACAGTTGATTTAAACCCCAACTCCAAGCAAGCAAAAATAAATTATATATTTAACCCATTGTGAGTAAACAGCGCGCTGCATTGCCCGGATGGGTGGAATTTATAAAGTCTTGTTCATTATTTCGATTGCTGGCACGCCGGCCGAGCGACATTGGCTGGCCGCTGACTGCTCGTGCTAGTGTATCAACGAATATCTGGGTCTCCTGGCGGTAACTTTCAAATATTTGCGCACTTAATAGTCGACACTTATTTTTTTTAAATATGATGTTAATTTTCCCTCCCTATTCTCTCTGATAGTTTCGATCGTTCACTAATCGGAATGCCTTTTTATCTACATTAGCAGAAAAACAGAGAAAGAGTTGTCGACATATCGTTTTGAAAGACATTCGAGGAGACGAAGTAATATCAGAGGGTTCTTTTCGTTCCGATTGCTCAAAACAAAATGGGCGACGTCAGGGGCGGATTAATATTTTTGCCGCCTGTAGGCACATCAAATTTGCCGCCCCCTGTTTAAAATTAATGTTACATTTCTAATTGTAGCGTTTCAGTAACAATTCCTCATTAATTTAAACGTTTTAACTTTAAAAGTAACATTATATTTTGCACATTGTTTTCATAAATTAAATATTTTTTTTGGATTAGCTAATTTTGGATATAAACTGTATCTTCATAGCAAGTAACGTTCAACATTATTAACATTTCAACACTGAAACGTTAACAGTAAAAGGAAAGTAAAACATGACAACTAGAATTGCAACATGTTTTCTGTCGTCAACGGGCCTTAGTTTCAGATTCATATACTTCTGAAATCATAAGGTATACTCTAATGAAATAGACATTAATATTTAATACAAGCTATTTATTTATGATATTTTTAAAATAAAAATATTTATCCTGTTATAGTTTTTAGAGAACCTAAATTTGTTTTAGAAAATATCAAGAAAATTTTGCGCCCTTGAAAATTTGCCGCCGTAGGCACGTGCCTGCTGTGCCTATGCGTAAATCCCCCTCTGGGCGACGCGTGGTCCGCACGACCTGCTCAGCTCCTCTCGCCCCCTTCACCCGACGTCCTCCCACCTATCGCGAACGTATCGTCCGCAATTCGATTGCATGATTTGATTCTGCGGCCCTAATTCTATTACAATGCCATTAAGAGCTGTTTGATAGCCCTTTTACAAAAAACCAGGGTGCGACCCACATTGGTAGTTGCATCAGCGACACTACGCATGACGCAAGTTCACGTGAAAAAATGACGAACTACGGATGCAATCAATATCACGGCGTTTTAAAAGGGAGTATTATGGTGGAACTATTTTTCGTTCGTAAAAAGTGAACGATTAATACTAACATCCTACAAAAGTAGAATAAATGCAGATTACTGAATTATACACAAAACTTAGATATTATAGTTGTCAGTTATTTAACAAGAATATCCATGTTATTAAATGTCTCATTTTTGTAGAATGTGACTACTAAAGCTGTCCAACCAAACATGCAGGTGCGAAATTACAATTCTACGAAGAATGCTTAACATTTCATTTCCTTGGAGACATGAAAAAGCCATAATACAAAGGAAAATACGATTCCTCTGATGCAGTATCTGTCTGACATCTACAAAGCATCATTTCTCACTAGCAACCTCTTTGTGCAAGTAGCCTTTTTTTAAACGCTACCTTCAACGAGCAAAACAATTATGTACCTTGAGAACTTCAAAAGTGCATTAGAAGAAAACATTAATAAATGTACTTACCACTCTCCACTGAGATGAAATATTCTTTAAGTCCGGAGAAATGATAGATACGCCAAGTAAAAAGACTTGACCTCAAGTACATATCTTACGTATTCTTGGCGGAACATATTTTTTCTCATGGACTGGTGTTTGCAGCAAGCACTGCAAAATGAAATTAAAGGATTATTACTGTAACGTCGCCGGGGGGCCAGACGGTCAGCACATGTCGAAGGGGCGGAGGCGTCGTGCGAGGGGGCCAGACGGTCAGCACATGTCGAAGGGGCGGAGGGCCGCCGCCGCCAGAGGCCGGCCCTGGGGGGGCAGTCTTTTGGCGGCGAGCGGATGCCCGCCGCAGGCGGGCCCCGCCTCGGGGAGCCGGGAGGGCGGGTCTCGGAAAACGGGTGTCAACTGTCGCAAAGGAAATTGATTGGTGCGTCCAGCGGCGAGGCATCTGGACCCCCAAATTGCTAACAGGCGACATTCCGGGATGAGAGAACGCCATCGACATGTGGTGGCTGTCACGTGACCCCTCGCGAGGCGGCTGGAAAGTAAACCGCCGGATTCATTCGAGTCTGAACCGGATCGGAGTGCGGCAGGCACTTGTCACCCGCCAGGGGTTATCGCTAGCTTAGGCTGCGAGGTGTGGCGATTGCCACGGGAGACAGACTGGGAGCGGCGCCAAGCCGCTGGGGTCTGCGTCAGGTTGGGGGCGGAATGCCCAGAGGTATGCTGTGTTGAGAATGCAGCGTGTTTCCAGGGAGTATGTATATACTGTAAATATTTGTAATAAAACTGTATAAACAACTCCGTGTCTGTGAGTTACTCGCACCCGACGACGCCACAGACGAGGAAACATTAAATGGTGGCAGCGGTTACAACGAACTATCACGCGGTGGCAGCCATTCAAACAGTAAATGGTAGCAGTGACATTGGACATCCACGCGATAGTGAGTGTAGTAATTCACGCAGAGTAGTGAGCAGTAACATTGAATACGGCAAGTGTCGAAATTGTTAATAGTGCGGTTACGTATGCAAGCAATGATAGGTGCCGCAGTAACAGAACTGAGCTGGAGCTTTTGGTGAACTAGTGACGCGCGAGGAAACATTAAATCGTGCGCCAGCATCGGGAGCATCAAGAACGAAGACTGGTCCAGGTCTGGAAGGAAGGAAGGAAGGAAGGAAGGACCGACGTCTACACGCGTCCACGACTCAACCAACTCACCGGAGCGCAAGCGGCACCGTGGGCTCCGTGTACGTAAGTGTGTCTTTTTGTACTCGCTAGGATTAATTCAGGCAGTATGGCGTATCTTGCGGGATTCAGGAAGGAGGTGTTGGTTCGAGTGGCCACAGAGATGGGGGAAACGCTTTCTGGTGATGAAACGGTTGTTGCACTAAAACAAATAATTGTCGATAGCGCGCAATATGAGGAGGATGTTGTGCGGGAACTAGCGAATGCGACCAAGGAAATTCTCATTGAGGAACGCGAGCGCGAACGCGAGAGAGAGGAGCGCGAACGCGATAGACAGCACGAGATAGAAAAGTTGCGTATGACGACGACCACCTCGACACGGGAATCGATAGGTAGTACCGGTACCGCAACGAAGACAACCGTGCAAATTAAAAACGTCATGGATCGGTTTAAGGGCGAAAATGATGATATTACAATGTTCCTTAGTGTGTTCGAAGCACAGGTAGGGCAACTAGGTATATCAGAAACTGAATGGGTGACAAATCTCATGGCACTGTTGCCTAATCAAGTAAATTCCTGGTTGATGCTGGATTCGGGAGCGGGTGGCGTTGAATACGAGGAAGCAAAAAGGCGGCTGTTAGAAATGTTTAAATTTAACGCCGAAAGATTTCGACAGTTATTCGCATCACACCAAAGACGGGCGGGAACCACGTGGAGCGTATATGCCCGGGAATTAAGTAACTATTGCAAGGAATGGGTCGCGGGGCTTAAGATTACGGAATTCCACGAGCTCCTAGATTTAATGGTTACGGATCAATTAAAGCGAAGAGTACCGGCAGAAATGCGCGACCATTTTATTGATGAGTGGGGAGATCTTGCCGCGTCACTCGAGCTAGCAAAGAAACTCGATAGCTATGAAAACAACCGGGCAGGCTGGAAACGTAGTTTCTCTAGATTTACGGGCAACGAGAAAACGCAGATAAGAAAGGTGGACCCGGCGACTGAAGGTGCGCCGCGAGTTACTAAACAGCCCGAATCGAAGGTGAATCACACAGCTGAATTTGAAAGGCCTAAGGCAGCCACTTGCTTTAAGTGTGGAGAAGCGGGGCACTTTCGTAGGCAATGTCCGGATCGGAAGAGCGTGGAAAAAATATATCACGTAGCCGAAACGCAAGGTCAAGCATTGTTAAAACCATTCACATGCGTCGGAAAGGTCAATAATTTTGCCGTGAAATTACTTCGAGATTCAGGTGCTACTTATGATATTGTAAGCGGCAAGCATGTGACGGATGACCAATTGACCGGGGAATACGTTTGGGTGATGCAACCACTAGATGCAGAACCAAAGAATCTGCCGGTGGCACGCGTCACGTTAGAAGGGCCCTTCGGCAGGTTCGTTACAAAGGCAGCCGTAGCGAATAGTAATTGCCAGCTTGATTACTATTTGTTAAGTAACCGTACGGCTACCTTGATGGATGAGGTTAAAAGGGGGTTTGTTGAACCACAACTAGCATGTGCTGTGCAGACCAGGTCACAAATTCACGGAAGGACGCGTACAACTTCGCCGGACCGACAAAGGCGTGAGCCGTCGCCCTCAGCGTCCACTAATGTCACGGGCGGAACGGAGGAATTGTTGGTGGGCGCAGATGAGGAAAGGGGCGCGTCCGAATTAGATGCGGGCATAATAAATCTTTTAAAAATCGACAAACAGTCATTAGCTATAGCGCAACAGGAAGACGAGGAGATAAAAAAGTTAACGGAGCTAGCCAGAGGAGTCGGCTCAGAAAAAAATGATTATTTCGAAAAAGGCGGATTGTTGTTCCGGGCCAGGCAGAGTAAACGCGGCGACTGCTACGAAATGATTGTAATGCCGGAGATCTATCGTAGTGCGGTGCTAAAGGTCTGTCACGAAACGGCGAATGCACATCTGGGGGTCACAAAGAGTAAGGACTCCATGGCCAAGTATTTTTACTGGCCAAATTGCTTTAAAGACATGGAGACTTACGTGCGCACCTGCGACAGCTGCCAGAGGGTAGGACGCGCAGGGGACAAAAAGAAATCGCCGCTGAAAATCGTACCTGTCGTCTCAGAAGTATTTGCAAAGATTAATATCGATGCGTGCGGGCCCTTTCCAGAGTCAGAAGCCGGCAACAAGTACATCCTCACCGCAATGTGTCTCGCGTCCAGATTTCCCGAAGCTAAAGCGATAAAAGATTTGTCGTCAGCAACAGTCATCGAAGCCTTATTAGAATTATTTAGTAGGATAGGATTTCCGCGGGAACTACAAACCGACCAAGGGACATGCTTCACGAGCGCGTTGACGGCGGAATTTGCGGAGCGATTCGGCATCCGCTTAATCCACAGTTCACCGTACCACCCGCAGAGTAACGCAATCGAGAGGGTACACCGTACCATGAATAGACTTATGAAGGTGCTTTGCCTAGAGGCCGGGACAGAGTGGGAGAAACAGCTCCCAGCTATTATGTTCGCCCTGCGAACCACGGTACATGAAAGTCTGGGATTCTCACCGGCCGAACTAGTCTACGGCAGAAACCTGCGTACTCCCATCACGCTTATGTATGAGCACTTGGCTGGTGCAGAAGAGCAGACGAGTCCGGTGGTCGAACATGTCTTTAAATTAATAAACAGACTAAAACAAACCCGGGAGTTAGCACATCAGCGAATGGCGTCCGAACAAGAGAAACGTAAGGTTTGGTACGACCGGAGGGCCATTCGCAGGACGTTTGCGACGGGAGACAAGGTGCTAGTTTTGGCTCCGAACAAAACACAGAAGTTGGCAATTCAGTGGGTTGGTCCGGGCGAAATTAAAGAGCAAATTTCGGAAACGAATTACGTAGTACAAATGCCAGGGAAAAAAGAGGCAAAGGTGTACCACGTAAATATGTTAAAGCGATACCACCAGCGGACCGAATACGTTAACTTCCTCGGTATCACTTCGGAAGGGACGGCGGAGGAAGAAGACGAGCTGGATCGGTACGCGTTGAAATTAGACTCAAGTGATTTTGACATCACCCTTGACGACACCCATGTGGAGCCGGAATTTCGGGCAGCCTTGAAAGATGTAATTTTCAAATATAAAAACATATTTTCGGAAAAACCAGGATTAACTGACGTCATAACAATGGACGTAGAACTCACTGATCACACGCAAACAGTTAGGAGCGCGCCGTATAGGATGTCACCGAGACAAACAAAAATTTTAAGAGACGAAATCACGAAAATGCTTAAGGAGGGCATTATCGAAGTAGGCGAATCTGATTTTACGTCGCCAATGATTTTGGTTGAGGCGCCCGGCAAGAAACCGCGGCCATGTATTGATTACAGGCGCCTAAACCAAATCATTAAAACGGAGTACTACCCATTGCCAAATATGGACGAAAGAATCGAGACCGTTGCGGCAGCAAAGATTATTACAACACTCGATTTGGCCAAGTGCTACTGGCAGATAGGTCTCACCGCCAGGGCACAGAGATACGCTGCATTTGTTACGAGTTTCGGCACATACAGGCCGTTGCGTCTACCATTTGGAATACGTAATGGGCCGTATCAATGCAGTCGGATGATGGCATCGCTTTTACGGGAATGTCAAGAGTTCGCTTTGCCTTACCTGGATGATATTGCAGTATTTAGCAATACATGGCAGGAACATGTGCGTCATCTCGACACAGTATTTGGAATTTTGCAGCAGGCAAAACTAACTGTCCAACCCGCGAAATGCAAGTATGCACAAACACATGTGCAATATTTGGGATATGTGGTCGGAAATGGCGAGCTCAGACCAGTAGACGCGAAGGTGAAGGCAATCCGAGACTTTCCCGTCCCGAAAACGAAAAAGCAGGTGCGCGCATTTTTAGGTCTTTCTGGGTATTACCGCAAATTCATTCACGGGTTCGCGGAGAAGGCGGCACCTTTAACAGACCTGTTACGCGGGCGAGAGCGGCAAGGAAAGGTAACGTGGACAGATGAATGCCAAGAAGCATTCTGCCGATTGAGAGAGGCGCTCTGCGGCGACCCAGTGGTGAAGGCACCGGACTTTTCTAAAAACTTTATACTACAATCAGATGCGTCCGATAGAGGGTTGGGAATAATTTTAGCTCAAAAAGACGATGCCGGAGACGAGCATCCGGTACTCTATATAAGTAGGAAGCTTACACCGGCGGAATCCAAATTTGCTACATCGGAAAAAGAGTGTCTGGGGATAATATGGGGTCTTCAAAAGCTCAGATATTATTTGGATGGACAGGTAGCAATAAAAATTGAGACAGACCATAATCCGCTGGTCTGGTTAAAAAATTCTGCAGGGAATAATCCCAGATTGATGCGCTGGTCGCTGTTATTGCAACAATACGACATCACCATCATGCATAAAAAAGGTACAGAGCATGTAAATGTGGATGCACTGAGTCGCATGTACTAGCCTGGAGTAATCTAGATGAGTGCAAGGGGGGCACCACGACAGTGGAGCCAAAAATGTACAAAAACGGTGCAAATGTATAAAATTGTAAATACTATTGTTAAGAGTGTAATGATTGTATATAAAATGTCTTTTTAATTTTAAGATTTAGGTTTTGTGATAGACAGTGTAAGGCTGTGAGGGTTGTGATATTTGTTGCCCAAGGTTATAATCACAAAAAAATTAAATGTATTTCTGAACATTTGGAGGGCAACTGGGTTAAATTCTGAGTTAATGATTCTAGCTGAGCTATTTTGGGGAAAAAACATTAATGATGGTTGTTCAAATTAACATCAAGGTTTTGTGTAAAGGTACAAGTATAATATGAAATTGGGAAATAAGAAGTACCAAGGGAGCATAAGTGTAATACCGTAATGTATTACGGATAGGTCGGCGTACAATCTTGGAAATTTTTTCTCTGTGATTGAAAAGTCTGCGAAAAAAAATTCCACCCCAAGTATGGGAGAGATTGTAACGTCGCCGGGGGGCCAGACGGTCAGCACATGTCGGAGGGGCGGAGGCGTCGTGCGAGGGGGCCAGACGGTCAGCACATGTCGAAGGGGCGGAGGGCCGCCGCCGCCGCCAGAGGCCGGCCCTGGGGGGGCAGTCTTTTGGCGGCGAGCGGATGCCCGCCGCAGGCGGGCCCCGCCTCGGGGAGCCGGGAGGGCGGGTCTCGGAAAACGGGTGTCAACTGTCGCAAAGGAAATTGATTGGTGCGTCCAGCGGCGTGGCATCTGGACCCCCAAATTGCTAACAGGCGACATTCCGGGATGAGAGAACGCCATCGACATGTGGTGGCTGTCACGTGACCCCTCGCGAGGCGGCTGGAAAGTAAACCGCCGGATTCATTCGAGTCTGAACCGGATCGGAGTGCGGCAGGCACTTGTCACCCGCCAGGGGTTATCGCTAGCTTAGGCTGCGAGGTGTGGCGATTGCCACGGGAGACAGACTGGGAGCGGCGCCAAGCCGCTGGGGTCTGCGTCAGGTTGGGGGCGGAATGCCCAGAGGTATGCTGTGTTGGGAATGCAGCGTGTTTCCAGGGAGTATGTATATACTGTAAATATTTGTAATAAAACTGTATAAACAACTCCGTGTCTGTGAGTTACTCGCACCCGACGACGCCACATTACTCTGTATTCTTATAATAGAAACATAAATGTAATTTGCAGCTTTTTGAAAGTGAGTAAAGAATACTAAAACCTATAAATACACGGACATACATGAATACTATATTCTCTGAGCAAAACCGAACATACTGTCAAACGGAGCGAGATGTCCCACTTAGGGCAAGAAAGTGCCAGGCTCCATTTCTTGGGATATTCGCATACGGAAAAGAACTTTGCTATTATTTGAACGAAGAAATATTTGTGCAAGTTAAAAACAGTAAACTACTTATACTTGACTCTCGCCTCGTTTCCATTCCCTATACATGACAATTCGATGCGAATATCTCAAGGAATGAAGCCAGGCACTTTCTCACTCCTTGTGACACAGTCTCGCACTGTTTTCTTCCCCTCAGCCATCCAGACGAATGTTGAGATTGTTCTACTGAAAGTCCACGACCGCGAAACCGACGTCGCTTGCCGAATTCGGGAACTATGTGATGTCACGACGGTTTTGCGAATTCGAGTAATGGCGCGTTCTTGGATGGGTGACCGACTAGGAATCCAGAGATCTAACGACGCAATTGTCCTTCATGAGCCGTCAAGAGCAAAAGTCAGAAAACCTACTTTCCGGAAAATGAGGTGTAAACGAAAAACGCTGTAAATCTATAATTCTTAGAAATAAATGAGCTAAAGTGTTATGAACGTGATATGAAGATATTCTTTTAACTTACTACATATATTTTGAACATTGCTTATTAATTAGGTAATTAACTGTTTTGTTCATTCACACAGCTTTTGCACATATCGTTCCTAAAAACTATGACTTACATTCAAAAAATTGGCATGCATAAGTTTCGTCTTGCGATAATAATGTGATGAAAATTTGGGAGTAAAATTAATGCAAAACACGAAATAACAATGTATACAATATATTTTACAATGTGTTGATATTTTATATCATGTAAATTATAATTAGTTAATATAGCAAAAAATTTAGAATATTGTTTACTGTTATTACATTAAGCTACTAAGAATAAGCACTTTAGTGATGGGTAAGTCAGCAGTGTTCAGTTTGTTGACAAGTTAGTTGGGGGTAGCAGGCTCATCTTGAACTTGTTCAAATGGTTCCATATCATCCTCAACTAGGAAACTTTTTAGTGAATTGAAGTAGTTGTGGTGCACTGGAGGTATGTATTGCAAAAGTTAAATCATGTTTGTTTGTTTTTTGGATACAGTTAAGGAACCACATCCCCTGTATTTGTAGGCAATTTACTTTGTCTTCATAATTAATATTTCTCACAATTGCTTTTATAAGCTGAAAAGTAGACATTTTAATGCGCTTCAGCCATTTCACGATCTCTTTTTCTTTCGAGCTGAACGGATGGTAATAGAGGGAACACTATATATTTTACTTTTGTCAGCTTGGTCTGTTTCCAAAATCGGGGTCATTTTTCATAAATGCGTTTGCTGATTCGAGAAATTTGTGAAAAAAAAAGTGTTTAAATAATTGGCTTTGCCACGATTTTCATACAAGTGAGAACAATTTTGAAATTGCGATTTTGACTTATGCACGTATCACTATAGACGATTAAACGTTTTTTCCCGAGATGCTGCTTATGTATGGATACTGTTGAACAAGACGCTGTGTTGGCCACTAGTGAAGATATATTGAAGTTTGACTCTAACCATTTTAGCCCGTGTACAACGTAACAAGTACAACGTAAAAACTAACTACAAGTGCATCAAAATCAAATCTTCCAAAATTTCACTTACAGCACTTTTGATCTCAGAATGCAGTTAGCGTGCCACACCTGCGGTGACAATACAATCTAAAATATTGAAAATGCAAAATAAAAATATTTACGTCTTGTTATGAAGTGTGAATTGCAAGTATTTTTTGAATGAATATCATTTACAAATAAAGATGCAAACGTTATATTAAATAATCATTTCTTAATTAGGTGAAATTACAATTGAAAAATATCACAGGACTTGGAAAATTTCCCATTGGTTTGATATTCCGACTTGCTCATTAGAAGAGTTGCTACAATCAAAGTATTATTAAAATTATAAATTTTGCAAAATTATAAATCTGGTGATTGGTGTCGGTCAGGAAATTGCAGATTGTTGCAATGTCATTGGAGAAATCGTTTATACAATAATGTATCACGTGTGTTAAAAAATTTCGAAGTTAAAGAAGAAACTACTCCATTTTTCTAATAGCGAGAGTAACGCCGAGGGAATGTTAAAACATTGAAATGCGTAACATTGTCATATAACATGGCCTGTACCAATAATATCAGAGTTTATGTTCGGTTGTACTAGTGTTTCATACAACACTAGTTATTAAATTGAAAAGTGTAGTGAACAGCACGAGTGGGCGCAAATGTCAGCAACCAACATTACATAGCAGTAGTGCGGGTTGCATAACAAAACTATAGTAAGCCTTGCTAAACTGAAAGTGAAACAAGGATTACGATAGGAAGCGAAAAATTTATTGACACACTGATTTTCATTATCAACATACTATAGAAAGTTATAATAAATATAGGAATCACATCACGTAAGGCATATCTGTGGGTCCGAAAGATGAAGACTAGGTAGTACATTCAGCCTTCCTCCATGATGTATATTGAAGGAAGTATTCGTACACTTAAAATATCATAGGCAATGAAATAATTTCAACATTTCGAAATAATTATTCATGTATATCTCTGCTAATATAGAAAGACAGAAGGGCATTGACTTACAGCGCGATAATCACTTAATCTACTTGGCCAATACTCATGAAACTTTTGTGCTAGCTTTCTTTAAAGGGGTGGAGTACTATAGGTTATGATATAAACTTTATTATATTTACAAAATATTTACTCTTCTGGATATTTTCCGCCTATCTTAAATCACAGATTAAAGAGTGGCAATAGTTTAGCTGCACGCCACGAGACGATGACGTCTGAGATCTATCGATTTCATCAATGTTCAGAATGATTACGAAATTCATTGAGATTTGAGTAAGGTTATATAACGTTTATTAGTTTTTATTTATTAGCTTTGAACGTTGATGGAAAATTGGTGTAATCGAAGAAGTAAAGAATGCCAAAGTACATGCATTGTCCTTAGTCCGTGTAACAAACAGTGGCAAAAAACGTGCGTTTGGAAGTGTTTAAAAATTGAGGTAGGTTGAAAGATTAAAAAGTACAATAATATTCAGTACAGAATATTCAGCAATACAATCTTTTTAATAGAAATTTGTGAACACTGTAACTTTAGTTTCGGCATTGTTACAAGTAATTCAGTTTTCAAAAAGGCTACAAGGGCTAAGAGATGGGAAGTCTATAAAAATTCTGAATCGGCTACTACGAGGCAAGAGCGGCTTACTGAAGAACACACTCGCACCATTGAATATAATACTGTTAGGAGGGAAGCAAATGTGAAAAATTCTCTAGGAAATAGAGCAGCTTTTCATTATGTCTCCCAATTTCATTATTTACACAGTTCTTATGTTCAAATTGGTAAAATGGAAAATGTTTGTATGTTTTGGGCCAACGCCGTTGAACCTTTTTAGTTCAGTATGCGCAGAAGATTAGTACACTGGTATGTACATATTCTGATTCTTTACATATTAAGACTAATATATACTGTTGCGTTTCAAATGATCCCAATAAATGAATTCATTAATTTTTTCTATTAACAAAGGCAAACATTACTTTATATAAATATATTTGTCTAAGCAAATAAAAAATTCTAGGGGTCCTTGGTTTCTACTATTCACATTTCGAGATCCACAATGTCTAACATTTTAAATCAAATAATGAAGCTAATATTGTTTTGTCAAGTGGTTCAATACATTATCAACTTATTGTGTACACATAATGTAGATGTTGATGTATCGGTAATGTTCTTATGTTGCAATGGTGTGATAAATTGATTTACCTAAACAAATAAATTTTATACTACACGTTACTAGCACATAGGACTTAAATTGTTGTTTCGGTCGTTTTCAAATTAATTATAAAAAACGACAATTACGTTTCAGCACATATATTTTCATTTACTTTTATGATTATCTATCTACTGGGGTACCTGTGCAATAACTCTCGCACCTTATACTACGCTTAAAACAATAAGTCTCTTCAAGATCACATGTTGGCACGAGATGGATTTTAAAACTTTCTTTATGAATACGACAGAAGAAAAAAATCTAAACTACTAGTGCTACAGAATGGAACAAACTTTTCCATACTAGTTTTCTATTTACTTTGGTCACGGCTTTCGCCGCCCAAAGTACATTTATAAACATTATCGTAATTTTTCAGCTTCCCAATTGTACACAAGGACAAATTTGAAAATGTCCTTGAAGCGTAATGTAAAGAATCCAAAAATTAAAAGATTTGTTTCAATTCAAAGGAGCAGTGACATCAGCCAGATTTTCAAATTTGTCCAAAGTAGCTTCAAATTGTTTCAATAAACTTTGCCTTCTGATAGCGTAAAAGACGCTTAAAACAGCGCTGATACAGTTTCGTTGAAATATCTACATTTTCGAAAATTGCAAAAGTTTCAAATTTTTTCGTAGTCTTCCTAAAACTAATAATTAAAGATAGAGATTTTTCCTTCAAATTAAATGTCCATAATTTGTTTATTCATTAAGGTCAAGTACATTTTTTTGAAATATTTAATAGTTTTCGAACAATATTGCGTGCAATTTGTACAATTTAAAAAAATTGCATTGCACAAAAGATTGACTCGGAAATATCTCTTTTGGTGTAAGTCCTGCTTGCGAATTGGCCTCTAGGGTTTTTCACAGAGACGGACAGACGTTTCGCCGTAAACCAAATTTTCGGCGTCAAGGACCCACAAAAAGTGGATTCTGAATAGAGAATGTGTCAGAGGAAGTAATACGAGTATACTACTGACAATAACGGCACGGTGCGGCACGGCAATATGCACGGTGAAATGTTCATGTGATTTTGTTAAGTTTGTAGAGTTTGTATAGTTGTTAAGTTCTGTAATGTTAAGTTAGTGTATTCTGCCACCAAGTTCTCACACTTAATTGCAGAATTATTAATAAATCTATAACTGTGGATGCATCATCAGCAACAAAACATCAATGTTTCGAAATGTCGATGTTCAAATTTTGAAAATCAATGTTCAATGTACTTTGAAAACCATCGTTAATTTTAAACATCTATATTTGTTAACAACTCCGCCAACCTGTGCCCAAAGTATGGGATACCAGGCTATACCTGTCACAAGCCAGGACAAAGAGGGGGTGATAGAGGAGTAACATCGTTTTTAAAAACCTTGGCCTAACTGTCCTGGATGGTAGTACTTTGTGAGGACCCCTTTCCAGAGCAACGGTGAAGACCTCAACGGCAGCTATGGCGGAAGAGGAGACTTCTGGATCGACATAACTGGCGGAAGAGGCACATTTCCATTTGAGGACACTTCTCTAAACGAATCAATCAACATACCCGTAACCTGTAATAGGGGTTGTAAAGTTACTGACATTCTTCAACAAGCCAAGACGGATAAACACAATGTTGATGACCATAGCAAGAAAAAGGACAAACGACTGAAAATATAATAGAGATGGGAGTATGGGATGACAGAAGAAAAAAAATAAATAAAACTTATAAATGAACGTGTAAATGAACTAAAATTAAAACAAATTAATAAAGTCGTAATATCCGACACAAAGAACAAATGGAACACATGGAACAAAATATATAGAATACTATATTATGATTTACAACAGGAAACCTAAAAATTAAAGAGACAGTGGAATACTTATTTTAATTGATAAAAATGGAAAAGAAAATACCCATTTTTACCTACAGAAGTTACCGGATCCTGATTACAAGATTTAAAATAGAAAGGGACTATTTACCCTTAATCGGAGTTTACGGTCTAGAAGGTAAAAAATACGATATGGATGAGATAGATACTTCAAAAACAATAGAATAAAGATCACTTAAATATAGCGGAGGATCTGAACGCTAGGATAGGTAAACAAATATACATCAATACAGCGCTGTATAATGTAATACGTAAATTTACAGTTCGTTTGTCGCCTTTCTCTTGCAATTTCCTCTATAAAATAATTGCGCTTTTTGTTCTTGCTTATATCAATTATTTTCGCACAGAATCCCTTGGTGTCCCCTTTATGTAAGGTTTAGAAAACATGTTTCCCTTTTGTTTACTGACCACTTGTGATCATTTCCCTCTATTATGAATCTCAAAAAGAGATACTAACGAGCTAACATTTCTGACGATATGTTGCGGAATCATGAGTTCATTATAGGTCTTGATAAATTGAATGCCAATCTGTTTATACGATGTAAACGATTATGAATAAATAGAGTTCGATGATTTGATATTTGATATATATTTTGTACTCTCGCCAGAAAGTAGAAAAATCGTAAGAAGTAAAAACGATTTTTGAAGAATAATATTTTTTTAACTTTGATAAAACCTTATTCAATTGAACATAGTTAAAGAAAAACGTTTTTTACTGTCATGAGACAAAAACGATTCAATATTACAATTTTGTGTCTAGCATCAAACTCAATAGTCTAACATTTCCAAATCAAATACGTATAATTCGTTTTAGGTTCATATTTCACATTGTCATCTAACGACATCAAACATTTGCAAAATAATACAAAGGCAATATTACTTGAACTGTATGTAACAGACCGTCATCTTCTCACCGATTGCTCTTTCAATTTACGCGCTAGGTTTCCAACTGAGCAATCTCGTGAGTAGCCCCCACTCCTACCTTTACCCCTCCCTCCTTTACGAATTCTCACACGATCTCATTGCAATACTCGATAACCGAGTACATAGTCTACAGGCCTCATCCACCACTACTCCAGAGCCTCCACAAAGGTCGCAAACATTTTGGATGGCACTGTACGGCCACCCATCAGAAATAAGGTTCGTCCATTTGCGTTGCATGAGCGCGCCGATACCTATGCGTGACGGGTTCTAAGCGTTTCCGGACAAGCTCCCGAAAGCGCTCGCGGGCCACCTTCACCTGCAGGATCTGGCTTACGACGCCACACAATTCCATCTCTTCGCCTCGGGATGGCAAGATCAAGAGTCAAGGGTTCGGCTTTCTCGAAATTATCGACGTACATGAAATATGTTTAAATATTTTGTTTACTTTTATACTGCGAACTCAAATTGTGCAAGCGCTTAAATTTGATATATAAAAATATAAATATATCGTAACTTCTTCAATATCCTTCATGTATTATTTTAAAATCGTTGTTTGAGGAAGTAATTGGAGGAAAAGTCAATGATAGGGTAAACAGTAGTGTCCAATCACGATCTAGATATTCGTGTATTTTCCCAGTAGTCCCTATGTTAAACAAGTGCTGAGAAGCCACGTCATCAGCTACTGATACAATCGAAACGCAATGTGAAAATGCCTTTATTGCTTAATGAACGATTATTTTTATTATAATCTACACAAAAATGAATGTTGATAAACATAAGAGCGGTAAACACTGACATAGTGAGACCGATCTTTATAACAGTTGGAACATAGATGTGTTTTATACCCACATGGTTTATGTATTGTTAATTTTATTGTTACTCCACTAGATGGCTTGCAGAAAAAATTGTGGTGAGAGAGAGAGAGAGAGAGAGAGAGAGAGAGACGGTGACAGAGAGAAACGGCAACAGAGAGAAACGGCGACAGAGAGAGACGGCGACAGAGAGAGACGGCGACAGAGAGAGACGGCGACAGAGAGAGACGGCGACAGAGAGAGACGGCAACCGAGAGAGACGGCGACAGAGAGAGACGGCGACAGAGAGAGACGGCGACAGAGAGAGACGGCGACAGAGAGAGACGGCGACAGAGAGAGACGGCGACAGAGAGAGACGGCGACAGAGAGAGACGGCGACAGAGAGAGACGGCGACAGAGAGAGACGGCGACAGAGAGAGACGGCGACAGAGAGAGACGGCGACAGAGAGAGACGGCGACAGAGAGAGACGGCGACAGAGAGAGACGGCGACAGAGAGAGACGGCGACAGAGAGAGACGTGACAGAGAGAGGGAGACGAAGAGCGAGACGGTGAGAGAAACAGAGAGGGAAGAAGAAAGTGGGATGGGCAGAACAACGTCTGCCGGGTTCTTCTAGTAATTTTATACATCTTATCAGACATCAGAATGTTTGTGCGGCGTTGTTTTTCCTTCAAGCTAAACACGTGCACGTCACAAATGCGCTAATGTTCTTCACATGAATTTTTCAACGACGGTCTGTGATGACCAAGGACCCACATTTCATAGCATGAGACATTATGATACTTAATAGAACTTCAATTATGATTGGCTACTGAAATGGGTTGGGTACTTCAAAAGGTAGCAAGTTTCGATCTCGTTTGATCTATCAAATTCTACTTGGACCTGTACACTCATTAGATCCAGTGTCAAAAGGAATCGAATGTTTTTTTAACAAGATTCTTACGACGAATTTGAGGGAAAGGAATGCAATATGATTATAAAATAAAATTGTTAGGACCGCAACAGAGTAATCAACTAAATCTGAACCACTAACTACGAAATAATAATTATGCATCAAACCAGTACCAGCGTAACAATAATGGGCAAAAGTAATATTACAGAAGCGTGGAAAACCAAATTCAACAAGAACACGGGCGTTACCAACAGGGCGAGGATAGGCGGTGTGAACAGAATAGATAGACCGTGTAGAGGAACGGGGAATGAAGTAAGAAGTAAAAAGGAATAAGAACTAATCCTTCTCATATTTAACCAGAGACTTCAAACGAGAAAGATTCAAAGCGTGCAAGCGTACCCTTTGAACTGCATACAAAAGGTTTAGGGTGCCAATAATCGTAACAAAGTCAGTAGATGAATACATTCAATACATGACAAATGAAGTAATACATAAAACGAGCTTGTGCACTTTTAAGTTGCAATTCATCATTTTCAAATGGATGCATTATTAAATATGGGAAGTGAAAGCTACAAATTAATTTTACCTGTTATCATTTACTATTAACAACGACAAATTGAATACTACGTATCTTACTTTTAAAGGGAAGAGAAAGTCCAATTAAAATCATTATGAAAATCAAAATGATTTTAATTATTAATATTTTCATTTATTTATTTACTATAAATTATAATAATTAATGGAATATGCAGATGTCTTGGGAGAATCTCGAGAACCTATGAAGATTTTTTATTCATCATCAATGTAAGAGATGAAACCCCATATCGTTTTGACCACATCCGATTTCCCTTAATTATGAAAATTAAGCAGATTATAATTATTATAGAGAAAAATTGTAGAAAATTGAATAATTAAGAAAGCTTTTAGGTTTAATTTAAACCCACTGGGGCTCGTGAAAAAGAAAAACGGCTCAGTTAGGATGTGTTTAGATGCACGTCGTATTAATGCGGTTACCATTCCAACTAATCACACCATCCTAAATGAATGAAGCTCTGCAAATATTTGGGCGAAATAGGTTCTCGACGATGATTTTATAGCATCATCCTGTGACGCTCCAGACGGACTTGACAAAGACAATAATCGAATAAGTTTCAATAGGGACGAAATGTGACATGTTTGCAAAACAAGGGGCGGGGTTCGGGAGCGTAGTGGTATTTATTTATTACGCCGGGGCTGACGAACTGTTAAAATACAATTAGACCAGATTAAATAAATGAAGAAGATAGATTTTAGGCTGGCAATAAATAAATACACACAAAACCTTTGCACGAAATTCATAAGAAATGTTTTTGTTTGCGCAAAACAAGTGCACACTTCGTACCGAGAACCTACGTATATGTGTGTCGTAAATATGTCGAATAAAATAAACAGGCTTTAAAATGCAAGAAAACGTAAACAAATAGCCAGGGAAAATATGTAATTAAATTACAAAAGCGAATGTAATAAGGGGCGAATGAAATTCGAACGGAAAATGTAGTTATTCGCATAGAAACGTAAATGACAAACGAAAAAAGACGGCAATTGTTTTTCTGATACTTTAGTGAAGACGGAAAACGAAGGCAGAATGTTGCAAGCCTTCATGGACATGATGGATGGTAGAGGGAAGCCATGGTGGCCCATTAAGTTTGGTGATGTAATGAATGCAAATTGGAGTCGCAATTCGGAAGTGAAATGGATATAAAATGGAAATGGTGATCCTGGAAGTCAGCGACGTGTGGGCGGATTTGTTGGAGCCACAGCTGTCAACGAGAAGGGAAGTGAATATTCCAAACTCTTCCTATTGACTCGAGGAGATGACAAGGCCAAGAAATGTATTGTAGTGAGAAGAAATGTTTAGAGTTAAACGTTAATTAGGGCCATTAATAAGGGAAAAGGAATGCGCGCTCGCATGAAAGAGTTATTTTTTAAAGTAAATATTAAATCTTTTTAAGTGTAATGTATTTGTGTTTTGGTTTGTGTTCATATTGTTGTTGTGCGAAATGTTTTGTATTCGACAGGAGAGGCGGCAACGAGGCTAAGCAATTGTCTTGACTATGAATAAACAAGGTCGCACCGACACTTGCGGCAGCAACAACTAATTTTGAAAAAAACATTGAAGTTTTTATTTGATTGTGAGCGAGAGAAGGATAACTTACGTGTCCAGTTCCTAAACAACGGATGAAAAGCACCCCGTTTTTTGCATGGGAAGGGCTTCGTATACTCAGACTCAAAAATAAATTTATTGAACGGTAATTTAGTTCCAAAAACATAGGGAAATTGTTTATTTATATTAAAATAACCTTATACACATAAAATTTGATATTCTTGTCGTAAGTAATAGTGAAATCCCGTCCCGTTTCAGCTACCGATCAGCATGGGCGAAGTTGTACGTGATTCTTAATAAAATTCCCTATGACTTCGGGACGAAAATGGCTGGGTCCGTTCAGCTGATTGCTGAGGGTGGAGCAAAAGAGCAATGTTTGTATGATTAAGAATAATTACGAGTTACGGATAGACGGGAACCGTTTCAATACGGGCAAATAGCTCTTCACTCTGAAGTCCGAAAGTATATAGATTTTCAACATAATGGACGTTCATATTTGCTGGAATCTTTCTTTAGGATTTCGTAATAGCGAATCGGCTTTTTTAAGTTGTTTAGATGAAGCTCTTAATCGGCAAGATCAAGATTTTGTGATATTTTGTTGTTAATTCTCAATCAATTTCGGAACACTTTTATCACTTTGAATATCTTTTTCAAACTTTTAATCACAATTACAGGCTCTCGATTTTGACAAATCTAATTTGTAAAGAAATAAATTACTTTTCTAAGATATATTCTGGATACGCATAGAGAGAGAATAGATCCAAAGGAAGCGGAAGAAATTAGAAAGATTCCAACCCCAAGAAATGTAAAGAAACTTCACAGTTTTCTTGGAATCTGTAATTTCATTGCTTGTTTTTGCTTGCGATACTTCGAAATTACTCCACCACTTTTGGAATTGTTAAGAAAGACGTGAAATAGCATTGATATAATTAGAACGATAGAGCTTTTGAAAACATTAAACAAATGTTTATTAATGCGAATATTATATCATTCTAATATTAAAAGAGATATTTATTTCTACAAACAGGTAGTAGTGATGTAGGATTAAAATGTTTTATTTTACAAACAGATAAAAGTCTGCAATGAACAATCTGTGCGAACGTCTATTAGGATATCACAAGATCAGGAATTTACGTATTCCGTTACGGAAAAAAGAATGTTTGGCAATCATTTGGGCCCTGCAAAAGTGTCGCACTACTTTGTTAGAAAGTCACGTAATTTAAGTGAATAAGTATTAGTAAAAGCTTTGACAGAGTCAAACCACAAGCCGGAGAATTTTTTAAATGCATTCCTTTGAATGTTGGCCCGACCGTGGCCAACCTATATCTGGTATGTTGCACTATATTGAACGTTAGCCCGTCCAATACCGGTCACTTGATAGATGCGCAAAGTAAAAGATTTGGATCCTATGATTTTCATAATTTAAAACCTTGTAGGCTGTAAGTAGTAAGGATGATAGTTGTTATGTGAAAATATTTTGTTTATGCATATTATGGTAATTCAATGTTCAGAAGTTTTTTATTAGATATAGTCAATGTTACTTATAGAATTTTTTAAACTGGTAGAATTAAGTATTTTTTGTAGTGCCTCTATTTTTTATAATAGACTACTTTGCATTCAAAAAGAGTTGATAATATGTGGTTTATTTAGAATTTAATTGGATTAAGTTTTGAGCGGTACTCAAAATTTCGCTGTTAGGGAAGGGGTGATGTGATGTGACATACATCATACGTACTCCTAAAACATATGCAACAAAGAGATGGCAGACGTTTCTGACGCGTAGCGATCGACAAAGACCAAAAACGAGGGGAACGAAATTATTTCCGCCCTACTCGTGAAGATATGGGGAAGGTTCGGAAGCTTTTGTGTGAAGAAATGACGTCAATGGTGTGCGGCCGTGCCGGGCGACTGTAGGGCAGTCTTCGCAAGGGTGGAGGCTGTAAAGAGACAGGATCTCACTTTTCTGATAAAATTTTACGATTGTACGTATCGTCGGTACACAAGAAAAGTGAAAAACAAAACGGCTAAAATGATCCAGGGTAACAATTTTGTTAGTGACGATTATTTTTATCATTTTGTGGTAGATGTTTTTACGTTTTTCGATGTTTTGTTAGTAAATGCAAAACTCCCACAACCCAATTTTGGAAAAGTTAATATATCAAATAACAACTGTTGAATTCCATTGAAGCGAACGCTGTCCGAGTACCACCCTCTTCGAGCAAATTATCTCACAGCTTAGAGACGACCCTGATGACACGGGAACTCTTATTACGTCTTTCGTCGCTTTCCGCGCGTGGAGGGGCTGTCAACGCAAGCGCAGTGAGCGTGGGGCCTCTTCTACTCGTGCCCTTCTGCAGAGAACTCCAACTTCAATGGCAATCCGCGCGAAGCAGCAGCCACTGCTTTGTGTTGGGTTCTCAAATGCTCTCGTCCGTCTGTGTGTTGCCCGCGAAAGTGCTTCCGAGATGCCTGATCTGCGTCCAGGCCAACGGACAGGGCTTTCAGAGACGGGTTCGGAAGCTTCATGGATCGCCAAGAACGAGGCACGTCCGCCTCGGGGCAGCCGATGCTCGACGGCTGAAGCCGGGGAATTAAACCGTCCACACAGAACAGGGTTATTTTAGATTAGCTATCTGGTAATAAAGTTAAATTATACATAGTTATCTTACGTAGTTTATTTCCAATTTCCAATGCATACACTGACATACACTACGGTTTTTATGCAATATTTGCAAATGTGCAATGTGACTCCCTTTTGACACACGACAGTTCATCCCAGATACGCGTGATCATGTTCGCATCTAACGGAGCTTCTGCTACGTTAATACGGTGGCGAAGCTCATCGACACTCATTGGAAGTGGAGGGTTGTACACGTTATCTTTAATGTTACCCCACAGACAAAACTCCAACGGCGTTAAATAGGGAGATTGTGGTGACCAAGCTATGTTCCCACGTTCAATCCAAGTGGGAGTGGTGTGGGATAGGTAAGTAGTGACCTCATGGTGGTAATAAGGAGGTGCTCCATCTTGTTGGAAAATATAATTCTCTCCCATATCGGGTTGCAGCTGCGGCATCAGGTAGTTTTGCAACATACCTAGATATATGATGTCAGTCACAGACTTCTCATAAAAAAAACGAAAGCTCCCTGCACTTTCACGGAGTTTAGCGCACAAAACACATTCGGTTTTGGAGAGTCACGGATATGTTCGAGGCATTCCGTCGGTTTCTCTGCGCCCCATATCCTCACATAGTGAGGATTAGCTGTACCTCTAAAGCGAAAGGTGCTTCGTCACTGAACGCAAGCTTATTAAGAAAAAAATCGTCATCTTCCATCCTGTTCATCATGTGTGCACATAACTCAAAGTTTCTGCTTGCCAGTAGCACTCAAAGCCTGAGCCAGTTGCAGCTTGTACTCCTTGAATCCTCGTGTAATCGACGTAAAATTCTCCATACCGTAAGTTGTCGAATGGTCAGCTAGAAAAACTTGTTGATCTCTTTGGATTTCGTGCATATGTTCTTCTACAACGTGACCTGCTATAGAAGGGCTTCTCCTGCCCCTGCTATGGAAGGGCTGCTATAGAAGTCCTTTATACGGGTGTCACACACAATCTGTTTTCACAAATCAATCATGCCGTGCTCTGATGGTTTCCAACTCCGGTGGAGCTTTTTGATACTCCGCACGAAAGCGCATTTGTACGGTAATTTGCGTTATAGTCTCATGACACCACAGATAGCACTGCGCTCGCTCCACACCTCTGTCCTCCTCCATGGCGACTGTTGACTACGCTCCATGCGCTGCTTCACATTTCCATTATCAGACGGGCGCGGATAGTGCATGGAATGAAGTCTGGCTACCAAGCCTGATTGATATGACACAAAATTTGAAAAAAAAATCTGAATAAATTTACCTCAATATTTTCGAAATTATTCACAGATACTTTCAGGTCATTACTTTAGAATAACCCTGTACATTCACGAATACACTTAATATCGGATTTGTCATGAAAATATTCATGAAATAAAAGAGACAAACTTCAGTCTACAAGTTCACACAAGAACGAAAATAAGTGAAAATACTGGACGAGTGTTAATAACCAGAAAAAAGAGACTTCAACACAACTTCAACAGTCAACAGCTGCCAGCTATAACACATACCTTTTGAGAATTCAAATATGGCCAGAACTTGCACAACATTCTCATCGGCAGTAATTTATGAGGCACATTCCTCCCGATTACTCTTCAATATTAGTAACTGGGCTACATTTAAAAAAAATGATATAACGCAATGTAGTATTTCACTACACCTAAATAACGTCCTTAGACTAGCAATATTATTAACCGAGTAATGACTCCTTTTGTTACTACCTAAGCGGAAAGTAACGCTCTTGCAGTCTACACCCGAGGATTTGAAATTGAAAACCTCTGTCCCGCGTCTCCGCCACGTCACCACAAAGAATGAGTTCACGCGCTACAAGATTAATCGGTATCAGCGGCGGCCAGTCCCTGAACAAGGCGGGATGGCGCGTCACCGACCAACTGCGATTCGCACGCTGTGATTGCGCCGCAACGTTTCCCCACCCCGGCTCGCTCCGCCTGGCCCCGCCTCGCACAGCCTCGCTCCCCGTCCCCCTCCGCCCATCTGTCCTCGCCCCGCCACACTCTCAGACCGTGCCCGCAACCGCACGTCCGCAGCAACTCTTCTTGGCGCGCAAAAGGACATAGTGCGTATTACACGCGCGTAAGTTTTCTTGATACACGAGCGCCCTAGTCCTCACCCAGCGCTGAATAGCACGGCACGTTGAGATACTTAAGTTCGACTCGGAACGACATGTACCAGTTTACAATGCTGCCAACAACCACATCGTACCTTCAAAACAATCGTTGTATCAAACGTGGCACGCTTTGGGGGCGTTAAGTTCATGTCCACAGTTGGTACGATCTTTTAAGCCGTGACGTAAATAAAATCCTCCTCTCCCCGCACCCCCCGCTGCGGAATATCAAGAAAACTTGCGCGTGTAGTAGAGTGAAGCGTATACCACTTTTGAGCCTCTGCGCATTCGCCAATTCATAGTGACAGCGGAGCCCGCTATTCCACCGGATTAAGCGAGCGACTTACATCGCGTGCTAATCTCTCACTCGGTCATGCTGTGAGTAGAATTTGGTCCCAACTGTGGCGAATGTGGGTGCTGCTAACCCAATAATTAGTGATAGTAGAATTTATATTTTAGAATTTACTTTTAAAAAATTGTATTTTGAAAACAAGGACTTAGCATTTTATAGCAAAATGAAAATTAAGATTTAGCATTTTGTAGCATTTGTTGAGAAAATTTATATTAAGGGATGTTTCTTTGAAATATAATATTTTGATGCTTTTTAGATTTTCCCTTTAAAATTAGGAAATAAGGGAAACTAACCTAATATTTCGTAATACATGAACTTCAACAAATATTTAAAGAAACAATTTTAAATCCATATAATGATTCTTGTCTTGTATAGAACTAGAGAGAATAACATTATTCAAAGAAGAAGACAAGGGTTCCAACCATGCAATTTGTAAATAGTTACTAAAATAATACAACATTCTTTTAAAAGGTCATGTATTTCGTTGAATGAAATCAATTTATATAATAAATACAACACAATCAGTGGAAAATTAACTGAGAGCATATTTCAATGTTGGCTTCCTAATTCTTTTGTCAGAAACAATTAAACAATATTAACTGAAAACTCGTCCAGCTTCTACACTGTTGGCCACTGTCAAATTAAATGTTTTTAAACATCGAACTGTTGTCGATGTCGCATCCCTAGTTGGAGAGCGAACACGAAGAAAACCATAAAATGAAATTTAGCGACTATATCGCACTTAGATTGAAACATGTGAAATCATGGCGGCGGCGATGGTGTGACGGTTAGGGATGGACCGGACTGTTATACCCAAGCTCGCGGGTTCAAACCCGATCGAAGCCGTGGATTTTTAGGGCGACAAAATCCTTCGTACGCCTTCCTTCGGAGGGGAAGTAAAGCCGGCTGTCCCATGTTCGTAGATTTACTTGCAAGTAAAAGATCCTCAAGCCTAAATGACGCCTCTGAGCTAAATTCAAATCGCCAGTTTCTCGCCCAAGAAATACCTCCTTTCTCTGCTAGTTGATGAAAGGAGCGTAGCGAAATTTGCGTGGTCAGACGGAAGAGCGGGCCGAGTCTCGCCACGTAAAACAAGGCAAATTCAATTCAATTTCGAATTTTATCGCAGATTGATGACTTTCATATTCACTGCACCAACTGTCAAACATACAAATACCAATTTTCTCAGCGTTTGGTAATATTTCGCATTTTTAACAAAATCTACCTTCTCTACCTATACTCCCATGATGCAACGTCACATTGGCATATATAAATATGTTGATGGTATGTAATTATATGTATACCTGAAATTGATTATATTTATTTAATAATATAATTGCATAAAGAGACCAGCAGTTGACAGGTTCACTTGAAAAAATGCTGATCAAAAGAATGTGACATTTGGGGTATTTTGCGAACACATGGCCACCATAGTCCGGAACTCCTTTCATTTAAAAAAAGTCTCCACACTTCTGTTGAACCAAGAGAACTCAGAGAATACCACGTAAACACTTCCCACATCATCACGCACCCTCTTCCGGCCTGGATCCGTCCGGCGATTGTTGCAGGGTGTTTGAGTTCAGACGTTTCACGTCGTATACGCCAACGACCGAGGGAGCAGAAAGAGCGTTATTTATCTGAAAAGGCCACTCACTAGACCTCAAGCTCGGGTTTTGGGAGCGAATTTCTGACTTCGTCGCCGATGAACAGTCAGCATTGGTGCGCGGAGGGGTAACCTTGCGCCTGCTGCGGTAGCCCATTAGCAGTCCCCGTCAGCACTCGCAATGGAGACCCTATTAGTAACCCCTTGGTTCATCTAGGCCAGACATGTCCAACTAGAAAGGTCCCAAGGACCACAACTAAAACCTTCAATATGATTGACGGCCTTATTTACGGTACTTGGTCAAACCACACCTGACTTTTCTGTATTGTTGATCTCCGCGGTTTGCCCAGCGGCTCTGAAAGAGGGGAAGGAACGGTACTATGCATGTCAGACCGTACCATGAGTAGGGAATCACATTGTGATGATTTTAAATTTCTGAATTTACTAGAAAAACGTTCTTAATCTAAATTTAACCTACTATTTTTAATTAATGAACCCACAGGACAAAGCCCCAATAGCAGCAGATATTACAAATAGAAATTAACAAAAATAAATTTAAAAAAACAGAGAAAAACAAAGTCAGTGAAGGATATTTAAACTAAAACAAAAATAATGCACAATTGAAGGGGAAAATATGAAATAGTGTTCCAAACAAGAAAAATCACACAATTAATAAATTATAACCCAGCAAAAATAATCAGTAAAAACATATTTGACCCAATAAAGGCACGTGCGTTAGGCCTAAAACGATCTCACTCGAGATAGATGCAAGGGACTTTCACTTGCGATTAAAAACCTCTCGCGGGCCACAATAAATTGCACCGCGGGCTGTCAGTTGGACAGATCTAATCTAGGCCCTGATCTAGGCGGACAGTTGTTCCACAATTGCATGTCAATCTGCCCGTACACATCTTTGCAGCCGTCGTCCTTCCCTGACGTCTAAGGCCCGAGGCGCTCCATGGTTGCCTCGACGCCGGCTTTGGATATCGCCCTTTTGCCACGCACGGTATATTTTAACCACGGCGGCACGCGAACACTTTACAAACTGAGCCGTTTCGGAAGTATTTCCGTTGTTGATCCGAAAGTTAATGATCATGCACTTATGGGCGCCCGATAAATCGCTCCGTTTCCGCATTGCGACAACTACTGCAATCTTTCCCGCTTCCACCCGACATGATTTATGTACCCTCCACACTTAGTGCTGCCACCTGCTGTCTGTGAGGGGTAACTGCGCGTTTACGTCGAACACAGGCGGTAGTCACAGTAATGGGACTTGAGTGTGTAGTATCTACAATGGAATGTGTGCTCTGAATCATTGAACAAGTAGCATTAGAACCATGTTTGTAAAACATTCCGAGGGCAGCAACGAAATTCTCCTAGCAGACATCTTTATAGCAAGAAAGAAGTACGTTCCTTTCTTTTTCGCATTCTCTTTCACTCACATTTGTATCAAGGTTCCCTTCGGCGCCTTGTAGGAATTCAAGTTACGTGCGTTAGTTCACTAGCGGTACCGACTGTTTCACGTACATATTTAGTACATGTGTACTTTCTCTCTGTAATGGGAAAATGTGCATTTGCATTGAAGTCAGGTCACTAATCATTAACGAGAAACGAGTTCTGCCATCAGGATGTTAAAAATAATTTTTAAACAAATTCATGTCTTGAGAGGTCGGTTAACGTTGAACTATAAGCATACGCAAGTTCTACGTATCGTTTCTCAAAGTGTTCCCAAGTAAGATGCCTGTAGGACCTTGGAACTGCTGAGGGGGGAGGGTACATGATGAATTAATATTAATTTGGAGTTGCGTGAATAACGTCAGAAGTCCGCAAAATATTTATACAAAGTAAAATAATTGTCAAGATTTCAATAAAAATTATAATTTTCGAGAATGTTAAAAATAAATAATCGAAAATAAATTAGTAATTTTCTGTATGTATTGAGATAACGTAAGAATAATTAAATAAAATACAAGACATACTGTTTTAAATGTTTGCAACGTAATGAGTTAATTCCTTTTATTGTAGAAAAAAGTGGAACCCCAGAAATATTAATAAAAACATCGTTTTACTTAAAAACTTTATAAACTGAAATATTGAAATTGTATTTAATTTACAAGTTTTTGGCAACCAGATATTCAATTTTAAAAAGAATTTTCTTCAATATTTTTATGTGCAGTTGTATCACCACACATTAAAGAGAATCAAATAATTTCGCATTTTAAACCAATTATTTTATTGGAATCTATGGAATAAAATCACGTTTTGTGATCCAACGAGGTTGCATCAATACAATCAATTTTAAACAATTAAAAATGTTTCTTTCATCGTAAAACTTAAATTTGCAGTTATTATCTAAACAAAGCAAGAATTAAAAATAGAATTACGATTGACGTTTTAAATACAATACCGAAGAAAAAATGGTTTCAACAAATCTCAATTATTATATAATATTTTAAAACGTAAGTACAAAGCACAAGTCTTATCTGAGACAAAAAACACATTAAAATCACACTTGGAAATCTTAAAGTGATAAAACAAACAAATAAAAAGGCTGGAAGGGACTTTAAACAACCCATTTCTAAATTGTCTACAAGAATTGAAAGCAGAAAGACAATTGATGACGAGTAATAGTGAAACGCCTCGTGAGGAAGGGTATGAAGGAAAGGGGAAGCAGCCGAACAAGAGCAAGGAATAAACAGACATACTGTAAGAAAACGACAGAATACATTGGAATTGCATTGAATTATTCACAGGCACGTAATTCAAATTTGGCCAAAACATTACCACAGGCAGTGGTGAAAATATTGGAATCAACATTAGTATTGACAGGCGGATGAATTTAGATATTTAAATTCTCAGAAATCAGCCGAGGGTTTTTTTGCTTGATTTGGTTTCTAACACTCAACATTCACCGTGCTGGATATCGGGATTGAAACTTGACCAGTTTGTTCAGCTCCCGCCAAAACCCCTACATACAGATTTTTCCGTGCTACGAAGAATTGCAAGTAATGTTTTGCTACAATTTGTAGTAAGATCTTTCATCGCCTTATTGTCGAAGCACGGAAATGGCCGCGCGCGGCCGCCGGCCCTGCGGCCGCACTCATGAACTGCGCCGCCGCCATCAGCCTATATGTCGGCAGGGTGTCAGTTGCCTCGGAGGGAATGCAACATGGAGAGTAACAAAAACGGATGAAGTCGTAGGCTTCCGCGGCCTGAGTCATGTGGGTGATCTGGGCTGTCCGGGTGACGTCGCGTCGAAGGCTGAGTTGCCGACGTTTCGACCATCCTTTCGTGGTCTTCCTCACCAGCCGTAAGGAAGACACCACCTTACATAGCATATTCCGCGTATTTCCATATTTACTACGGTGTGAATCGATGTACTGTTACAATACATACCCACATTTCACTTTTCGGTTAAAACATATTTTTCACCCCAATGAGGTCTAATGAAAATGTCAAAACACAGTGCAACAACCACACCGCATGCACCAAACATAACATGTATGTAAAAGTAAGTATCGTAAGCTATGTACTTGTATGTATCATCAAGTTCACCGTATGAAAGTTTGTTTTTCAAATTCCTTAATAAGAGCATTGGTTTAATGAACAATATGACTCTGTCAAAACGGGCGCATCCTATGAAGACCGAGGGCGAGATAGCTGGGGCCCGCAAAGAGGCTTGGCATGGCGTGGCAGGTTACAGAGAACAGAGTAAACAACATTTATTTTGTCTACAAGAGGAACAGAATCTTTGACTTTACTGATACGTTCGTTTTTATTAACCAAAATTTTCGTACTTTTAATTTCAATATTTTTTCTAGAACATTCTTTCGTAAATTGGGAATACATGGAAAGGAAATAACATTAGTTCCTTTCCGATTTTCATCACTCAATGTAAGAGGATACCACTGCACATAAAAATATTTAATAATCATTTTTGGACTCCCCCTTAATAATAATTGTTTTCAATTTTAAAATCAATTCCCCTCCATCTATACAACCCAAATAGTTTTTGAGGCGGCCTGATGAACATAAAACTCCCAGACGGCTAACTAGTGATATTCACTGTCAAAAAGCATTAACAAAGACGTAAACTAAAGGTCGTGGAAAGGAGAAACACTTTCTCACTATGTGGGTACGATTAAAATGATTGAAGAATCAATCGCAATGCTCAATAGCAGACTTCAGCATACTCCAGCTGCACCATAGGTGCTTTCCTTGAAAATGCCTGTTGAAACCTGTATTAATCACGCTTCTTAATCAAACGTGACTTTTCTATAAGATTCCGAACACTTCAACAATTATCAGACAAAAACTGACAGTATGAAACAGTTTGGAAATACTACTTACAGCATAAACCTGTCCACGTACGATGTAATACTTTGATATACATCATTCACCTAGTGTTAGTTCATTGAGAATAAGCGTTAATTCTAAAAATAATATTTTATAGGTTCTGTTTCTTGCAAGTTTCTTGCAAGTAAACGACACCTTAACATTCTTCAGCAAAATGAGCATGTCTATAGCTCAAAGAAATGTTTTAATAAAGTACAGAGGGGGAAATGTATCGCATTATAATGAACAGTCGTCTACTGTGATGTTGCTTAGGTAATTTTAACACATCGAAGTCAATCGAACTATTTCAGAATGCGTAATATCGGTTCCATAAATAAACATCTCGTCACGTAAAGTCCTACCACCCCAGACGAAAGGCGGAAGAAGGTTCAATGGGATATATGTTTGTTTGTTTGTTTGTTTGTTTGTTTGTTTGTTGGATGTTGTTTTCCAAACCTACGTGTTTTGTTTACGGCACCGCTGTGAACTGTCACCTCGCATGAGCGAACACTTTCACATTGCGGGCAATTTTCTAGATCCAGAGCGAAAACGCTTTTGTCTACAGCGGACACCTCTCTTGCGCGGGCATTTTTTTCGGTCCCACGTATGACCGGTTACAGAGATTTCCCTCCGTACTTCCGAAGAACTACATTATTGCCTGGCCCCTGAATACATTCCATTCAATAACGCCTTGTTTTACGTGGCGGGGCCAGCGTTGCCAGACGATTAAATATATCTCGGTACAACCTTCAAAAATCCTTGTATTTCACTAAAATACCTGGTACCCATTGTAATGCCTTTCGCTGCAGGTGTCGTGCTACTAGCAGCGATTGCAGGCAATTACAAATGCTTCCAGTACAGGATGCGAAAAGGTTGAGTTCGCAGGGAAGCTAAGTTCCCTGGAGGAGCGTGGTGGTGAGCGAGGTTTCAAGTAGAGAGACCAAGTCCGATGAAGTATGAAGTTTAATTGAAAAGTAGAGCTGCAGAGCAGCGTGAAGTTGACACAGCAAAGTCTCTGGGCTGTCTGTCCGATATCAACGCTAGAGGATCCTTATATGGGAAAACAGGGAGATTTATGAGGTCATTACGCCACCCCCGCCAGAACTTGGCATGTCCTGGACGCAATAAACTGACAGTACTGTCAGAGGACATTTGCCCTTTTGAAAACTCTGTCTCATAAGTTCCCAAACATCCCCGTTTCCACATCTGGATCGTGTTAACGTTGACGGCGGTTTGGGGAGCCCTATCACTCATGACCTTAAGATAAACCTTAAGATAAGCAGGGCGCCTGCTCCAGACGCGACCCTAATTTAGACATGTTTGAAAAGTGATATTTCTCTCACGAACATGTTTGAAAGAAATATTAATTGCTTCTCTTACGCAATACTTCATATGTACGTAGGTGCATTTACCATTACACCATGACACTTAATTTAAATTCTGAAACTGTTCGTATAACTATTACGTCTTAACGCACACAGGAAGCTCGTTAAACTTTACTCGATATCGATTCAATTTATATCAATAAACTAAATGAAAGACTTAAGACGTTCTATTCCTTTCTAATATTGCATGGGCTAGAAAAGGACCAGCATATTTCACCCTACATGTTATTACGGCAGTGTTTTCACCAATATCGTAGTTATTTGTAATATTGGTGTTAGTTTTAAATTATTAAATAAAATTAATATTTTCTTCTTTCATCTTGCTCTTCCATAGTCGGAAGATAGGTGACCAATTTAGATGGCTTCCACAGTATTTTTCCACTCTTCTCGATTTTCTATTCCGTATTGCATCTTCTAGACTCATACTAGTGAAGTTCTTGCATTGGTCTATCCATCTCATCGCAGTTCTTCCAGAGCCTCTTTTTCCTTCCACTTTACCTTGAACGATTCATTTCTCAAGCTATGTTCCATTCCTTCATACGATGTGTCCCAGGAATCTCAGAATTATTTGTTTGCAAATGTCAGCCGATCTCTGTTAAATGTTTAGTCGGTTTATGGTTGAGAGGTTAGCCTTTTTTTCAGTGCACCATACTCTCAATAGTCGACGGTAGGCCCACATTTCAAAAGCATTAATTATTTTTACATCTGCTGTCTTAAGAGTCTAGGTTTCTGCTCTATATATCACAGAGTATGCTAATGTCGCGAGTAACCGTTGTTTCCTATTTCGGGATATGAGGTCATCTTTCCAAATTGGGGTAAGCCTACTCACTGCCTCTCTTTCTAATGCAATTTGTTGCAATATTTCTTGGGATGATCCTCCATCGGTCTGAACTAGGGGGCCAAGGTAAATAAATATGTCACTTTTTCATTGTATCTGAGAGCGTTTGCTTTTATATCTTTTAATAGAGAGTTCAACGTAAATCGGATTTGCGCAATTTTTTAAGCGTACTTTAAAAAATATTAGAGAAAAAATTATAACAAATATTTCAGAAAAAATTGAAACTGACCTTCAGCTTTCATGTAAAGTGCCCCTAAAAATCAAAATATTATTTTTAAATTTAAAGGACCGTGACATAAGCACGATCGGTCGATCATCGGGGAATAGGAATTTTCGTGAAACTCCTGCCTTCCGATTAGCCACTAGCATTGTTAACAGACAGACAGTGATGCTTTGCACTAAAACAATTTTTTGGTATCAAGGACCTACAAATTTTTGTGTCGAAAAATTGACGATTTTTGCTGTAGCTTTAGATTACTTAGTCCGTATTATATAAGAGTATGCAGAAAGTAAATAAATTGAAAATAATTGTTAAAATGACATAATTTATAAAACGTTTGAATGCATAAGACGGCTCAGAAATGCAGTTACTTGTTTTATATTTGGCACATCTGTGGGTATATTATCTTTTGATTGTGCAAGCCTTTGCAAATCATTGATTGAAGCTTCTAGCAGAGACCGAAAAAGTATAAAATACCAGTATTTTAATACCCCTTTCAAATACCGCCTTTTACACGGGCAAAATGCAGTTATAGGACGTCCATTCCAGTATGGATATCCATAAAGGTTATACCGGTATTTTGACGCAAAATAATGTTGCTCATACCATTCATACAAACAGAGAAAATAACTTATTTTTGTTAACGATATCGCGAAATGCTTATTGATAAAATAAAATATCACACACACACACACATACACACACACGCACGTGCGTACGCACGTACACGCACGGGCTCACTCATACGCACCCACTCTCCCACGCACACATCCACATATTCGGCAGAAAATTCACTGGGACCAACGGTCAAACATTTCATAGCCCTTCGCTGCGAAAAGAAATTGATAACCTGGGATAGGACGCGTGCTTTATCATTGAGCGAAACCCGACCAGTGAGGGCGAACTGCAGACGCCCCTGGGTCGAAACGCTGATCTCCGGAAGCAGCCTACGCAACGGCGCTGCGCTTGCAGCTCTGTTACTGCGCGGCAACTGACGTGGCGGGTCCGAGAAAGGAGGTTTATTTCGTGGTACGGAAAGGGGACCCTCATTCCACCCCCCGCTGCCATGCAAGTCTAGGACTTCTCTTCTTTCTGTTGGCGCCTACTGCAGGCGTCGTTTTGTCCATCTTTCGTCTGTCATTCGCATAACACGACCGAAGCAAACGATTTCTTTCCTATTACGTCAAGGATAGATTTCTTTATATCAATTTTCTTCCTTATGCCATCGTTCCTGACTCGGTCGCGTCTGCTGCAACAGCAACGTCTAACATCAGTAGTTCATTTCGAGGGCCAGCAGCTTCCCTCTTGTTCTTTTATGAAACTTCCGAACCTTCCGTTGTATCATTCTCGACTAGTGTGGAGTAAAGACGTCTTTTAGTAGTGTTTGTGATGGTTTGTTCCATAAGGCAAAGTTTAAACTTCGAGTCACTATCTCAGTCATGTAAATGTTTCGGTTATATCAAAAGGGAACACAAAATTCTACTTTTTTAAAATTATCCATAATAACACAAGTTTTAAAAAGTGTTTGATATTTGATATTAATACTTTTTTTAATTTTAGACGATTATGAAAATGTAATCAGCTAGGAAAATTGAAGCAATTCCCTTCTACTTTAAGCATATAAAAATATACAAACATAAATACTTGTACTATTTCCATTCAATAATAGTGAATCATACAGTAAGTAATATCCATACACTTATTATTCGTAATATGTATTTTATTTTTGGAAATATATAATCATCTCTATTTTTCAAATGGTACTTACAGTCAAACTTCGTTAAAATGAACGGTGAAATCACGATTTTTTCATATATCGAAGCAATTTTTCATTATCTGCAACAGATCATAGAATTACAGTATAATCAAGCCTGAATGACGTGAATAACTCGCAAGCGCAAAAAAAATTATTCTTTATTATTAGTTTGATACACAGATTCATAAGCGATTTCAACAGGTTAAGAGCTATTGCAACACCACTGTAAACCCATGGAACCAAATTTGTATGTACTATGGAATATTAGAAATAGTTTAAAAGACGTTACGCATGACGACCGTACATGAACTTCGCGTCAACCACAGCAGACGAAACGATGCAATGCCAGGACGCCTCTTCATTCGAGAACCACATAGTATAAGGTTAACTCTCCGCATATCAAGCTCTAAATGCAACGTCGAATACCATGCGAAGTATACATGTACCCCACTCGAATATTTTGCAAAATTTCTTTCAAATATGAAATAACTAACGGGACCGTTCACACCAGAGCGGCAATCTTGATTCAGTATTTGGTTTGAGTTTTCCTCATCCGATAAATAAAGGCAAAGGGAGCTCGATCTAGAGGGGAGCGAAGACTCCCGAAGGCAGACGGACCTTCACGAAACTCGAGCGGCAGCGGAAAAAAAAAGCGTCCGACTGCGTTAAAAAATTCGCCGCGTATTAAACACTGCGAATCTGCTGCCGCGACGCTCGCCTGCCGCGCAGATCTGAAAGTGCTCATGAGGCAACACGTAACGCGAAATTTCCGCTGCGGCCATTCCGCGTAGGCTGCGAGTCTTCCGCTCCTGTCTGTGGCCATATCCGCAGCTCTCCGACTTCGAGAAGCGTGCGTCGGTCGAAGCTAAGAAGTAAAAACCTATTACCAAATGATGCACAAAATGCAAAATCCAGGGTATTTATTTTAACAGCTACAAGGCGGTTCCTTTGCTCGCTCGTACTTCCTCGAGCGTTTTCCTCGAGTTTCTTCCTCGAACGTCGTAAGTTTAAGCGGCCCATGATAGATAGACGCGGGGGAGCTAGTTCGGTGCACCGAGTCTTGTTCGTTCAGCGCAACACCAGTTTCCGTCCCGAACCACGTGACCACTACACGGGCACTAAGTTTGAATAGCCAGATCAGACGCTGGCCGCCATGTTGCATGGAGAGCGAGAAGTGCTGAGAAACATTTTAAAAGTGGCATAATGTGATAATTTCCATAAGTGACAAATGCAAAATAACACGAACGTGTAATTGAAATAAAAGATGTGATTTTCTTAAGTGTAACGTATATCTGTTTCAATTACTTGAAACAAGATGATAAGTTTGGTATCTGTCTAAATTGAAAATTCCCGTTATGGACCTGACGACATGGCTTCGCTTGGCTTCTTGAGCAAGGAAAAGGTGACGTCGTGTCCGATAGCATTGCAAAAGTACACAAGCAATTAACATGAACCATTCAGACTAAAATTCAATTTATTATGCAGGCACACGCCTGATTGCATTGAAAAAGCATTGGTGGATCTATGTAAAATGAATCAAGAAAATGTTTTCACTTAGCACACATAAAAAGGACATTAAGTTTACCAACAAAGAAGGCCACAATTAACGCAAAGAAAAGTTCTACATAAAAGCGAACCAAATGTGTAAAATATATAATTAAATAATAAAAGTTATAAAGATTCCTTTTGGAAGATAATGATCAGAATATGGAAGTTGGATCATAAGAATTTTATTCTTTCCAAACGTATATTGTTCCCTCTCAATAAAGATTTGTCTGCACTTAAGTCTCTTTTCACTTAAGTTTGGAGTAGGAATAAAAAAGAAATTATAATGGCAACAACTGCAACAATTACACAACAAAGTAAGGCAAGATATTAACCTAAACACCTTGCTATTCTTCTCTACAGCATTCCAAATCTCCATGCACATTTTAGATCAAGCCCAATATTGTTTTGTTTGTTGGAAAAAAGAAGAATCTTATTAGTATTTTCATTGTTAAGTTATTTTCTAACTTCTTTTCTATTCTTTTATCTTAAATTTATTTCGTCTTAAATTACAAAAATAATAAAACACACACAGGAAATAAGACTATCGAAAAAACATTAACGAGTCATTAAAAAAGTAACCGATGGCAAAATGAAATACAATACTTTCTCGCTCTTACTAACGTAAGAAGAGAAAGTAAAAAAGACTATGAAATAAACACTAAACAAAGAAATTGTTTCTATATCACGCAAACACAAACATCACATAGTATTCAAATCGCAAGATGCACATCCAAAGTAGAAGCTAGGTACAATGAGCAGAAAACATTCGAGGTTCACCTCTTTACTTTTGGTCACAGCTTCGTTAACCGCCTTGTACAATATACAAACAAGTGAACCTGTAACAGGATGTACACTATCGCGAAATTGTTTATGGTTATGTAATATTATTATATGATAATTTCTCTCTTACTCTTCAACTACCATTCGAAAAATTCGTAAACAAACCAAGCATTGAAATACATATTTACTAGGCTGTCCGGGTGACGCCGCGTCCATGGCGAAGGTGCCGACGTTTCGGTCGCCATTCTGCGACCTTCCTCAGGGCGTAATGCCATTAAAAAAACGCCCTGAGGAAGGTCGCAGAATGGCGACCGAAACGTCACCACCTTCGGCATGGACGCGGCGTCATTCGGACAGCGTAGTAAATACTGTCTCTGGCCGCGGAAGCCTACGCTCTCACGTTAAAATACACACACACATTATATATATATATATATATATATATATATATATATATATATATATATATATATATATATATATATATATATATTTAAAATTCAAACGTTTAAAGGAAAACAACAGCTTTCTGACATTGAATTCAGTGTATTCACGTTCTACATACTAAAAGTACCAACGATGCGCGGTGCGTGTTTTACCCGTAAATAAAATTAATAGTTTGTATTAACGCGAACCAACGGCCACCACGCGAACCAATTTGGAGCTGTTTAAGAGAAAATTTGAAAAATGTCCGGAGGGTTTTATGTAAACTATCCCCAAATTTTAAAGATTTTTTTTTTTAAATCTCAAACATTTTACTCGAACCAGATCAACATGGGTTTCTCCAATTTGGTAAAAATCCTACGTATGGTTTAGGCGCTAATACGCAGACACACGGAAGTTTTGAAAAAAAAACCTACTTTTTTGGTATCAGGGGAACCCAACACGTGTATTTTTGTTGAAATCCCGAAATTGATTTTCCGCATCATTACATAACTTTCCCTATACTATGTATAATACTTCGTATATACCTATGTATACGGGAAAGTAAAAATGTATCTTCACAATTGAATCGGTTATTTTAAAAACCTCGCAAGTCAGGAAATGTAAAATTGTGGAAAAACATGAAAAGGAGAATAATTACGCACAAAGAGAACATTTATTTGTTTTTTTTTTCTTTTCCGATGCATAAATCTTGACTGAGGATGCTACGGACACATGTAATTTACTTATATTAATAGTACAATAGTCGCTCGACGTTAAAAGTTTTTGACTTACGGGATTCCAAAAACTAGGAATTTTTTACCTAAACATGTAAATAAATACACATTGCTGGTTCAATTTGTAATATGACTCATTTATTACAATTCTATGTGAAATTACAATGCATCTACATCAAACATGATTTATATGACAGAAACAGTTGCTTGATAGCACATAGGAATATTTCCGCATTGAATATCCCTTTTAACCAATCACTAATCTCTCTGCCAGTGTACACATACATACATACATACATACATACATACATACATACAAACATACACAGTCACATATACCCCGCACAAGGATCTACAAAGTTTCAAAACCAAATCAAAACTGTTCAGTATCCTCACGGCCATTCTACTCATCTGATTTACGCGATTTACACGTGGAACGATGCATCTATCCTGCAGCTTTTATTTCCTTTAAAAAAGCGAGAAAGAAAGTGACTTGCGGGCTTTTAAAAATAACCGATTCAGTTGTAATTGTAAGATTTTAATTTTTTTAATTTCTTATTTATTTATTTACTAACTATAAATTTTTATTTTTAAGAATGTTCTATTTTTTAAAAAATTTCCAAAAAATCAGGAATTTTAACGAACATGAGACCTGCACCATCCTTTTAAGTGTCGTTTACGTTAACTAAGGTCTCAATTTAATCACAAAATTTTGTGCTGTTTAAAAATAAATTTTTAACGAAAATAAAAATTGCCTATGTTTGACACAAAATTTCGCACAAACTACTCATATTTTCAAAAAATTGAACATGACGTTATTTTTAGATTTTGTCATAAACAAATTGCATTAAGAAAAAATGTTAATTTTCATAATTGTAGTTGTAAGAAGACGGATAAAATTTTGAATTTTGGCACTTTCAAAAAAAAACAAAAATATCAACGAACATGAGACCTGCACCACTCTCTTCAATGTTCAATTAATTGACTAGTTCATTAGTCAACAACAAAAATTAATGAAAAACGATGGAGACATTTGTTGTAAATGTCCCAGATGATCCATGTTAAGTACACCCCAAAATTAAAATATCTGTTTCAAATTAATGAGGCCGCGCCTTTGGCCAGATCGATTGGATAATATCAATTTAATATCAATCAGACTACACTATGTGTTAGAGGATTTTCCCCTAAATTTAGCCCTTGGATTTTTTTCGGTACAAGGTCCGGTAATAATTTTTTTTTTTCTGCTGAGAATTCGTCGCTTTTTCCCGCACCATTAATTTAACTTCATATTCTTAAGAAGTGCCTTCTCAAGACGAGAAGTGAAAATTGTTCCTGCTTATGGTTTGTGGAGCAAATCGGGGAGTGTATATTCGAGAGTAAAATTACCCCCAAGAAGCGTGGTGAAAAGCCTACGCGGTACTTGAGAATAACTACTCAAGTGTAAAGCGTATTCTCGAGTTTCCAAAAAATCTATATAGTTCCATATATAATAATTCCATAATCTATATATCCATATAGTTCACTGGCTGTTGTTGAAAACGGCCTGTAACCTATAATCCGATTTAAATAGGGGCGTCCCACATAATCAGCTGTGACGGTTCTTCAATAGGGGGGGGGGGAGGAGCATCAATACGAAAGTCATAACAAAGTTCCGAATTGAATAACCGCGTCGGAAGGTACAAATCGAAGCATAAGTGGATTACGCCAGCAACGTACTCCTCTCCTATTCCCCCCTCAGCGACGCAGGATCGCGCGAAAGCTCACCTGTGGCAACATGTCCCCAGGGGTTGGTTGGGGAGTTGGCGCAGCCGGGAGCATGCAACAGGTGCGGGAGGTCGCCGGGCTCCCGCGTCGGCGGCGTCCGCGAGAACGCGCTGCAGGAGGCGATGCGGCGATGCGGCGGCCGCAGAGGCAGCCGGCGCATGTGGTAGAGCGCGCGCGATGCGGCCTGGTGCGCAGTTGGAGCGCAAATGCCGGCCGCGCGCCTCCCACCACTCGCTCAGCTGCCGCCGCCGCCGCTGCCGCCGCCGCCGCCGCCTCCTACCCTCCTCCTCCTCCTCCTCCTCCGCCGCCTTCTGATATCGCAACAGGGACACGCGCGCGTCGGCTAGTGGGCAGTTATGAACGCGAGGCGAGAGGTCTGGGAGAGCACGGGAGGGGAATGCACTCCTAGGGCTGCCCGACGCCGACGCCCCCCCCCCCCTCAATCAACGCCCCTGCACGCTCATGGCGTAATCAACGCCACCGCAAACGGAAGGGGAGGAAGCGAGTCGATTCTTTTTGTACGAATACGCAGTACGCGTTCATTTCATATGTGTAGTATTGTATTCACATACAGAACGTTACGTCCAATTCAGAGCGACTGCCAGCGGCTGATAGTTCCTCCAGATATCAGCTCAGTGCGTGCAGTTAGAGGTTAGAGATTGACACGAATGATTTATTTTGTGGTGATGTCGTCACTAAAAGAATATTATGAGAACTGATTCAAGGTAATGAGAATACCGTGTTCTCGAGTGTGTGAGTGAGTGAGTGAGTGAGAGTGAAAGTGAGTGTGAGAGTGAGTGAGAGTGAGTGAGTGAGAGTGAGTGAGTGAGAGTGAGTGAGACAGAGTATGAGAGAGAGAAAGAAAGAGAGAGAGATAATCAAAGGGTTATGGATGTACATATTTCTTAAGAATTTTTAAAGAACATTTCTTTTTTTTTTTTTTTGCATTCAAATAAAATGAACACACTTTTTTCATGCGAACTTGCTACAAAGTTCTGGAACGGCAAAATAAAGACAAATGGCACAGCCCGTAAGTCCTGCAAGTGAGAAATCTCCTTTCGAAGGACGTGCATAAATTGCGTATGCATTTCCCCACTATGCCTAGAGCGGAGTTGGCAGCTTGTTATGGCCGTCATGCGATCTGATGTGATTGGTGTATGAAATTGAGAGCCTGTCCCTCATCTTTATTGTCGCTGTTATCGTAACAGCCAGTCTTGCTCAGAGGAGGTTACGAACAATTTGATCTATTTCCCTCTCTGTAAAATATAATATACAATATCACTTTCAGGATACGTTTCTTCAATGTTATATTTATCGCATAAAACTGGATCCTTTGTGTCATTCCACCATCAATAACAGTATCGACTAATACAACAATTTTTTCCTGTTGAAGTGGAAATACAAAAACATACAGCTGAAGATTTATCTCCAACAATAATTGTTTTTTACGGTGAAGTCAGATAACGAGTTGCTTCACTTGTCATCTGCGAAACGTTGGCATTTAACCTTAATTTTTAGTTGTGTTTTTAAATATTCACGACCTATGTCGCGCACCTGTTTTCTGAGGGGCTACCAGACACGGAGCACGACGTACAAACAATAAAACACACTAATCACTAAATCACTACATCCTCAGTTTGTAATATATTTTGTAATATATAATTCAGTTTGTAATGTATTACAAACTCATGATGTACTTGTGTATTCTAAGCAAGTAAGATGTGCCTCACACGTCTCATAAGATGATGTCGCTCTCGCAGACTAAATGTCAACTTGTCAAGAATGACGACCTGTCAAGTAGTATTTTTATGTTTTTCACAAGATTGCTAACAGTTTGGAGTAATGTATGTTGACAACCTGTCAAGTAATATTTAATTTTTTTTCATGTTGAATTCATAAGATTGCTTAAAGTTGCTACTTGGTAATAGAGTAGTACTAGCATCCGGCGGTAACTGGCGGACGCACATGTAAACACAATGGGGAGGGCGCGTAGCCGGCAGGGGCGCCTCGCCATTCAGGCGGCGTGGACCGACGTGGATCTTAAGACGAACCCCGCACCCCGAGATGACGGAAGCGCCTCAGAGGACGCGGAGCGTTTCTTTAAGAAATGTCTCATTCCGTCCCCTCCCTTGACATGTCCGCACGTGCGTCCGACTCCCAGTGTACAAGTGTTCCCTACGGGAGCTCTCCGCAGGTCACTTGCGACCATGACACGGAGCTGTTAGGTACTTTCACTTCGCACTCTGCCGTAATTTCTATCTTATTAAAGACAGTATCTAGAAAGGTAAAATGGTAAATGGACCAACGTACACTCTTGGAAACATAAAATTTCGCGTCGAAATTGCCTTGACCTGAGAGGTTGATGGCGCTGGACATCCCTGCTTGCCGACAGCGCTATCTAACGTTTATTTTCGTAACTACGTTCTGTAGATCGAACTATAATTAAATTTATTTTATTGGAGAGCGTATAAAATACTTTAATGACCGTTGAGAGCTAAACAGTAACAGTACAGAGGAAAAAGACTTTCGTGATTCCTGCCAGTAAAACAGAACTGACATTAACTTTGGTAAACGTGATTTTGCTTTAAAGTTTAGTTAATATAAATGTGTTGTTATAAGAGGTGTATTAGAAGGGCGAAAGAATAGCTCAGTGTCGAAGTGGTGTTCTAGAACTCGTGAAGTAGCGGGTTCGGTTCCCAGTCTACGTAGATATTTTATTCATTCTACAGTGCCATATAATCCACTAAATTACAACATGCTAAATATGTCGTGTCAATGTTATGCATAATTTAAGCAAAATTCTCGATTGCGAATAAGGAATGCAAACAAGCAATTCTCAAAATGCGGTAATACTCGTAAGAGACCTAAATAAAATAAGCTTCTATAATCTTATAGTTAATAATCTTAAATTGCGAATAAAAAGAACATTAAAATATTGCGTATTATTTTCATTTTTACTCGAATAAAACCATGAAATTGAACTCCTAAAAGCTCGGAAAGACAATTCGTTTAGCAATATCAAAAAATTATAGTGATATACTGACAAGAAAATGTGACTTGTGTTTGTATCTGTAAATAATTCATTAAATCCCGTTTGGACATCTCTTGTTTGCTTTGATATAACTTTTATTTCTACTGTACTACTATATATAAATAAATTTAAAAAATTCTGTGCATAGACTCCCTTATGCTATTGATATATAATGTGAATGAAGATGATGGAACTGTTGATGTTCTGTAATTACAATAATTCTTAGTGTGACAAGGCTTTGAAATCCAATGTCTACACTGAAGTAAATAAAATGGTTTTGATGATAAATGTGGCTCAATGATTCTGATGATGCGATCTTCCTGAGATCCCTTGCCTTCATGAGGGAGGCTTTAGTTATGTGGGTATTGAGATTTCGTAGCTTTGAAGTAAAAAAAATTCAAAATACAATTTGCCGAAAACGAATTTTGAAGGGAAAATATTCCTAGACTTTGTCATGCTATTGAAGTTCATTACAATATCATACAAACACCTATTTCAGATGTAAGTAGAAACCCATTATGTGTATTGAACGTTTTTTATGCACAAAAAATATAATACAGATTGTAAATAACAAATAATGGCAGAAAATAGCGATTTTTTTCATTTCAAAAACAATTTCTACCAAAAATTAACGCAAAATATGACTGCTTCTAGTTGAACATCAGACTACCAATTAGCCGTATTAGCGATGTCATTTTGCTTGCTACAATATTCTCGTTCATAACACAGTCAAATAAACACATTTATTTTGTTGAGAGAGATTATCGATTTTCTCTCGTAAGCCTCACGGTACTACCGACTTGAATCTGACCTTCGCAGCACTGCCGTGTTTTCGACTGCAGGTCAAAAGGAGATAAGGGGCTCTGCAGCGTTGCCACTTGGTAAGAAAAGAAAAATCGCGGCTAAGCAAATTGAACTACTTCGCATTCATTATTCGACATGGCTCACCATAGCCAAGCCACACGAGAGAGAGTTATCGCATTAGTAGAAGAGGGTCACTTCTCTGTTTCAGAGGTGGCGAGTCGGTATGGCGTTGGGGCAAGAATAGCGCAATACTGGCTTAAACGTTATCGAGAGACGGGAGAATCCGGGAGGAAACTAGGAACGGGGCTTTGGCGTATTTCAGATGCTGACCAAGATGAAGTTTTGATACAAGCAGCGGTGAAAAACCCTTTTCAAACTTCTTCACAACTGCACAGAACCACCAGATTTCCTGGATACTCCAGAACAATACGCAACAGACTTTCGGAGGCTGGTCTGCGATCCAGAAGTGCAGCTCGAAAACCGAAGCTGACAGAAGAACACCAGCTCTGTCGGTTGGCATTTGCGGAGGAAAATTTACGAGACTGGGCTGATATAATTTTCTCTGATGAAAGTATATTCTCCTCCGCAAATGATGGACCCGTTCGCGTTTTCAGGCCACACGGAAGCCGCTATGATTCTCGGTACGTAAAGCAAGTCCCCGGGTCAGGTCGTTTCTCAGTAGCAATTTGGGGCTCGATGTCATCTCGTTGTCGTTCGATCGTTTTTTGCGGAGAAACAAGATATTTCAGGTTGTTGACTGGCCACCATGTGCACCAGATCTGAACCCTATTGAAAATGTTTGGGCAGAGACAAGACGCACCATGGCCGAAAACTGGCCTGATCCGGAACCTAACAATGCCGATGCGCTCTGGCAAATAATCCATGAAGCCTGGGAGGAGGTCGCTCACAGTGAAAACTATGCGGCGAGACTTGTGGATTCTCTCCCACGTAGGATGAGAATGGTCGTAGAATCTGGGGATTTTGGATTCCTTATTAATGTATTCCTTACATTTTCTAGAATAAGATATTTATAAATAAACAATTAATGTAAAAAATAAAATAAAATTTTAACAAATATGTAATTTGGAGAATTAAAAACAAATATTCATAGAAAGATCTTTTCAGAGTTATTTTGTTTTAAAATCAAAATAATACTTTATTTACACAATAGAGAGAGAACTGTAATGCAGTTCATTTGACAAAAAATCACGGATAAGAAAAAAAGAAAAAAAAACGGACACGTACTGGATTCGATCCTGCTGCATAGAGTTCAGAAAGAAACGATTCCACCAATGAGCCATACAAGCACGTTTGCAACTTAATTAGTTACATAAATATTATTGGGCCAAATTTCGGAACGTTTGAAATGTCTCCAACATATTTCGATAATTACAAATAATGTTGATACATGGCATGTCCTCTATCGAACGGAATTAAAACACAAATTTTTGAAATACATATATATTGCTTGCATACAGGTAGTCCTATCAACTATGGGCAACCCTCATAACTTCTAAACGATTTTATTAATTGGATTGTTGGTGATGTAGATACCTTTTTATGATAAATGACTAAAGATATTGTCCGGTATCAAAACTTTTTATTCAACTTATGATCATTTCGATCGCGTTGCGATCATCATCAGAGCTAAAATGTAATACAAATATTATACAAATATTATTAAATACAAATATTATTAAATACAAATATTATTAACAGGTTGTAGGTAAGAGGTTATTGTATGTAAGATACGTAAGCAAACTGGGTCGTACATACCTTGCAGCTTCTGGGCCGAAAACAAAGTTCTGCGAATTTTTGGGCGTGTGTCTTGTTTAAGAACACAGCCGGTCGGCACTGGGAGGGGGCGGGAAGAGGGGTGGGGTGCGGGTGTAGGGTCGTAAACCGCGGGGTTGCTGGTGGAGGCTGAGAGACGGTCGGGCGAGCGGTGAGTGGAGTGGGGATATCTCTATCCCATACTGAAGCCATACTCCTACAAAAAGGTCTCAAATTTTCACCTCCTTCTCCACCCAACGCCAATACTCTAAAAAATCTGTATATTCACCTAGACACTGTCCTTCCCAATGATACTAATCACACAGAAATCAAGCACACTGTTACACATACTATCAAACAACATATTGAACACCACTCGCACCCAAAGCCCATCTCGTCAGAACAATTAACTGCTAAAAAACTAAAAGACAAAATCTCCCAAGACAATATTGTTATAACGAAAGCGGACAAAGGCAATTCTATAGTGATTCTGGACAAGGAAGAATACAACAACCATGTACTCGATTTTATCAATGGCAACAACGGCATCTCACTCCTAAAAAACGACCCCACTAACAAACACCACACTTCCTTAAAACAAGAACTCGCTGAATCTAAAGCTCTATTCACTCATCCACAGAGATTTCTTCCACGCAATCCACTCCCTCCACGATTATATGGTTTACCTAAAATACACAAATCTACTATCCCCATTAGACCTGTAGTATCATACACTAACACACAGAATTGCTTACAAACTCAACAAAGACTTCAAACAATACGTCAGTTACACACCTCAACACACAATACTCAACAGCCCTGACCTCATTAACAAGATAAAGGACTTTCCAGTGCCCCCTAACGCCAAACTTGTTTCTTTCGATGTGGTAAATCTTTTTCCCAGTGTGCCTACATCTGACTGCAAGAATATCCTTAAAGACAAAATTGACAGATCCCAATGTGCCGTTCCCATCAAAACTGAACTGTACAATCTAATTTCCTGTTGCATAGATGCCAACTACTTCAAATATAATGACAAATTCTACACCCAAGATTCTGGATTACCCATGGGTTCACCCCTCTCACCTTTATTAGCTGATATATTTATGGACAACTGGGAAAATATATTGTTTACTTCTGGTCATCCACTTCTAAAAAATCTCCTGTACTGGCACAGATACGTAGACGACGTGTTGGCACTATGGACAGGCACCACCAGACAACTTTATATTTTTACACAGTACATCAACTCCCTACACCGCAACATAAAATTCACCACGGAGATAGAAAATGAACAAAAATCTTTAAACTTCCTTGATCTCACCATCACACTAGCACAGGACCATCATGAATTTAACATATTCAGAAAACCCACACACACGGACACAATCATACACAACTCTTCACAACAACACCCCCCCCACACACACACACACAAACACGCAGCCTTCCATGCGATGGTGCATCGATTAATTTCCATACCTATGTCCCCAGAAAACACAAAAAAAGAAATAAACACCATAAAACATATAGCCAGAATAAATGGATACGACTGCAACATGATTGACAAATTCATAGCCAAAAAAGCAAATACACTCAATATCCGCAAACACACTACCCTCACACCAATTGACAGAAGCACTACAGCCACGTACCACACAATCCCTTATGTAGGACCCCTTTCTCTCAAAATAGCCTCCACACTCAATAAATTCGGTCTAAAAACTTCTTTCAACAATACTCATACATTATATAAAACACTATCGAACACTAAAGACCCAATCCCACCTACATCCTTATGCGGAGTCTATGCTCTCACGTGCAACAATTGCAATGCCATATACATAGGACAAACAGGCCGTAAATTCACACAGAGAATCAAAGAACACGAACAAGCATGGAAAAATAACACTACCACAGTCTCACACTTTGCGGATCACCTAAATTTAAACAAACACACATTTGATAAACACATAAATTTCCGAATTCTAGAAACTGAAAACAGGAACAGAATAAAATTAGAAACCATACACATACACAACGTCCTCAAAAAACAGAACATGACATGTCTCAATCAGCAAATACCTGAACTCTCGTCACCTCTGCTAAAATTAGCACAAAGTGTACACCCCTAACCCACCCCCAGCCCTCCCCACTCCACTCACCGCTCACCCGACTGTCTCTCAGCCTCCACCAGCAACCCCGCGGTTTACGACCCTACACCCGCACCCCACCCCTCTTCCCGCCCCCTCCCAGTGCCGACCGGCTGTGTTCTTAAACAAGACACACGCCCAAAAATTCGCAGAACTTTGTTTTCGGCCCAGAAGCTGCAAGGTATGTACGACCCAGTTTGCTTACGTATCTTACATACAATAACCTCTTACCTACAACCTGTTAATAATATTTGTATTTAATAATATTTGTATTTAATAATATTTGTATAATATTTGTATTACATTTTAGCTCTGTTGATGATCGCAACGCGATCGAAATGATCATAAGTTGATTAAAAAGTTTTGATACCGGACAATATCTTTAGTCATTTATTCTAAACGATTCCCGATATCAGCATACATTTTCACTCAACTATGCGGAATCATGTGACAAGTAATATGGTGTAGAGATATTGTTTGAAATATTTTTACTTTTTGACAAATTTAATCATCTTTGATTTTTAAATGGAACCATGTATTTTTCTCATTAGCAATAGGTAGATCTTAAAAAGAGGAATGCAATGCTGTAACATTGCTAATATTTTGATTGTGTTTTGTGCATAAAATTATAGTTTATGGACTGAAATTTTAAATTAAACGTGCAATTTGTTCTGTAGCTGCCATCGCAACTGTCGCTTTTGGCGAACGTGACCTTCGCGGCCTCTCCACTCTCCCCTAAAAGTGCCCGCACCACGAAGGCAACCTTCCCAAAAGGAGACAGTCGAAAGGGTTGTATATTTACAGTTGAAATCTTATATATTTAATTTAAAATCACATGGCTGAAAATATAATTTTCTTCTCAAAATACTATCAAAGCATTAACATGTGTTACATCATTGCATTTGTCTATTTATGATCTATCTATTGCCTGTGAGATAAATACTTGGTTCCATTTTAAAAATTAAAGATGATTAAATTTCTCGGAAACTAACAATATTTTGAAGAATATTCCTAAGGCACATTACTTGTCTCATGATTTCACATTGTTGGGCGAAAACTACATTTCGATATCGTAAACCGTTTAGAAGTTATGGGGATGGCCCGTAGTTGGTGAGACTCCCTGTTGAACACACAACTGTTGAACAGATAAATAAAAAGAATAATGTAGTTTGTGCATCCTCCGGCAAAAAAATAAGGTTTTTTTTAGTTTAAATTTTGAATATACTTTTGCCCCACAATTCAACTTATCCTAATGAACAAATTGGAAATGGATTCGAGTTGCTAGAATTCTTTCTTGACGCGTGATCGCCTTCTTGTCTTCCTGTTGATGGTGATTTTTTTATTTTACGAGCGCATTTTCATGATCAGTTTTGGCGCTCTACGAGATAAAAATCATTATATTTTTGTAAAAGTAAAAATAATAGAGCAATACATTAAAGTTCATTTTCTTCTTGATTTACCTATGCATCGCGCACGCGGGCGGTATTTGGATCGCTTTCTGAACACTTTTGCCTGAAAAATCTGTCAACTGAGTTTAGCCAGTGACAGTGCCCAGGTATTATTAGGGATATATATACTTATCACATAGTGCCTTTTTTCAAATTTCGTGTGTGGAGTGTGATTGCATTCAATAGTTCAGGAGCGACGTGCAGGAACAGTCTTAACACTTGTCGCGCGCCTTCTTAACACTGGCCAGCGCAAAAAAATTTAGGCATTTTTGTTCAATCCTATATTTCACCAATATTTATACTATGATTTCCTCAAATGTATGTTAATAATAATAATAATAATAATAATAATAATAATAATAATAATAATAATAATAATAATAATAATAATAATAATAATAATAATAATATGTGTTCATTTATCTAAGAAGATGACTTTACATTATTACAGGATTCAAAGCATTTAGAAGAATACTGAAGATATCTCATGTTGCTTGACGATGTTATTTATAATACCTGCCTCCGTATTGGGTGCGGAAAACATATTCAGATTGTTTCCTTTCACGGAACTAATACGAATGACGAACGGATGCAGGCAATGCCCGAGCGTTCCCGAGCGTTATCTCCGAATGCATCAAATGCCAATTCTACTGAAATAAATGCAAAATTGTTCTAATATTGCGTGAATCGGCGAATTGAGGGGTCTACTTTCAAAACGCAACATTTTCACCAATAGTGAAAAATTAGATACTGCTTTCAATAGGGGTCCGTTGCAATTACGCGTTGTTTTATAAAATGATTTGTAACAAAACGCGTTTTTTGTTCACTCCAGAGGGCTCCTGAAGATCATGGAAAGATCGCGTTATGAATAATAATGTGTTCATATCAGAACGCGATCTTTCCATAATATTCATTTCGTTGCACAGTACGATCTTTCCAATTCAGAACATATATCATTCTGTAGAAATCAAACTGGCCTAAGCATTGATTAAGCTGATACTGAAAATGATTAGTGTTGTGAACGTCAGCAGTTACGGTCTGCTGATCTTCATATTTGATAAAAAATTTCACATGATATATTGAAATCGAAATGAAATAATTAACACTATTGTAAAAATACTTAATGAAAACAAGGTTTTTTTCACCAAAAATACGTTTTCACAAAAAATACAAAAATACTTAAATTAAATTTCAAAATTAGTTTTTTTTAAATTTTTAGCTCAACTTCCTTCGTAATGACTAGACATTCCTTAATTATCTTATTTTATTGCTTTGACTTTCACTAGCCAAGGGAATTAATCTCAAACATTTAGCATAAGAATGTTTTAAACAAATGATATGACATTTTTTTGTTTTTCTCAAAACAGACTGGAATGGAGAAGTCCCATTTTCAAACTGGACCCCTGAATTAAGTGTTATCGGCCAACATTTAATTTTTACATATTTTGATTGTTCCACGTGAGTTGGGGACTTTTTGCTTAGTTTTCAAATAAACAATATTTATGTAATGTTTTGGTGTTATTGGTCCAGCTCATGCTGGCTGATATCTTTTAGAAATCTCCAAAACGTTACGGGCGGTCCAAACACCGCTGCGATAACTAAATCGTTATAAAAAGGCTTGAGCGGTACAGGACTAACATATATTATTGTTATCTCCACACTACATAATGCTCAATTTTTAATTTTTAATACAATGGATCAATTTTCTAATTTCTTCACAATTGAAATATTCGCCTTCTTCGCGACAGCGAATTTTCACCGTTTTATGCATAAAATTGTCACGACAAATGTAAAATGTTATACTTTAGTGGATTTTATTGCACTGTAGAATGAATAAAATATCTATGTAGGGTGGGAACCGAACCCGCAACTTCACGAGTGCTAGAACAACACTTTTATACAGAGCCATTCTTCGCCCTTGCAGCGCTCCTCTTATACTAACACATTTTATATTAACGAAACTTGAATGAAACATTACGTTTACAAAAATTTATGTCAGTTGAGTTTTACTGGCAGGAATCACGAAAGTCTTTTTCCTCAGTGCTACAACTATTTTGCTCTCAATGGATTTTAAAATATTTTGAACTCTCTCCAATAAGATAAATTAAATCTTCATAGCACGATCTACAGAACGTAGTTTCGGAAATAAACGGTAGATAGAGCTGCCGGCAAGCAGGGATGTCCAGAGCCATCAACCTATCGCGCCAAGGCATTTTCGACGCGAAACTTTATGTTTCCAAGAGTGTACGTATATAAAATTGTCACCATTCCCGTCCACAATCAGGACCGTCGATCGCCCGCCAGTAAGACACAGGACATCGGTTAGCATTTCGGCACGCAGAAAGGCCACGAAAAGTCTAAATACTAAATTCCGCACACAATGCTTCATAGCACTTATAACATTACATTGAGTTTTGAAGGGAGCTGAACAAGCTGATAAAATTTCGTGTCGGCCCGTGTATGCAGCAAGGTGTTGTGTGATATGTGTGTGTGTGTGTGTGTGTGTGTGTGTGTGTTGTGTTGTGTGATATCGCTGTGATCGTTTGCCCTCACACCTGTCGCGGGAAGTTCCACAGGAAGGCAGCAGTATCATCTGATTTCGCGGGAGCGATTTACAATGACATCTCCTGAAACCGTACGGGCAAGATGCGAAGCCAAACGTTTGTGGAACCCGTAACAGAAGGAATGTACGCACGGACTTCCTTATGATATGTTAATGAGACATTTATTTGAATATTATTAACACACAATCATGCAAAGATGGGTGTAGTACAACAAAGGAAATTATTTTCGAACCGCGCATATGAAATTAGTGAACAGGGCAGGCATATAATTTCATTAATATCTGGGCACATACTATTGCTTGACAACTGCCAGTGCATAAGTTTACTCCTGAAAGAAAGGAATGCCAATAGCGTAACGGAATGAGTGCGGGCCCGCCCGCAAATCTTTTGCCCGGGCCCCATTTATAAAAGTGGAGAGCAAACAAAGTAGTGTTAGTACCTTAAGTCATAAAAATATCCCCTACAAATAGGCTCTTTTTTAATCGGGCCCGCCCGCTTCGAGGGCCCGCACGTTACGCCACTGAGAAATGCTAATGGTGTAGCCAATACATTACGGAAATATTATCAAGAAAATTGTTCTAAACTTTTAATTATGCTATAATCTATTCCCGTTTTCTTTACGGTTCTCGAAAAAGCACCTGGGGAATTTTTGTCGATGCTATTTACATAAACCTGCTTGGAACGATCTACATTGAAAAGTACTCAAACCCACCCACAGGACGTATTATGTCATACGTATTACTTTTACGTAATAAATTTGTAATAAATATTACAATAATGTAATATAATTTATTTAGACCTGTGCACATAAGACGTAATATGTACATAAATATTCAATAAAATACTAGTAAATGGACATGCATAAAAATTACTCATTAGTTTGTTATTCTCACTAACATGTCGATATATTACATACTACTATTATACTGAAGCACTAATGGAGCCAAGTCGGGTAAATTTAAACAACTGGTACGCAAGAGGTAAGTTGCTATGAAATTAAATAAGAAACGTCACGGAATTTTGCGGAGTTGGTAACTTTCAAGCTACAGAAATTGCGAGTAACTGTATTGTATTTTTTTCATATAAGTAACTATTTCATCCACAATCTCTAGCATGCCTCACTATTTTAAAACTAGCGACCATAACAACACATACCTTCTTGTATTAATTACTCTGTTGCATTTTTCGAAAAATTCAGATAGTAAAACGAAAATTAGACTTGCGCCATTTTAAGAGCCTTTTCCGCTTCTCGTGAAAAACGTTAAAGAACAAATCTGAATGATTTTTTTTATAAATTCCATACACTTGAAGCAGAAATTACCCAAAACTACGTTTTTTCAAAACATTGTACATTACTTTGAAGATGTCTTTAAACAATTGATTTCACGCTCAAAGAAATTATCTTCAATATTGTAGTTGGAGGAAGACGACGAAAAATGTTTGAATTTTTGTAATTTTCGAAAAATCAGGAATTTTAACGAATAGGGACCTGCGCCATTCTTTTAAGCGACTTTTACGCTCTCCAACAACTAAGTTTAATAAAAGAAAATGTTTTGTCATTTTTGACACAATGTAGAAAAAATTGACTTCATATAAAGTACCCCCAAAACAAAATTTCCGTTTCAAACTGACCGTTTCAACTTCTTGAGATCGTTCTGATCGATCGGGGAATATAATTTTTGGAGAAAATCGGCTGGGCGTTTTAGGCGTTACGAGTTGACACAGACTGGCGGACGAACAGAGAGGCAGACACACGGGCGAAGACCAGACACACGGGCGAAGACGAACAACGTTTTGTTCCGATTTTTTGGTATCAAGGACGCACAAATCATGGATTCTAACTGCACATGCTGTCAGAAGAAACAATTTACTACTATGAACAAGATCGACAAGATGATCCACGTTTTCGTTACCAGGGCTCAGCAATAAGAGATGTTCTGCCGAAAATTCCCTATTTCCAGGCGCACAACTACAACACTTTCTCTTCTTATGCAGAAAGGCGAGTGTATAAAAAGTTTATAAGAAAAACACTGAACATACCTTTCGGACGAGAACTCATGACGCACAGCCTCGCAGGAACACCACCTCCCCCTGGACTGCTCGGCGACAGAGGCACTGAAGGACTGAAGGGCCACTGTCCCCGCCAAGGGGAGGGTTGGTTGCCGGCGGATGGCCCGGGGAGGGGGGGAGCAGTCGGCTCATCGCCTCATGGCCTTGGAGCTCAAGGGAGGCCATGCCATGGGTCATTGGAGACCAACGCCTGCACTATTTTTATTACTATTTAATCCATTTAATTTTATCGTATCTTATCTTTCTCAATTTCGCAAGTTCATACATTTTCAAAATTAAAGGACATGCAGATCACAGTGTGTCACGTTTCAAACACTGCTAACGTAGTACATTAGGAGTCTTTGGGAACAAAAACACTCGAGGATGATTGTATTATCAAAGTATATTATATAATCGATTGTAATCAATAACAATACACACATATACGTGTCTGTAGAATTTTTATTAGGTCCCACATACTACATTCTATGTACAGGGTTTATCTCGGCGACCCTGTCGGGGGAAATAGACACAAATTATGTGAGCAGTAACCCTTGCACTACGGATGAGCTATTTTTGAGAACAAATCGATTTATTGTCAATTGATTATTTTTGTGCTAAAATGAATCGAATAATCGTTCTAAGTTAATGAATTAATCGGGTAATAAATTATTTTTATATTGGCTACGAAAGACAAGTAAAGTATTAGACTGGATGATTTTAAGTTTCCTAATATGTGTTAAAATTAATTAAAAAAATTTCTTGAATTACATATTTAAATAATTTTAAGTTTCACGTTTTCTTCTTTTTTCGAAATATTATTAACTCAGATTTACCAAGTAGGCTAAATATACTCAAACCTGTACACATTTTAGACAAATAAACACTTTATATTTGTATTTCAAAACTATAACGCATCTAATAATTGACAATATTTTTAAAAAATGTATAGTTCGTTATACTGAAACATGGAAAATTGATATTATGGAAAATCTTAGAAATTGTATCAATTCCATACTTTCCGCCCGTGGAGGACGCTTCACACACACTGCTACTACAGAAAGTGAACGAGCGACAAGAGAACAGGAGCTGAAAAATCTGACCACAGGATTTTTGTCGGTTACCAAGCTTCCCCGGCTGAAGTTTGTCTTTTCACACTCAACCCTCCCCTTATTGCCACCACTGACCTTGAGATTCGAGAGCAGACGACAGAGCGGCGACGAGCGATCGTCACAAACATTGCGATGCGTCACTTCGGTTTTTGTGGTCATACGATTTTCTGTTACTGATTTACGAGTTATCAGAATTTTGTAGTTCACCCCTCATTATCATCACCATTTCATCTTCCATACCCCCAGGGCTAACAAACCTGGGGAATAAAAATCGGTCTCAGCTAAATGCTGGTCCTCAATTAAAAGTTACATGCACCTGCCACAGCGATCATGATACTGAGCCAAGATGAATGCAGGCTAAAAAATTCGTATTATTAATGTTACTGAGATCTCACTTTGGTTTTTTCTTCAGTTGTGAACGAGACTGTAATGCCTTTATAATTTTTTTTTTGTTTAAATTGTTTAGCTCATCGTGTTTACAAAAATAATCAAGTGCACATCTTTCACATTCTGAAAAACGTTTCTTTAAATTGGTTTGCTTGGCCTGGAAAGATACGTGAATATTTTAAGTAAGTTGCAGTTAAGTAGTTATTTTAAAAGTGTATTTTTTAACATCCAGTTTCATTTTCATAGCATTTCTGATGCAGCATTAGGAAAGATGGAATGTGGAATGCAATTTTCAAGAAATACACTGGGCCTTTTCAGTCGGAAGGTATAGAGATTACTGAACATCAACCAAAGGTCTGGAGAGGACAGCACCCCATTCACAATTTCTAAGTGTTACCTGTGGTACGCAAAACGACCCAAGGTTCGCCAAGGGGATTAATTCGCACGGAAACACTCGGCGTTGGGAATACCCATCCGGGTAAGAACAAAGCTGCAGCAGGACGAGGAAGGGAGAGGGCTGGCGTACGGGGCATGTTTCTGCCCCATTGTGTCTCACCATTTCCTTAGCTCTTACAAGATTTTGCATACCGCAGTGGCTGTGCTCCAGTGTTTCCGTCTTTCGAAGGTTAATGTACGCCTTCTCTCTAGAAAATTGCCATTTCCATTGTGTTCTTAGAATTCGCCGCTACGGCTAATTAAAACGTTTTATTTTTTTTATTTTTATTTATTCGTGAAAGAATGTACGTCATAGTTCACTATTTTTTTACTTCATATCTTTGTCAGGTTTAATATCAAACTTAAATTCTAATTTTTAATTATAGCTAACTACACATGAATAGGAAACTCACTGAGCATCTATGGGAGTAATTCTGGTCTGAAAATATGCTGAGGAATGAGTCTAATGGGTGTCTATTTTGTATTCTAGTTGGGAGCTGCTAAGTGGTGGCTAAGTCGGAATGGGCTGCTTGGGTTACTGTATTTATTTTGGAAAAAAATAGGAGTGCAATATGCTGCACAATGGAGGGTAAATTCAATTCGTTGTGCAGTTGAATGATTGAGATGAACCAGGGTGCATGAGCGGCAAATCTGAGGAAATGATTGTGGATGATGTACAATTTATTGATATTAGTTTTAGAAGCCAAATAGGGCATTTGATCCAAATAGGGCATGTATAAAGCATTAGGGGTCTCATTACTGATTTATAAAGGTGTTGGCATTGTTTAATGAGAGCTTACCTTTGGAGTTTAAAAATGGCTTCGCTTGATTTAGTTTTGTTTTAGTTTGCTGTGATTTTATTGTTATGTTTTTTTCTTCTAACTTAGTCTGGTATCAAGATTCAGCCCTAGATATTTGATAGACATATTGTGTGGAATCCATGGGATTTGGTGATTTATTTGGAGTAGCGTTTGGATCGAAAATGTTCATGAGATTATTTTTGCGGAGGATTTTGTAGAGTTGAGTTTGATTATACATTTGATAGACCAATCGTCTATTTTATATAGATGTGTTTGAATTTGATTACATATTAAATCATTTGAGTGGTTGGACATAAATTGGCGGTGCCGTCAGCGAGTTGAGCGATGTGCTAATATGCAATTATGGGAATGTCGGCTGTGTGGATAGCGGTGACCTTGAAGTAATCCAGCTATGATTCTGCGGGGAATCGGTGTGTTTATCGACAAAGTCTGTAAATGTAAATGGTCTTGGAGAAAGCTGTTGATATTAATTTAGTAGGTGGGAGTATACATTCCTTTAAGTTTGAATGTTAAGCCAGGATGCCACACTGTCAAATGCTTTAGAAATATCCAAAAACATTATTATTGTATGAAAGTTTTATTTTGAAATGCAGTGTGGAAGTGTTCCGTGATTCTTAATAACACAGTCACACACACACACACACACACACACCAAAAAAAAATGTTGTCAGACGCAAAGCCTTGACTCATGTCACACTAAGTATTTCGATGTTCCGAATCCGAATCTCAAGCTCGAATTGCGCCTCCACCTCCCAATTTTTTTTTCCGCAAAACACATTGTGAAACTTTTTTTGTCGTCGGGGGATGTTGTTAGACCCAAAAACTTGACACACCACACTATGTTTGTCTCCACGCTGAAATTTACAATCTACAAAACTGGTGGCGGCGCAATTCCGGCTTCAGCGCGTCGACGTACACAGAGAAACATAGGTCAAGGTGCTGACAACCCCCCAAAACAAAAAAAAGTGCAATTTCACGGTTGTTTTAGGCTATTAAAAAACTGGAGGGAGGTGGCGCACTTCTGGCTTCAGATTCTGATTTAGCGAGTTGTAAGACGTTGAAAAACATGTGTGAGGTACACTCTTGGAAACATAAAGTTTCGCGTCGAAAATGCCTTGGCCCGATAGGTTGATGGCTCTTAGATAGATCTTAAAAAGAGGAATGCAATGATGTAACATTGCTAATATTTTGATTGTTTTTTGTGCATAAAATTATACTTTATGGACTGAGATTTTAAATTAAACGTGCAATTTGTTCTGTAGCTGCCGTCGCGACTGTCGCTTTTGGCGAACGTGACCTTCGCTGCCTCTCCCCTCTCCCCATAAAAGTGCCGGCACCACGAAGGCAACCTTCCCAAAAGGAGACAGTCGAAAGGGTTGTATATTTACAGTTGAAATCTTATATATTTAATTTAAAATCACATGGCGGAAAGTATAATTTTCGTCTCAAAATACTATAAAAGCATTAACATGTGTTACATCATTGCATTTGTCTATTTATGATCTATCTATTGCTAGTGAGATAAATACTTGGTTCCATTTTAAAAATTAAATTTCTCGTAAACTAACAATATTTTGAAGAATATTCCTAAAGCACATTACTTGCCTCATGATTTCACATTATTGAGCGAAAACTACATTTCGATATCGTGAACCGTTTAGAAGTTATGGGGATGGCCCGTAGTTGGTGAGACTCCCTGTTGAACACACAATTGTTGAACAGATAAATAAAAAGAATAATGTAGTTTGTGCATTCCCCGGGAAAAAAATAAGGTTTGTTTTAGTTTAAATTTTGAATATACTTTTGCCCCACAACAATTGAACTTATCCTAATGAACAAATTGGAAATGGATTCGAGTTGCTAGAATTCTTTCTTGACGCGTGATTGCCTTCTTGTCTTCCTGTTGATGGTGATTTTTTTTATTTTACGAGCGCATTTTCATGTTCAGTTTTGGCGCTCAACGAGATAAAAATCATTAAATTTTTGTAAAAGTAAAAATAATTGAGTAATACATTAAAGTTCATTTTCTTCTTGATTTACCTATGCATCGCGAACGCGGGCGCGAATTAATAACCAGGGGGCTTCTATACCTCAACCAAAATTTGAACCATTCGATTATCAACCAAACAGAATATTCAGAATATTTACTACTACTTCTTTTACTGTATTGAACTTTTCCAAGCATCTCTTTTACAAAAAATATATATAACAATGTAAAATAATGTCTATGTAATACCTTATTCGCACTTTCTGCGAACGCGACAGGATCATCGGCTTCTTCCCGCAAGATCTTGCTCAAACGCCAATCCAATTCTAGCGCCAGTAACAACTGACAATATATTCCCGATGACGGAACCACAGGAGTTTACATTACACTCGGAATACCTTGCAAGAAATATTGGCACCTTCAGAAATAATTATTACCGTAGTGTTTACAGTGGCACCTTTTCTTGCGAAATGATATTTCCCGTCATTTTCTTGAAAGTTTAAAGCCAGCCTAATGGAGGGAAACGTCTCTCCTCTCTTTAAACCTAGGACCCATTCGCAGGGCCTCCCGAGGCCCTAACGCTTTTTATTTCGCGTTGTACTTTCCACAGATGTATTTCTGAGAGCTTTCTCTCCGTGTAATTTTTCTTCAATCTTTCTACTTTTATTTTAGTTACTAACAAAGGAAAAATTGCCAGAAGTTACATAAGTACGTCCTAATATTTGATTCTATTATGTCAATGCATATGCAGGGCTTTTAAGGCTTTACTAATAGTTATTTAAATAATCATTTGTTGAGCATGCATTAATTTTTATTGAAATTATTACGAAATAAAGTTTTACGAATAAAAAACAGTTTTATGTGCATTTTTCGAGTTCGTATTGCACAGGATCTCAGAGGCCCTGCATTTGCGTTCACTTAGTTCCCCGGGTACATGCATTCGACTAAGGTTAAACCCGAGCCTAAGCATTTGAAGGGAGCTAAAAGCTTATTCCCCTACAGCACAAAATTGTCAACGTTCGTGAAACGAATGCAAATCGTTTCTACATGTTTCACATCGGCCACGCCCAATTTTTTGACGTAGTCGGAGAAAATTTATCAGTTCGGCACAAGATTTAACCAATTTTTGAGAATTTTGAGGAAGAAGGGGGGCTCACAAGTAGGTTTGTTTACAATTGTATCTTCAAAGGAAATGTATTATCTTTTCACATACATTTTATTCTGTAATTTGCATGCAACTCTGTTTTTCACTCTTATTGCGTCTATTCTAAAAATTGTGGGAAATACGAGCTATTTTTAGTAGGAAAGGCGAATCTTTTTGACACATGTTTTTTCGCCAATGTCTAGAGTTTTGTAGAACCTTCTACCGGAATCACTGGCTACACGCGTACCAAATCATCTCCCCTTCGTTTGTAGGGCGTTGAACTGATGCTTTCGTCGCCTCCCACGTGCACACTCAGCAAATCAAATGAATCAATCAGAATTCTCTGTCAACAAATCAATTCAGTTGCTTTCATTTTAGTGTTCGGGCGTCGGTTGACAAGATTTTCAGAATCAAAATGAAGGAAACAAGACAAACCAGAATATACGATGTAGTTGCATTGAATTTCTTAGAAGATTTGAATATTTATGAACGAGGTTTCAGTCAACAGTTAGTGAAACAATTACTTTGTTATCTTGCTTTACCCTTATTACTAATTTGTTAAATCTGGGTTCTGTTAGCGTAAATTAGAGTATTGATTAGGTATATTTTTGGATTTAATGAACGGTATATCTTTAAAAAAAAAGGTTCATTAAAATGTCAAAGGTTTCTTTTTAGTGTAAAATATTACACTTGTTGTACATTCATTACATCTTCTGAAGTTGCGTGCCGTTTCGCACCATAGTCAGTCGCATGGGGATGCCCGGCATCCCCCACTTTTTTCTAAGATTACTAACAATTATTGTCGTTTTGCAATTTATTCTTCATAATATTCAATTTTCTAGAATTAATGTTGTTATTTTTAATATATGAATAGTATAAACGAATTTTAATTGTTTTAAATACAATAATAGCAATCATAGTTAACCTTGCTTAAGGTAACTGCAACATACAAGTTTTCTTATTATGTGTGAAGCATATAATACTATTTTTTATAATCTAGTAATACTATTTTTTATTAAGTATATCTCTTATTGCTCACAAGCAACATAAATAATAAAATTAACTTACAATATATAGGAAATTGTCGGTCTTCACAATATCAAATGACGTAATTCCGCATTTACGGTAATACGAGTAGTTTTAGTTCAATGGAAATTGTTTTTAAAAAAATAATTAGCAACAAAAAGCAATAATTCCCCATGTAATTATTTTTTATTCTTCTTTGTAATGTCTTGATTTTCTTGTAATTGTAGGGCAAACTTGACATCAACTTAGCGGAAAATAGCATTATCGGAATTATTTACAGAGCAAAAAAATTTTCCCTTTTTTGCCACAAATAAGCGACAAACTCCCATACAGTTATTTTTTTATCAATCTCTTCAATTTCTTGGCATTCTTGAAATTGTGGCGATAACTTGATGTCAAGTTAGCCGAATCCGTGTAGCGGGGACAAATGAAGAGCGGAGATTTTGTTTGCGTAACAAGTAAGTAACAATGAAGTGACAAATTTCGAGTTAAATTTCAATTTTTGGAAAAAATTTACGGGCCCCTCGCCTGCTCGCCCTCGTCGCGCTCGTACCGTTTCTAGATGCGAGGTCACCGCTCGCCAGCTTCCGCAACCTGTGTGCGTGCCACCGAACTGGGGCACCTCCACTCCTGCTGACGCAGAGATGGACTGACCCGGCGGGATATGAACACGGCGTACGACGGCCACAGATATTGTCGGTCGTTTTCCAGTCTTCGAGAGCGAGGTAGTGCTCACCAGCTCCCTGCTCTACGGGTGCCCTCGGGTTGACCAAGGCGGGAATCGGCGCTGAACAGAACCGCGTGCGATTCACCGTCAGCATGTCTGCCTTCGCCGCCACCGTTGCCTCCCACCCCTCCCCCACCTTCCTTATGACGACCGACTGAGTGCTGGGTTGCGTAGCTGCTGTGGAGATGTACTTTTGCACTTACAACAAAATAAACCACTTTCAGTAATCAACCCGATGTTCATCTTTCTCCCGTTGCACACTCTCTCCTCTTATGTCTTCACGACGGAAATTACACATTCTCACTAAGACAAGTAAGTGAAAAAGGTTAGAGAGTAGGTAGTTAGAAAAAGGTAGAGACCCACTTAATATTCATTGATCTAGAGAAGACCTATGTCACTGACCTATGATAGCAGTACCTATGTACTAACCATCTCAGATTCTTTGCATATCGAATTCCTTACTACACAATATTGCATCCTGTTCCTCCAGGAGGAAGAAACATTTGGTCTTACTCTCTTGCTTGCATTCACTGATTTGAACTGCTTCTGCTATGACCGAGCCTAACAGTGTATCCAAAATATCATTAAGTAGTGAGATTTTTGCTTTGAAAACTTCAAAGAACACTGAAGATTTTAATAACATGACAACCTTGTTTGACAACTGGAACGTGTCATAAGCAAGTTTGAGATGCGTTGGAATTTTTAAATTTGACAAATCAAGGAATGTTTGACGCAATGTTTAATGTCAGACGGTACTATTAAACATTGCATTCCCGTTTGCCAATCATTGAAACGAGATTTAATAGTTATATTCACTTTTCCATTCAATCTAATTTTAGATAATTAACTGATGTATCAAATAGTTAGATTTTGTTCTTTGAATATTTAATAATTGGACGAGAGCTTCCGATATAAAACAAATTTCATCGCCGAGTCCAGCAAAGCCCTTACTGGTACATCATTACTCATTTTGTCAGGAACTAAAATTACAGCAATGGCAACAAGGCCCGAAATTTCTGTTTCACTAAATGCCATATGAGAGAGAACTTTCTCAGCCTCTTTTGCGTCCGTGCTAACCATAGAATACTCTCCTTTATCTGTGGAAGATAAAGGAGAGTATTCTAAACTGTTCATGCGATTTTATCTAAAATTGATATTACGGCATCAATTTGATCTAACTCGACACTGCGAAGCTGAAAACAATATTTTATTTGTAAACATCAAATACAGAAAATTGTCTATCGTATCACTAATATACGTAATTAAATGAATTTGGCCATAGGATTCGGAGTGGAAGGTTAGATCCACCATACAATTAATTAGCTCAGTCGGTTTTCACACCTAACAGTTGACCACATTGGAATCATATGGGATTCAGGGACATGGAATCTTTGCACTCTGGTATCACAAATATCGTTCAAATTAAATCCCCTTTTAAACAGAATATTCTATAATCTCCAATAATTACCATCACTCAATTTCTAACAGTTATACAAGATACACAAAAACAAAATCTTCCCTGAAAAGAAACCCGTATATAACGGACCCTTTCACACAATATGTACACTTCAATCACAGTATCACATACAAGAAAATTGCACTCTTTGTAAACATTTGTTCAAAAAGAAGAAATTCAAGTTCTTTGTAAATTTTAAGAATCTTTCAGATAATCTCTATGTTTGAAGTATTAACATTGGCAGAAATAAACAAAATAAGGTGGTTGACCTTCTTAACAAGATCACCTCTCATTAATCTAATTAAATTCTTTAGTGCTCTGATATATTACTATTTTACATACATAGCTTTCATTGAAAACAAGTTTTTCGCTTTCTATTCCACCTCCGAATTACAGTCACACATTCTTGAGCCAACCGCATTAGTTCACTACAGCTTTCAATTATTCGTTATAGTTTCGTAAAGAAAGCTAGATTCATATCTTTTAGTAACGATAGCACATCGTGATAGATCTTTGATTAAGTTAAGAATTCTGGTGAGAGTTCAAATAATTGAAATTCTCATTGAAACGTTCTTTCCTGCGTATCAAATAACAGCAGGTCGTCTGATGTATTAGAAGCGCAACGAAGCACGCCGCCCTCCTTGCAATTGCTCCGTGACCTTCAGCTCGCCTTCACCTCGGTTGCCTGAGTTCACGTTCCTTGAAATATGCAGCCACGTATCTCAATGCTACCTTCGACTGTTCACACCGTTGAATAAGATATAGAGATAAATAAAAAAAACTGAAAGAGAAGTCATCCAAGTACGAGTTTTAATTCTACCTCGCTCGCACGTGCGTGCATGCGCACCTTCCAACTATGTTTACTAATTTTCTTACGTAAATGTTTCAAAATGTATTCCCCTTTATTATGAATAAATCTAGTTATCTCTTCCTAGTGTTTCTGCGAGGAGTTTTATTGCTTCCAGTAGACGTACGCTCATACGGCACTGTCCATTAACATCCCGTCACTCCACATTACGACTTCTCCGGTCGCTTGCTTCTTTCGAAGAGATGGGGTTTCGTGTTATCTGGATTCTACGCTAGCGAACTCTTTTGATAAGTTTCGACCCTTTTGCGTGAACTTTTACTGAAGCGTGTTTTTCAATCCTTGAGGATGAGGTTTGAAAATGAATCACCTTCCTTGGTGAGGAAGGTGATTCATTTTCCTAGTCTTTGGGAAAACGGGTAATCACTATAATCACATCGTAAAAAGTTGTTAAGATTTTGTTGTTGTTATTTAAGGTCGCATCAATTACTAGGTCGTTAGCGACCACGATTGCTTGTAACGGTATGGTAACTGTGAAAATGACATGACAATGATGATGATAGGGGGTTAAAGGACGAACACAATACAGCCATGCCCGAGGCGGAACTCGAACCCGCGATCCTTCGGTCCGAGATCGCTACGGCACTACTGCCTTAGCGATCTCGGCCACCTGATCGGCAGATGTAAAGATTTGCAGAGCGACGTTTCGGGGAATTCAGTTTTCCCCATCTTCAGGTTAGACTGTGTAAAGGAGACAATTGTTATTAAATATGTTTTAAACAATGTAAATAAGAAGTTACCGAGTTGATATTAGTGAAACATTATTACAATGAAACATAAAGAATCACCGATTTAAACAACAAAAGATCTAACAAAATGTAAATAAACAAATATTTATCACAGAGCATGCAAACCTTCAAGCATGTCAGTTAAAAAGAGCTTTGAACTCAACATAAACAATCAGCTGAGACCATTGTGAAGTATTTAGAGAAGTGAGGGATGTAGGCCTCAAATTCGTTACAAGAAATGCACCATAAAATCGGAAAAATTATTAATGGGTTACCAAAATGTATTAGGATAAATATTTATAAATATTTAAATGACGACTTTTATATATATTATACTAGCGGACCCGACAGACTTCGTTCTGTCCAAAAGATTTGTAATGTGACAGTTTTTTGTTCCTACATATTTTATAGTCTGGGCAAAAAATCTCCTGAACAAAACCGTCACCCTGATGATAGGGCGTTGTGAATAAGAAATATAATTAAATAAAACATATATAAGCATTTACAAGAAGTAAGTAATCGCTTTATTGTTAATCATGTGAATCATAATTATTAACAAAAAACAGTTTTATTTTCATTGTAGTGCTTTGTGATATACAATGTTTTTGTTTGATTACCTGGCGCATAGAGAAACAAATCTGATGGTTTTCCAACACGGGAACAGGCAACATACAATTGACCATGTGATAAACATGGGTTTTCCAGATTAATACCAATACACTACCCCAATTACTTACTTTTATATATATTATACTAATATATTAAAATGACGACTTTTACTAAATTAATGTTTCTTTATAACATATTTAGTAATAATAGTCTCATTTACTCAGTCCAGCCTGTGGCCAAACTCATTTAATTACAGGTATTTGGGAGGGTGGCACTACTTTACTCTCAACATTTTCCAAATTTTCTGAAGAAAGATTTTTTTAAAAATTGTCTACACGTTTTTCTCTGATAAAGCAAAGTAAGCTTCAGAAATGGAGCAGATCACATTTTCGATGAACTATCTGAAATTGATTTATGAAATACGATTTATGAAAATGATTTATGTGAGTGACATGGGTTTGTTGGGGGGAAAAGGAAATGTGCTTATATTGTAGCAATCAAGTAATTGAATGTTATTGTTGAAAAGTGTGTGTTTCCTTAAATTAAATTATCCTCCAAGACGCCCTCCTACAATACTGAAGATGGAGATATTTCTGTAATAAAATTGTTCGTCAAAGGCAGTTGTAGACATAAGGTCACATTCAACTATTTGAGAATACTTTTTTGCGGAAAATGTGAGCAATTTTTAAATAATTACTTTACAAAAACAGTTCCAAATTCATTCCTCATACACAGCAAAGGACGCTAAAAAGCTTTTCTTGAAATCTCTGAATTTTTAAGACTGCAAATAATCGAGAAAGTGTGTGCTGTTGTAGCAACACTAGTTTTATTTTTTTACTAATCGGGAACGGCAAAACATTACTGTGTACACCATGTTATAGTTTTATAGGCTTAATGTTACAAAATTAAAAAAATATGGTATTAGTAAATTGTACTAAATGTGCCTTTAATTTAAACTGCTCTCAGCACCCTACGTGACGAACGCTACTTTTCTAACCGTATTATAGTCTTTTTCATCACTATTGAATAATTAAAAAAGTAAACATGAGTAAATACAGAACATAAAATAACAAACAGAACATAACACTAAATAATTTCGAAACAGCCACTTCGGATGCCGTGCCATTGGAGGCCAGTCCGCAGCTTCCTGAAATTAGCGTTTTGACCTGTCGGAATGGACAGTTCTGCTCAAATGATTTATTTTCCCAAAAGGGATAAAGCTCTCGTCACATTCCTTCTTTTTCGACGTGTAGAGTGTAAGCGACTAATGAGTAACTGTTGACCCTGTGGAGGAGGGAGCACGCCGTCCAGAATGTTATAATAACAACAATAACTATACTGATTATAATAATAACAATAATAATACAATATTAAAAGACATAGTAAAAATATCTTGCGAAATTTTATACTTCTTGCTCTTTATAATTATTTAATTGATCTGACGGAAAATAAATCAGAATAAAATAAATAAATTTATTGTAAAATCGGGAAAATTCAGAAAATTTTTTTCGAGAAAAATAGTGTCAAACCTGTGTTAATTGTATTGTTAAAATTATTTCATTCTCTGTGTATTATATTTTCTTTATTTACTAGTAAAATAAGTCGTTTGTAAAAAAAAAGTTCAATAGAAAATATGATCCAGTGGTGGGCAGAGCGGCACAGAAATTTAGTTGCCCCCCCCCCCTCTTGTTTTATATTGCACACGCCTAGATGCGTATCTCTAGAATTGAAATGTGAAAATTGATGGTGTTATGCAACGTGTGATGGATAATCGGTTTCTGGCATTCCTAAAATCTACAATTATAATGTAGTAAATATTTACGCACACAATTTGAAACTCAAATTTCGCGCATCACATTAAGTTATTTGTTACGCGTATTATGATTGGTTGAAATTTTAAATTTGCTGTTTGTCAAACAAATTATTGACTCCCGAACAGTTAGATTCCATCTATTGACTTCGGCTTCGAAACCTACCATTTCATTTTGAGTGTTTCCAACTCACAAACAAGGGGTGGCTCAGGTCATCCACTGATGTCACTGAAATACCTCTGACAGGGAGGTCCTGGGTTCGAGTCCCGGAGGCAGGATTTTCGACGCCTGCTAGGTAGCTAGTCGAGTTCAGTTTCTGCCTGGAGGAGAATTCTAGCTGGCGACTACTCTGATCGATAGTTTTTCGTGGTTTCTCTCATCAATACCAGGCGAATGCCAGTGCGGTACCCTCACAAACGGGATATAGACTCTTTCTGGTCCTATTCTCACCCCTTACTTACACACACTTACACTCACTACAGTACCCACAAGCCGGAGACCGGTCGGAAGCTTAGAGCTTGTCCCGGCTGGGGCGTTGCTCCGCTGATGGGAGATATCGGGTTGGGCAAAACCTCACTAGCCGACGGTAGATCGGCGCCGGATCGCACTCTCTAGCGGGGGAAGATCACCACCACACCGCGGGGAAAACATGCATTCTTACGGGACTAATGACGTTAGCACTTGATGCGCCCGGAGATACTAATCAATCAATCGAACCCTCAAAAAGACACTGGCGGAAAAACGTATTTGCTATTCTGGAAAGGGCACGGGCGAGTATGCTGACCGTAAGTGAAGTTAGAGATGGAGGAGGGTCAGACGCCCTGAATAACAATGTCACGGATGACCGGCACCCGGTAACATAATGGCGGCGTGACAACGGGCTCAGGCGTGCCATCTATACCGCGATTTTAAAAGGCGGTGACCACAGTGTTACGGTCTATACTGCGATTTACGCAACTCTGCCCGTGGCAGGCTGATGACAGTTTCTTCCAATCGGAAGATTGAACGTCACTAGTTACGTCACTATGGTGACGTTCAAGCTCCTGATTGGATGAAATTGTAAACAGCTGATACCTGTCAGGGGAAGAGTTGCGAAATTCGCCGTACAATCGCGACTCACATGTGTGGAAGAGGTCGGGTTGCCGTAGAGTCGCATTTATGCGCATTTGGCCAAGCTTGAACGGGTCTGCAGGCCGGGCTGCGCGAAGTCGGAGGGTCATTTCCACGCATTGCTGCCCACGTGGACCTCGGTTCAGTGTCGGTGCTAGTGACGATGCGTAGACGAGCATTCTTACACCCGTATACTTCGGTTCAATCAATGCCACAAGCTGAAAAGAGAGGGGGAACACACTCATTCAATCGGGAACTTCAATTCTACAAAAAGTCCTAATAAAACTCGCGATTGGATGACTGTGTCCCCCTCTCCTGCCAGATCGTGATCTCGAAGGGACATTATTTTAATCTGAGTATAGACCCACTTCGGGGCGACTGCAGAGTACTGACGAACGTCAAGATGGACGCATCGTGAGGATGGCGTTGGCAGACCGTATGGCCACCACCCGCTGTGAGGAACAGGTGCAGACGGCCCACAGACTGTCTCCGTTGGCAATCGATTACTTGCGGTGGGATTACGGTCACGCACACCTCCAGCCCGACTGCCACTCCGTCCCGTTGTGGGACACGTCGGGCGTGGTACAATAGGCGGCTCAGCTGGAAGGCAGAGGATGGCGGGCGGTGGAGTTCGCCGACGACAGCCGTTTCAGCGTACACACCAGTGATCGACGCGTGCGTGTGCGGCATCGCAAGGTCGAAAGCGGTTTTTTTTAAATTTATTTTCTGCCTGTTCGGCATAATATGCCTTTCAGGGTTTTTAACTTACAATTTATTAATACACATAATTTTTGGCCTTTCGGCTAACAGTATTTGAGGAGGGCCACACGGCTACCTCGTAAATAAAGTCTGCAGAGCAGTAATTCAAAAGAAATTCATTTTAGTTTGGTTTATTATTATTATTATTATTATTATTATTATTATTATTATTATTATTACCACCATTTCTACTATTTTCATTATTCACCTTTAATTATTCTAATTTAAGGTGGTTTGAGAGAGTCTGTGGGGTATCGGGAAATAATGCGGGTTGGGATGAAAGCATTTTTGCCTAGATTAAATATTTGTGCACTTGTACACGTCGGAAGCAGGGTGAAAAATCTGTTACTCATCTGTTGAATATATTCGTTAATGGAAGGAATGTTTAGTTCTCTGTGAATTTGCTTATTTGGAATAAACCAAGGGGCTTGTACGGCTTTTCGTAGGTACTTGTTTTGAATGATTTGTAGTTTCTTGAGATGTGTGTTTGCTATATTGTTCCAAATTTGACAGGCGTATGTTAATGAGGGAAAGCGAGCTTCTGGAGTGTGTTCGCCCAGAGCACACAGGACACCAACCCAGAGTGATGCTGCGGCTCTTCAAAAAGAGTCAATTACGACGCGATTTCGTCTTTGGTTTTTGTGGAGGGCTCATCCACCAGCGCATGACCTACTGCTTTAGGTGATAACGTTCTTGCAACGGGAGGTTGGTGTGCTGTTCCCGCAGGACTGTGGCATCGTGATGAAACTAGATGACAGTATCTCATAATATATGCAAATTTATATACACATTATGTTCCGTGTTAGTATGTTTTGAAGTACACAGCATTTGGTAGTTTCATTTGCCTAGTGGGAATTGGCGTTGTCGCAAGGACACGGGGCACCTCCGCTTGTCAGCAGCCGCCGACTTCAGCTGTCTTTTCAACTCGTTCCAGCCCACGGCTACCTTCCACGCCACACTTGATGTCACCATCTGCTGGGGCATTACCCACCCAGCGAGCTGAAGGAAAATAGAGAAAACAAATCTTCCGAGCTTTTCATAAAAGACGTTGGTTTCTGGGTCGAAAAAGGGACAGTTCCCCTCTCCCGCTGTTAGCACGTGGTAGAATTGCTTTTAGTGGACATGTCCCCATGCGGGCCGGTTTCCGGTTTTTAGGTCGAGGTTGACTCTTACTGAAAATATATAATGGTTTGCGACGTTACACGACAATGCCTGCCTCCTCACCGCCCGCGCTACGCAACACGGCCTCAGCTATGTTCGCCAACTGCCCTGACCTGAACGGTCGCCGGATTTGCCCCGGATCGAGCATCCAGTGTTGGCACGATATCCCAACGGCTGACCCGTGCTGCGACTGCAGCAACTCTGTTCCCAATATCCCAGGACAGTATTCGCCACCTAAACGGTCCGATGTCTGTCCGCATACGGGCTCCCGCAGGAAGGGGGTCGGGACTGCGTAGGCTGTCACGATCTCTTGCGGAGAGTTGTAGACGACCATCCGAACCCAGCGTATCACGGCGGCACTCACGCCGTTAGCTCCAAGGTGGAGGCAGTGAGTCGGCTTTGATTAATAGTAGGCAAGTAGTAGGCAGCGAGTAGCAGCGACCTTAGTTCGGGAGGCCCCCTGTTGGGCTCTCGGCTTCGTCGTGGCATTGGCTTGTCCCGGGGCATGTGAGTAGCTCATTGATTTGACTCCGGTACCGGCGTGTAAAGCTGGTAGTTTTGAACTGGTAGAGCGGCGCAACACAGGCATTGAATGGGGATTTAGCCATGAGGGCAAATTTCGTTCTGGTGAGATCCAAATACCAGTCTGTCGGCGTACTTGTTAGAGCTCTGCAAGCAGGCTTGTGACTCGCGAGGCTCCGCGCCGACGCTCGGCGAAAGGGGGGGGGGGGGGACCTTGGTTGGAGAGGGGAAAGAAGATAGCTGTTTAAGGGACATTTCGACCGGCAGTCTTTCGGCTCCCGATTATCTGCAGAACACTCGAGCGTCCCCGAGCGCCCGAGCTCTCGACCGTCAAACGCCCGGTGACTCCGCCGGTCAACCCATGGACGGGATTTTAACTCGCCGCACATAGTGATCACAAAACTCATTCAATTAATTTTAATTAATTAATTACAATCGATAGAAATAGAACTTCAATTAAACGATTGTTTGAAAAGTAACAATTTATACACTAATTGGAAATAATGTTTGAAACAAAACAATAGAATTTTTGAAAACATTAAAAGGCAAACAAATAATCTGAAAAGATTTTTAAAAAATTAAAATAATTTCCATCCATTTTTTTGCATTGAGTTTGCATTGACAAAATTTGTACATTCTGTAATTATATATAAAAGCACAAAAATATCGGTTAACTGAAAATAATTCGTTTTTTACCAATTGAAATGTCATTTAAGTTTCTAACAAATCTGAATATAAGGCATATTTATTAAACACGATGAACATCTTTTTGAGCAGCTCGTTGCGTGTACTTCAGGAATCAAGCCTGTGATGTGGCTTACTATTCTATGAAATATATCCACAGACTCAGATGGCAGAAAAAAATTGTGCGAATAATAAGCAATATATCTATAGATCTACATCTCTCTCTATGTCTACTTACGTACTTACCTATCTATATTTTTATCTAGTGTCGGTAATATTAATAACACGATTCGTAAAACGTCAACATTTCGGATTTTCTTATGCCTCCCTCAGGGTTCTATAACAAACAATATACTAACCAAATTTAATCACTTGTGAATGTACGTTTTATTTACTCTATTAATTGCTGGAGCATTAGGTTTGGAGGGTTTGCTTTTAATATTTTTATAGAAACATCAACGTTTTAAACAGTGATATATTAAAGCCGATGTTTTTTAACATCGAGGTTTATAACTCGATATTTTTTACATTTCAATGTTTTGTTTGGAATGATTCCCACAATCAACATTTTTAAAGGTTAAAATTGGTGATAAAAACCGATAGTATTACCTCTTTGATGTTAGTTGGAATGTTTTAACTATGCAAACGCGAATTGTACTATCTTCATCGCGCAGACTATCCTTCGCCAGAGATGCCCTAGTGATATTCTACGTCTTTCCTAGTATTTCGCAGATGCAGTCAACGCATGCGCCGTGGGCGTAGGACCTCCCACATTCTTCCCGCAGCTTCCTTCCGTCAAATGACGGCCGAGACTTTGACACGACTCTAGGAGCGCAGACTTCAGGCGCATGTTTGTTTATTGTTATTTTTTAACTTTATTTTTGGTTAAATATTAATTGTAAATTAACACGGCTACTATCGAATTCAATGTCGTCGCTCACGAATTTAATGTTAGAAGTTACTAAACCAGCTTTAAGGCGTTGGTGGTTTTTGGTGGATGTATGAGGGAGGTTTTGCACCCTCCAACGTTGAAGCAATCGTACGCACTATCGATCATCTGCCCATGCGCAGTTCAAGTTTCTCATCTTTAGTGCATCTGTTCATGTGCAGAGTTTGCAGTTAATTACCGCCAGCTAATGTGTGCAAATACTCCCTAGTATTTAGGTAGTTTGCTTGCCATACTGGACAGCACTCGATCTTCTGTCCATGCGCAGATGCACTAAAGTGCCGCAAAACCTAAACTGCGCATACATGGAATATCGATAGTGCTGTTCGCTATGGCGTGCACAAACTCCCTATTAGGAAGATTTTGTTCGACGAAGAGTTACAGCAATCGACTGGAATCTGGACCTTCTGTGCATGCGCAGATTGAACGTCGCATCACTTTAGCGCATCTGCGCATGCGCAGATGATCGAGATTCCAGTTAATTGCTGTTCGCGAAGCGTGACAGCGATCGCCAGCGCATGCGCAGTTCGAGTTCCGCAACATTTGCGTGGAACTGCGCACGCGCAGAAGAGTGAGATAGCATTCGCTCGCTGTAAGCTAAGCCGAACAAAAAACACCCTATTAACGATGTGTTATAGGAAGTTTGTGCCACCTCGAAAGTAAAGCACTATCGATCTTGTGCGCATGCGCAGATGCACTAAAGTGGTGCAAAACTTAAACTGCGCATGCGCAGAAGATCTATACTGCTTTACGTTCGAGGTGGCACGACCTCCCTAATTTTCAACATCGAAGTTAGTTAACGTTGATGTTTTGCTATCGACGTCGCATCACTACCCTGCAGCGCGGTGTGGCCAAGATGCGGAGCGCGTGGAGAGCGGAGCAGAGCGCAGAGCGACCGGGATGGACGTCAGAGGCCACGAGGCCAAGGTCACGCGACGGACGACATAACGCCGCGTCACAACAAAGCTAGGCAACCACGCCGAAGGCCGCCTATCACGTTGCATGGGAAATGGAGATGCGCCTCTTTTGCATTGAATCGAAATCAGGAGCTGTCTTACAGAAGCGCGTGTCGCCACGGCCGTCCTTAATGCACTCCGACAACGAAAGAAAACCAATGGTGCTACGAAATGCAATGCTTGAAAAGGTTTCGTAACGTCCCAAAAATGATGTTGCAAGTTATAGCCCTACTACTATTTTTGATTTCCGCTATTTCTTGCAAATACGTTTCCACAGCACTGCTACAATGCCAATTGAGTACCTAACATCATATTACCAACGTTAAAGCCAAATCTGTCGACAACGATCCGCTATTTATGTCTGTCGATGCCTGGTTCAATTTGCGAGCGGTTGCAGTGATGATTCATAAAATTCACGTACACATATGCAAACCCAAAACCAATTTAGATTGAACCTCGACATAAAATTTAATTAAATATCAGAAATATACTGTCTTTGTGGGCGAAATTAAAGACATGCGAAAATGAGTTGAAGAGCATGGTGTATGATTCATTTTTCTCGTTTGGTGATTCACTTACTGATTAATTATTTTTTATTCATTTTATCTTATATATATAAGGATACAACGAACAGTAAGAAAACAATATTATTCTCCGCGCAAGCTCTTCCCCCTGCATTGGCGGAATTAGGTTTCCAAACGTGCTGCAAACCGCGCTGACCATGTTGAGTAGAAACATCAAGCTGTGGTGTTGTGGGTCGCGTAGAAGAGGGCCGCAAGTTCCGGAATATTCCATCTATATGTGGAATATTCCACATATAAATCTGCCGCTGGGTCTGCTGCCACTCTGACACTGAGCGCTTGCAGTCTGAAGCTGAAAAGCTGAACTGTGAAGTATGTGCATGGCAGTGAGTGCAGTGGACTGGAGAACTGTGTAGCAGTGCAAAGGAAGTGATCCCGGTGAACTGCAGTGCAGCGGTCAGGGCAGCGGACAGTACAGCTGACAGTGCAATAGTATAAAGGAAATGAACCGTGAAAATAAATAATTAAGAGAAGTGAGCCGTGTGAAAACAAATAACCAAGTGAAGAACTGAAGAACTGTAAAATTTTATTTGTATATAAATCACTATTTTTAGTGTACCATCAAGAAGCTAAAAAACGTCCTTGTTAAAATAAATGTATTTTAATTCAGAACCAAGACAGGTTACAATATATAAAATAAAAATTCATTGTATTATTGAAAATTACTCACAAGAATTTTCTGTGCACAGAACGCCGCCGCTCAAATCTTAATATGGATTCGGAGCGGCTGATGGCCAGTTCTACCTCTACAGAAGTAATTCTAAAACAGCATTCACATAAAAGTTTTGTTCAATTCATAAAATGCGTTGGTGGAATGTGCAATGATTGCGTGGATTCGGTGAGTGTAGGAAAGTGCAGCCAGTGATGGATCCTGGAGGGGGGCTGAAAGGGAACATATTCCCCCCCTCAAATCCAACCACTTGATAAGACAATGATCTGTAAAAAATCTTTGTTAGTTTTCGATACAGTTACGCATAGACTGTATGAAACATTAGTAAGTACTCGACTGAAATTACCTCACAAACACCCGCTCATCCTTGAATCTGAGTATGTGGTTTACAAGAACTGAGAGGGGGTAAGTTTCACAATACAAGACGCAGGCTGGGTGGTTATAGAAGTTCAGAAGCATTATATTGATCTGTCAAAAATACTATTTCAGTCACACATACTGCAAACACGCAAATGTTTCGTTTCGAAGTATAAATGTATTGAAATGTAATGAGGGACCACCATTAACCCCCCCCCCAAATAAATTTTCCCTCTTAAACATGCACTAAAGACAAAAAAGAAACCAATCTAAATTTAGGGGGGAAGCCCCTACCAGCGTCTGCGGTCACCAATGTGCCGCCAATGCGAATAATGAGCGGCGTCGCGGACAGCCGAGAGGAAGTTCCCGCTTGAACTACTTCGCTTGCCTTTCCCCCTCGGCAATTCAGGAAGTCCATTTGCAGAATCACGCCCGACCCGCGTCGGCCAGTGGCAGCCAACGGGAGGCCTCCCTCCGCCGCTGACTAGATCCATGCCACGTCCACCCTCGAAAACATTTCTTTGGACACCCTGCCTTTCCAACAGTTCACGAACGAAATCTCGTTGCGGCGGGAAAACAGGCTCCGTAAACGCGTATTTTTATTGCTACAAGAATGTAAATACATCAAGAATGTAAAATCTGTTTTTAAGCAATTTCTTTGCTTCTATAAATACAAAACACTCCAAAAAATTAAATCATGTTGGAGTCTAAATGTATTTAAATGTATAATGGAATTGCGATTTTCAGTCTCCCAGCACTCGCACGCGGCCCTGAAACTTCTAATTATTCATACAAGATTGCAATCATACGGGAAGTATTACTTCTCACTGTTGCAAAAACAGAGAAGGTCAAGCAAATTCTTAAAACCAGTTGTATATATACTTATTACTGCGCAAATGAGTGTTTAAAAGGTTCCATGTCAAGGATCTCAGGTCCAAACTCCAATTCCTGTAACTGTTAAAAACCGGCGTAAAACACTGGAATCAAATACTGTCTTGTGTTTGAAATGCATTCACTGAAATAAACGTTACGTATCTAACCATCAACACATTTCTTCTCCACAAGGTTAACAGCTCTTGGATATCTACACAACCTACGCAACATGTGCACAAAGTTTTTAAACGTTCAACCATTTCACGTAAGTAACACTGTGCATAAAAACATACTGTGCTTTGTACAGTATAAACAGCTTACATAACTTCTCGAACTCGATTTACATTCGTACATATCATTTATTAAGATCCAAATATTCATTGAACTGAATATAGAACAAACTAACATTCATTGTTTTGTCAAGTAATTCCGCTAATTTTCATGTCAAGCGGAATTCAAGTAATTCCGCTTGACATGAAAATTACGAGTATGTCATGTCCAGGGATCGGATTTCGATGAGTTAACCTAAAACTTCTTTGAAAATGACTTATAAAATGACTTAAAAGTACGAAGAAGTAACCAAATTTATTTAAAAATACTCAAAACATTTTATGAATATATTTATTTATTCAATGAGAGTTACAATGTTTAATAAAATCTATTTATATATTTAATATAAATAGCGACTAACGTGGCCGACCGCAAGGGTTAAATCAGTTGTGGCAACTGCTAAGAGTTAAACTAGGCAAAACGAATAACGTTGGTAGCACCGTAAAGCTACCTTACGCCGCTTGCAAGCACTATTTCCTCAAACCAGTATGGACAGCGAAACAGCTGATACGAACGAGAGAGGATGAACTGCCAAGGAAGAATAGAAGCTGATGTGATGAGTAGCAAATGTGAATAGAATTTTACTAAAATAATAATAATTCGTGATTCGGGTTCATATTGCAAATAATCTTTCGATTATGCAACTTATGCATAATGAAGTGACGATTGAGAAAAATAACGACAAGGAAATACTGTGTATTTGCTTTCTTACAGCTAAAGTGGTAATGACTGTTGAGTGTCAAATATAATGCGAGTTATTTGACCTATCTTAGTTTATAAGACTTAGGAAAATACGAAGGTTGCCTTTTATGTTTCGGGATTTGGCAACCCTGGTGTTGCAATCTGGCGACTGACAGCTCTATCGTAAAGTTGGGTGTTTTGAGGTTATACGTACTCAGAACGTTTTGACATACGAGCGCTATTTGTGTTGTTTACAGTAACTTAAAAGATTCATCTTGGCCCAAAAATGGAATTAAATCGTGAACATTTTCGTGCGATTATTTTTTTACAACTTTCGACGTGGATTAACTCAGCAACAGTGCATGGATGAACTTAATTCAATTTTTGGCGATGAAGCCCCATCAAGGACCAGTGTTTATCGATGGTATGGTGAATTCAATCGTGGACGTAATTCACTCCAAGACGAATTTCGCGAAGATCGTCCAAAATCAGTTGTTGTGCCGAAAACCATTGATGCTTGGCGTAAACTGATATTGAAAGATCGTCATGTGACCTATCGTGAGGTTGAGACAACCTTAGGGATTAGTGGGACCAGCAAACATTCAATATTGCATGAACAAACAATGTGAAACGAGACACGTCAGATCAGGCAACGTGATTCCAGTCAACAGTCCAATGTCGTTGTTGACAGCCCAGGCGAGGCGTAAAGCTTTGTATCGTGCAGTCCTCAAGGGTTCGGGAGTGGGCCTTCGGCTCCGAAACCCCATATCGATAATGGCTCGTTTAATTTGGCACGATCGGAGCCCCGTATTTTGAATGGTTCCAGTTCTCTTTATTTTAATACGCATGGCTGAATCAGTTTTTTTGTTCTTCAGTGTAAATTCACAGGTCTCTAGAAATTAACTATTCTCACTTACGGGCGGACTGCGCTTTTAACGGATAAGAATATTTGTCAGTTAAACCTTCTAACCGGAACGTAGAAAGTTAATGTTTTTACATCACTCGTACGGACACTGGATTACAAAATGAAGATACTTTTGATTCTTTTTTTAAATATTACTCTCAATTGAGAATTTGAAATCTGACTGATGTATTATTTCATTTCAATGGATCATTTCTTTAAAGAGAGAATGGAAATTAATATATCTAATTTTGTGCCTATAACTATCAAGTATCGTCTCCCAAAGACTGTCATGGACCGGGTATCCAGTGACGCTCCGTCTGCCCGAAGCATTTTGTTCAACCCTACTTTTAAATCACGCGCCAATTTCTGTACGCGAACTCTATACTGCGATTTTCGTAACTCTGCCGCTGGTAGGTATCAACTGTTGACAGTTTCATCCAACCGGAAGTTTGAACGTCACCATAGTGACAGTCACTATGATGACGGTCAAGCTCCCGATTGCATGAAACCATCATCACCTGATACCTGCAAGGGGCAGAGTTGCATAAATCACAATATAGTAAGCTTGTTACACAGCCCGCGACCTTCACAAGCCTGATTTCGACAAAACCACGTGCACGGCGGGGGAAGGAGTATCTCCCAGTTGCGAGCAACGGTGCAGCATGTGGTTATAAGACAATACAAGTGTTTATTTGTATTTAAAGTTTAGTTGCAAAGCAAGAGAAGCAGAAGTACCTCAGACGCTCAAACTATAGTTACGTTTAAATTGCACAATGTAAATAATTTACATAGAGTTCAGTGTTAGATCAGAAAATGTAAATAATCAGAATAAGTTAAGGCGTAAAACTAAGTAGATTTAGATTAGTTCGTAAGTATCTATTTGGTAATCTAGAGCGCACCTGTTGTGTCAATAGCGTTTAAGAATTAATATTAAAAACGTTCGCAGCATGATCCCCCGCGTGTTCTCACGTTTCCTTCATCCTCCACACGTCCCCATGTTTCCCGTATGATTCACTACACGCTTCTTTGCATATTAATCACAAGATCCACATATTCCTCAGAAGTTCCTTCAAATATTCCTCCAGATGTTTTCCCAGATGTACCCTCAAATCTTCCCACACTGGTTCTTGCAAATGTTCGAACAAATGTTTCCCCATAATTTCCTCACCGCGTTTCCGGCAGTTGTTAATACGGAAATTGAGTTGGAAATTCAAATAAATATTTTTTTAAATTACATAATACTTTTATAATCTTTGCGGCGTCGCCGTCGTATGCCGTAAATTCTGAATAACTGGAGTACTCAGAAAAGTAAAATCATCAAAATATGTAATAGAAGGGCCTCATGGACTTTTTGCAAAATAATATAATATCTTAAAAGCAAAACTATTTAAATAATTGTTGTAAAAGTGCAAGTAACTTGACACTGAAAGCTTCAAGCGTTCTGGTAATCGGAGAGAGGGAACCATAAACGACGTGAGGAAACCATAAAAAACGTAATAGAACTTCCAAAAATATCTCATTTTCAAAAATACGGTGTACATCTATCATGGGCTCCTGAAAAAAACGTCAAACGTCAAAAAACGTCAATGAGCTTTAAAACGTTTTAAAGCTCTAGAACACATCATATCCGGGTTATGCATGACGGTAAAGACGGTTGCGGCGTAAAATATTTTTCAAGTTCAATGCGTGCCTGATAATTTTTAAAAAAATATCATAATATAATAACTTCTTGTTTTCTTCTTAAATCCCTTGGATGTACACCTGTGGAGTAAGTTTCTATCCATCAGTAATACTATTTCTAGATTTTCTGTCCATTGTTATTTTTATAAAAGAGGAATAATTAAGCGGGTAAATAGGTAAAAGGGGAATAATATATTAAGCGTGTTTAATAGAGAAGGGATGCATTTTTGAACAAAAGTGTACTTAGGTGGTTTTTGCCCCAAGCCCCTCAATTACAAATCGATGAGCGGACAGCGGTCGCACGGAAATTCAACTTGTTGCGTGCCGGCGCCACTTGACGACATTATCACTCATGGAAGGGTGGCGTTGGCAGGGAGGGGGGATTTTGATAGCGAGGATTTGCAGCCAGGATCGAACGAGCTTTCAATTGACGTCCTTTAGAACAAATCTTTTTCTGGTGCGATCAATCTCATCTCCGCCTGAATTAACACTAACAGGACGGTGGTATGAAAACGTAATGGTTAAAGCCCAACGCGCCGCAACCATTTACTGAAACTCCTGTGCCTCCCGCGGGTCACGAACGAACAGCCTTCACCCCGCGTTCTTGCCTTTGCGCCATCGAGGCAGACTGAAACCATTCGTACGAATCCCAAATATCCCTTTTCTTGCGATTCCATGTACGTACATAGGTGTTTCCGTAAGTTTCCGGCCTGCCCAAGGTAACGCTCATCACTGGGAAAATCTTCTGAGCAGTGTATAACCTTGCCTGTAATTAGTGTCGTAATAACATGAGTTTACAGCCGGCATCTCACTCAGTTTGCGGAGAGACGTCCTCGAGTTGGGTGCGGTGAGTGCAATCTAACGGCGTTGAGCTTCTTCACGACAACGCACCTCCTTTGTTCTCAGATTGCAAAGAATGCTATGAAGGGCTATGGCTTTCAGGAGTTCAACCATTCACACTCCAATCCAGGTTGGATACCATGAGACGTCTTCCACTCATCAAAACTGAAGAAAAACCTTCCGGGAAGAAGAGTTTCGGACAAGAGTGAGCTGAAAGAAGAAGTTTTGACCATTTTGCGTATTTTTGAGTTTGAGTATTTTGTTCAAAGGCATAAACGTTTTTAATTTACAACTGCGAATAGTGGGTTTGAGCAAAGTGTGATTAAGTTGAAAGTTTTGTAATTTTTTTGTACCAAAAATATACGTTAGCGAGACCGGAAACTTATGGAACTTACCACGTACCTCCGACACAAAAAATTCAAATCTCCATTAAACGCAGGGCTATTGGTACTATACATGGATGCCCAGTTTGGATCAGCGCAGCCAAATCTAATACAAATAAACTCCAAGTAATTCAAAATCAGTTTTTCCGCACCATCACGAATGCTCCAAGATACATCTTCAATGCTCAACTCCATAAAGAATTCCAGCTAGAACCGATAACCAACCATATCATTTTTGTATCCATCCACTTCTTCCAGAACATCCCAAATATACCAAACCTAACCCCGCTAAAACTCAACCAAAATTCAATATAAAGAACCCGCATCAAGAATAAATTTCATTTCCTTACATTCCTAAATAAATTCTCAGATCTCGAACTAAAGTAGAGATATTATATAAAGATACCTCTATCACCCTAGTAGTAATGTAAGCTGTATTTTAAAATTATTAGTAAGATTATTTTATGTTAATTATAAGTAGATATAAACAATTATAACAAATGTAGAGTGTATTGAACACTGATCTTTGTATTGTCCTATCCAAATGAAAATAAATAATAAAAAAAATGGCACCATGAGCTGTAACTTAGAAAGGAATCGATCTGGGAAGGCATTTGCTTAAAAATTCAATAATCTGGTGGAGGACATCCTTACGGAACGGAGACACATACGCCGGAAATTGCCGATCACCCGGAAATTTGGTTCTGGCTGCGAGCGCTCCGCAACCATTCTGTCGGAGACCTACATCTCACCGGATACACTTCCTCGTTCCCACTCGAGGAGCAACGGAGCAAATTCACGAAGTTTTGGAGGCGATATTCTCTGTTATTGGAGCGAGGGTGGTTTTGGTGCTAGCACCCTCTGCGACATGCTGTAAGAATTTTGGCGCCGATGGCTAGAGCTCAATTTTGCTGAGGGACTGGATCTTGCGGCGTGCGCAAAGTCGTAGACGGCGGCAGGGATGCGATATCGACAACATATTATCGATGTGTCTAAACATCGATGTACAAATAAGAACACCGATGTTAATAACACATCGCCCCCAAACCATCGATGATTTTAAACATTGACGTTATAAAGCTGTTCCTGACCTCCAACATTAAATATTAACACGATGCAGAATTTAATTTCACAGTGACTGCGTAATTAATTGATAATTAAGATTGAACTGATAAAACAAAGTTGAAAGTGCTTAGTTTAATTTGAAAATTGACCCTGAAAACCCAAGCGCTCAATGTCACATCAAGAGGGGGAAGGTAGAGATTAAATTTGCCTTAGATTGCTATGACAAGAAAGGAAGGTCAGACGCATATGTTGCATAAACTGAATGGTGTAAGTTATTTCAAATTTTAACTTTTACAAACTTGTGATTTGGGGATTTTTTTATTTACAAACAAAATGTCGAAAACTTAGAAACGTCAAATATACATCAAAAAAACATGGGATTTACTAAATAGATGTGTAAAATATTGATGTTTCTTTAAAACCATCGGCATCGATTATGCATTCCTAGACGGCGAACGCGACAGGCGTTGCGAGAATCATGCTCTCCTTAAATTGAATATTTTGTCAATACACTTGTCTAGGGGCGTAACATTCGGGCACGCCAAGGCATGCAAGTCGCGCGGGCAAAGGTAAAACAGGAACTATTTTTACCGGATATTTTTATTATATACGGTACTAATACTACTTCTGTTTGCTATACACTTTCATAAAGGGGGCTCGAATAAAACAGTTTGCGGGCGAGCTCACACAGATTTAGTTACCCCTACTCGTCTGAAAACTTACAGAATTTACGAGAAATCTATTAGCACAAGGTATTGTTATCTTTTTCACTTCAAGTAGTATTTTGTACTTTCAAAGCTCTGGTAATTATTCTTTCAGTAACGTAAGCGTTATGTTTCATTTGCGGTCCGCGCAATTGGGGTACAAAACTTCACAAAATCAATAACACTTCAGAATAGTACAGAATGAGAATACTGATGGCATAAAATAGAGGATAATTTCGCCGGTTGCATATTACAAGGCATACCTTTATTAGGGCGCTTCCCACAACTATGGCACTGACAAAATGACAATTTTCATTTCTATTATCTACATTTTAATTTGTTCTTTCAATTTTTACAAAACGAAACGGCTATTTATTTATAAATAACAGGCACATAATTTTTATGGGCAAAATATTTTGCATGCAATGGTCTCTTCTATATACGTATGTTGGGAGTCATTTTGCTTTCTCAGTAATTTGACACGTCCTGTTCAAATGAGGTCCCTATCCTCAATATCTCTGCGAGACAACCCCATTTATCTTATCGCAAATATCCTTTCTGATAAATTGAATCAGGCACATGTCTTTCTTTGTTCATGCAATTAATCACTGATAACAAAGGAACACATTATTATGTGGTGAGTGACATTTCAAATGTTAGATATAATAGAGTTTTTATTCCGATTAGATAAGATTGGACATGATAAGATTAGAAACCAGATAATTTGGGAAATTACACTTGTTCCCAGTTTGTCCCAACTCGAGAGCACACGATTGGCATCAAACATTGAGTGACTTGGTAAAACTTTTACGAAATTGGAACACGAGGTTGATCGATGAAGCGCAGTGATCGATACGCAGTGATTGATAAAATCGTAGTCTCGGAAGCTATAATACATTACCAGAATAATACGTTATGTTACGGCTAAAATCCTAAATATAGCTATTTTGTGAATTTGCTCGCACTTAACTAGCCATGTAGTTTGGTTAAAGGTGTATGAATGCTGTTGGACGTATCATTTCGGACATCATCCGGCTAACATTGGCGTTAGCTAAAATAAGGAGATTGTGCCAGCTTAAGAATGAGGCGAGTGTGTGATCTAGACGTATCTTTGCAAAAATATGCATTTGATTCTGTGTGTAGCACGAACTCAACGTTATTTTATGTAAATCGCGAAGGTCCAAGGCCCGAGTACAGTCGCTCCAACTCGGAAGTGCGTATCGAAGCGTCTACTGAGTCATACACCGAGGTGAATACAGTCATTGGATTCTTGTTAATATAGCGTCGGACCTCCTTTTGCTCGGCAAAGTACAGCAAACTCCTCGTGGTATGGAGTCAAGTCGTTGGGCGTCCCCTGCAGTAAAATTGAGCCACGCTGCCTCTATAACGGTCCGTAAGTGTTGCCGGTGCAGGATTCTGTGCACGAACTGTCCTGTCGATTACGTCCCATAAATGTTCGTAGGAATAATGTCGGGAGATCTGGGTGGCCAAATTATTCACTCGAATTATCCAGAATGTTCTTCAAACCAATCGCGAACAATCATTGCGGTCCGGTGTCTGGGCGCATTGTCATCCACAAACATCCAATCGTTGTGTCGGAATATGAAGTCCATGAATTGCTGCAAATGATCTCCAAGACGTTTAACATAACAATTTTCAGTCAATGATCGCTTCAATTAAACCAAAGTACCCAGACCGTTCCCACACCCGCCCTCAGCATTAATGAGTCACCACAACTTGCACTGTGCCTTGTTCACAACTTTGGCACATGACTTCGTGGGGTCTGCGCTACTCCCGAACCCTACTACGAGTTCTTACCAACTGAAATCGGAGCTCATCTGATCAAGCCACGGTTTTCCAGTCGTCTAGGGTGTAATAGATGTATTCGCAATCCAGGAGAGGCGCTGTTGGCAGTGTCGTGCTGTTCGCAAAGGCAATCGGGTCTGTTTTCTGCTGCCATAGCCCCTTTAAGCCAAATTTCGCCTCACTGTCGTAACGGATACGTTCATCGTACGTCCCACAATGATTTCTGGGATTATTTCACGCAATGGTGCTGGTCTGTTAGCACTGACAACTTAACACAAATGCCACTGCTCTCGGTCTTTAAGTGAAGTCGGCCACTGTTTCTTCCCTGATGGGAGGTTATGTCAATAATTAGGTATTCCTCTGCACACTCCTGACTCTGTGGATCTCGGAATATTGAATTCCCTATCGATTTCCGAAATGGAATGTCCCATTCGTCTAGTTCCAACTACCATTCCGCCTTCGAAGACATAATTATCGTCGAGCGGGCATAATCACGTCAGAAACCTTTTCTAATGAATCACTTGAGGACAAATGAAAGCTCTGCCAATGAACTGCCCTTTTTTGCCTTTTGTACGCGATAATGCTGTCATCTGTATATTTTTATCTTGCTACCCCATGCCTTTCGTCACCTCAATGTATAGTCAGATTAGATTAGGTGTCATATCAATATATATTTATTAATGTAATATATTATTAAAAATATGGATTTTTAAATTACACTAATACACAAAGTTACTGTTTCTATGAATAATAAATTAAACTGTTTAATAACAGCATATATTATTATTATTATTATTATTACTATTTGCATATCACTTTATTTTAAAACAATTTAATAAAAATAATTTCTTGCAGTTTTTTGTATTTTAACTATACTGACATTGACATTGACAAAACTATATATGACCACGGTATATGCTCAATACCGTATGTGACAACTATTTTCTAAAAATATTTACAATACGATTTAGTACTATTTAAGTCTTGCGCGAATTTAATAGTTATTTAAATCATTTAATGGTAATTAATAATGGATTTATTAGTAATTATGAATATTTTCGTACAAGTATCAGCATATAATTACATTAGTAAATTATTTTAAAACAGAAAGAGCTTTTAACCTACAGGTATTTGCAGTGGTATTCCTTGTATTTTCATTGACGTAAAAATGTATCTTCGTATTTAAAAAACGTCCAGCCATATAAGCGTATCAGAGAAACAGTAACTGTATAAAAAATATGTTATATTTAATACCAGTATCCTCGTTTTCTATTAGGTGTTCAGCAAACCAAACCAAATAACGCTTCTTGGTATTCTGCCTTGCACTGACATTCGCAATGAGTAATACAATCCGTATTGGGAACACCAAGGCAGCAGAACGGAGGAGGGAGGGGGAGCGAGGCAGATATCCAAGTAGCGCGTGGCAGGATGTTCTACGAATACGGGGTGGATTACACTCCATCTGCCTCTGGCGTTTGGAAA